>JAWHQI010000004.1:35845000-36445000 GCA_033032865.1 Dactylorhiza incarnata | reverse complement strand
GAGAGAATGTGACCGGGCGAGCCTATGGTCACCGACACTGATGGATTTCGGTGGAGTTTGTCCGGCACCCCAATCTTGAGCAATGCTCATCTCAGCGCTTAGTTTACTTTCTCTGTATGCGTGATCGGATGATTCACCGTAGTTCACCATTTTTAGTGGTTGTAATATGCTTTTAATATTTTAGAAATCTATAAACTGTTTGTGTATAATGAGAAATCTTCTCTATTATCTTTCTTATGCACGTGAGCATGCGACTTTGCATGGTACTCTGTATTGTAATTCTAAGCCATCTACAAAAAGATGTTTCTTATAATCTTCCGCTTGCTTACAACTCTTATCTTTTTATTTGAAATCTCTTAAATATACTATGCTTAAAATCTATATCATTATCTATATTACAAAACCTTGATCATTCTTTATCATTTATAAGAAATGTCTCCTTACTACCCTCACGCTACCTTCTTTTCATAATACCAAAAGGGGAAAATTAATTGAAGAAATCTATACAGGAGAAATATAGAAGAATACAGGGAGACTAATTCTTGTATTCAATCATTTAGGGGGAGTAAAACAAAAATTGCATTTATGTAGGTGGAGCATTAAGATAGGGGGAGTATGCACATTTTCTTGCATATCAAATACTATAGTTGCACTTTAATGATTTCTTGCTAGGAGGATTTGTTATTATCAAAAGGGGGAGATTGTTGGACATGTGTGTCACATCCTTTTGTTTGAGAATAACAAATCCCAAATTGTATTTGATCTTGCTTGTCATGTATTTAGAGTGTACAGGAACTATAGGTGCAATACTACACAGGTAGAAAACAGATTGGAGAAGACTCTCTGGAAAGTGTGTTAATGCTCGCGTTTGGTATTAATGCCCAGCGTAAACAACCACTGAGAAGGAAACCGCTGAGATGGCGCTCGACGAAACCTGAAGGAACCTGCGTTCGACAATCTCTGAAGGAAACTGCGTTCGACGAACTTGGAGTTCCGTTCGACGAAATTGCCGGCGCTCGACAAAATTACCGGCGCTCGACGAAATTGCACTCGACAAGCTGCGTTCGACGAACTTGGAGTTCTGTTCGACGAAATTGCCTGCGCTTGATGAAATTGCGCTCAACAAGCTGCGTTCGACGAACTTGGAGTTCCGTTCGACGATATGAGCCTGCGCTCGACGACATTGCGCCCGACAACTGCGTTTGACGAACATGGAGTTCCATTCGACGAAATTGATTCCATTCGACGAACTTGGTTTTTGCCATGATCCTGACGCTTGCGGTTGATGAAATGGGTTTCCGTTCGATGAAGGAGCGTTCGATGAAAATTGTTTTCACTCGATGAAATTTGGTTCAGCCACGCTCCCAATGCTATGCACGATGTCAGCAACTGCCGTACACGATTCACTAACGCCGGGCGGTAGCCTTAGCGCCACGCGTTAGCTCCAGTGGTTATTTAAAAGACCTGATTTCGTTTTTGTTGATTGCTGGGAGGATTATTGAAGCATTTATTCCAGAATTCTGAGAGAGCTTCCAGAGATATACTTGTGCCAAAACACCATTATTGATATGCTAGATCTCCCACAAAAAGCTTAAGGAAAATTCGGGAGGAGGACTACGTCACGCTACATCCGAAGGACGATCGCTTCGACCTCGCTCATACTACATCGATCCTTCATCTCCGACTTCATAAGATCTCATATAGGGAGTTTTATTATTGTTATCTTTATTTTCATTCCATACTTTTTGTAATCGTTTAGAGAATTCGCCTTGTGATGGCGACTAGGTCTGGGTAGGACTTAGGGGGAAATTCACCTTGTGTTGGCCACTAGGTCTAGGTGATTAGATCTAGGGGGTGCTCGAGGCCATATCCGGTGAAGGATTGGCTAGAGCGGCTTGAGGCCATATCTGGGGAAGGATACGCTAAAGCCAACCGGTTTGTGGGGATACAAGTCGGTATAGAAAAGGAAAAATTGTTTTACTTTGTATACCTCCGATTTCTAGCGATATTGAAATCAAATTTATGTAAACACTTTTTTATATAATATAATCACGTGTCTTTTTGTGTTTACTTGATTTCTATCAATTGGCATAATTTATAAAATTGCAAATTACAATTGTTTCCTCCTTTAAGTTAAAATTCTAATTTCGTTCTAATTTTCTCTAAACAATTAAGTAAATTGTCTAAAAAATTTTAAAGAATTTTATTCCTTTATTCCCCCCCCCCCCCCCCTCTAAGGGCGTCAATCGATCCAACAGTGCCGAGAGCACCAACTCACAGAAAGGGCTTCCCCCCTTCACACCCCTGCCCTGCTCCACTCGCCCCGCGAGTTCCCCTAGCGATCCGGCTCCGACCGGCCTCGCGCTCGCCAAAGGGCAGCTCGTCGCGATCCCACTGGCTGGGACCCCGCTCGCTTGCACCAGACTGGGGAAAAGGTCCCGCCCCATGAGATCTCGGTCCGCCGCCTGGTACATTACCTCCTTTCTAGGCCTCTGATCTGGAGCGCGCTCGCCTACTCCAGTGGGAGGGACCACTTGGGGCGCAGGAGTCGCGAGCCCCCCAAGTGCCAAGGCGAGGGCGTACTGAAAGGCCCCTAGCAAATCTCTCTTCAGATCGGCCAGCATCTCCACAGTTGCTGACGCGCTGGGTGGCGGCGAGCCACCAAACTCCTCCTCTCCCTCGTTGTTTCCTGCCATCTCTTCCTTGGAGCTTTCATGAACTAGCTGCACTCCACGCTCACCGCACCAAAAATGTTAAAACCAGGACTTGGCTTCTTTTTGGAGCTCTGGCCCTCAATGAAGAGGGACAGCTAGTGCTTACTAATTCCTCGGAAGGAACCGACCAGAGACTTGGAACTAAGGACAAACCCTTGGTCGGAGCGAGGAGGTCCCACCACACACCCAAATGATCTTTGAGCGCTTCCCCTCCAAAGCCAAAGCTGAAACTGGGCACCTTGGAGAGCATGAGACGTAAGCCAAGATTACCAAGGAAGGAAGAAGCTCATAATACTGAGATCTGAATCCTCTCCAAAGGTGCCCTTCGAGGTCTATTTATAGTTTTTCAAGTCCGGTCTGCTAATAGCTGAATTCTGCCTTACTCTTTTGCTATACGCAGCCCAAAATGGTCTGCCAACAGCCAAACCCCACTGTTCGGAGGAGCTAACTGCAGAACACTAGGGGCATTTAGGTAAAATGATCATGATTCCAGGACTGGGCGAGCCACCCATAAGAGTCTCTCTCGCGAACCGAATGGTTTAACTCGCTCGCCCCGTGCCAATAACCGGCGAGGCCCCTGGCCCGCTCGCACTCCTGCGAGCGACCGGCGAGAGCCCGGCTCGCCTGGCACTTTGGCTCGCTAGCCTTCCTACTCTGACCGCTTGATGGTTCCTTGGCTTCTACTCGCCCCCTAGCGGACACCGGGGTTGTAACGCTGCACCTCTTGCGATCCTTCCTAAAATTTTAACATAGTATCAGAGGGAGGTTCCAAGCAGTGATCAACCACTGAATATTGCTTGGGTTTCTGCAAGTTCTAATTAATCAGTGGAATAGCAATGGAAGGAGGTTATGCAAGAGGTCTGGGTATTAAGCTCCTGACGCAGACTAACTTCAAGGTGTGGAAGTCTTGCATGAGAGTTATCTTCTTTGCGAGGATCTTTGGGAGGTAGTTGGGGGAGATGCTAGACAAGCTGTTGTAGCTGCTGAAGGGAATGTTGAGCAGGTGAAGGCTTGGCAAAGAATAAATGCTTAGGCAGAGTTCACTCTCAAGCATGCTAACATTCTGGAGCTGTTTGACCACATTATTAGATGTAGGTCAGCTGCTGAGATTTGGACAGCCTTGGATGGCTTGTTCAACAAGAAGAATATAGCTCGGCTATAATATATTAAAAATGAGTTGGCGAAAGAAACTCAGGGAGAGTTGTCCATTTCATCTTTCTTCTAGAAAATGAAGAACCTTTGTGCAGAGATATCGACTTTGGATCCGGATGAGTCTATCTCAGAAGCTAGGCTAAAGAGGCATATAATTCGCGGTTTGCGGAGAGAGTATGTGGCCTTTGTCACTTCTGTTACAGGATGGGCCAATCAGCCATCGTTGTTGGAGCTTGAAAACTTGCTTTCTTCGCAAGAAAGTTTAGCTAAGCAAATGGCAGGGATATCTGTCTCTCGAGTAGAGGGTGAGGTTCTCTATTGTGGCAAGAAGAAGTGATGGGACAAGAAGAAGAAGTCACCTATTGGAGATGGTCCATATACTTCATATCAACAGGAGAGGGGTTATGCTCCTAAGTCTGATGGGAAGAAGAAGGAAGAGCTGAGGTGTTACAGATGCAACAAGCTTGGTCACTTCTAGAGAGACTGCAAGGTCAATCTTCAGCCAGGGCATGATGTAGGTAAGGAGGAGGCTGGTTCCAAAGCTGAAGGTATTTGGGTTGGTGGAGGTGCTTTCATGACGGGCACTTGTGTCATGGCATTTTCTTCCATCAACTATCAAGATGATTGGACAGTGGACTCTGGGTGTGGTCATCATCTCACCGGGGATGAGTCGAAGTTCTCCTCGTTGCAAGCATACTCAGTTAATGATGTTATTATTACAGCTAATGACATTGTTCATGCAGTAGAGAAGGAGAGTGTTGTCTCTTTAGGTTGTGATAGAGGTCCACTCAAATTGAGGAGTGTTTATCATGTGCCTGGAATGAAGAAGAACCTCTTCTTAGTGACCAACGCTGTTGACGCTGACTATCATGTTCTGTTTGGTCCAACATAAGTGAAATTTCTTCGGAATGTGTCAGCGTTGAAGGCTGATGTCACTCATGTTGGAAGAATGGTGAAGGACTTGTTTGTGCTATCAACAAGCTCCTATGTTGATAATATGATAGCTAACGACAGCTCTGCTATCTGGCATGAAAGACTTGGGCATGTTGGGATGGATAAGCTGAAGGCTATGGCGGGAAGAGGCCTTGAGAGAGGTCTACCTAGTCTGTCATCTTTCGGTGATTGTCATGTGTGTGAAGGTTGTTGTTTATGGGGTGTCTACTTTATCACCTAGAGGGGGTGAATAGATTTTTCAAATTTATTTCTTCCCCTTTATGATGTTGTGGGTTTCTGATTAATGGATCTATAAAATAAAGAGAAAAACACAGAAAACACACAACGATCTATAGAGGTTCCTCAAGACCAGGTGCCTTGAGTATTCCTCTCTCCCTCTGCGCCTTCCTAGCAGTATGCTAGGATCGCCAAACGCCGCCAAAAGCTTTAGGCCCTCAAGCCATACAACACGGACCCGCAAGTCCCAACGCCTAGGCCCGCAAGCCCCTAATGCCCCCGAGCCCGCAAGCTCGACACTCAGGCCCTCAAGCCCTACAACACGGACCCGCAAGTCCCAACAACCTAGGCCCGCAAGCCCCTACTGCCCCCGAGCCCGCAAGCTCGACAAGATGCACCCGCAAGTGCACTGCCCTGTCCCTCAAGCCTCACAACTCTCCAGCCCTCAAGCTAGAACAAATTGGACCGCAAGACTTACAAGAAAATACAGTAAAGAGACTGTTACTTCTGCCGAATGAAGATCGGCAACTTTAGCCTGTTGAAGATTGGCTCCTTATGATTGAAGAAGATTCTACTGATTCAGATCTTTGACAGTGCAGTTCTTCTTCAATCTCTTCTTTTTGCCTAATGTTGAACGGGACTTATCAGTCAATGAAGATGACTGATTCTTTTGAGAACGCTTGAATCTTGTTCTCTTTCTTCTCCGTTGAATATACTATTCTATTGAAGAGCGGCGGGATTCTTTTTCTCTTTCTTTTTCTTGCACAGCAAGCTTCTTTGTTTTCTAGGGCAACACTTTTCCCTTTTATAGGATGGACAGGCCATATAACGGTCACATATAATTTCCTTTACTGTTAGACGCCCATCTTTCAAAGCATGTACTGATTGTACAATCAGGAGGCGAGATTAATTGCTGACAGTACGTCCGCAAGATTTGAATTCTGTCTTAAATATATTTGCATCATTTCAACGACAAGCTATCTCTGACTATGTCGTCGCGATCTTCCTTCTTGCATCATGTCGTCGTGACCATATTGCTCTCTTGATGACATGCCTTCTTCACGACGATGTTTGTTCTTTCTTAACGACAGGGCCACTTTGTTGGAGTCAACGATACTGCATCTTCTTTGCGTTCGACGATATTGCTTCTGCGCTCAACGAATACGCCAAATCTCAGCGGTCGTCGATCTTCCTTCTGAGCTCGATGATCTTCCTTCTGCGTTCGACGAATAGCATTCTGCGATCAACGAACTTGCCATCCTTCGTTCGACGATCGGCATTCTTCATTCGAAGATCGGCATTCTTCGTTCGACGATCGGCATTCTTCGTTCGACGATTTTGCTATGTCTCAGTGATCGACAAACACGCTACTTCTCGGCGGTTGCTATGCTCATCATCACGACGACATGCATACTTTGTCGACGACATTGCCCATTCTTCTCGACGATATAGTACTTCGTGAATTCATTAAAGTACATGACATATTGTCGATAACTTCAAGCATAAACTGGATGGAATGTTACATACAACTTGCATATATAATTGAGCTGAGTACTTCTTCAAATCAGGAACATTGCAGGGCACTGTTCCCAACAAAGGTTGTCAGTTTGGTATGGCTCAACGTCTTCCATTTGACAAATCACAAAGCAGATGTAAAACACCATTGGAATGTATTCATGGTGATCTGTTTGGACCAACCGCAACTGCTAGTCTTGGAGGTAGCAGGTATATATTGATCTTGGTTGATGAATTCACCAGATAGACTTGGGTTTATTTTCTGAAGGAGAAGTCAGAGGTGTTTGAAAGGTTTGTGGAGTTCAAGGAGCTAGTGGAGGGTCAGATTGGTCTGCGGATCAAGATGTTGAGAACTGACAACTTAGGGGAGTTCACCTCACATGCATTCTTCAACTTCTGCTGGAAGCATGGCATCTGGAGAGAGCTCTCTTATACTCACACTCCACAATAGAACGGAGTTATAGAGTGGAAGATTTGTCATCTGACGGAGACCTGCAAATGTTGGCTTCATGCCAAGAGTATCCCAAAGTCCTTCTAGACAGAGGGAATGTCTTGTACGACCTATGTCATCAATCGGATGCCTCTCAGTCCTATCAACATGAAGACTCCTCATGTGTTGATGTTCACGGAGAAGCCAAGCGTGGAACACTTTTGAGTGTTCTGATCTACCTGCTACGTGCATATTCCAGATACTCTTGGAACGAAGCTAGATGCAAAAGTAATGAAGCTTGTGTTCGTTGGTTATGATTCCGGAAGAAGGGATGGAGATGCATGGATCCTAAGACACGAAGAGTTGTGGTCTCAAGGGATGTGGTATTTGATGAGTTAACGCCATACCAGCGTAGCTCTACTTTAGAGTTACAAGAAAGCAGGTCAGATGGAGGACAAGGAGAAGCTACAAAGGAAGTTCTGGTGGAGTTGCTTGTTTCTCCAAGTGCTCAAGGTGCTTATATCTCTGAGTCAGGTGCTTCAGGCTCTTGAAGTAGGGGGAGCAATGCTCCAAGTATGCTTGAAAGGAGAGATAGTTCAGAATAGGTAGCTGAAGAGGTGGTTCAGAGTAAAGCTCTGAGAAGGTCCAAGAGGACTATTACTCCACCAGATCGGTATAAAGGGGGAAATTTGGTGAGCATCGTCTCATGTTTCTTCGCAGGTCCCTTGGATGAGAGACAATCAACTTGCTTTGAAAATGCCATTTGAGTCAAGGAATGGGAGGAGGCCATGTATGAAGAGATGGCTGCCCTTAAGAAGAATGAGACTTAGGACTTGGTTCCCAAGGTTGAGGGAGTTATTCCAGTGACTTGCAAGTGGGTTTTAAGCTGAAGAAGAAGGCTGATGGTAGCATTGAGTGATACAAGGATCGCCTTGAAGCTCGAGGATTCTCTCAAAAGTATGGGGAGGACTATGAAGAAACTTCCAGTCCTGTTGCCAAGATGACTTCAGTTCGGGTGGTGATTGCTTTGGCAGCTTGCCAAGGGTGGATAATTTGGCAATTCGACATGAAGAATGCTTTCCTTTACGGCGAGATCAACAAGGATATTTTCATGGATCAACCACCTGGTTATGTTTCTGAAGTCTACCCAATACATGTGTGCAAGCTCTAGAAGGCTCTTTACTGCTTGAAGCAAGTGCCTCGAGCGTGGTATGGAAAGGTCACATAATACATCCAGTTTTATGGATACTTTGCTTCTGATTCCGATTCAAGCTTATTCGTAAAGAAGACGGGGTAGCTTCAACTCTTGGTGCTGATGTACATTGATGGAATGATCATCACGAGAAATTCTGAGATGGAGGTAGCTAGACTTAGAGCTGAGTTAGCTATCAAATTTGATATGATGGACTTGGGTGAGCTCCACCATATCCTTGGACTCGAAGTGGAGAGGAAAGAGTTTGGTATGCTTATTTCCCAGAAGGGCTATGCAGATCGAATTGTGAAGCGATTCAGCATGGAAGGTCGGAAGAGAAGCTCTACTCCACTAGAGGTTGGTATGATACTTCGACGTGATGAGGGAAAGGTTCTTTCCGATCCTTTGGTGTTTCGGGCTTTAGTCGGAAGTCTTATATACTTGACGATCACAAGGCTAGATATCTCTTATGTAGTTGGCCGACTGAGTCGGTTTATGGCGGAGCCTCAGAAACCTCATCTAATGGCGGCTAGGAGTATTCTCAAGTATGTAAAGTCCACCTCTGATTTGGGTCTCTTCTATGTGAAGGATTTTTTGCTTACATGGATACATGGATGCTGATTATGTAGGGGATTCAGATGATCGGAGATTGACATCTGGATATGTCTTTATGACAGGCTCTACAGCTATATCATGGTGCAGCAAGAAGCAGGATTCTGTGTCTATCTCTACTACGGAAGCGGAGTACAAAGCTTCTGCTTTGGCAGCTCAGGAAGCCATCTGGCGTAGGAGGCTTGTGGAGGACATTCATAAGTAGGTGCGAGGTCCTACTCTGCTTCGGGGTGACAATGAGAGTGCCCTCAAACTGGTGAACAATCCAGTTTGTCATGCTCAAACCAAGCACATAGAGATTCAACATCCCTTCATTCGGGAGAAGATGTTCGAGGGATCTCTTATGGTTGAGCATGTGCAGAGCAAGGATAATGTCGCAGACATCCTTACAAATCCGTTGTCGAAGGGACTGTTTATACGGTTGAGGGGTCTACATGGGTTGACATCCACCTCCCACTTCAAGGGGGAGTATTGAATTTTTGAAGTAGAAGTTGAAGTGGTTCTGAGCGGTCTTCCCGTTTTGGAGACTGCACAGACCGCGCAGCCTGCGCGGGTTTCTGACGGCCAGCAGTGGTTGGTCAGGTAACTCAAGTTGTTTGTTTTTGGTTTGGGCGGTCTACCTGATTGAAGATCGCTGTCTGCACGGATTTGTTTGCATGGATGTTCTGGCCTGGTGACTTGGACGGTTTATTGTCCAAGTATTGGAGATCGGGCGGTCTATCGTTTGTGAGATCGCGGAGATCTGGATGGGCGTTTATTGCACCTCTCTTTGGCGGTGAAGACATCCGTCAGTTTGCCTATAAATAGTGGTGCAGGGCCCATTATTCCAATAAAAAAATGCAAGAGCTACAACTTGGGTTGTTTGTGTCGGTCTCACTTTTGAGGTCATGCGGTTTAGAAGAGGTTTGACCATTTGTTGTGTTCACAGGTCAGCGGCCAGTAGGCTGCGGCCTTCTTCATTGGTGATTTCCTAGTTGTGAATAACCAGTTCACCATTGGCTTTCCTTTGAGCGGGTTATGTTGTAGTTCTTGTACAGCTCGCGGCAAGTTCAACGATCAGGAGACCTCAGTGGTCTGGCGATCTAGACATGCGGTTAGGCAACAACTTGTGTTATTCTATTCTCTATTCGGGGGTTACTTTTGTGATCGGGAATCCTCATGGTATGACGATTAAGAAGTGCGGACAGGTTGTGTTTTTTAGTTGTTCAATAAAGCAGCAGTTCGCTCGGTCTGAGTTGGCGGTTTGACAGGTAGTGGATTAGCATCTGTGTTGTTCGAGCAGTCTCAGGTGTAACTGTGCGGTCTGGCTGTTGCTGCGCTTTCTGGCATTCTCATTTATTTTTAGTTGCCAGTTTTGTCTTGCCTTTATTTCTCCTCCTTGTATTCAGATAAATCATGTCTCGCCAAAGCATGTCTCGCCTTGTATGCCTCGTATTGTAAAGAAGATATTTGATATTAGATTTCTTGTCCTTCTTTTGTGCTGATTACATGACTTGAGAAAGTTGTAGTTGTTCTGATGCACCTCTTGCGATCCTACCTAAAATTTTAAAAATCAGCTCATAAGTAGTCTTATTATGGTTCTTATTGATGAGGGCTCTATTTTTCACATGACATGCAGTGTTGACTGCCACAGATCATAGCTATTCTGGGAGTGAGGATTCACTTAGCATGGTCCTCCCAGCTTTAATAAGTATTCTATTTTTCCTCTAAGGCACCCCATTCTGTTGGGGAGTTCTGGGAGAAGAAAACTCTTGTAGCATACTTTCTTCTTCACAGAATTTGGACATTGACCCAGTCTGAAATTCAGTTCCATGATCATTTCTGATTTTGAACACAGAACTATTTACTTCATTCTGAAATTGTTTGACAAAATTCTTGACTGTACTTAGGGTATCAGAATTATGTTTCAAAAAGAACACCCAGGAATATCTAGAGTGATAATCAATAATAACTAATGTATAAGCCATTCCTCCTAAGTTGTGCACTACCATAGGACCAAATAGGTCCATGTGCAGTAGGTATAAGCACGTAGTGGATTCTTTGTCCTGTATGCTTTTGAATGAAGTTCTTCTTTGCTTGCCCATTGGCATGCATGACAAAGACTCATCTAGAAGCAATCCATCATAGGAGCATCCATTTTCAAGTTCTCTGTCATTAATTTCTTAAGAGACTTGTAGTTAATATGGGCTAGTCTCTTAAGCCACTTTACACAAGCAGACACTCCATCAATTGCTACAAGATGTACATCCTCATTTTTTCTAATACAAATGAAATTTAAACAATAAATATTGCCACTCCTAGTGCCTGTTAGGATGGATTCATTCTCAGAATCCTTGATCAGGCACTTATCCTTGTGGAAAGAAACAGCATATCCCAAGTCACATAGCTGACTTATGCTTATAAGGTTATGTTGTAACACTTCCACATAAGCTACTCTTGTGATGGTGATACTACAATTTTTGATCTTACCATAGCCCTTGACTACACCTCTGTCAGATCCTCCAAATTTAACTTTGGGTCTATCTTCTACAGTTATAAACTCCTTCAATAGGCTTCATGTTCCAGTCATATGCCTGGACCATCCACTGTCCAAGTACCTCACATGAGTTTTGGTGGTTTTAGGAAAAACTTGCAAGACAACTACACTTCCTTACGAACCCAGTCTCTCTTGGGTCCTAGGTGCTTGTTAGAAAATGATTTAGTAGCCTGCATTCTAGTTGCCATGTAGGAATGATTCTAGACAATTGGGTTGAACCAACAGCCTAAGGAAAAATGCCCTACTTTTCCACAACACCAACATTCAAATTTATTGTATCTAGATTTTTTTGTGGTGTTTGGTCTGATTAGGTTAGGCCGTTGCTTGACAGCTAACCTTCCCTTCTTGGAAGCTGAAGAGTTTCCCCCAACATGGCAATTTCTGAAGGCCTTTACTTGAGGATTCGTTTGGGGTGCAGATAGTCCACTCTTCCCAAGGAAAGTTTGTCTCTTGCTTAGCCAGGTAGAAGGAAGCTTATGACCACTGTCTATCTTCTGACATTCTTTGCATCCATAAATGCTACTATGATCATATAAATTTGTGGGTATGATCACTTTTATAAAGATAGTCTTTCCTTGGTAGATTTCCCACTGCTTTCACCTTGAGTGTAGCCCAAACCTTGCTTATTTATTTGTGAGAAGCTATCAATCAAGGGAAGAACTGTTTGTGTCTTGGAATAGCTAGCCACAATTTTCTTTTCCTTTAGGAGCAGATCCTCCAGCTCTTTGATTCTAAAGTTCTTGTGCTTGATTACTTCAGTTAAAGTGCTAGTGCTCAGTGGAGGGATTGATAATTTGGTTTTCTCTGTTGGGAAAATCCCCTTGGATTTAACTTAACAAGTTATCTAAAAGTGATTTTAAATCTTAGGTTTTACTTACCCATTGTATAGTGAGGGTTATTTGGTCATTAGACGTATTAGGATATCACACACAACTTGGAGTGTAAAGACCAGAGCAAGACAAGCACAAATTGGGTTAAGTTAACAATTGCGTCGAATGGTATTCGACTCAACTTCGACTTCATGTCGATGTATCTTAGACTAGAAGTCTAAACAACTCACTCTTTCTGTCGAAGAAGATAAAGTTGACGCTACGTCGAAAGGATATCGACGTATGTCATTGAAGTCGACCCAGCTTTGACTTCAACTCAACGCAGACGGAAGAACTTATTGAAGACATCTAATGACGATGCAATGTCAACTACAATTCGACGAAGATGATGAAGTTCAGAGCCAAGTCTTCAACTCGACGGCTACGTCGATAAGTAATCGACGTAACATCGATACCTGAGTTCAACCAGAGCTTGAAGGAATTCGAAGCTGCTTCTACAAGAACTCGAAGGCGCGTCGATAAGAGAGAAAGAGAAATCGACGCAATGTCAAATACAGTCTAAAAAGGAAACCATTTCACCTGTCATTTTGGGACTCTCTCTCTCATGGCCCACAGTACTGAAGACCATTCTACAACGGCACATTTATGTCCTGGAATATATAGGAGCAATAAAGAAGACAACAAAAGCTTTCTTGGAAAGGATCAAGACAGTTGGCACACGAGTCGTGAACAAATGAGGAAAGGAAGAGAAATTATCCAGGCCAATACCTTTTCAGCACACTCTAAAAGAGGAAAGGAATTCAAATTAAAGGATGCATAATAAATAAGAAGACTAGAAAGAAGAAGTCAGAGCATTCAACACATATTCTGAATCTTGTCGATTAGGGTTCTTCTTCTTCTCCTTCCTCCTTGAACCCTAAAAGACAGTGAATAACAAGAACTGCTCTCTCCTAGTACAATGAAAAACCGATGGCAACTCTTCATCAAAAATCATACAGCAACCAGATTTCAATAGAAGAAAGAGATAAGATCTGAAGCTCATAACCTCTGCTAAACATCTCTATCAAAAGCAAGGGTTCATCTTTAGCAGATCCAGAAAAGATAAAACTGAAGCAGAAGGCTTCATCAGAATTCTGATAGCAGAATTCTTCTCACTACTTCTTCCTCCTTTCCTTCACCCTTTTCTCAACTCTGAATGAGTTTTAAGAATCCCTCTTCCAAAGGATTCAGTGGTTCAAGATCTCCTTATCAAAAGATCTGTGGTTCAAGATCTCCTTAACAAAAGATCTGTGGTTCAAGATCTCCTTATCAAAATATCTGTGGTTCAAGATCTCCTAATCAAAAGATCTTTGGTTCTAAGAATCTCCGTATCAAAAGACTTAGGCACAGGTGGTGCATTCCTACCAGGTGGTAGAAGAGAGGAGTACCCACATTTTGGGGAACCTCTATAAAATACCTTGTGTCTGTGCTGTGCTTTTCTATGCTGTCCCATTTACTTTCTCAGCATTTACTTTCAGCAATCTTTATTTTTTTTATTCTGCCTGTGGTTTTGGTTTGAGTGCATAACACCTTAGTAAGTTTTATTGTCTGTACAGTTAAGATAGAAAAATTATTTAGATCTCTATTCACCCTCCCCCCCCCCCCCCCCCTCTGGAGGATTCTTAGAGGCACACTGTGCACTGTCAATTGGTATCAGAGCTAGGTTGATCAATAAAGGTTAACACCTTGATCAAAAAGACCTTTTGCTCTTATTTCTATACAATAAAAATATTTTTATAAAGAAAATGTGTTCTAAGGATTATGCCTCAATAAGACCTCCAGTGTGTAACTTGAATAACCTTACACTCTAGAAGGCCAGAATAAAATTATATATGAACTCTATTGATGAGGAAATCTTCAATGTCATCCTTACAGGTCCCCCAGCCCCAGTAAGTAAGGATGCTAGTGGGAAACTCATACAAACCTTAGTCCCCAGAGAAGAGTGGACTGATGCTGAGAAGAAGGTCAAGTCATGTGATGCCAAGGCCATGAACATCTTGGTCTCAACCATGTCAGATGACATATTCCAAAAAGTTGCTGAGTGCAACTCTGCCAAGGAAATCTGGGAATCTCTCTCCAAATTAGTTGAAGGCGGCTCTGATGAGAGAAAACACAAAAAGTCACTTCTCATATCCCAATATGAGAACTTCAAGAAAAAGGCTGATGAAAGCATTACAGAAATGTATGACAGATTCAGCCTCATCATCAATGAGCTGAGAGGGATTGGCAAAGAAATCTCTCTGACAAAGATTAATGACAAGCTCCTCATGTGCTCCCAAGCACATGAGACTCTAGAATCTAGGCTATTAGAGATTCTAGATGCCTCAGAGAGATCACAACAGATGCTCTACTGGGAAAGCTTAAATCCTATGAGCTTCTACTGAAGAGCAGGCCTGAGTCAGAAGCCCAGGAAAGAATATAACCTTCTAAAGAAAGGACTCTTGCATTAAAAACTGCTAAAGCAGAGTCCTCCACCACTAAAGAAGAAATGTTCAACCTCTTGCCCAAAAGCTTCAAGAGGTGGGCCAAGACAGAGGACTCCTGAAGAAAAGAAAGGAGTTCAAGCAAGCCAAGGTATGATAAAACTCCTAAATAGGAGATTATTTGTTTTTCACGCAGAAAACCAGGACACATCTCCACTGAATATCCTGAGAAAGAAAAGAACATGAACTTCAAGCAGAGAAAAGAGCACAAGAAGAAATCCTTCAGGAAGAAGGATAAGAAAGGAGGGAAAGGTATCATAGCTGTAACCGGGAGTGATTCTGACTCTGAATCAAGCTCCTCCTCATCTGATGATGATGAAGATGGTGGACCAGAAGAAGCATGCCTAATGGCTCTGGAAGACTCCTTTCCTGAGAATGAGGTAACAGTCTTTGATAAGTTTGATTTCACATCAAGAGATTTTAAGAATTGTTTTAAAGAATTCTGTCAAGATTTTATTAACAACCAAAAGGAACTTAAAACAATCAGATCAGAACTAGAAGAACTTAAGAGAGATAATCAGTACTCAGTTAACTATGATCTGAGAAATAAGTTATATGAAAAAGAAAAAGAATTACATATATTAGATAATGAAAATTCAGACCTAAAGAAAGAAATTACAATGGCAAAAGCCTTTGAGGACTCCCTCAATAGAAGGAGTCAAAAGATTAAAGATATCTCACAAAATATCTTCAATAGATTTGATCATCTTGATCAGGAATCACAACCATCCACTAGCACTCAAATCCCTAGCAAACATGCTTGGGAAAATCATGTAGCATCATTTAGGTGTAGACCTAATAATATTCTAGAATCAAGTGAAGATCATAATGATAACAACCCTAATAAAGTCACCACATTCAATAGGGCAAACATTAGTGATCAACCAGGGATCTTAGGCAAACACCCTTTAGAAAAATCAAATAAAGATAACAAAAAATCCTAAGAAAAGGAGTCATACGTCGAATAGAACTCGACGCAATTTTAAGAATGCGTCAAATGCAACTCGACGGGGTTCAGCATATGCGTCGATATCATTTCAAAGAAACTATGTGGGTGCGTTGAATTACACTCAACGGAACTAGTATTATGCTTCAAATGACTATCGATGGGACTGTGCAGGCACATCGAATTACGTTTGACACAACACTAAAGATGCGTCGATTTCTTCTTGACGCATGTTTCCTGCACAAAGTTACCAAACATCTAAACCTCTTCTTACCCATATTCTTAGATATTTTTGCTGCTCTAAACTAGGACATATTGCCAAACATTGCTGGCATAATAATGCAGCACTTATTCACCTAAGGGGGAATACTGAAAGACCTTCTAACTATTTCATTACTCCATATGATGATAGAAGAAACAGACCCCAACTTGTGAGGGTCTACACTAATGGTTGATTTCATGTGCAGAAGGGAGACTGTCCAACCACAAACCAGTAGTGGTACCTGGACAGTGGATGCTCCATGCATATGACTGGAGCAAAAGAACTGTTGGAGAGTTTCAAGGCCAAGGAAGGGCTTAAGGTAATCTTTGGGAATTCCCACTCTGGCCCAACCAATGGATATGGTTTGCTTAGGATTGGAGAAGTCTCCTTCTCTAAGGTAGCTTATGTTTAAGGACTTCAACATAATCTGATTAGCATTAGCCAATTATGTGATGCGGAATACAAAGTTATATTCACCAAGTCCTTGTGTCATATAGTTAGCTCTAGAACTGACCAAGTAATATTAACTGGCCTTAGGAAGGGTAAGGTATATGTTGTAGACTTTGAGTACACAAAGTCAGAGATTTGCTTATTCAACTCCCAGTTAGAAAACAATGAGCCGTGGAATAAGAGACTTAGTCACCTTAATCTTAAGACAATTACCAAACTCTCCAAGCTCAACCTAGTGAAGGGCTTACCAACTGGTAAGTTCAATAAAGATCATCCCTGTAGAGCCTGCCAACTAGGAAAGCAGATCAAGGCATCATTCAAACCAATTGGTAAGAATGATTCACCTAGAATCCTATTCCTGTTGTACATGGACCTATTTTGTCCTATCTCCACTTAGAGCTTAGTAGGTAAGTCTTATACTTTAGTCATTGTTGATGATTTTTCTAGATTCAGCCGGGTGTTCTTTCTAAAATCTAAGTCTGACACCTTCAATATCACAACCCGTATTTTCTCAGAAATTAGAAATATCAGAGTGGAGAGAATACGCGTCATGATGCCACATCATGAAGGAGACAACTACAGACGCTATGGTGGAAACCTAATTCTTATTCATTACAAAATGGGTTTTCATGATGATTCATTATTTGAAATCACTTATTAGGTCTGGGTTAAGGACTGTGTCTCTCAGTTCGTGGATCAACTAGTCCACGGAAGAAAATATATATGTAAAATTGCAGCGGAAAAAGTACTTGGTTTGGTTCAATTAAGGTCCTATATGCACGTGATGTCTGGACGTAAAGGAAATGATATGCACATATCTAGATTTAGATTTTGGTATGAAGATACTTGTATGTGACTTAAATATAAGGATTTGATCAATCAAATATGCGATGAGGATGGAAGAAAATCATTTTTTATAACTATAATGCACCTAGGCATAAATCTTTCCCAGAGAGCAAGATATACGAGATCGAAAAGTAGTGGCAATAACTAGCAAGTAAACTACAATGCAACAAAGAGAGGCACAATGTGCGTCAACAACCTGACACCAACCCATTGGCTTCATACTAGCATGTTTGAACACAACAAGAAAACTAACTACTACTACCTCCCAGCAGCGGGGTAAGACAGCAGCTACAACTCCCAAGGTCTCCAAACTATGCCTCTAGCTGCTATAGCTCAGCACCTAAGGCATTCAATAAAAACAAAGAATGCCTCAGCAAGGAAAGCACAAGTGACAGAAGAACATAAAAGTTTTACAAAACAAGGAAAATAAAAGGCTTAAGGGGTACCAACCCAAGCCAAACTTACAGAAAAGAAGCTCCAAAGCATAGAGCTAAACAACGGACCAAGAGTACCAATACCCTTTTTGAGAAGTTTGAATTTCCCGCGAAGCAGTAAGGATTTCTCGAGAAGCAGTCAGGATTTCTCGAGAAGCAGAAATGATTTCTCGAGAAGCAGCAAAAAACAAAATTGTGAGTAAAAATAGATGATTTTCTTGACAGCAATTTAGCAGTTAAGTATATAGGAGGAAGTTAGACGAATCAGGGGAAACCAATAAGGAGGTATAGGCTTTGCCTAGCAAAGCAAAAAAAATCACTGAATCACGTGCTAGACCGCACATGACAACAAATCAACACAAGGAGTAACATTCCAACAAAAGAGAGAAGAAAAAAGGAACGTCACTTGCCTTAAACCTTCCAAACACGAAGTTCTCCACTCCAAAAACTATGGATCGGCTAAGAACTCACCCGAGCACAAAAACCTGAAACTTTCTGGGCCAAAAAGAGGAGTTAGGTCACTGCCTTGACACCAAAAATCCCAAAAAATAGGAATCTCTTACCACTAGAATGAAGATCTCGCAGAGAGCTTTCCGATTCTACTCTCCGATTTCGATTCCGTCTACTCTAGCTCTCGAATCACCGGCCGGAAGAAGTCCTCGACACGCCTCTCATTCACACAAGAAATCTGGTCGGCTCTTTGGAGAAGAAGAAGAATATGGTCTTTTGGAAAATTTGGTATTTATATAAAACCCTAAATGCTTGATTAATTAATAAATAATTCTCCCATTCTATTTAAACAACGAGGGCAACTAAATCACCTCGGATTTTTATTAAATTCGCCCCTAAACTGAAAATTGGCGCTATGAATCCAACGACAGAGCCAGAATTCAATTCCGACGAGCCAAACTCGAGATCAAAATTCCCGAAGCTGAAATCTCAATAATTATTCTAAATAACCCCGAGTTTTCCCCTTAACTCGAATGACGTGAAATCTCGCACGAGCGACCTAAATTAGATACATTATCTAAGCTAAGACTCAAAACTAAAATCCGAAGGGTTGACATAACGCCCTTACGCCAAAAATTACAACACAACGGGTACGTAAATAATTAACGAAAAAACAGGGGTGTTACAGTCACTGCCCCTAAAAGGAAGTTTCGTCCCGAAACTTGAAATCCAACGATCACGTAAGATACAGAAAAACCAAAGATTCTAGACGGAAGATTTACCTAAAAATCTAGGAGAAGAGGCTAGGATGAGATTCTCTCAAGGCAGACTCCAACTCCCAAGTTGCGCTCTCGACGCCCTGATTTCTCCAAAGAACTTTAACCATCGGGATCGTCTTCTTCCGCAACACCCGCTCCTGAGTCTCAAAAATTCGGATAGGCTCTTCTACATAAGAAAGATTGGGCTGCAATTGCGGCACAGAATCGAAAACAAGTCGGTCACTACGCAAACACTTCATCAACTGGCTCACGTGAAACACATCATGAACATCAGGGAATGAAGCAGGCAAGTATAGTCTATAAGCTGATGCTCCAATGCGCTCCACAACCTGGAACGGTCCCACATACCGGGGGTCCAACTTATGGTTCCTTCCAAATCTCTTAACGCCCGGCATCGGAGAAACTTTCAAGAACACCATGTTCCAAACAGTGAATTCCAGGTCCACCCTTCTCCGATTGGCATACTTCTCATACCGCTCTTGGGCAATACAAAGTTTATCGAGGATATGAGTCATGCCAACATTCATTTCTTCCAAAGCCTCTGGGCCTAACAACGAACTCTTACCAACCTCGGCCCAAAACAAGGGAGTTCGACAATGCCTCCCATACGGAGGCTCAAAGGGGTCCATCTGCAGGCTTTCCTGATAACTGTTATTGTAGACAAATTCCATCAACCCAAGACGCTAATCCCAAGCTCCTCCATGATCCAAAATATAGCACCTGATCATATCTTCCAAAATTTGTTTCACTCTCTCCGTCTGACCATTGGTCTGAGGGTGGTAAGCGGTAGAGTATCTAAGGTCAGTACCCAAAGCTCCCTGTAAACTCCTCCAGAAGCGAGACATATATCTGGAATCCCGATCCGACATAATGCTCACGGGCACACCATGCAATCTGATGACTTCATTCAAATAAAGTTCTGCTATTTTCTCCATAGAGTCGCCGATCTTAAAAGGCACAAAGTGAGCACACTTTGTTAATCTGTCAACAATGACCCATACTGAATCGTGTCCCCCGGGGATCTCGGTAAACCAGTAATGAAGTCCATTAAAATACTCTCCCACTTACAGCTTGGAATATCCAAAGGGTTCAGTTTACCTCCAGGCCTCTTATGATTTGCCTTAATGCGCTGGCAAGTAAAACATTCTAAAGCATACTTAGCTATATCATTCTTCATAACTGACCACCAAACAATCTGCTTCAGGTCTTTGTACATTTTCGTGGAACCAGGATGATAGGAAACACTTTTGTCATGTGCTTCACTACAGATCTTTGCTCGAATATCTTCTGATGTAGGAATGCAATATCTAACCCGATACATCAAGGTATATTTATCATCGATTGAAAAGTCTGGTAATTCCCCTTTCTCGGTCCTATTTCGGATATGCTGCAAGTCAGGATCTTCCTTCTGGTGCAGTCTCGTAAGGGAAATCCAAGAAGGCTCTTCAGCTTCAAGACTCAAAGGTGCGGTACTACTACCGACTGAGATATCCATCAACATAAACTCCTCCATTAAGGACTGCACAGAGAGATTGAATACATGCGCGGTCTTTCTACTCAGTGCTTCGGCCACCACATTAGCCTTACCCGGATGATAAAGGATGTCAACTTCATAATCTGCCACATACTTCAACCATCTTCGCTGGCGCAAATTTAGTTCTTTCTGGGTAAAGACATACTTCAGACTCTTATGATCCGTAAAAATCTTGCATTACACTCCATAAAGAAGATGTCTCCAAAGCTTTAAGGCATAAATTACTGCCGCAAATTCAAAGTCGTGCATAGGGTAATTCCTTTCAAGAACATTCAGTTGTCTTGAACCATAAGCAATCACCTTTCTTTCTTGCATCAAAACACACCCCAGTCCAAAGAGAGATGCGTCTACATAAACTGCATACTCTACTCCCTCGATCGACAAAGACAAGACAGGAGCACTGCACAAACGCCTCTTTAACTCTTGGAAGGCCGCTTCACAGGAGTCACTCCAAACAAAAGTTGCGTTCTTCTGAGTAAGCTTAGTCAGAGGTGCAGATAGCACCGAGAATCCTTGGACAAATCTCCAATAGTAACCTGCTAACCCTAAGAAACTCCTTATCTCCTTAGGCGTTGTAGGCGTCATCCAGTCCAACACGGTAGAAATCTTAGCTGGGTCTACAGTAATTCCATCCTTCTTCACTACATGACCCAAAAAGGGCACCTGAGAAAGCCAGAACTCACACTTACTCAGCTTCGCATAAAACTTGTGCTCTCTTAGAGTAGACAATACTAAGCGCAAATGCCTAGCATGCTCCTCAGCACTCTTGGAGTACACCAACACGTCATCGATGAAATCTAGTACAATGTGATCTAAAAAGTCTTTGAACACACGGTTCATATGGCCATAAATACAGAGGGTGCATTTGTCAAGCCAATTGAGATTACCAGGAATTCAAAATGACCATAACGGGAACGAAAGGCAGTTCGAGGGATGTCCGACTCACGGATCCTCAACTGATGGTAACCTGATCGAAGGTCAATCTTTGAAAATATAATACTACCATGTAACTGATCAAACAGATCATCGATTCGCGGCAACGGATATAAGTTCTTGATGGTTACCTTATTCAACTCCCCATAGTCTATGCAAAACCTCATAGTGTAACATCCTCGAAATAGCTAGACCCCTAGAGTGGTTTTTTTATGACTAGGTCATGACAAAACCCTAGGAAGCTTGAAGAGACCATTTGGCCTTAGTAAAGAAGAAGAAATCCACCTTGGCCTGCAAATAGCAATTTCCAGTTAGCAAGCCTAGGATTGGATTTAGGGGCCCCACTTTGAACTTTGACCCCACCATAGCATCCCTAACCCATTAGGGGCCCTCTTGGAGCACGAAGGACCCATTGGGTTCAAATAAAGAGGCTAATTAGACCAAAGTCAACCTTAATTCTAAAATTGGTCAAACTACTCAACTAAGGTCAATTGGCCCCCACCATGCCAAATTGACCCTGCCCCTACCCTTATATGGGTACTAGGAGCCTAATGGACCAAAAAGCCCAATTATGGGACTTGCAATTTGACCAATTTACCCTTGCCCTAATTTAGGTCAAAATGATGTAATTTGCCCAAATTGGACCCAATCCACTTGGGCTAGATCCAATTAAGGTGGTCCACCACCTAATGGGGATTGAATGCTGCTGAGGTGGCCATTCAATTTGGAGAGAGTCGGACAGGAGAGAGAAATTGGGAGTTTTCCCAATTTGAAGAAAGAGAAAGTGGCCATTTAAGGAGGATTAATGGCATTCAAGGCAAATTGATCCCTCATTCATTCCCCCGCACCCTCCATTCATCTCCCCCTGGCTGTTTCAAGAAGTTTAAGGGGTTTTCCAGCCCACATGGGGGCTGAAATGGGAAGTTTTCACCATGGCTGAAATCTGTTAATGGCCATTTATGACAATCAGGAGTTACACCCTCCCTCTCCCCCAATTGAACCTTATAACTCCTTCAGAGGACTGGGAGGATGAGTTTTCCGCAACCCTCCAGAGAAATCGAGCACCAGGAGCAAGAATCGGCATGACACCAAAAGCTCCAGGTCGGCCATGGCCAGCAAGAAATCGGCATGGAATAAACCCTCCATACAGGTCTGGTTCTTCATCCCTCCCTATGTGGATAGATCTCATCATGTTGCTTGTAAGGATTGGGGCCAATTGGTCCCAAATCGGGTAGGCCAAAAGCTACAGTTTCGGAGCTTTAATTCTCGCCTCCAAATCCTTGTTCTGGCCACCTACGGCCGGCCAAACGTCGCTAATCGCCGGCCACCACCTCGACGAAGGTGGTGGTGGCATTGGCCAGCCGGGGTGGCGCATAGGTGGCCGGGAAAACAAGAAGGAAGGCAACCCAGGTCGGGGCAATCTCAGCCGTCGGTTGGAGGAAGAAGACGACCAGCAGTCGTCGGGTCACTTCAAGATATGTGCAAGATCTTTTTATTAATTGTTTTAATGTTTACGTTTATATTCATTTCATTCGTCGAACGCAATTATGAGTTCATCGAACGAAATAGTTTAATTCGTCGAACGGAACTGGTTCGTCGATCGTTGTTATAACTCAGTTTAGTCGAGCGCTGTTTACATTAAATTAGTCGAATGCAGAGTTAGTCTGATTTAGTCGAGCGCAGGTGGATTTCGTCGAACGAGAGGTGGTCAGCTTTCGTCGAGCGCTGTATCATTTTCGTCGAACGCAGAAACAGTGGTGTAATTAAATGTTTATATTAATTTTCTGTCACACTTTTTGCTGTAGTTTATTTTAATTATTAAACATACTAGATTACCTCTGATGAAAAAGTGCCCAACACCAAAGTTGTAGCCCTTAGAGACTACTTTAGTTTAAAATTTGTTTCAGCCCAAAATGAGTACTATAGCTCCCTTGTAGAGACAAAATGGTGGGACTGGTCCCTAGGGTAGGGACAGTCAGTCTTTCCTTCATATCTTTTTATTGGTAGATGCTATAGCCTTGATATTTAAAACCTAGGATAGTATCATGCACCCACACAACATACTAAATGATGGGATGTTTAGGAGAATTGTTTTCTAAGGTTTTTGAGATAAATTCATAAATAATATATTAATTAATTAGTGGGTCAAATGAACTCCAATGCCCTCCAAATTTTGGTGGGTGCTCCTTAGGGTTATGTTATGACCCTGGTAAAAATCTCATCCCAATTAGAACTGTTTTAGTTTGGATTTTGGTTAGACAAAGTTGGGTCTAATTGGGTCAAAATTAGGGCATGGTGTTTATCTTGGGATTTTGTGGTCAAATCTCCTCACCCTGAGGTGGAACCTTGTCCACTGGTTTAGGATCACCTAAAGTACCCCCATGAGTGGTTTGGGGAGGTGTGGAGGTGGATATGCCCTAGGATCCTAGATTTACCCCTTGGGGTGCATGTAGAGCTTTGTGAAGGACATGTAGTCAAAAGCTATAGAATGGTCATGAGACATGGTGGATAGGTTCATCGGGTGTAAATAGGCCCTAGGTAATTTTATAAGAATTTTAAGAACAATTATTCCCTTTGAATTAGGTCATAATCCCTTTAGAGAAATTTCTTATAAGAGATGATTACATGATCAAAAGGTCTGGGATGATGATGAAACCTTGGCAGTGTCCTTTATAAACATGGTTTAGACCTCTGGTAATTTTTGTGTATTTATATAAATTATTTAATCAGTACTTCATTCAGAAGGCACCTTTGTTGATTTAGACTTAAGAAAAAATATTTGAGGGTCCAATACTACAATATAAACTTTGCAAATTGGTGATAGGACATTTCAGAACATTAAGAAGCTCTGTGAATTTTTATAGAATTTTTGAAGACATAAATTAGTAGGCTACTTCACAACTTTTACTATTTGAGGTTTTCTTACAATATTTATTTTAGTGAGAAAATGATTCCCTTAAATCCTGAAACTTAGTCAGTAGCCTTTTCCGATGAATACAAGAGTTTGGTAATTTTTCCCGAATTTTAGTGTTGAGTTTTTTGGTGGTTCCTTCACAAATTCACAAGTTTAGATAGATGACAAATAATAAAAATAGAGGACGATTTCTTGCTTTAAAATATGATATATTGTATTTGCTATTATTTAGTAATCATAGATTTATCATAATATTTGGAGAGCCATATCATAAGAATTCCTTATACTTCAAGTTCATTTTCATACTTGGCAAATGTTTAGAGAAATTAAAATAAATACTAAATAATTAAGGAAAATTATGATTCTCTTATTTTAGTCATATGATATCATGATAGACTCCCAGTAATAATCTTGGGTTAATTGGATGAATATTTGGAGTACCTCCTCTTATGCAACTCATATAACTCATTTGGTTTGCGTATAGTAAAACTGTGAAATTTGAGAATCAAGTGGATCCTTAGGAGGGAATGGGAGGTAAGTGGTTTACCTAGTTTAGTTGAGAAGTTATGATGGTCAACAAGAAGGATTATAGATGGTAAAGGTGTGCTTGGTGAATTAGAGGTAAGTTGCACTCGGGGTCGACGAAAGATCGTCTTGGAAGGTCATAATCACTTAGCGTTAATCCAAGAGTAATGACAAAGAGGATATTCTTACGGGTAGATACCAATAACACTAAGTGTCTTGAGAAAGGGAACTTTGGGGTGTCATCCCATTACAGTTCCTAGTACCGTAGCGAGCCCCTTACAGGATAATCCCCGGGAAGTCCAAGATTAACCATAAGTCGTAGGAGTAAGAAGTTGTTATACAAGATTAACTTAATAATACACACACCCACACCCTGTGGTTACGAGAGGTTAGTTGGTTTGGTTTTACGAGCTGGTAGGCTCAGGTGGTTGAAGCAGCGGACTAGTTAGTCCGGTGAGCTTGTGACTCAGTAGTGTTTGTTGGTACGGACGGGTCGGTCCGGCGAGCCGGTGGGTCGGAAGGTTATTGATGACGGGCAGGTTAGCGCGGGGAGTTTATGGCTCGGAGATAGATAGTAGAACATGTTTGATTGTGCACGAAGGTGGCGGGTCTTCGGTATTGGACGGTCGTTCACACCGACATCAATACGTTGACTCGGCAAGTGTGGAATTTGCACTTAGCCATAAAAGTCTGGTGGTCCAGCCAGTAAGAGTATGCAGATGCTCCGCGGTTTTGCGTTGAGGCGTACGATAGGTCGAGATTAAGTAGTGTGAATACCAACCTATAGGTGGGCGAGGCCCAACCCACCGCTTCCGTTTGCCACTACGGGAGTATCCTGGGAGTCTAACTAGCTCTAAAAAGGGGGAACTAAAGGTCTATGCGCATAGAGTCGAAGTGTGTGAGTTGCACTTGTATGAACATAGCATAAACTGCATACCTTAAATGTCATAGCACAAACATTGCATTTCAACCCCTACCCCTATCGTATAAGTCGGTTATGGGACTTCTAATACGATAGGCCTTGCTAAACGACCCCTTGGTCTATAGGTTTGTATGGGCATTCCTATAACTCAATGGTTACTTCTCTATTACTATTGTCTTACTGCACTTTACTTACTCTTTACCTGCTTTTACTATGCTTTATTTGCTGCTCAATTATATATATAATCACATGTGTAGTGTAGAACATTTCCTATAGACTAGATCCGATGTCATCTGCTTTTGTTTATACCCCTTGTTGTCCTCCGCTTCATCCGTCCTGTACGGTGCCTAGGAGCCATTGGGGCTGTGGTGGGGAACATAAGGCTTAGTCTTTTTTCGGTGCACCATATCATTTTAGGGGACCGAGGAGACGCAGCAGCACCAGAGGCCGGTGTAGACGGAGGCGGGCCAGTCTAGTACAGGAGCACAGGTTTCAAGATCAGTGAGTGATTAGTAGTTAGCTTCCGCGAGTGATCTTGTAGTGAAGACATGATGTACAGGGCATGAGCCCTTTATTTTTGTACCTTTGTTTTTTTATTCAGTTATTATCTGTGGACATATACACTTATGGTTTATATTTCATGTGATGTGGACTTGAGCTTCATTTTTTGTTCAAGTATTCTTTTCTTCTTTGTGATCAATCTGGCTGGCAGGATCGGCGTTTTGTAGTGGCGGCCTTCCCGAGTGAAGGTGTCACCACAAAGCGGCGGTTCTGGGCCTAAGACCCGGTGTTTGAAAAAAATGGGGTCTTACAAGTGGTATCAGAGGCGAACCTCGATCCGAAGAAAAGAAGTCCACAAACCCTGGGCCACCCCGCGCGAGCTTAGTTTGAGGACAAACTAGCAGCGGAAGCAGTGGTGTGGCCATATGGGAATCACATTGAAAAAGGTCCACTTTTAACTGAATCTTCTTGGTCAGTTTACCCCTGCGAGTGTCAAGTTTTCTTTTGTAAGCCTGCAGCGAACCCTGCCCCCATCAGGGAATACCTCCGGCTGCAAAGATTTCTTTAGTTAGCCTTTTGTCAACGAGTTATACTCCACTTGGGCACGTGACTTACCATGGTAATTTATACCATGCTTGACCTAGTCTGAAGTATACCGTAGGTTTAACTTTTGGTGAAGGTACGAGGATACCCCAAAGAGGCTAGAGTAAGGGAGATTCAGACTTAAGCAGAAGGGTATGGGACTCATAGACTCAACCCTCGTACCGCTGACATGATTACATTGACCATCACACTAAGCACCGAGGGTCGGATAAGAAATTCAAGTTAAGAAGAGACCTATTTGGGATTGGGTCACATGTTTAAGGTTGTCATAGAGGGTACCTGGAAGAGTCTGAAGAATGGAGCGAATTAATAAGTTTCAAGATAGAACCCCAAGTCTAAGGTTGTGTGCCCTAATAATTGCTTGCATACTTAGGACGAGTATAACATGGTGATATTGAAGATACTTAGCCCAAAAATAGATAGAGGCTTATCTTTTGTTTATTGGGGCTTATCTTTTGTTTATTGGAGCTTACCCTTTTGTTTATTGGGCGAATTGGTGACTGATTTGGGTTTCCCTTTGAAAGTGCACAGTTAACCTTACTAGAATTCTCTAGAGGGCGGGTGAATAGAGATTTAAAATATTTTTGTGCAAAGTTAATAATTATATATATAAATATGTGTGTGTAGTGATCATATTAGAGCTTCCCACACACCAGCAAGAATTAAACAAGTAAAGAAAATAAATACAAGAAAAGAAATCACAGCACAACACAAGGAAATATAGTGGTTCCCCAAACTTTGGGTAGTCCACTCTTCTACCCCCTTAGTAGGAAATTCACTATCTTGCACTAAGTCTTTTGAAAAGGAGACTCTTAGAACCACCCTGAGTCTTTTGATAAGGAGACTCTTAGAACCAACTGAGTCTTTTGAAAAGGAGACTCTTAGAACCAGTACAACTGAATTTTTTTGAAGAGAGATTCTAAAAAATCTTTTACAGTATTTGAAAGTGAAAATAAGAAAAGAGATAAGAAGTATTTAAGACAAGACAGAATCTTCTTCCTAGCAAGAAGATTGGAAGCACAAGAAGTAGTGAATGAAATCTCTCTTCTATAGTGAGAAGGAGATTGTAGGCCTTTTCTCTCTTTTGTGAGAGCTATCAGAGTTTGCAGCAGTATGGCTTCAGAGTGAGAAGGAGAAGGAAGCTTGATCTTTGCTGCAACACTATTTCTCAATTTTCTCTTTTCACTTGGGAGCTTTTCCTCTTTTTCAAATGTAAAAATGGTGGATCACCTCTTATTGCTCTATGCCGACCACCTTGTTATTTAAAGCTCTGTTCATTAAAATAACACTATAGGAGAGTAATCAATTAGCAGGCAGAGTATTAGAAAGAAGGAGAAATTTCCATAACAATTATATCCATAGAAGGAAAGTATTCATTCTGATTTCAAATAATGTCCATAATGGATTTAATGAATTTAGCCAAGAATCTATTAGAGGAAAAGAATGATTCAGAGCGGCTATAAAGAATAAAATGATTCCATATAAATCAGATTTATAAAAGAAAGAAAGAGATGTGGCGATTTTTGAATTAAACATAGAAATCGACGTGCGTCGATTACTATTCGACAGTAAGCGTCGAATTCGTCCTGGCAGAACGTCGAGCGGAGAATAAGGAAGGTGCGTAGACTAAGATGCGTCGACTTCTCAAGTTACGTCGACTAGAAGTCAGAGCTACGTCGACATATGATACGTCGAATTCTTCTTAAAGTTACTTCGACTCATTCTGGAAGGAACGTCGATACCACTTCGACGTTGCGTCGAATACTATTCGACGCATATTTACTTAACCTTGATTTTCCTTTCTTAGAATTTATATTCAATTCATTTTCAGGGGTTAAGAGAAATCATTTTCCCAACAATCTCCCCCTATTTGTCTTAACCCTATTTAGAGGGAAGTTGTACTAGCAACACAGCATTTGTAGATAAAATAAATATGTCAATCAAGCAGAAAAGAAATTGGAAAGAGAGATCATATAACCAAATTTTCCAGAATTATATAAACAGATTTTCCAGAATTCAGACTTCATGTTCATACCAATTAGTATTTAACTATAGGGTAAAGTATATCAGTATTATTTTCAAACATTACTCAGGAGGGATAGGAGGAGTCTTTCTCTTTCTCTTGAATACTACTGTTTTAGGAGAGGGGGGTTTCTCCTTCTCAGTTGCAGGAAGTTCACCTAGCTCCCCCTGAGCAGATTGCTCCCCCTGGGATGGAACTTCCTTTGATCCTTCTACTTCTTCAATTTCTGTATCATCTTCAGCTCCAGCTGTATTTTGCTCCTTAGCTCCTACTTCAGCCAACACAGCATCTGGCTGTCCTTTTTAATTTTCAGCTTCATTCATAACAATATCCAGCTCCCCCTGAGTTTTAGTTTCTTTATTTTTCTTACTATCTGCCACATTTTCCTTTTCATCTTCATTGTCTGCTCTGCTTTCCTCCCCTTGTAATAGTACCACTTGATTTGCAGCCTCTCTTGCTATATTAAGTACCTCTATTGTTTGTTCTTCAGAGTGTAGCTCAGGTACAACTTCATTTCCAATTGTCTTGAGAAGTGCAAGAATATCCTCTTTTGAGGAAGGAGGGGACTTGTGAGGGAGAGATTTAGGATTGGAGAGCTGCTCTTCATCTAGATTCTCCCCCTTCTTGACCTTCCTGGCCAGGGAGGTTAAGAAAGACCTGGTTACTCTAGAGGAATAGAGAGAGGTCTTCAGATTTTGCATAGAGGCACTGACCACATCTATTTGGGTGTGCATGTGAAGGATGTAGGAATAAATCTGGGAGCAGTGCTCATCCAGCATTGATTGGAATGTTTGAGCTGCTGATGCAATGCACTGAGTAAGGAGGGCTTTAGTGGATGCAGATGGTTCATGTTGTGGTTGGTGATGAGGAGAGAGTGGTGGAGGTGGTGATGAAGGTGGAGAAAGGTTAGTTGATGTATGAGGTATTGGTGATAATGGAGGTGAAGAGGATGAGAAAGTATGAGGAGGAGGAGATGGAGAAACTGCTGTTTGAGGAGCAGGTGTTTGAGAAGAGGTAGGTAGAGTATGAGTTGTGAGGGTAGTAGAGACTATTGGAGTGGATGATGGTGGTAGAGAAGGATTGTCTCTTTGAGGACGAGGAGGAGGAGGAGATGGATGAACAGGAGAGTTAGGAGGAGAGGGAGTCCTTTCAGGAATGGAACCAGGCTTAGGGATTTTCCTGGTCCACTTGGAGAATAGAGCTATTGACATTCTTTTCCCTGGAGGAATGGGGATTCCTTTTGACCTACAGAGGTCAGGTAAGGAGCGGAAGAGTACTTGACTCATAATCCTCATATATGCATTTTCTTTGTGTGAGTATTTGGAGCCTATTATCTTGAGCAAGCATGTGGCCCAGTCCACCTTCTTCTTCAGCACAAGCGCCCCCATGATGTTCAGTTGCTGCTTGGGTACTGCATCATGGGCTGAAATTTTGTATAGTAGTATCTTTCCTACTATGTCTGCCAGCAGTCTGTACTCTTCAGAAAAGTCTATTTTCTTTAGATGGATTGGTTTATCCTTTGAAAACTTCATGGTGGTTAGCAGATGCTTGATTTCATCAGGTGTGAGGTCTATAGATTCATCACCTAATAAGGGAATGATGAAGACTTATGAGGTTACTTTTTAGAAATTGATTTCATTTCCCTATTTTATTTGAACAAAGATAATATTAGGATATACCTGATGGAAGATCAAAGGTGGTCCTAATATGTTCTGCAGAGATTGAGACTGGTGTCTCATAGATTGTTCCCTGGATTTCTCCTTGTTCAGATATCTGAACATGAGTCATCAGCTCTGTGAGCTATGTTTCCAGGAGAGTGCATCTTGTGGAGATGACTTTGTCCAATCCAGCTTCAGTGAAGAGAGCTATGATGTTCTTATAGTTTTCTACAACGGCTTGGAAGGAGTCGAGGTCGATGTCGAAACCAGAGTTTATCTTGGGAGCCATTTTAGGTCAGTGAAAGAGAGGAGGAAATGGCTGGACTAAGGAGCAAGAAGGATGAAGGGTGCAGAGTAGTGAAGGTTTCTAACTGAAGAGTCTTTTTAAGTTAGGTGAAGCATCGATACGGGACTCAATTCGAGGGTTATTCGGTACTCCAGTGGATGTGACCAAAAATATTTTAGTATTGCCGCTCGTTTTGATGAAGTCGACGTTATGATGAGTGGAATTCGACGTGAGCGTCGATATAGTCTGATTTGGGATGATAGGGTTTCCTATCGACGTATGCGTCGATTGGAGTCGACGTATGCGTCGATTTCACTTATTGAGTTGAGTCATCGACGGTGCGTCGATTAGAAGTCGACGTGACTTTTTATTTTCCTGAAGAATTTTAGGTGTTTATTTCTTTTTATCTCTTCCTAGTTCTAAGTCAGTCTTTGACTAATTTTTACAGATAGTTTGATTGGTTGTGCCAACATTGTTTGGCAAGGTGGCCAGTTTTGTTACATATATGGCACTTGATTATCTTATTCTTATGATAATTTGAGTTTAGAGAAGGATAGAAGGGTTGATTAGGATAGAAAGTTTGATTAGGATGGGAATTTTGGTTACCAAGTTTAGGGTAGAAATTTTGGTTAGGATAGAAGTGTTGATTAGGATGGAAATCATGGTTAGGAAGAATGGATCCTGAATGGGAATTATAGAAGGTTTTTGGAGGATAGGCATTTAAGTTGCTCTGAACTTTTGTGCGTCGATATCTATTCGACGCATGTTGATAGTTGCTTCGATTTATATTCGACGCTTTCTCCTGATAGCGTTGATCTGGTATCGACGCATGGAAAAAGTTGCGTCGATTGGAAGTCGATGTACTTTTATTCAAGCGTCGAGTAGAGGTCGAGGCATCTGAGAGGTTGCGTTGAGTAAAAGTCGACGCACAATCATTCATGCGTCGATATAAAGTCGACGCAACTGTATCTTCATACATTTTCTTTTTCCCTTTTTCTGATTTTGTTCTTTTATGTATTGTTTCTTTTGGCTTAGTTGCTTCTTCAGATGAAGTTTGAGAGTCATCAGCTGAATAATATGATGTTTCATCAAATTGTTTTATTTCCTTAAGGGAGTCTTCTTCCTTATTTAGTGAGTCTTTTTCTTGATTTGATTTGATGGGTTTTGTGAATTTTACAGGGATCATCCAGGCAGGTTTGTTGGATGGAATTTGGCTGGTTGAGGGATCAGTCCCTAGACCAAGATTTTTCTGCCTCCTTGTTTGTTGTTCAGTGATTTCCTTGAGTGTTTGGCTTCTCATTTTTATTGATTCTTCAAAAGCTTTTGCCTGGGATACCTTATCCTTAAGGAGCTGGTTTTCTATTCTAGCCCTTTCTACTTCCTTTTCTATGGTGTTAGCCCTTAATTCATAATTTTTAGAGCATTTAACCTCTCTATTTCTCTGGTTTTTAGCCATATTAATTTGTTCTTTTAGATCATTAATTTCTTGTGTAGCTTTTAGTTGATCTAGACACATTCTCATAAAATCATTTCTGAAATTATCACTTTGAAAATCTATTTCATCAAAAATGTTTACCTCATCCTTATCCTCAGATTCCTCTATGAGAATAAGACTATTTTCTCTTTCATCTTCAGAAGATATGCTTTCTTCTGATCCTGTCTCACTCCATGATTTAGCATCATCATCTTTCTTTGAGCCTTCAAGGGCCATTAAGCATAGATCTTCTTGCTTAGGCTCTTCATTGTCACTCTTAGAAGAGGAGCTGTCCTCAGAGTCTGTATCACTCCAGGCTTCTGCTATAAAGCTTCTTTCTTTCTTCTTCCCCTTTTTCTTGAGATCTTTCTTTTTCAGATCTTCTTTGTCTCAGCATTTTCTGGACATTCTGGGGCAATATGTCCAGGTTTCCTGCAGGAGTAACAAATAATTTCTTTAGTAGGAGTTTTGTCATACCTTGGTTTTGATTCTCTCCTTCTTGATCCATCTGTCCTGACCCATTTCTTGAATTTTCTGGCCAGGAAACTGAATAGTTCTTCTTCAGTGACAGAGCTTCCTTCCTCTGTTTCTTTTAATGCAATGTTCCTGTCTTTTGAAGAAGTTGGGGTGTTTTCTCTTCTCTTTTTCTCTTCTCTAGGTTTTCAGCAGTTGCTCATAGGATCTGAGTTTTCCTAAGTGAGCATCTGTTGAAATTTCCCTTTGTCCTCTTGTGTCTCTTATTGCCCATATCCTTGAGTCCTATGAACTTGGGAGACTCATCAGCAATTTGTCATTGATCTCTGTGAGAGAGATTTCTCTATCCAAGTCCCTTAGTTGATTGATGATCTGACTGAATCTGTCATACATCTCAGAGATGCTTTCTTCATTCTTCTTTTGGAAGTTCTCATATTGAGAGATCAATAGAGCCTTCCTATCTTTCCTTTCATCAGCACTTCCTTCTACCATCTTTATGAGAGCCTCCCAAATTTCTTTGGCTGATTCACAATCAACAACCCTTTGAAAGATTTCATCAGAGAGGGTTGGGACCAGAATATTTACAGCTTTTGCATTACATGTTCCTGCCTTCTTCTCTTCAGCTGTCCACTCAGCCTTTGGGACAAGTGTTTGAGTCACTTCACCACTTAGGTCTTTTCTATAAGGCTTGGAAGGACCTGTCAAGATAACATTAAATAAATCTTCATCAATAGAATTCATATAAATCCTAATTCTTGTTTTCCAAATTGCAAACTTTTCAAGATTGCACATTGGTGGTCTGGTGGAAGCATAATCTTTGATTTATGCCATGTGAAAAGTAATTGTTAGAAATATATATATATATATATATATATATATATATATTAGAGGTAGAATCTTTTTGATCAAGGAGTTATCCTTTTTAGATCAACCTCCCTCTGATACCAATTGAAAGTGCACAGTTAACCTTACTAGAATTCTCTAGAGGGGGGTGAATAGAGATTTAAAATATTTTTGTGCAAAGTTAATAATTATATATATATGTGTGTGTAGTGATCATATTAGAGCTTCCCACACACCAGCAAGAATTAAACAAGTAAAGAAAATAAATGCAAGAAAAGAAATCACAGCACAACACAAGGAAATATAGTGGTTCCCCAAACCTTGGGTAGTCCACTCTTCTACACCCTTGGTAGGAAATTCACTATCTTGCACTGAGTCTTTTGATAAGGAGACTCTTAGAACCACCCTGAGTCTTTTGATAAGGAGACTCTTAGAACCAACTGAGTCTTTTGAAAAGGAGACTCTTAGAACCATTACAACTGAATTTTTTTGAAGAGAGATTCTAAAAACTCTTTTACAGTATTTGAAAGTGAAAATAAGAAAAGGGAGAAGAAGTATTTAAGACAAGAAAGAATCTTCTTCCTAGCAAGAAGATTGGAAGCACAAGAAGTAGTGAATGAAATCTCTCTTCTATAGTGAGAAGGAGATTGTAGGCCTTTTCTCTCTTTTGTGAGAGCTATCAGAGTTTGCAGCAGTATGGCTTCAGAGTGAGAAGGAGAAGGAAGCTTGATCTTTGCTGCAGCACTATTTCTCAATTTTCTCTTTTAACTTTGGAGCTTTTCCTCTTTTTCAAATGTAAAAATGGTGGATCACCTCTTATTGCTCTCTGCCGACCACCTTGTTATTTATAGCTCTGTTCATTAAAATAACACTATAGGAGAGTAATCAATTAGCAGGCAGAGTATTAGAAAGAAGGAGAAATTTCCATAACAATTATATCCATAGAAGGAAAGTATTCATTCTGATTTCAAATAATGTCCATAACAGATTTAATCAATTTAGCCAAGAATCTATTAGAGGAAAAGAATGATTCAGAACGGCTATAAAGAATAAAATGATTCCATAAAAATCAGATTTATAAAAGAAGGAAAGAGATCTGGCGATTTTTGAATTAAACATAGAAATCGACGTGCGTCGATTACTATTCGACGTAAGCGTCGAATTCGTCCTGGCAGAACGTCGAGAGGAGAATAAGGAAGGTGCGTCGACTAAGATGCGTCGACTTCTCAAGTTACGTCGACTAGAAGTCAGAGCTACGTCGACATATGATACGTCGAATTCTTCTTAAAGTTACTTCGACTCATTCTGGAAGGAACGTCGATACCACTTCGACGTTGCGTCGAATACTATTCGACGCATATTTACTTAACCTTGATTTTCCTTTCTTAGAATTCATTATCAATTCATTTTCAGGGGTTAAGAGAAATCATTTTCCCAACACCCTTAGACATAATTTAGAAAGTGTTGCGTCGTGAAAATAATGATTTTGAAATTGATCATATTCGACGTTACTCGGGCGAAGATGAGATTGTGTAAAAGTATGTTCGGAATGATGATCAGTAGTAATACCAGGGCAATGGGTAGACATCGTTGATCAAGCAATGACTTAACCTTAGTTGAATCATTGGAAATATAAAGTCGCCAGGATTAATCAATTAGGGATGTCGATGTCCTATTCTAGAAGTTGAGAACGGAAATTAGTTCTTACAAGTTATAGTTATATCTGAAAGTTCTTATGGTTTGGGGCATTCAGAAGTGATCAATTTATGATTTGTTAAAAATCACGCCCTGTCATGGTTGAAAATCTTAATTACAATAATAACTCTTATACCTTGGGAGCTATGATGAATAACCAAAGATCTTAGACGATGACTTATTGGAATTAGAATATAGTATCTGAGTTTAGTATGATAAGAACGGCCTAAGTTTATTTTACTTAGGACCATTTGAAAGAGATCAAGACTAGCATAAGCTGAAGTGATAGAAATTTGGTGAAATAAACGTGATGATATTTCCTTGATGAAATTGAATTGTGACAAACCCTAAGGTATCAAAATTTTGCCCTTATGAATCAAACTTCACGTAGAAAATGATTGGGACGCTAGACGATTTGATTAGTTCCATTAGTAGTAAGAACTGGAAAAGTTGTAGAGTAGAGATGATTGATTACTCGGATGTACGCGAAGGAGTAAAGAATTTGAATGTGTGAAGAAAACTTTAGAGGCATAAGAGTCTGCCCAGGTTAGAGTGGAACATCGAGGATAGATTGACCAAGGTAGCTAGGTCACCCCGATCAGGATAGATGATGCGACGGTGCGAGTCTTGCGTCGCAAGAAGATTCCGTAGGTAAAGCCATGTGGTAAAATTGGGGTCAGGAGGAGCATACCATGGAGCCACTAGAGATGGTATGGCAGAGATAGTCGGTGCTCTTCGAGCAAGGAAAAACTTTCATTCTTAGGGGATGTTACGTTCAAGCACTTGCGGTAGAAGCCCCTCACACCTAACCTGAATTTCGAGGACGAAATTATTTTTTTGTTTATTGGGATTTGTTGTAACACCCTGCCAGTGCGAATAGTATAACAGTAGGTCCGGCCGGGACCCCACGCCATACAAACCACACTAGCTAGGAGTTAAAAGGTGATAAACAGAAAGAACTACAACAGAGTAAACTAAACACTAGCGGAAGCATAATGATTTAACATTTCATTTAGAACTGTCCACTATCATAGGAATGAAAACATAAAATAGAGTTACGGCCTTAGGGCCTTACATTCACCAATACACAAAACTCAGAACATACTTCGGCACGCAGGTTGGCAATACATGAGAAAGCAGAAAAGGGAGGCTGGCCTTCAAGGGCCAACTCGGCAATAGGGCCATCGCCCGCTATTTCCCACTAGTCTCACCTGCACCTGCATAGGAACATTCCACCGAGCGGTGGCAAACAAAGTAACGATCAGCACAGCTGACCAAATTATAACGACCCCACCCCTTTCCCGGGGTGGCGGAGCTTCTACCCTGCAAGCAAGCCATACTAGCACAAGTACTAATATAAAGAAAGTGCAACTACACAAGGTGAGGTTTCAAGCACAATCAATCTTCTATGTTGAGCATCAAAAAGGAGGGAACCTAGGTATGCACATGATGTTGGTTGGGTTCACCCGAAGGCTCTCCACAACCGCCTAAACAACCGCATGAGGCTAACAACATCAATTCCACAAAACATTCCACCGTAAGGTCCATCGCCTTAGGTGGGGAAAAGAGCTTTTGGTCGGTCTAGGTAAATCACCTTCCACGACCTCTCCCATGATCACACGACTTCCATGAGGTAGGGACCTCTTACCGATCTGCATGGAAACGGGTTCAGGTTTAGCTTTGCCCGTGCTCTAATCATCGCGATCTATCGCACGACGCGGGTACGGCTTCACCTCGGCCCGTAAGGGTTTAGCACTTTCAAGTGCTACACAAATTATAAGCTACGCACCTAACCCCTTCGCAAGGATCTAGGCTTCACAAATACTCAACAAGGGAGGTACAATACGCTCCGCATCAATTTCGTGGTGAAGGTTTGCCTTCATCCAATCTCAAAGCATGGGGCTTTCGTTAGGATCTTCACAAGACGCCTACACTTAAATCCCGCAATATTATAGATGATTTCACGGAGTCATTCTCCGGCACGCATTCTAGGCTTAACCTAAATGCAACGTTGCAAATCAAGCATCACCGATTCGGGCTCACGGCCACGAATAGGCTTCACACAAAATGCCTAAATCCGCACGACTACCGGATTTCTACATGCAATAATGTCGGGGACGGACACAATCTACCCGGAGTTCCGAAGAACTTGAGGAAATCCTACACTTCACCCATTTGGTGAAAGGGATTCCTCATGTAAGCATAGAGAAATGAAAAAGAGGACAATTGACAAGTCCAAATATCGGGAGGAAGAATCGTTACCCTAGAAGCGTTCTTCTTAGCCATGAATCTGAGATTTCACACGGAGGGAAAGGACCGCACCGGGCTGCACTCTCCAGATCTGGAAACGGCTCGCAAAACGGAGCTCCGGAGCTCCGTCAATGGCGGGATCTCCTCTTCTTCTTCCTTGCCTCCTTCTTTCTCTAGCCTAGGAGAGAGAAGAGCCTTGATATTATGAGGATAGAACCCCTCTCAAAAGCCCTAATACCCTCCAGCCAATCATCACAGTCGTTGGATCAAATTCCAAGAATTTTGAACGGCCGGATCATCTTCTCCGTTCATTTTCGCGGAGCAGAATAAACAGTGCGCACGTTCACAGACGCACGGTCATTGGTCATGCGCGAAGAACCTCTGGTCGTGCGCGTATAGCTTTTCAGCCGACCATATTTCCTCCCAATCAACGCACGATCATGCGCATGATCACTGGTCGTGCGCGAAGAAGAGGCCACTGGTCGTGCGCGAGGAGCAGGTAGGGAAAATTCAGCCTACTTCGAGCGCCGCACTACCATTCCGCCTACTTCGACAAACTACGATTTTTGGGGTGTTACAACTCCACCTCCCTTAAAAGAATTTCGTCCCGAAATTTTGGAAAACCGTAGTAATAGTAAATACAGTTAAAATTACCTGAGGGGAATAGCTCGGGGTACTCCGCGAGCATCGCTTGCTCTCTTTCCCAAGAGAATTCCTCTCTTCCGCAATTATTCCAACGGACTTTCACCATCCGTATGGACTTGTTCCGCAACTGCTTCACTTCAGTGTCTTCAATGCAAATGGGCTTGACTTTCGTCGTTAGCCCACCATCTACCGACACTTCGTTGACAGCAACAACCACATTAGGCTCTTTAACAGCCTTCCGCAACACAGAGATGTGGAATACATCATGCAGCCCGCTCAACTCTAAAGATAGAGCAAGCCGATAAGCAGCTTCACCGATGCGCTCCAAGATCTCGAACGGTCCTAAGTACCTCGGACTTAGCTTTTTCAAGCGTCGGATCCTTGATACTCCTCTGAACGGTTTGATCTTGAGATAGACCCAGTCGCCAATGGAAAACTCGACGTTTCGGTGATTTGCGTTGTAATATTTTGCCTGCCGATCCTGGGCAATGAGCAAGCGCTCCCGAATAGCCCGGATCGATGTATTCGCCTCATCCACATCTTTGCATTTTAACAACTTAGTGTCGCCCGTTTCAGCACAAGACAACGGTGTGCGACATTTCCAACCATAAAGGGCCTCGAAAGGGGCCATCTTTATACTCGCTTGGTAGCTGTTGTTGTAAGCAAATTCGATCATAAAGAGATGGTCCTCCCATCTCTTTCCGAAATCCAGGGCGCACATCCTCAGCATGTCTTCCATCGTCCTATTGGTCCTTTCGGTCTGTCCATTCGTTTGCGGGTGGAAGGCCATGCTAAACTTCAGCTTGGTACCCAATAGTTGATGAATCAGCTTCCAATCATTCGATGTGAACAACCCATCATTATCACTGACGATGCTATGGGGAATCCCGTGCAACCGTACGATGTTATCCACGTACAACTTTGCCAGTTTTTCTACATACTCATCCTTTCGGTTCGGAATGAAGTGTGATACCTTTGTCAGTCTGTCCACGATCACCCAGATGGCGTCGTTTCCATGTTGTGATCTCGGCAATCTGTGCACGAAATCCATCGAAATATCATCAAACTTCCATTCCGGAATCGGCAAGGACTTCAAAAATCCACCGGGACGTTGACATTCCGCCTTCACCAACGCGCAAGTATTACACTTGGCAACGTAGAGGGCAATGTCCTTCTTCATATCCGGCCACCAGAAAAGTTTCTTCAAGTCCATGTACATTTTCATGCTCCCAGGGTGGATCGAGTACTTGGTATGATGAGCCTCGTACATCAACTCCACCCGTAGAGTACCAATGTTTGGGACGCACAATCTGCCCTCTTTCCACATAAGGCCATCTCCGAAGGAGAAATCAGCGTTTAACCCATCCACGGTTTTCTCTTTATAGCGTTTCATGCTCTCATCCAGCTCCAATGCTTGTCGAACTCGGTCGGCAAGGTCGTATTGAACCTCCGTCCAGTTCAAGCATGCTGAAGTAGACGCTCTTCTATCAACGCAAGTGATCTCCATTTCTTCCAGTTCGCGGATTAGACGCTCATCGTGCATCAAAATCCAATTTGCTTGATCGGGAGCCCGACGACTCAACGCGTCCGCAACTACATTTCCCTTTCCAGGAGTATATTTGATGTCGAAGGTGTAGTCCCCCAGGAACTCCATCCTCCTCCTCTGACGCATATTCAACTCCCTTTGATCCAGCAGGTACTTGAGGCTCTTGTGGTCGGTAAGATGTCGATCTTCACGCCATACAACTAATGCCTCCAAAGTTTGAGAGCAAATACCACGGCCGCTAGCTCCAAATCATGGACCTAGGTAATTCCTCTCATGAACCTTCAACTGTCGGGAGCCGTAGGCAATTACCTTTCCGAACTACACTAGGACACAACCCAAACCACTCCCCGAGGCGTCGCTATAAATTTCGTAGCCTTCCGTACCACATGGCTAGCATAGAATGGGCACCGTGGTCAGACGGCTCTTCAGCTCTTCAAAAGCTCGTGCGCACTCGGGCGACCAAACGAACTTATGATCTTTCCTAGTCAGTTTAGTGAGAGGGAGTGCAATCCTAGAGAAGTTCTCCACAAAGCGCCTATAATAGCCGGCAAGTCCTAAGAAACTTCGGACTTCCGCTACGTTTTTCAACAAAGGCCACGCTCGGATCGCTTCTATCTTCGACGGATCAACTGCAATTCCTTCTCCACTAACAACATGACCAAGGAATGCTACAGACGGTAGCCAAAACTCTCACTTGGAGAACTTGGCATATAGCTGACTCCTCCTCAAGGTGCTCAGAACTGCGTGCAGATGCCCTACATGCTCCTCTTTCGACTGAGAGTATACCAAATTGATCCAAATACTCTCGAAACGTCCTGTTCATTAAGTCCATGAATAACGATGGTGCATTAGACTGACCGAACGACATCACCGTGAACTCATAGTGCCCAAAGTGGGTACTGAACGCTGTCTTTGGAATATCACATTCCCTTATCCGCAGTTGGTAATAACCGAACCTTAGGTCCAGTTTGGAGTATACCGTCGACCCAACCAGTTGGTCGAATAAATCATCGATTCTTGGAATCGGATATCGGTTCTTCTCGGTCAACTTGTTTAGCTCTCGATAATCGATACACGCAAGCTCCCGTCCTTCTTTTTCACAAAGAGGACAGGTGCACTCCAAGGCGATGAACTTGGATGTTTGTAGCCTTGCTCTAGCAGCTCTTGCAATTGGACACTCAGCTCTGCCAATTCCTTTGGCGCTATCCGGTACGGTGAGCGGTCCACAAGGTTTGGCACTTGGCACCAACTCGATACAGAAATCAATCTCTCGTTGAGGCGGAGCCCCAGGGAGTTCGTTAGGAAACACGTCGGCGTACTCCCCTACAACTGGGACATCACACAACCTGGGTTTTGGTTCTGAAGCCTCCAACAAGGTGAAGAACAACTCGGCGCCTTGTCTCACCGCCTTAACCACTTGGAGAGCAGACATCAGCGTCTTGCTCGCTCCTCGCATACCGGCGAACGTGGTTTAGTCTTCGGTGTTCTTTCCCAGAGTGATCTCCTTTGAATTGCAATCTATGCATGGTCGCTGCTCCGAGAGCCAGTCCATGCCGAAGATCACATCAAATTCCGCTAAGGGTAATAACGACGCTTCCAAGTCGAAATCCTGACTTCTGATCCGCACCTTCACACGGCTCTTCCTATCCGCACTCATGCGAGATCCATTGGGTAGCGCTACTTCCAATCTATCCTCTACTAAGGTAGACGACACTCCGATTCGCACCACGAAGTCCTCAGACAGAAAAGAGTGTGATGCACCCGTATCAAATAGAGCTCTTGTCGGATAGTTGAAAATTAGGACGAAACCTAATTGTACACAAATAAGCATAGTCATACAATAGTATGAATTATATATATAGCTGTAAAAGCTAGCTTCTAATTCGTACCTGTGACGACATCAGTCTGTCGTATAGCTTCTTGTTGGCCAAGCGAATAGACTCTCGGCTGAGTCGGAATGTGCAGGGAAGCCGAAGACTCCGCAGCTTTACCCTTTTCCGCAGCACGAGCATAGTCCAACGCTCGGTTCTCTGCCTTCGGGGGACCACTTCGACACACCGCGGCCTTGTGTCCCACCTTCCCGCAGGTGAAACACGTGATAGGACCCCGCACAGTCGTTGCTCCCGAAACATTTGAGCGAGTTTACTCCGCCGGTTTGAACTTCCTTTTGTTCTTTCTGAACTCTGACTTGGACTGAGAGGCCGGCGCATGAAACTCAGGTTTCTTTGCCATGGTTTTTGCTTGTACCCTCTTCATGTCCAACTCTAGGGATCTGGCAGTTTGGACCATCACATGGAATCCTAACGTCATTGGGCCTGCAAGGAGCAGCCTCAACTCGTCCCGAAGACCTTCATAGAACTTGTTCGTCTTTGTCTCTTCATCTTCCATCATAGGCCCCGCATAACGACCCAGTTTAGTGAACTCGTGCAAGTACTCATCCACTGAGCTGTCGCCTTGAGTTAACTTTAGAAACTAGTTATGCAACGCAATGCGTTGGGCAGAAGGAATATACCTTTGAAGAAATGACTTTGAGAACTCCGCTATTGTGATCTCGGTAATCTCCTTGCCTCCAAACTTGTGCACTTCCTGTTTGGCCCACCAACGCTCTGCCTCTCCGTTAAGGAGGAAGGTGGCTAAAGTGACCATCATAGCTTCTTCTGTTGCTGTCGCCTTTAGAGTTTTTCTAACCGTTGACAGCCAGTCCTCCGCCTCCGTTGGGGATCCGGTCCCCGAGAAAGTTGGAGGGTGGAAGCTTAGAAAGTGTTGCAGTTGTTGACCACGCGCTCGCGCAACGGCTACACGCTCTACAGGATGCTCCACCCTTTGCACCACTGCAGGTTCCACTGCAGCCACTGGCACAGGGGTCTCAACCCTCGGTTCCACCGCAGGTTCCACTGCAGGTTCGATCACCGGGGCCGCATCTGTATTAGGCGTAGCAGGTTGTGCAAGCCTTTGCGGTTGAGCATTGATCATCGCGAAGACAGCTTCTGCGATTAACCTGATCATCTCAGCAGGAGGAGTGGCCGCTGGCACTTCAGCCGACCCACTACTTTCAGTAGTGTTTCGGGGTTGAGACGGCCCCGCACCACTCCTAGTCACCTATAATCGCGTAAGATACAATTTAGCGACTGAAAACATAGCAAACAACAATCGTGGAACGCTCAAGTTCCGCAAACAAGTATGTTTTTCCATTCTTAAGTGGACATTCTTATTAGTTTTTGTCGTTTTAGGTGAATGCACATCCCGTGCACACCACCCCTTAAAAGGAATTCATCCCGAATTCGGTAAACTACGGATCGACGCCTTAAGCTTTGATACCAAATTGTAACACCCTGCCAGTACGAATAGTATTACAGTAGGTCCGGACGGGACCCCACGCCATACAAACCACACTAGCTAGGAGTTAAAAGGTGATAAACAGAAAGAACTACAACAGAGTAAACTAAACACTAGCGGAAGCATAATGATTTAACATTTCATTTAGAACTGTCCACTATCATAGGAATGAAAGCATAAAATAGAGTTACGACCTTAGGGCCTTACATTCACCAATGTACAAAACTCAGAACATACTTCGGCACGCAGGCCGGCAATACATGAGAAAGTAGAAAAGGGAGGCTGGCCTTCAAGGGCCAACTCGGCAATAGGGCCATCGCCCGCTATTTCCCACTAGTCTCACCTGCACCTGCATAGGAACATTCCACCGAGCGGTGGCAAACAAAGTAACGGTCAGCACAGCTGACCAAATTATAACGACCCCACCCCTTTCCTGGGGTGGCGGAGCTTCTACCCTGCAAGCAAGCCATACTAGCACAAGTACTAATATAAAGAAAGTGCAACTACACAAGGTGAGGTTTCAAGCACAATCAATCTTCTAGGTTGAGCATCGAAAAGGAGGGAACCTAGGTATGCACATGATGTTGGTTGGGTTCACCCGAAGGCTCCCCACAACCGCCTAAACAACCGCATGAGGCTAACAACATCAATTCCACAAAACACTCCACCGTAAGGGCCATCGCCTTAGGTGGGGAAAAGAGCTTTTGGTCGGTCTAGGTAAATCACCTTCCACGACCTATCCCATGATCACACGGCTTCCATGAGGTAGGGACCTCTTACCGATCTGCATGGAAACGGGTTCGGTTTAGCTTTGCCCGTGCTCTAATCATCGCGATCTATCGCACGACGCGGGTACGGCTTCACCTCGGCCTGTAAGGGTTTAGCACTTTCAAGTGCTACACAAATTATAAGCTACGCACCTAACCCCTTCGCAAGGATCTAGGCTTCACAAATACTCAACAAGGGAGGTACAATACGCTCCGCATCAATTTCGTGGTGAAGGTTTGCCTTCATCCAATCTCAAAGCATGGGGCTTTCAGTTAGGATCTTCACAAGACGCCTACACTTAAATCCCGCAATACTATAGATGATTTCACGGAGTAATTCTCCGGCACGCATTCTAGGCTTAACCTAAATGCAACGTTGCAAATCAAGCATCACCGATTTGGGCTCACGGCCACGAATAGGCTTCACACAAAATGCCTAAATCCGCACGAATACCGGATTTCTACATGCAATAATGCCAGGGACGGACACAATCTACCCGGAGTTCCGAAGAACTTGAGGAAATCCTACACTTCACCCATTTGGTGAAAGGGATTCCTCATGCAAGCATAGAGAAATGAAAGAGAGGACAATTGACAAGTCCATATATCGGGAGGAAGAATCGTCACCCTAGAAGCGTTCTTCTTTGCCATGGATCTGAGATTTCACACGGAGGGAAAGGACCGCACCGGTCTGCACTCTCCAGATCTGGAAACGGCTCGCAAAACGGAGCTCCGGAGCTCCGTCAATGGCGGGATCTCCTCTTCTTCTTCCTTGCCTCCTTCTTTGTTCTCTTGCCTAGGAGAGAGAAGAGCCTTGATATTATGAGGATAGAACCCCTCTCAAAAGCCCTAATACCCTCCAGCCAATCATCACAGCTGTTGGATCAAATTCCAAGAATTTTGAACGATCGGATCATCTTCTCTGTTCATTTTCGCGGAGCAGAATAAACAGTGCGCACGTTCACAGGCGCACGGTCATTGGTCGTGCGCGAAGAACCTCTGGTCGTGCGCAAATAGATTTTTAGCTTACCATATTTCCTCTCAATTAATGCACGATCATGCGCACGATCACTGGTCGTGCGCGAAGAAGAGGCCACTGGTCGTGCGCGAGGAGCAGGTAGGGAAAATTCAGCCTACTTCGAGCGCCGCACTACCATTCCGCCTACTTCGACAAACTACAATTTTTGGGGTGTTACATTTGTAACATCCCCCAAACAGCTAGACCCCTAGAGTGTTTTTGTCATGACTAGGTCATGAGAAAACCCTAGGAAGCTTGAAGAGGCAACTTGGCCTTAGGAAAGAAGAAGAAAACCACCTTGGTCTACAAATAGCAATTTCCAGTTAGCAAGCCTAGGATTGGATTTAAGGGCCCCACTTTGAACCTTGACCCCACCATAGCATCCCTAACCCATTAGGGGCCCTCTAGGAGCACTAAGGACCCATTGGGGTCAAATAAAGAGGCCAATTAGACCAAAGTCAACCTTAATTCTAAAATTGGTCAAACTACTCAACTAAGGTCAATTGGCCCCCACCATGCCAAATTGACCCTGCCCCTACCCTTATATGGGTACTAGGAGCCTAATGGACCAAAAATCTCCATCATGGGACTTGCAATTTGACCAATTTACCATTGCCCTAATTTAGGTCAAAATGATCTAATTTGCCAAAATTGGACCCAATCCACTCGTGCTAGATCCAATTAAGGTGGTCCACCTCCTAATGGGGATTGAATGCTGCTGAGGTGGCCATTCAATTTGGAGAGAGTCATACAGGAAAGAGAAATTTGGGAGTTTTCCCCAATTTGAAGAAAGAGAAAGTGGCCATTTAAGGAGGATTAATGGTATTCAAGGCAAATTGATCCCTCATTCATTCCCCCGCACCCTCCATTCATCTCCCCTGGCTGTTTCAAGAAGTTTAAGGGGTTTTCCAGCCCACATGGGGGCTGAAGTGGGAAGTTTTCACCATGGCCGAAATCTGTTTAATGGCCATTTATGACAATCAGGAGTTACACCCTCCCTCTCCCCCAATTGAACCATATAACTCCTTCAGAGGACTGGGAGGATGAGTTTTCGCCAATCCTCCAGAGAAATCGAGCACCCAGAGCAGAAATCGACATAGCACCAAAAGCTCCAGGTCGGCCATGGCCAGCAAGAAATCGGCAAGGAATCAACCCTCCATACAGGTCTGGTTTTTCATCCCTCCCTCTGTGGATAGATCTCATCATGTTGCTCTCAAGGATTGGAGCCAATTGGTCCGAAATAGGGTAGGCCAAAAGCTACAGTTTCGGATCTTTAATTCCCGCATCCAAATCCTTGTTCCGGCCACCTCCGGCCGGCCAACCGCCGCTAATCGCCGGCCACCACCTCGACGAAGGTGGTGGTGGAATTGGCCGGCCGGGGCGGCGCATAGGTGGCCGGGAAAACAAGAAGGAAGGCATCCCAGGTCGTGGCAATCTCAGTCGTCGGCTGGAGGAAGAAGACGACCAGCAGTCGTCGGGGCGCTTCAAGATCTGTGTAAGATCTTTTTATTAATTGTATTAATGTTTACGTTTATATTCATTTCATTAGTCGAACGCAATTACGAGTTCGTCGAACGAAATTGTTTAATTCGTCGAATGGAACTGGTTCATCGATCGCTGTTATAACTCAGTTTAGTCGAGCGCTGTTAATTGTTAAATTAGTCGAGCGATGTTTACATTAAATTAGTTGAACGCAGAGTTAGTCTGATTTAGTCGAGCGCAGGTGGATTTCGTCGAACGAGAGGTGTTCAACTTTCGTCGAGCGCTGTATCATTTTCGTCGAACGCAGAAACAGTGGTTTAATTAAATGTTATATTAATTTTCTGTCACACTTTTTGCTGTAGATTATTTTAATTACTAAAAATAGTAGATTAACTCTGATGAAAAAGTGCCCAACACCAAAGTTGTAGCCCTTACAGTCTACTTTAGTTTGAAATTTGTTTCAGCCCAAAAGGTGTATTGTAGCTCCCTGTAGAGACAAAATGGTGGGACTGGTCCCTAGGGTAGGGCAGTCACTCTTTCCTTCATATCTTTTTATTGGTAGATGCTATAGCCTTGATATTTATAACTGAGGCTAGTATCATGCACCCACACAACATACTAAAAGATGGGATTTTTAGGAGAACCTTTTTCTAAGGTTTTTGAGATAATTTGATAAATAATATATTAATTAATTAGTGGGTCAAATGACATCCAATGCCCTCCAAATTTTGGTGGGTGCTCCTTAGGGTTATGTTATGACCCTGGTAAAATTTTCATCCCAATTAGGACTGTTTTAGTTTGAATTTTGGTTTGACTAAGTTGGGTCTAATTGGGTCGAAATTAGGGCATGGTTTTTATCATGGGATTTTGAGGTCAAATCTCCTCACCCTGAGGTGGAACCTTGTCCACTGGTTTAGGATCACCTAAAGTAACCCCATGAGGTGTTTGGGGAGGTGTGGAGGTGTATATGCCCTAGTATCCTAGATTTACCCCTTGGGGTGCATGTAGAGCTTTGTGAAGGACATGCAGTCAAAAGCTATAGAATGGTCATGAAACTTGGTGGATAGGTTCATAGGGTGTAAATAGGCCCTAGGTAATTTTATAAGAATTTTAGGAACAATTATTCCCTTTGGATTAAGTCATAATCCCTTTAGTGAAATTTCTTATAAGAGATGATTACAGGATCAAAAGGTCTTGGATGATGATGAAACCTTGGCAGTGCCTTTATAATCATGGATTAGACCTCTAGTAATTTTTTTGTATTTATATAAATTATTTAATCAGTACTTCATTCACAAGGCACCTTTCTTTGATTTAGACTTAAGAAAAATATTTGAGGGTCCAATAGTACTTTATAAATTGTGCAAATTGGCGATAGTACATTTCAGAACATTTAGAAAGCTCTGTGAATTTTTATAGAATTTTTGAAGACATAAATTAGTTGGCTACTTCACAACTTTTACTATTTGAGGTTTTCTTAAAATATTTATTTTAGTGAGAAAATGATTCCCTTAAATCCTGAAACTTAGTCAGTAGCTTTTTCTGATGAATACAAGAGTTTGGTAATTTTTCCAGAATTTTAGTGTTGAGCTTTTTGGTGGTTCCTTCACAAATTCACAAGTTTGGATAGATGACAAATAATAAAAATAGAGGACAATTTCTTGCTTTAAAATATGATATGTTGTATTTGCTGTTATTTAGTCATCATAGATTTATCATAATATTTGGAGAGACATATCTTAAGAATTCCTTATACTTCATGTTCATTTTCATACTTGGCAAATGTTTGGAGAAATTCAAAAAAATAATAAATAATTAAGGAAAATTATGATTCTCTGGTTTTAGTCATATAATTTCATGATTGACTCCCAGTAATAATCTTGGGTCAATTGGATGAATATTTGGAGTACCTCCTCTTATGCAACTCATATAACTCATTTGGTCTGCGTATAGTAAAACTGTGAAATTTGAGAATCAAGTGGATCCTTAGGAAGGCAATGGGAGGTAAGTGGTTTACCTAGTTTAGTTGAGAAGTTATGATGGTCAACAAGAAGGATTATAGATGGTAAAGGTGTGCTTGGTGAGTTAGAGGTAAGTTGCACTCGAGGTCGACGAAAGATCGTCTTGGAAGGTCATAAGTCACTTAGGGTTAATCCAAGAGTAATGACAAGGAAGGTATTCTTACGTGTAGATACCAATAACACTAAGTGTCTTGAGAAAGGGAACTTTGGGGTGTCATCCTATTATAGTTCCTAGTACCGTATGTTGAAACATGGTCTTCCGCATCTCCTATGTTTGAGAATAACAAATCCTATGTGTATTTGATCTTCTGTGTTTAAGTGTGCAGGATAACAAAGTCCACATGACTCAAGGATTACATAGGAAGGTTGCCCCCAAAGTTGAGCCATAAAATCCAACACTACTACTAGCGCCGACGGTAGTCCTAGCGCAGGCGCTAGCTGTCGTACGACGAACTGTAAGCGGCGCTCAACGAAGTGCTCATAACTGCGTTCGACGAAAATTTGCTCGACGAACTGTTAGCTGCGTTCGATGAAATTTCGATCGACGAAATGAATGCTTAAGCGCAAATTTCAGGAGTACTTATAGAAGGATATAGCGCCTGGCGGTATCCGATAGCGCTAGCGATAGCTCGGAGCACAGTAGGCAAGAGAGAAATGTTTCCTCGGATTGAAGATTCTGCCGCGCAGAATATGTCCTAAAATGGGATAGCGCCGGCGGTACCACTAGCGCAGGCGCTAGCGCTGTGGCTATAAAAAGGACCCCTCTTCTCTCATTTCATACTGACATCAGAGAGAGAGATTGAGTGCTAGAATTCCAGAGGCTACCTTGGCCGAAAGTTGATGTCCTACCAAAGTTCTGCAAACTTCTAAAGCAGAATCTCATCACGCCGGATCCAAAGGAAGTCCGCTTCTACAATGCTTATTCTGCACCAGATCTTCGTCTCAAACTTCAGAAGTTCATTAAGAGGGAGTTTTTAATTATTTTCATTTCTTATTTCTTGTAAACGGTTAGTGAAATCGCCTCGTGTTGGCGACTAGGTCTGGATAGGACTTAGGGCAGAAATTCTCCTCATGTTGGCGACTAGGTCTAGGGTGTAGGTCTAGGGGGTGCTCTAGGCCATATCCGGGGAAGGTTTGGCTAGAGCGGCTTGAGGCCGTATCCAGGGAAGGATCGGCTAAAGCCAACCGGTTCGTGGGGATACGAGTCGGTATAGAAAACAAAAAGAGTCTTTCATATTTCGCTTTGATTTCTAGCGTCATTGAAATCAAAATTTTTTAATCAATTTTATTAATAATAATTATGTCTCTCTTTGTGTAATAAAACTGATTTGTTCTTCATTTCTAAATTGTTTATTATCCTCTCTTTTATTATAAAATATTTTAGATCTTTATTCAAAATCACTATTTTGATCTCTTATCATAAGCAAGTATTTCAAAATATAATATAAATTTTAAAAACCGTTTTTAACCCCCCCCCCCCCCCCCTCTAAGGGCGCCTACCGATCTAACAAGTGGTATCAGAGCGGTTTTATTCCAATCGGCTTAACAACCGGGAATAATGGCGTCTCATGATCTCGCTTCTATTAGTGGGGTAAATTTTTATGAAGAAGAAAAATCTCTTAAACCACCTTTATTCGAAGGGAGAAATTATAAAGGGTGGAAATTTTTAATGGAAAAGTTTATTAAAAATTTAGATATCAATGCATGGGATATAGCAATAGTTAGACCAGTGGATGAATCAAATAAACAGGAACGTCATCTAAATGCAAAAGCTTTAAATAGTATTTTTTGTGCTTTATCCTACGAAATTTCAAAATTAATATACTGTTTTTCTAGTGCATACAAAGTATGGAAATTTCTTGAAGAAATGTATGATTCTCCCTCTACAGGTATGGAACAATCGCAAGAACTGGAGAATATGCAAGCTTGCACAAGTCTTCAAGAATGCTCCTCTCATGACGGATCATTGGAGCACACATCAAATGGAAGAGAAGGAGAAGTACTGTCTTCGGAAGAGGAGTGCCAAAAAGACGTCAAAGAAACTATGTGTTCAAATCGTGCCTCTCCCAAAAGCAACGTAAGGTAATCAAATCCCATTTTTTGTACTTCTATCTCTTCATTACAATTGCTTTAAACCACAAAGCGCAAAGTTAAGAAATTAAAAGATGCTAATGAACATTTGCGCTTAGAAAACAAAAAGTTAAAGGCAAAACTTAATGAACAATCAAATTCAAATTTATCTAATTCTATCCATGGTTCCTTAGTTGAAAACACTACACCTTGTGTAGAATATAATGAATTAAAAGAAAAATGCAAGGAACTTGAAAAGGAACTTCTCTTTATAAAAGAACAAATTGAAAAATTATCTTTATAAAATTCATCTTTAAAAAGTGATTGTGCTACATGCAAAAGTTATAAAATTTAAATTGAAGTGATGGATGAAACATTTGAGGAATGCAGAAATAAAAATCAAAACCATATTTATTCAATTGTTTCTACTCTTAAAAATAGCACAATCGCTTACAATAAAGCTAGACATAATTTAAAGATTAAAAATAATGAATTAAAAACTAAAATCAACTTGCTTAAGGAAATCATAATGAAAAATTCTCAATATAATGCAAAATCCAAAAGCAAGTTGAATATGATTTCTCAAAAGTTGAATAAGCCAAACAATGGAAATAAAAAACTGCAAAAGATTGAAAATGAAATTCCAAAATACAATCATTTACAACATCAATCTTCTCCAAACGTAAAATTAAATGTTCACAAATTTTCTATGAAAAATACTTTCAATAATCATTACAATCATAATCATCAATATAAAGATTATCACAATGGAAATTTCACATATAAGAATAACACTAAACCAAAGTTTGAATGGAGGCCCAAAATTAAAAATGAAACATTAACTTCACATGAAAGGACCCATTCATTACTAACTACCCACAAACCGACACGTTATATTTGGGTACCCAAAGGAACCACCACACTTGGTCCCCTTTGGATACCTAAATCTCTTATTCATTAGTATCCAATCATTTGCATGAAGTAGAAATCAACTCAAAATAAAATATCAATTCTCTACTTCATGATATGCGTAATTTCCTTTTTGTTTTTTGCTTTTTATTTTTGTTAAACCATCATGATATGATCACTTTATATAACTTGTGATATGACTTTCTCATATTAAACCAAAATTCATAAATAAATCAAATTGAACTAAGTTGAATAAAAAGTCATGTCATTTTTTCAAGTGATCTACTTATCCTTTTTTCTTTTTATCCTTCTAAATCCATTTCCTAAAAGTCATATAAAATTTGAAAATCTAAATTTGTAATATGATATTATTAAGACTAAATGAAATAAGTGTCATAATGGATTTAAAAGGTATTTTAGGGGTATTAGGCTAAATTTATAAAATGTGCAAGTTTTGCTTAGGTAGTTAATATATTTGCGTCATGTTCAATTACCCCAAGTATGTTTAATCATAATCATGTCAAATCGAAATTGAAAAATTGCATGAATATTATTTCACTTATTTATGATCATTTTACTCATTCATATGTTGTGCAAAACTCAAGAATTAAGGTCTAATGAATATGGAGCTTTAATGAATGTGAAACCCATGTACTAAAATTTTAACTTCCGCAACTTTTTGCGATTTCTTCTCGTTTCTTCACTTCATTAGACTGGCCTTACATTGCACAAACATAATTAAGAAAAATCGGAAGCAAAATTGAAGAAAATCTAGGCAATATGATCAAAATAAACACTCTCTGTGAGCTAACGAAGGCGCTAGGACCTAACTGCCGGAGCTAGCTCAAGTGTCCGATTTTCTGTAATTTTAAAATTCTAAAAAATCACTAAAGAAATAATATTTTATATGTACTACTCATTTTTTCATCTATGCCTATAATTGATTTTTGAAAAAGTAAAATACATAATTACATAAGCCAAAATTACAAAAAAAAATATTTTTTTATCTATTTGATTTTTATTCCTATATGCAAAAATCAAATACAAAAATACAATACAAAAACAAGTATGAACAAGTATTTCTTTTTGAACTTACATTTTATATTTAATTACATGTATCTTACGAAAGGGTGATTTGGGCTATCATCCCATCATATCACCTAGTACCGGGCAAACCTCTCACAGGGTAGACCTCGGGAAGTCAAAGATCAAATTATAAGAGTTCAAACTTTAAATTAAAATTATTTCGCAAAAATATCAAAAATACTGTATGGACTTCATTGAAAATCAAGCATGATTTAATCTATTATTTAGAACGTCTACAATGTTGTGATTCATATTTTCAAATTACTTTGAACATTGTCTTTTTCATGCTTTGATATATCTACTCAATATGTGCATCAATTATATTGAAAAGTTGTGTAGAACCAAGCTTAGCATGCCTCTAAGTATGAGTAAATATTTTATGTTTGATAATGATATTTATTCACTCACTTATTTTGGCAGTCTCTACATATGTGTTTAATCTAAGAATGCTTGTGTATGTTTTGTAATAGTACAATGAATTAAAATTGCACAAGTATCTTACCTACACTCCTTTATTTGCACTTTTAAAAGTTAAGAAAAGTGGTATGTTTTTTATAAATTATATTGGTTTGCAAAACAAGTGTATTCAGAGAACTTTGTACAAAACAAAAATCATAAAATAAAGTGACAAAGATAACTCCACCAAGCACTACTTGAACCTCCTGATATGTCTTAATAAGCATTGTGAGGTTGAGCACCTTGGAAAGAATAGTAAATTATCTTGTGCAAACCATATCCTTCTTTCAAAATATAAACCACTTACTCTTAAGTACACCGGATCACTAGTTTCAATATTAAAATAAAATAAAATATGTGATCCCCCAAGCACTACTTTGCACCCTGATAAGTCTTAATGAGCATTGTGTGTGCAAAGCATCTTGGTAGTTGTACATTTTTTTGGGCATTGAAGTTTGTGGAAGTAAAACAATTTGAGTTTTATTGTGCTCTTTACTTTACATATCTCTTGTATTTTTGATTAAAACATTTGTTTACTCTATTCAAAATACACTTATGTGCACATCATTATCTTCCATAACACTTCTTCTCATGAGTATTGGATCCTAATCCAAAATCTATACTACTCTTTATTTATGAAATGCACTAGATAACCTAGTATGCTTTCTACAATGTTTGGTATGTTTTGAAATTGTGAATTAAAGTAACATTGTAGTAATCTCTTTTTGATAACATTATTTCATGCTTGGTTATATTATTGTCAATCTTACAGATTTTAATTGAAAAATGATTTACAAAAACATCTTCTTTTTGAAATTTAACTCATATATCTTTTTATGGATTATCATTGATTACAATAAGATGTTTCTTGTATTTCTATAAGTCTTCCACATCATAACCATATAATTATTTTACCTTGCACTTTCATGCTTACTTAAAGTCTTTTATTTTGTGTGCATCATCACTTGAATCTTAAAATTCCTTTCTTTCAACAAGTGGTAGACTTGCATGGTAAACTTTATATTGATTACTCTAAACATGAATATTTTTTTTGCTAAAAACTCTGATTTATTTCTATGAAAATATTGTAATACTAAAACTCTGATTTATTAATTGATTAGCTATGTGAACTTTTCTTTAAAAATTCAAATATTAAAACCCATTGGCTATGAAATTATAATTTGATTTAAAACCCTTAAATGTTTCCAATAATTATTATCCATGACTTCATATCTCACCATAGCCGGGGCGTAGGGTTGTAGACATTAGATAACCTTTATCTCTAGTCATGTCTTGTCCTTAACCGGGGAGGGTTCAGTGGGGCCTTGCGAGGCACTGGGGGGAAAGAGTGCTAGGTTGAGTTTTGTCTAGTGTTTGCATATGGGACTAACAGCCCAACCTACGACATGTTTGCAGCTCCTCATGCCCATCCGTCACTTAGTACGGGGCTAGGGTGTAGACATATTGTCTGGGTAGTTTAGTTACTTGGAAATCATTACATATTTTTATGCGTAAAACTCTTATCTAAAAAGGAAAAACTAACCTGATAATATTGAGTACTTGACAAATGTTAGATTGTTCATCTTTAAGTTAAAAACTCTGATCTATTTTTATAAAAAGTATTCTAAAACTCCTTATCATTTTCTTCTCTATACAAGCTCGATCATGCCTTTATCTTATTATCAACTTTTAAGTGGTGTCTCCTTACCCACTTTTGCTAATAACAAAAGGGAGAGAACTAACATGATAAATATAATATGCTATAAAAAAACTAACATGCGTAATTAATATGATAGCTTACATATTAGGGGAGCATTCACTTAGGGGGAGCATGTATTTAGGGGGAGAAATTCTAAATGCTAAAATTGTTAATTATCCTAAGTCATCACTCTCACACACACAAGTAAGTTTCATCATGCTTATATATTAATGCTCTGATTTATCATTAATGGATTTGTTATTTTCAAAAGGGGGAGTTTGTTGGAACATGGTCTTCCGCATCTCCTAAGTTTGAGAATAACAAATCCTATGTGTATTTGATCTTGTGTGTTTAAGTGTGCAGGATAACAAAGTCCACATGACTCAAGGATTACATAGGAAGGTTGCCCCCAAAGTTGAGCCATAAAATCCAACACTCCTACTAGCGCCGACGGTAGTCCTAGCACAGGCGCTAGCTATCGTACAACGAACTGTAAGCGGTGCACCGCGAAATGCTCATAACTGCGTTCGACAAAAATTTGCTCGACGAACTGTTAGCTGCGTTCGACGAAATTTCGATCGACGAAATGAATGCTTAAGCGCAAATTCCGGGAGTACTTATAGAAGGAGATAGTGTCTGGCGGTATCCGATAGCACAGGCGATAGCGCGTAGCACAGTAGGCAAGGGAGAAATGTTTCCTCGGATTGAAGATTCTGCCACGCAGAATATGTCCTAAAATGGGAAAGCGTCGGCGGTACCTCTAGCGCAGGCGCTAGCGTTGTGGCTATAAAAAGGACCACTCTTCTCTCGTTTCATACTGACATCATAGAGAGAGAGATTGAGTACTAGAATTCCAGAGGCTACCTTGGTCGAAAGTTGATGTCCTACCAAAGTTCTGCAAACTTCTGAAGGAGAATCTCATCACGCCGGATCCAAACGAAGTCCGCTTCTACAACGCTTATTCTACAGCGGATCTTCGTCTCCAACTTCAGAAGTTCATTAAGAGGGATTTTTTAATTATTTTCATTTCTTATTTCTTGTAAACGGTTAGTTAAATCGCCTCGTGTTGGCGACTAGGTCTGGGTAGGACTTAGGGCAGAAATTCGCCTCGTGTTGGCGACTAGGTCTCGGGTGTAGGTCTAGGTGGTGCTCGAGGCCATATCCGGGGAAGGGTTGGCTAGAGCGGCTTGAGGCCGTATCCGGGGAAGGATCGACTAAAGCCAACCGGTTCGTGGGGATACGAGTCGGTATAGAAAACAAAAAGAGTCTTTCATATTTCGCTTTGATTTCTAGCGTCATTGAAATCAAAATTTTGTAATCAATTTTATTAATAATAATCATGTCTCTTTTTGTGTAATAAAATTGATTTGTTCTTCGTTTCTCTAAATTGTTTATTATCCTCTCTTTTATTATAAAGCAATTTAGATCTTTATTCAAAATCACTATTTTGATCTCTTATCATAAGCAAGTATTTCAAAATATAATATAAATTTTAAAAACCCTTATTCACCCCCCTCTAAGGGCGCCTATCGATCCAACACCGTAGCGAGCCCCTTATAGGGTAATCCTCGGGAAGTCCAAGATTAACCATAAGTCGTAGGAGTAAGAAGTTGTTATATAAGATTAACTTAATAATACACACACCCACACCCCGTGGTTACGAGAGGTTAGTTGGTTTGGTTTTACAAGCGATAGGCTCGGTGGTTGAAGCAGCGGACTAGTTAGTCTGGTGAGCTTGTGACTCAGTAGTGTTTGTTGGTACGGACGGGTCGGTCCGGCGAGCCGGTGGCTCGAAGGGTTATTGATGACGGGCAGGTTAGCCCAGGGAGTTTATGGCTCGGAGATAGATAGTAGAACATTTTTGCTTGTGCACGAAGGTGGTGGGTCTTCGGTATTGAACGGTCGTTAACACCGACGTCAATACGTTGACTCGGCAAGTGTGGAATTTGCACTTAGCCATAAAAGTCTGGTGGTCCAACCAGTAAGAGTACGCAGATGCTTCGCGGTTTTGCGTTGAGGCGTACGATAGGTCTAGGTTAGGTAGTGTGAATACCAACCTAGAGGTGGGCGAGGCCCAACCCACCGCTTCCATTTGCCACTACAGGAGTATCCTGGAAGTCTAGCTAGCTCCAAAAAGGGGGAACTAAAGGTCAATGTGCATAGAGTCGAAGTGTGTGAGTTGCACTTGTATGAACATAGCATAAACCACATACCTTGCATGTCATAGCATAAGTCGGTTATGGGACTTCTTATACAATAGGCCTAGCTAAACGACCCCTTGGTCTATAGGTTTGTATGGGGATTCCTATAAATCAATGGTTACTTTTCTGGTACTATTGTCTTACAGCACTTTACTTACTCTTTACCTGCTTTTACTATGCTTTATTTGCTGCTTCAATTATATATATAATCACATGTATAGTGTAGAACATTTCCTGTAGACTAGATCCGCTGTCATCTGCTTTTGTTTATACCCCTTGTTGTCCTCCGCTTCATCCCTCCCACATGGTGCCTAGGAGCCATTGGGGGTGGGGTGGGGAACATAAGGCTTACTCTTTTTGACTAACGGTTGGTGGACCATATCATTTTAGGGGACCGGGGAGACGCAGCAGCACCAGAGGTCGGTGCAGACGGAGGCGGGCTAGTCTAGTACAGGAGCACGGGATTCAAGATCAGTGAGTGATTAGTAGTTAGCTTCCGCGAGTGATCTTTTAGTGAGGACATGATGTACAAGGCATGAGCCCTTTATTATTGTACCTTTGTTTTTTTTATTCAGTTATTATCTGTGGACATATACACTTATGGTTTATATTTCATGTGATGTGGACTTGAGCTTCATTTTTTGTTCAAGTATTCTTTTCTTCTTTGTGATCGATCTGGCCGGCAGGATCGGCGTTTTGTATTGGCGACCTTCCCGAGTGAAGGTGTCACCGCAAAGCGGCGGTTCTGGGCCTAAGACCCGGTGTTTGAAAAAAAATGGGGTTTTACACATAGAACCATCTTTCTTTTGCACAAACAACACTGGAGCACACCAGGGCGAAGAACTTGGTCTAATGAATCCATATTGCAACATCTCATCTAACTAAGTTCACAACTCTTCTAGCTCACGCGGGGCCATACGGTACCGTGCCTTAGCGATGGGATGAGTACCACGCTCAAGATCAATAACGAACTCCACATCTCTATAAGGCGGAAGACCAGGAAGACTGACGGGGAAGACATCTGGAAACTCTCTCACCACCGGAACACCCTCGATACATGGCGAACCAATAACAGTTTCTAACACCAAAACAAGGTAAGCCAAGCAACCGGAATTTTACAGTTTCCGAACACATACCACAGAAATTATCGGGGAACTCTGGCATGGAGATCCAAAAAATGCTCATGGGATGACTGTTGTCCATCACAAAGTCCAGACGCTTTTCCTTGCATCGGATGACAGCATCATAACTGGACAACCATTTGTTGTTTATTGGGGTGTCTACTTAATCACCTAGAGGGGGGGGGGGGGGGGGGGGGGTGAATAGGTTTTTCTTCTTATAATATCCCCCTTTAGGTTTTTCTTTCTTTCTGGTTAATAGATCTAAGAAATAAAGAACAAACCACAGAAAGCACACAACGATCTATAGAGGTTTCTCAAGACCGGGTGTCTTGAGTAGTCCTCTCTCCCTCTGCGCCTACCCAGCAGTGTGCTGGGCTCGGCAAACTCCGCCAAAAGCTTCAGGCCCTCAAGCCTTACAACACGGACCCGCAAGTCCCAACAGCCTAGGCCCTCAAGCCACTACTGCCCATGAGCCCGCAAGCTCGACACTCAGACCCTCAAGCCCTACCACACGGACCCGCAAGTCCCAACAGCCTAGACCCGCAAGCCCCTACTACTCCCGAGCCCGCAAGCTCGACAAGACGCACTCGCAAGTGCACTGCCCTGGCCCTCAAGCCTCACAACTCTCTAGCCCTCAAGCTAGACGGTGTCGGACCCGCAAGTCCACTGCCCTGGCCCTCAAGCCTCACAGCTCTCCAACCCTCAAGCTAGACAATTTGGCCCGTAAGCCTTACAAGAAAATACAGTAATAAGATAAACTATTTCTTCAGCTAGATGAAATCTAGCAACTTAGCCTTGATGAAGATCGGCTTCTTAAGGATGGAGAAGAGATGCTTCTTGATTTTGAGTTTCAGCTCTGGATCTTCCTCAGCCTCTTCTTCTTTTGCCTGATGTTGAACGGCTACTTCTCAGTCAATGGAGATGACTGATTCTTATGAGAACTCTTGAATGTTGTTCTCTTTCTTCTCCGCTGAAAAATATTGTTCTATTGAAGAGCGGCGGGATTCTTTTTCTTTTCTTTTCTTGCACTCCAAGTTTTTTTCTAGGGCAACACTGTTCCCTTTTATAGAATGGACAAGCCATATAACGGTCATATTCACCTTCCTTTCCTGTCAGAAGCCCAACCATCATAGCAGGTGATGATTAGGACAATCAGGCTGCGGCATTAATTGCTGACATCACATCCGCAAGATTTGAATTCTGTCTTGAAGATATCTGCTTCATTACGACGACAAGTTGTCTCTGACTTTGTCGTCGCGACCTTCCTTCTGCCACTGATGGAGGTATCTCGACGATACAAGATATCCTGGCGATTCTGTATATACGATGATCTTTTTTCTATGACAGTGTTGTCATGAGCTTCCTTCTTGCATCATGTCGTCGTAATCATATGTTCTCTCGACTACATGAGTTCCACACGATGATGTTCTGTGGCTTTTCTGCGTTCGACGAACAGCACTCTGTTAAAATTTTTGATTGGACCGTTTAGGAGTAAGCAGGAGTTGTATCAACAAGAGTTATAGCCAAACAACCACAATGCCAAAACAGCAACACAAGAAATCTTTATTGAAAGAGAACTGCTTTACAATGCGAGGTATACATGGCGAGACATGATTCATCAGAATCACGGAGACGAGAAGAACAAAACACACCAAAAAGCAAAGCTGGTGGCTAGAAAAGCTCAGACCGCACAAGCCACACCACTCCAGAACTCGCCCGGCTTGCCCTGAGATCGCACGAACAGAAACCAGACAGACTGCCAGCACTGCAAGACCGCACCTCAGACCGGACGAACTGGAGCTTTATTGGAACAAAGAACTGAAGTTGTCGCCAGACCGCAACTCAGACCGCCTAACCACTGAAGCCAGCATTTGCAAGTTTCCGTCAGATGACGGATCTTCCTCTCGGCAACGCCATTCTGCTGTGGAGTATGGGCACAAGTGAGCTCTCTCCGAACGCTGTGTTTCCTGCAAAAACATGAGAACTCACCAGAGGTGAACTCCCCACCATTATCAGTTCTCAATTTCTTCACCCGCATGCCTAGACGACCTTCCACCAGCTCCTTGAACTCCACAAACTTTGCAAAGGATTCTGACTTCTCTTTCAAGAAATACACCCAGACATATTTGGTGTAATCGTCAATCAACACCAACATATATCTATTGCCTCCAAGGCTTGGGGTGGCAGTCGGTCCCATCAAATCAACGTGGATGCACTCCAACGGCACTTTGCACCTTGTTTGTGATTTGTCAAATGGAAGTCGATGAGACTTACCAAACTAACATCCTTCGCAGACATGACCGTCTCCATAGGAGGACAAGCTAGGCAAGCCATTGACAAGGCCCCTTACCGCCATAGCCTTCAATTTGTCCATGCCTACATGCCCCAACCTTTCATGCCAGATGGCCGCGCCATCATTGGTCCTCATCTTATCAACATAGGTACTTGTTGATAAAACGAACAAGTCCTTCACCCGCTTGCCGACATGAATAACATCTCCCTTTATCTCCGGTTGAGTTTTGAGAAACTTCACTTCTGTTGGGCCAAACATAACGTGATAACCGGCATCGACCACATTGGTCACAGAGAAGAGATTTTTCTTCATACCAGGCACGTGATAAACACTCCTCAACGTGAGTGGACCCTTATCACTGCTCAGAGAGACAACTCCTTCGTGCTCTACTGGATGAATAGAATTATCAGCCGTAATGATAGAATTGTTACCTGAGTAAGGCGCCAAAGAAGAGAACTTTGATCCATCCCCAGTGAGATGATGCCCACACCCTGAATCAACAATCCAGTCCTCATCATAGTTGATGGAAGCCAAGACCTTAACGGGCATCGCCGTTATATTAGACGCAAAGGCTCCTCCCCATCCACTTAACCAGACTTTGGCATCTCCTTCTCCACTGCATGTCCCGGCTGAAGATTCACCCGGCAATCTTTCTTGAAGTGCCCGGTCTTGTTGCATCTAAAGCACCTCGGTCCCTCTCCTTTCTTCTTCCCATCAGACTTAGGAGCATAGCCCCTATCTTGCTGACCTGAAGTGGAGGGTCCATCATGACCCGGCTTCTTCTTCTCCCATTTCTTCTTCTTCTTCCCAGAGAACATCACATCACTTTCTCCCCCAGAGATTGAAACCCCCGCCATCTGTCTTGCTAAACTTTCTTGCGAAGCAAGAAGGTTCTCCAGCTCCAACAACGACGGTTGATTTGCCCAACCCTGAACTGAAGTCACAAAAGCAAGATACTCCTTCCGCAACCCGCAAATGATATGCCTCTTCAGTTTTGCCTCAGAGATAAGCTCATTAGGGTCCAATGCAGAAATCTCTGTCGTGAGGTTCTTCATCTTGAGGAAAAAGGTAGAAACAGAAAGATCACCTTGAGAGGCTTTCGCCAACTCATTTTCAAGATACTGTAGCCTCGCTACATTCTTCTTATTGAACAACCCATCCAAGGATGTCCAAATCTCAGCAGCAGATTTACATCCAATGATGTGATCAAACAGCTCCGGTGAGATAGCCCTCTTGAGAGTGAACTCTGCCTTAGCATTCGTCCTCCTCCAAAGTCTCACCTCTGCCATATTATCTACTGCTGGAAACACCTCTTGTTTGTCTTCTCCGCCAACTACCTCCCAAAGATCCTCGCCAAGCAAGTAACTCTCGATACACGACTTCCACTTTTTAAAGTTAGTCGATGTGAGGAGTTCAATACCAAGACCTCTTGCGTATCCACCTTCCATGGCAATCTATGTGGTCTCTTCTTAATAAAGACGATGGCAACTCTAGTTGATCACTGCTTATCCACTCCAGAAACCTCCCTCTGATACCATGTTAAATATTTTGATTGGACCGTTTAGGAGTAAGCAGGAGTTGTATCAACAAGAGTTATAGCCAAACAACCACAATGCCAAAACAGCAACAAAAGAAATCTTTATTGAAACAGAACTGCTTTACAATGCGAGGTATACATGGCGAGACATGATTCGTCAGAATCACAGAGACGAGAAGAACAAAACACACCAAAAAGCAAAGCTGGCGGCTAGACAAGCTCAGACCGCACAAGCCGCACCACTCCAGAACTCACCCAGCTTGCCCTGAGATTGCACGAACAGAAACTGGACAGACTGCCAGCACTGCAAGACCGCACCTCAGACCGCACGAACTGGAGCTTTATTGGAACAAAGAACTGATGTTATCGCCAGACCGCAACTCAGACCGCCTAACCGCTGAAGGTCGCCTGATCACTGAGCTCGCTGCGAACAGCATAAGAACACAATAACCCAGTTCGCTGACAGACCGCAGACGAACTGTTTATTCAAGCCACCGGAAATCACCAAGGAAGGAGATCGCACCCTGCTGACCGCAAACCTGCGAACACAACAAAGGTTAACTCGCATCCAAGTTGCGCGAACTCAAACTTGAGACCGCAAGAAACAATCCGAGCTCTGGTTCTTACAGTTCTAGTTAGGAATGATGGGTCATGCACCCCTATTTATAGGCCGGTGGACTGATGTCGTCACCGCACAAACCGGGATACAGTCACCACCCATCAGATCGCGAACGGCCTCAAAAGACAGACCACGCGAACAGACCTCTTGGTCGATCACCCGACCAAGACGCAGATCAGCAGACAAGATCGCGCACAGGCCGCGCGAACACGAGACCGCGCACAAGCCGTGCAGTCTCAACAATGCTCCTTCCTTAGATCACCAGGAGCAAGCTAGAACCATCTGGCCGACTTCAACCAAGTCGCCAGATCACCAATATAGACCGCCCGGGTAGACAGTCATATAGGAACAACCCGCCCGGTCTTCCAACAAGGAAGCCAGGCAAACTAGCAGACCTACTCGGGAAGAAACCGCAGCTACCAAGAACAGACCGGAACAACCAGCAGACCGCTAGAACAACCCGACAGAGCCAGACCGGCAGATAACCTATACAAGCCGCGCGATCACCGCGGTCTCCCAAACCAGACCTCCCGGTCTCCTCCACACCACTTCCAAAATTCAACACATTCTGCATTCGACGATCTCGCCATGACTCAGCGGTCGACGAATACTTTGCTTCTCAGCGGCTGCTGCAAGGCCAGTCATTACGAAGACAAGCACGCTTTGTCGACGATGTCGCCTGTTCTTCTCGACGATATAGAACTTGGTAAAATGACTAAAGTACATGACATATTGTCGATTCCTGCAAGCATGAACTAGATGGTATGTCAAATACAACTTGCATTTATCATTGAGCTGAGCACTTCTTCAAATCAGGAATATTGCAGGGCACTGTTCCCAACAATCTCCCCCTATTTGAAGAAGTCATAACCCACTCAATGATAAGTGCCATTCTCATAACAAATATTAACATTTAAGCAGATAAGCACGTTATGATGACATTTCAGCAAAATTAAGTAAACACAGAATTTTGACAAATATTTCTTCATTTACAATTAGTGCCGAATGTTCAGAAGAGTTTTGACATTTCTATATTTAACCATCTATATATCTGGTGCATTCGTATCAGCAGCTCTCTTTGCTTTCTTGGTACCGACTTCCTGCTCCTTTTTCTCCATCTCTTCCCTGTACTTTCTCTTTCTAATTTCTTCAGTCTCAATTGTTTCTTTCTCCATATCTGTACAGGGACCTACGGTAGGCTCGTCATAACATAGGGAAGGAAGATTCATTGCTTCCCTGATAGTGTTCGAGGTCCAGATGGCATGATCATAGCTGACCTTTATCATTGATCTCTCCCCCTTTATGATTGCTTCAGATATCCCTTTTTGGAGGTTCTCTTCGGAGGCCAATATCTTGTTTTTGAGCATGTGAATTCCAGCTTCCAAGTGATTCTTGGTTTCCAGCAGATGACTATCTAAATCATTATTTTGTTGATCTAGACTTTCTTTGATGTCAGCTTTGTGTTCAGCCATTCTCTTGGTTGATGCAACATAGGCCTTTTCTATGCTTCCGATAATCGATGACTGATTGATCCCTAGGTTAATTAGAGCTTTATGAGAGCGGGTATTGTAATCTTGTAGGATTTTCACATCATTTCTTAGGTTTGCTGTTTCAGCAGACAGTTCCTTTCTTAGATCATTGATGGCAGAGGTGACATGTCTTTCTAGTTTTATACTTTGCTCTTCCAGGAGCATCTTTATTTGAGATAGAAGGGAGGGCTCTTCTTGTCTATTCTCTGTAGATGATCCCTCTTGATCCTCTTCTTCATCCCCTTCTAGTATTGGAGATAGAGATTTTCCTATTGGTGAGTGGCTTGGCGTACTCACCTTTTCAGGACCTTGTTGATCACTGCTAGTTCCATCAGCAGGGATTTCTTGATTGTCCTCTTGCATTGCATACTCAGAATGTTCAGCATCCTTAGCCCCTATGATCTTTTGGATCACTACTTCTACTTGAGCAGGGATCTCATTGGTTTTCTCCCCCTCAGTTTTAGCACTTCTTGGATCTGTGCCTGCAGATATCCTGAATCCTTGACTTAGGTCAGAGGTCTGGAGGGCGACATTCCTTGTTTCTGCAGCTGCCTCTGAGCCATATGGAGGAGAGATGTTCCCTGACTTACTCTCTTCAGATGAGCTTTCTCCCTTCCTCTTTACATCTTCCGCAGTTTCTGTCTTCGTGGGAGGCTTAGTCAGAGTTTTCACCCATCTTGCAAAGATTTTGATGTCCATTCTTTTCATGTGATGTATTTTGACTCCATAGCTTTTGTTGAAGCTTCATGGGTAGGTTTGCAGAAGGTATGATGATAGAATTCTTCCAAGATTTGGAGCTTGAAAGCTTTCTTGTATCCTCTTAAAGATGTGCTGACCCCAGTTGGTCCTTTTACAAAGGATTATCCTTGCCATTAATTCGAACATAGGATTGGATATCCTATCATGTGACCCTACCTTGCAGAGGAGGGCTTTTCCCACAATGTCTGCCAATATCTTTCCTTGTTGATTTAAGCTTTTCCTTTCCAAGGATCCATAGGTTTTGCTCAAGTGGCCGCACCAAGCCAGAGCCTTGACGAGTTCTTCCTGAGTAATCATTTCGTCTTCCTCCACCTTGGTAAAGGTTGGCAACTGAAGAGCCCCGTTCAATCTTTTGGGGTTTACCTTGACACTTATCCCATTGATTACGCTCTTCACAGATGTTCCCTTTGAGCCACCCTTAGCATTTGAGTAGAACTCCAGCACTTCTCTTCTTAATATTACTGTGGGCTCAGAGAGGGCGTATTCCAGGGCGATGGTCTCGAGCAGCTTAATGGTGCCCTGGATTTCTTCTGAGCCTTTTAAGAATCCATTCCTCACCACTTCACATCCTTCGAATAGAAGATCTTCCTTCTTTGGCGCCATATTTTTATTCCTGAGGATTTCAGCTCAGTCGACTCGTTCACTCTTAGATGGCGTGGGGAACACGACGGCTTTTTAGGGCTAATGTAGAGAGCGTTTTAACCTTAAGATATTTGACCTTATTTATAGTTTCTGAGTTGGAAGTTGAAGTGTCATTCGTTAAATGTCTGACTAACTCTTGTTTAGCTGTAATGATTAATCTTATACCGAATTAAGAGTCCGCTGACGATTGGGTATCGTCGTAATGCAGGTCTTTCGACGATACTAATGACCATTCTGACGATATGGTTTTTGAAAGATTACCTTTACAATATTAGATGAAGATGTGTTTATGTGATAAACATTAACATGGTTACCATCACCTTGGCCTCTAAGTCTCCTTGAGCCAGTTGCTCCCCTTCGATGGAATGTCCACTTATCTTTACTTCCAGCTCCCCCTAGATTAGTGCACCTTAGTATGTGGTGAGTTTTTCTTAGTCCAGAGTTGAGTCTGGAGCACTTATTATCCATTAGCCTTGTTTACTTTTGATTGGCTAATTGGACTATCTTGCAAAATAGATTTAATATCCCTTAGGAACCCAAGGTGACTTGGGCCCTAGGTTCTTGTTAGCATAATAGGGAATCCCTCTACTCACCGCAGCCAGTCCAGGAGGTCTCTCCTTTGCATTAAGCACACTAGGGTTGTGCCAACAGTCGATGGCAAAGTGCCCCACTTTGCCACAGCACCAACATTCATGGATGTTGTACCTTCTTTTCTGAACAATTTTTGAAGTCTGTTCAGTAGAGAAGGCAGCAGCATTCTTCCTATCTCTCTTAGCCAAGAGCTGACTAGCTGCTCTAGTATCATTGTTTCTTCTTGATTTTATCTGTTTGTCAGCAACAGATGTTATCTTAGTAGTTGACAGGGTGTTGATGGCGTCAGATATGTTCAAGTGAGAATTGATCATACTGGGGCTACTAGTCTGCTTCTTATCTGGAAGGGATTGAGAAAATGTTGCACCTTTATCCTTGAGAGTGGGGGCTGGGACACCAAATACAAATGGTCCATGATGGGCCATTTGGATTTCCACATGGGGAGCCTTTAATGCACTCATCCCCATGCCCTTTCTCTTTCCATAGTCAGAAGCATTTTCATGACTAGTGGAGCTTCCATTCATCCAGTGACCATGGACACTGTCCTGATCATACCTGTTTGAGGGAAGCGTACCTTCTTAAAGGTGGTGTGAGGCTTTACTTTAGTTTTGCCCCTTTCTCCATTCCCAGCATCTGTAGCCCCTTCCTTGTAACCTAACCCCCTCCTATTTTTATAGGATGAGAAGGTGTCAATGATGGGCAGAACAGTTTTGGTCTTAGAGAATTGAGCTACCAAGCTTCTTTCCTTCAGAAGATCACTCTCAAGTTTCATGATAAGTTCTTCCCTTTGGCTTCTCTCAGCATAAAGTTTGTCTATGATTTTCCTGAGCTCATGTGGATTGGTGTCCTTACAGTAGGACATACCCAGTTCCCCATCTAACTCAACCCTATAAGGCTTGAGTTATTCTAGCTCCCTAGCTTGTTTCTTAACAAGCCTCTTGCTCTTCCTCAGAGCTTCCAAGAGATCACCAAACTGCTCTAATAGATCAGCATGGTTCTTATTGTTGCATGATGAGCAGTCTTCTGCATCATCTTCAGAAGATAAATAATTCTCCGATGCACTCTTGGTTTTCTTAAATGAAGCAGGTAGTAAAGATGTGTGAGTGGTGCATACCTGATCATGATGCAATTCATTATGATCTTCTTCATCTGATAGAGCCTTCAGTCCATGAACCTCTTCATCCTCAAAGTCACAGTCTGTAGGGGACAGGGGTGCTCTTATCCTCTCTTTTGCTCCAGAGCATTCATCATCTTCTGATTCACTGTCTGAAGTAGTCAGTGGTGCTCTGATGCATACCACTTCATGAGAGGTCGCTTCTTCAAAATCTTACTCTGAACCTTCCATGAGAACTTCTAAGAAGTCCCACATGTCCTTTGCTGATGAGCAACGACTCAGATTCTGATGTGTTGCCAAATCTACTGCACCAGCTAGAATGCTTCTAGCTTCCCTGTCCAAGCTGGCAAGAAGAGTTTCATCTTTTAACATTGTCATGGAGGGACCATTTTGAACAATCAAAAACATTCTTGGATCCATCGCCTCCATGAATATTCTTTCTCTTACTTTCCAAATGGCAAAGTTCTCTCTGGAGCAGATAGCTATTCTTGACTCCATACTAATGATGCTTAGACACCTACTGGCAGATCTGTTCAAGCTGTTAAGCTTTTCTTTGAACAACCTACCTCTGATACCACTTGTTGTTTATTGGGGTGTCTACTTAATAACCTAGAGGGGGGGGGGGGGGGGGGGTGAATAGGTTTTTCTTCTTATAATATCCCCCTTTAGGTTTTTCTTTCTTTCTGGTTAATAGATCTAAGAAATAAAGAACAAACCACAGAAAACACACAATGATCTATAGAGGTTCCTCAAGACCGGGTGTCTTGAGTAGTCCTCTCTCCCTCTGCGCCTACCCAGCAGTGTGCTGGGCTCGGCAAACTCCGCCAAAAGCTTCATGTCCACAAGCCTTACAACACGGGCCCGCAAGTCCCAACAGCCTAGGCCCTCAAGCCCCTACTGCCCCCGAGCCCGCAAGCTCGACACTCAGGCCCTCAAGCCCTACCACATGGACCAGCAAGTCCCAACAGCCTAGACCCGCAAGCCCCTACTATCCCCGAGCCCGCAAGCTCGACAAGACGCACCCACAAGTGCACTGCCCTGGCCCTCAAGCCTCACAGCTCTCCAGCCCTCAAGCTAGACGGTGTCAGGCCCGCAAGTCCATTGCCCTGGCCCTCAAGCCTCATAGCTCTCCAGCCCTCAAGCTAGACAATTTGGCCCGCAAGCCTTACAAGAAAATACAGTAATAAGATAAACTGTTTCTTCAGCCAGATGAAATCTGGCAACTTAGCCTTGATGAAGATCGGCTTCTTAAGGATGAAGAAGATGCTTCTTGATTTTGAGTTTCAGCTCTGGATCTTCTTCAGCCTCTTCTTCTTTTGCCTGATGTTGAACGGCTACTTCTCAGTCAATGGAGATGACTGATTCTTATGAGTACTCTTGAATCTTGTTCTCTTTCTTCTCCGCTGAAAAATACTGTTCTATGGAAGAGCGGCGGGATTTTTTTTCTTTTCTTTTCTTGCACTCCAAGATTTTTTTCTAGGGAAACACTGTTCTCTTTTATAGAATGGACAAGCCGTATAACGGTCATATTCACCTTCCTTTCCTGTCAAACACCCATCCATCATAGCAGGCGCTGATTGGACAATCAGGCAGGTGGCATTAATTGCTGACATCACGTCCGCTAAGATTTGAATTCCGTCTTGAAGATATCTGCATCATTACGACGACAAGCTGTCTCTAACTTTGTCGTCGCGATCTTCCTTCTGCCACTGATGGAGGTATCTTGACGATACAAGATATCTTGGAGATTCTGTATATATGACGATCTTCTTTCTTTGACAGTGTTGTCGTGAGCTTCTGTCTTGCATCATGTCGTCATAATCATATGTTCTCTCGACGACATGAGTTCCACACGACGATGTTCTGTGGCTTTTCTGCGTTCGACGAACAACATTCTGCGTTTGACGATCTCGCCATGAATCAGCGGTCGCCGAATACTTTGCTTCTCAGCGGCTGCTGCTCGACCAGTCATTACGACGACAAGCACGCTTTGTCGACGATGTCTCCTGTTCTTCTCGACGATATAGTACTTGGAAAATGACTAAAGTACATGACATATTGTCGATTCCTGCAAGCATGAACTAGATGGTATGTCAAATACAACTTGCATTTATCATTGAGCTGAGCATTTCTTCAGATCAGGTACATTGGAGGGCACTGTTCCCAACACCATTCCATACCCAATATCACGTCAAAGTCTTCCAGGTCTAGCACCTTGAGATCAGCAAATGCCAAGAAATCTTCTAAGAGGACGGGGCATCTCCGGATACGCTGGTTCGAGGATAACAAATCACCGGAAGGAAACTTAACGAGGTACGAATCCATGCCCAACTCAGGGGTCAAACGATGGCGCTCGACGAATGTCCTAGTCACGAATGAATGGATAGCACCAGAATCGAATAGAACACGCGCCCAATGAATCTTTACCTTAAATCTCCTTATAAATGCGAAAAAGAAACTATTCTAACGCGACGAAACTAAACCGAAACTTAACAGCTAGATTGAAGTCTAACCTGAGATCACTTGGGTCGAGGAATGCGCTTGCTCCTGGGTTATCACGTTCATCTTTCCTCTCCCTTTGTCTTGATGATGTGACGGCGGCAAGGCTCGAAGTGGAACTGGCTGCAACAGGGGTTGGACTCGCGGGCATTGGAACTTCATGTGCCCTTTTTGTCCGCACTGGAAGCAGACTTTTTCCTTGGTCCAACTTTGGGCCTCAGCATGCCAATTCTGCTTGCATAACGGGCAAAGCACCTCTCCTTTCAGAGCACTCTGGATTGCCAGCACTCGCTGTTGCTTCTGAACTCCCTTTCTCTTGAAACATTTCTCAACTGGATGTCCAGGGCGGCCACAGAAACTGCATGCTTCTCCGCTTCCTTTCTTCGGAGCCGTGATAGGTGCACCAGAACTCCCTTCTTCTCCAGCCTTCCTCTTTCCCTTCTTCACAGCCGATCCTCGGTTCTTGGCATTATCATTCGCCTCCGCCTTCAGCGTGCCTCAACTACCTCGGCGTACTTCTCCGACCTGTACGCGCTGGCCAGCTGCTGGATGTCGCTGCGGATACCACCCAAAAATCTCTTCACCCTACCTTCTTCTGAGGCTACCAGGTCTGGGGAAAACCTACTCAGCTTGCACAACTCAATTTCATACTCACTTACCGAGAGCTGCCTCTGCTTTAGATGCAGGAAGTCATTCATTAACCGGTCCCGTTCTACTGACGGCAGGAACTTCCTTATCAGCATCCCTTTGAAGGTTTCCCACGTACATCCTCCTGTAAGGTCATCCTTCTCCCTCAACCACCAGCTCTTTGCGAGGACCCTTTAGCTAGTATGCGGCAATCATCACCCTTTGGTCCGCGGCGATCCCTGAATACGAGAATATCTCCTCCATGGTTATTAGCCAATCATTCAAGGCCACGAAGTCAGCTCGTCCGTCATACGATAGAGGTCCCAACCTCTGAAAGTGCGAAATGAAGTTCATTTCCAGCGGGATCGCTACAGGGGGTACCCAAGGAGTAGGAGGGATAGGTAAGGTCTGCTCTACTACGGGGGCCTGCATCGCGGTTTGCTATCTTGCACCGGCCAACAACAATGCCTTAACTTGCGATTGCATCGCAACCATTTTCCTCGTCAGAGCCTCATTGCTCTGGCGCAGACTCTCGATCAAAGCTTTACATTGCGCTCTGGATGACTCGCCCTCCGAATGAGGAGTCGATCTAGTCGCGACTCGCTTATGCACCATTTCTGCTAAAACGCATAAACCTACAATCAAAACTTAACCTTACAGTAAGACTACTCTGCTCGGTTCAAAACATACATGTACAGATACTTGCTATTGCTACCACCTTGCTCTGGGATTTTATAATTTCATGCTAAAACCTGGGATGATACTACATCATCCCTCTTGACTCATGCAAAGGTCATGAATGCAGGAATTTTCTTGTGTTTGCTTTGAAATTATGGGTGTACGTGTGTCATCATATAAATCTTTAGCTTGGCACTGGTGCTTTATGCGATGTTTTGATTTGCATGTGGTGCTATGCATTCTAATAAAAGCCTTAATGCATGTTATGAGCGGCATACACATGAAATATTATGCACCCCATAATACATAATATCACATGCAACGAAAAATAAAAATCGAGCTAATGGACATCCATGGGACTGGTGTTATGCATCCCATACTACATAACGGTCACATGTTGTCACCTATGAGGAACCATATACAAACACATATTATGCATCCCATACTACATAATATGCTTTGTATACTCCTTATCATTCTTATGAGTGTAGTGTTCATGCTTCAGCCAAGACGTACAGATGACACTTCGGTGTGTGTATGCAATGAAACCAAACAACTAAACTATATCAGAATTAGTCACTCGACCGACTTGTCGAATTAACCTGGCTCTGATACCAACTCTCACAACCCGCATTTTCTCAGCAATTAGAAATATCAGAGTGGAGAGAATACGCATCATGATGCCACTTCATGCAGGAGACATCTACATACGTTCAGGCGGAAACCTAATTCTTATTCATTACAAAACAGGTTTTCATGATGATTCATTATTTGAAATCACTTACTAGGTCTGGGTTAAGGACTGTGTCTCTCAGTTCGTGGATCAACTAGTCCACAGAAGAAAATATATATGTAAAATTTGATGCGGAAAAGTACTTGGTTTGGTTCAATTAAGGTCCTATATGCACGTGATGTCTGGACGTAAAGGAAATGATATGCACATATCTAGATTTAGATTTTGTTATGAAGATACTTGTATGTGACTTAAATATATGGATTTGATCAATCAAATATGCGATGAGGATGGAAGAAAATCATTTTTTATAACTATAATGCACCTAGGCATAAATCTTTCCAAGAGAGCAAGATATACGAGATCGAAAAGTAGTGGCAATAACTAGTAAGTAAACTACAATGTAACAAAGAGAGGAACAATGGGCGTCAACAACCTGACACCAACCCTTTGGCTTCAAACTAGCATGTCTGAATACATGAAGAAAACTAACTACTACTACCTCACAGCAGCGGGGTAAGACAGCAGCTACAACTCCCAAGGTCTCCAAACTACGCCTCGAACTGCTACAGCTCAGCACCTGAGGCATTCAATACAAACAAAGAACGCCTCAACAAGGAAAGCACAAGTGGCAGAAGAACATAAAAGCTTTACGAAACAAGGAAAATAAAAGGCTTAAGGAGTACCTACTCAAGCCAAACTTACAGAAAAGAAGATCCAAAGCATAGAGCTAAACAACGGACCAAGAGCACCAATACCCTTTTTGAGATACAGGTAAAGTTCATTTATCTTGTTACTTCTATTTATGAGACTGATCAGCTCAAACTAAATGGGTGGCGGTCCTTTATCCTCTGCCTACCCAAAAATAGGTCCGTGGGACCACAGGCCAAGCCTGCTGTTCATGACCCTTAAAATGGCCACCGTATAAGGCTCAAATAATTACCCACTGCCCCCCAAACATGGCCCACAGGACCACAGGCCATGCCTACTGTTCATGTCCTTTATAATGGCCACAGTGCAAGGCTAAATGCAGTAGATCTCATTAATTAATTTTAATTATCATACGAGACTTAGCCCGAGAAACCACACCGGAAAACCCTAAGAACAGGGTCATAAATGAAGAAAATGGCCCAAAACTTTGATCAGAAGGTTCAAGGATTTCTCGAGTAAAATTATGTATTCCCTTATAAGAAGTCTGTATTTCCTGAGAAGAAGTTTGTATTTCCTGAGAAGAAGTCTGTATTTCTTGAGAAGAAGTCTGTATTTCTTGAGAAGAAGTCTGTATTTCTTGAGAAGAAGTCTGTATTTTCTGAGAAGAAGTATGTATTTCCCGCAAAGCAGTAAGGATTTCTCGAGAAGCAGTCAGGATTTCTCGAGAAAGGGCAAAAAAACAAAATTTTGAGTAAAACCAGATGATTTTCTTGACATCAATTTAACAGTTAAGTATATAGGAGGAAGTTAGACCAATCAGGGGAGACCAATAAGGAGGTTATAGGCTTTGCCTAGCAAAGCAAAAAAAATCACTGAATCACGTGCTAGACCGCACATGACAACAAATCAACACAAGGAGTAACATTCCAACAAAAGAGAGAAGAAAAAAGGAATGTCACTTGCCTTAAACCTTTCAAACATGAAGTTCTCCGCTCCAAAAGCTATGAATCGGCTAAGAACTCACCCGAGCACAAATACCTGAAACTTTTCGGGCATAAAAGAGGAGTTAGGTCACTACCTTGACTCCAAAAATCCCAAGAAATAGGAAGCTCTTACCACTAGAACGAAGATCTCACCGAGAGCTTTCCGATTCTACACTCTGATTTCGATTCCGTCTACTCTAGCTCTCGAATCGCCGGCCGGAAGAAGTCCTCGACACGCCTCTCGTTCACGCAAGACATCTGGTCGGCTCTTTGGAGAAGAAGAAGAAAAGGTTCTTTTGGAAAATTTGGTATTTATATGAAACCCTAAATTCTTGATTATTTAATAAATAATTCTCCCATTCTATTTAAACTATGATGGCAACTAAATCACCTCGGATTTTCATGAAATTTGCACCTAAACTAAAAATCGGCGCTACGAATCCAACGGCGGAGTCAGAATTCAATTCCGACGAGCCAAACTCGAGATCAAAATTCCCGAAGCTGAAATCTCAATAATTATTCTAAATAACCCCGAGTTTTCCCCTTAACTCGAACGACGTGAAATCTCGCATGAGCGACCTAAATTAGATACATTATCTAAGCTAAGAATCAAAACTAAAATCCGAAGGGTTGACGTAATGCCCTTACGCCAAAAATTACGACACAACGGGTACGTAAATAATTAATGAAAAACTAGGGCGTTACATTCATGATCCTGATCAGCCACCTTGACTGGAGAAGGTGTTGTTATAGAATATTCAGAGGGCACCTTGAATGCAAGTGCATTAGGAATGGATCTTTCAGTGTCCACCTGGAATACCTGCAGAGTCTTTAAGTAGACCTAATCATCTGAGATTAAGGGAATCTCCCCCTGAATTGATGAGGACTCCCCCTGTGCTGAAGGCAGGATCCTTAATAGGGTTGGCTCCCCCCGAGTTGTTGAACCATCAAGCTGCAGCCTAGAGGTGATGGATGGCTCCCCTTCAGAGACAAAGAAGATAGGAATTGTTGTTGTGTACATTGAGTCTTGGAGAGGCTGCCTGCTGATATACTTCTTCCCCTGCTTTATATCGCCAACGAAAGATATAAAGACATCGGCAGACACAGCCGACGATCTGACCTCAGCATCAAGAGCCTTGATTTCAGATGTAAGGTCGTACAACCTTTTGTGTTGGGCGTAGAGCTTGCGATAGCAACCATTTGAGAAGTCAAGATATAGAGAGATAAAATGGGAGAGAAGAGTCTCCAGGGCTTGATAAACTACATCGACAATGTCTTGAGGAGACGCCATTGCTTTACTGCGAGTACCTGCATGAAATATAGAGAGAGACGAAGTAGGGAAAGAGAGGGAGAGTAAGAGGGAGAGAGATTCGAAAAGCACAATAGAATCAAATGTCCAAGTTGCTTTGAGTAGATGAATCGTTGTAACTTAGGGTTATATTCGAAGCGGCGTTAACAAGAAATCTGAGCTCAGGGCACCAAAATATGTTCTAGGCGCATGTTTTGTCAATTCGACGCTACATCAAGATGAAGTCGACGTGGCTCCAAAATTGTTGAAACTGATTTCTCGGACTCTTGTGAAGCTCGGGCCCTCAAGAAGTTGAGGAGCAGCTAGCCCTTACTAGTCCCTCGGAGGGAGCAGACTGGGGATTCGGAAACAGACTAAGACCTTAGCCACAGCAAGGAGGTCCCACCGTAAACCCGGAAGATCGTTGAGCGCTTCCCTTCCCAAGCCAAAGCTGAGACTTGGGCACCTTGGAGAGCTAGAGAGCTGAACCAAAGTAACCAAAGGAGGAAGAAGCTCGGAGAACTGATATCGGAATCCACTCCCAAGGTGCCCTTTGAGGTCTATTTATAGTTTTTTGCTCGTGGTCTTTTAATAGCGGAATTTTGCCTTTTGGTTTTACTAAACGCACCCCAATTTGGCCTGCCAACAGCTAAACTCCGCTGTTTGGAAAGGCGAACCGCAGACCATTGGGGCAGAGGGGTAATTTCACCCCTTTGTCTATGGGTAAATGGTCGGCGAGAGAGCTACTCGTGAGAGCTCTCGCAAATCCTCTCGCGTGTGTGGCTCGCAAAACCCCCCTTGAGCGGGCGCCCTGCGAAGGCCACACTCGCCCTCCCTCTGGCGACAGCCGCTGAGGCCATGTCTCGCATGCCTTCCTGCGAGCTCCCCTCGGCCTTGTGTAAATCTGCTGAACATGCTGGACGATTGAGTTCGCCGAGCTGAGAAGATAGTTCGTCGAACTGAGATCGTGACGCGAGTTCGTCGAACAGAGGAGCCGATTCGTAGAACTGAGAACGTGACTCGATTTCGTCGAATGCAGAATGGATTTCGTCGAACGCCAATTGAAGTTTGACGAACACGAAGAATTGGAAGAAATCCATCTCATCCGCCTTTTCGCGAGCCGTCAGCGAGTACCCGGCTCGCCCGCCTTCCTGCGAGCAATCAGTGAGTACCCGGCTCGCCCGCCTTCTTGCGAGCAACCTTTGAGGACCTGGCTCGGCTTCTTTGTTACTTCTTCCACCTGCCCGAGAATGCCTCTCTTAGGCGAGCGTTCTGCGAAGACCCCACTCGCGCCTCTTCTGGCGAAGTCCACCGGTGCCAGGTCTCGCGTACCTTTCCTGCGAGAGTGCCGAAAAGCAGACGGAGGAAAAACTGCTGAGACAACTCTGTCCCAGTGGGTCCGCCGAGACGGGACAGAAGTAACCGCTGAGATGACTGACCCTCTCAGCCCAACCGCTGAGACAGATTCTAAGGTGTCGTTCGTCGAACGCAGAACAACTTTCATCGAGCGCTGAGCTGAGTTCGTCGATCTCAACTGAGTCATGGCGTTTGTCGAATGCAGAACAACTTTCATCGAGCGCCGATCTAAGTTTGTCGATCTCATCCGAAGTTGGGCGTTCATCGAACACAGAACAACTTTCGTCGAGCGCCGAGCTAAGTTCATCAATCTCAACCGAAGTTGGGCTTTCGTCGAACGAAGAACGGATTTTGTCGAGCGCGGAGCTAAGTTTGTCTCCTGGCGAATATCGGGGTTGTACACAATCCTCGCTCTTCGCGAGGCTACCTGGGCTCGCGAAGAATCATCCAACCTCAGATATTCGTCGGCCTTTCGACGACGTGGCGTGAATCTTTTGGTGGGGCCCATGCCCACCGCTATAAATACCACCCCTCCCGTCTGGTGTCCAAACTTTTTCACCCTCTTTCCCTTTTCTTACCCGCCGCGAGCCCCAACGCGATGTCCAGAAAGGAGGAGATGTTGGCTCGCCTGAAGGCTTCGCAGGCGGCGCAAAAAGGGAAAGCCACCGCACTCGCTTCTTGGGCCACTCCGCTGTGTGCGACGCCCCCCCCCCCCCCCCCCTCCGTCAAAACGGCGAAGACCATCTGGCGCCCGCCCAGCGAGGATAGGTCCTCTTTTTCGTCCCCATCCCCTTCAGATGAGCCCGCCTCGCAGGTACTATTGCCCAGTTCACCGATTGATGCATTTCCTTTCTGGCATTGCTTCTTCACTCGCACAACGCTTCCCCGGGGGAGAATACCTTAGGGAAAACAATCATGAAGACCCACATTCCCACCCTTGGTGGGGCTGGTACCCTTCTCTTAGATGAGGGGGTCGCCGACCTGCGCGGCCCGCCTTCGCCATGGGGTGAGTATCTCTCCTCGCCTTTCTGTGTAACATATTTTCTCACTCGCTAAGCTTCACATTTCATACAGTGTCTAATTCCGCAGACTTGGAGGAGCGGATTCCTGCCTCCCTCGGACCCGTCGGCCCCGGAGGGACGTTACTTCCCGATCCCAGACTCGCTGCCAAAACTGTGTTCCCACCCGAACTGGGGAAGGTTGTAACTCCTGCCTTCGTCGAAGCGTTCCAGGGCCGGCCGGGCACCTCTCGCCAGCGGCCCAGTACCCAAACTTCTCCACTAGGTTAGCCCGTCCCTTCAGAGTGTTCTTTTCCACCTTTTTGCTGATTTCTACCTCGCAGGTGATCACCTGACCCCGCCTACCGAGTCGGAGCCTGGAGCGTTGGAGATGTCACCACCTCCCTCGCCGAGTCAGGTCGCGGATTTTCTGTGGGACCCCGGTGATCCAGAGCAAATAAAGAGGCGGGTCGCCGAGATATTTTAGAAGCATTCTTCCCTGCTGCGGGATTTACACGAACAAAATCGGCTGGATCGGCTCGCGTTTGAGGAAAGATTTGCTGTGATGGAGGACGTGAACGCGCGTGTCCTCGCCGAGGTGCGGCTGATCGACCATGAAGAGGTGACTTCCCTGGGGGTGTACATTGCTCGGATCGAGGATTACAGGCGGCTGATGACTCACGTGTCCCGGTCGGTTAGGGAGTACCACTACCCACGAGTTCCCCCTCGCTCAGGTGTGAGAGGTCGCGGCCGCTGGAAGTGGTTACGTTATTAAGGAACCTCTCTTCGCAGTTTGCTTTCTATTTATCTGTTTTTCTTTACCCTTCGCTTCATAGGGAGGGGTCGCAAACAATTCAATGGTCTGTAATACTGATACTTTGACTCGCCTGCGAGCCCGTACTTTCTGCTTTTATTCATCTTTTTCTTTGCTATGTCTGGCTCGCTTGCTCATTGATTACTTCTGCCGATTATTATATTTTTATCGCTCGTGGTCGTGACCTGCTCTCGCATTTCGCTTTATCTCTTTTTCTATCCCTAGCTCGCCGATGACTAGCGGGAGGGACTTTAGCGAGACGCTAACTCGCTACGAGCAGATAGGGCCCCTGGAGGTGGAAAAATACCGCACGCATCTGCTATCCGCAGATACCGGTGCTTCAAATTCCCTCTCTTTCTATTTCTATAAATAGCCTACCTTTTTGCTTTCTAACCACCGCATTTACTGTTCTTCCTTCTCGTCTCTTTTCTTCTAACTCTCTCGCAAACCCTAGCTCGCGCTCGCGGACTTTCTAACTCGCAACCCTTCAGCGCCATGGTCGCGGACGTGGAGACAGAGGGGAGAGCCAAGTGTGCTAGAGCTTTCCGCGAGGGCCCCTTCTTCTGCGCCAACCTCACTAAAGAGGAGTACTTGGCCACAGTGGACAAGTATTTGCACTCTGGGTTCGTGGCCTGCTGCCCCACCGACAGAGATACCATCAATGATCCCCCCGCTAATGAGCTCGTCATCCCCATTGCTTACTTTGAGAATGGGTTGCGACTCCCGATATGGCCTAAAATGCGCCAGGTAAACTTTTCTAGCTTGCCTACCGAAGAATATTCTTAGTATCTTCTGGCTCGCCTTGCGAAAGGTGTCCTAACTCTTAAGGACTCTTCCAGGTACTCAAGTATTTTGGTGTACTGCTTAGCTAACTGACGCCAAATGCGATCAGCCGTCCTGGTCGCGTTCGCCAGCTACTTGCGAGCCGAGAAGATTGAGTTCAGTCTACTCATCTTCCGCAAGGTGTTTTCATTCCGCGCATACAGGGATGGAATGGCTCACTTCGCGAGTCAACACGTCACCCTCTGCGAATCCGTCATCAAGCCCCACTACTGGACGCAGAAGTACGTCCTGGTGAAGGGTCCCTTCGGCAATATCTCTTACACCCCACTCCAGCGAGACGAGGCCACTTTCCGCCCTCCCGCAATACAAGGGGGAGATGACGCGAAGCTGTACCAATACCTCCATGGGAAAAATTTCGAGGTTGTCTATCTTCGACAGCGGGTTGACTCGCTGATGCCTGTCCCCTAGGGGGAAGGTCTGACTCGCACTCACAAATTTCCTTTCTCTCCCCCCTCATTGTTAGTTAATGTTCTTAGTCACCGTTGCAGGAGAGCGCGACCTTCCGCTCAACCCTCTGCACGCGCTTTCTTCCTTCCTCGCCACTGGTCCGCTCGTGAGCGTGGCCGCCGAGGCATTTCGCGACCTCCTGAGTGTTGGATCTTATGGCGCCCTTAGAGGGGGGGGGGGGGGGGTGAATAAAGGCAATTTAAAACTTTGATTATTTTTGTAACAAACGAAACAATATATGAATGTAGAGACAAATAATTGAATTTAAAAACAAGATTTTATTTCATCAAAGATAATGAGTAGAAATAATTCCAATAAAGCTTGGAATCAAAGGCTTACAATTAATAAAATCTCTTGTCTCTTTTCACTGGTCCTTCTCCTAAGGACCGGTTGGCTATAGCCTATATCTCCCAGATATAGACACTAGCCTCCCCCTAAATCAAATCTTGATCGAGACGTAGCACACACAGCGGCAATTTTCTCCCAAGCCACACAAGGACTTGACACCCCACACAAGACGATGATTTACCCTAGACCACACAAGGATCTAACACCACACACAAAGTGATGATTTCCCCTAAGCCTCACACAGACTTAGACATCGCACGCAAGACGACGATTTCTACAACGATTACAAGATGAATGTAAATATAAATGAGATACAAATTAAAAACACCCTTTAGAATTTCTGGACCAAAGCAGCGAAGAACCCTTGAGAAAGTCTCCTTGGAACACGTGTACAATCTTCGGCTTCGCACTCTCTTTTCTTCTTCAAGGATGGGGATTTTCGTTCTCTGGACGATAACACTCAGGAAGAAGGCTTGAAAGTCTGAAGGCATAAAATCCACGAAGTTCTGGACCCTTTAAAAAAAAGAGCTGTCGCCGTCCGTTAGCTAGGTATCGCCAGAATCCGATATCTCCAGAGGCTGCCACGTGTCCAACTGATTCAAAGTTTCTGCGCGAAGTGGAGGCCGTTGTTGAGACGTGGGCTGTCGGATATCCGATATAACTATCGGAAATCCGTTAGCTTGCGTAACTGCTGCACATTGTATTGTTGCGAGAAGATCGTACACTGTCGGATATCCGATACCTAGCTGTCGGAAATCTATTAGCTTGCGTAACTGCTGCTCGTCGTATTGTTGCGGGAAGATCGGAGAATGGAAGAAATCGTGGGCTGTCGGAAATCCGATACTGCTGTCGAAAATCCGATAGCTCCAATTTCTGGAAAATCGTTATTTTGCTCCAATTGAAAACATGTTATTCTTGCACCTGTTATCTGCACACCATTAATCAAATATAGGATCAAATACATTCGGGATTTAGTTATTCTCAAACCGGACTAGTGCGGAATGCATGCTCCAACAATCTCCCCCTTTTGATAATAACAAATCCTTATAAAAAGAAATCGAATAAATCTTATAGAGATATTGAAAAGTATATCATGTGTGTACAAGTGTGAACTTTTGATCTCCATGATCTCCCCCTTAATATGATATGATCTCCCCAAAATATTTTCCCCCGACATATAAACTCCCCCTACATATAAACTCCCCCTACATGAATGCTCACTTAATTAATTAAGTATTTTAAGTGATTTAAGTGATTTCTTAGTATCTTCTCCCCCTTTGATATTATCAAAAGTAATGAATAGAGACGAGGAAGGAGTATTATAGATATATGGTAGAAAAATAAAAAGAATATAGGGAAAGTTGGAGTACACTAGCAGAAGCTTTGTAAGTGATATGATAGTGAGATAGGAAACCTTAGAGATTAGGCTAAGCATTCTAACAATGTGTTATAATGTATAGAAGCAAATATACTTAACCATTAGGAGATGCAATTTCAATTATCAGAGAAAGACACATGAGAATATAGAATATTGAATTATTTCGGTCCAATTCTCATAAGAAGAAATTTTATAAATAACAATGAAGTGTAGTAGTGATACTTTGAGAAAGAATACATATGAATATATCTAAAATATACATAATCATGGAATTGTTAAACATAACATAAATATACATTAAGCTTAACTTATGAACTTATAGAGACTTTGCAAGTATACATAAAAGGACCATTTTGTTTTTGCATAACAAGACACTTTACAATTCTTTCCTAAGGTGCTTAACCTCACAATGCTCATTAAGACTTATCAGGAGGCTAAGTAGTGCTTGGTGGAGGATCCTTTTCAAAAAAAAAAATTCAAATATATTTGGCAAAATATATGTTTTGCATTTGAATTTGCCTCTTTTTGTTTTGAATATTCATATATGTAAAGGATCTCCGAATTCACTTGCATGCAAAAAAAATGGTATAATTTAAATAAGTGCAAAGTAGCAAAGTTGAAGGTAGCATCTATGAAATGTATTTTGTTATGTTTGATAAATCATGATGTATGTATAAAATAAATGTTATTAACATGTATTAGCAAAGTAAGTGTTTGTGATTGCTCATTGTCATAGATAAAAGATTTCTTATACTTAGAGGCATGCAAAAACAATTCTTAATGACTATATGAAAGTGTCGTTACAATGATAACTTAAGATTGAACATCAGAATCATGTGTTAAGCTATTTTTACGAAAAATAACACATGAAGAATCATTTATGCAAGATTAAAAATTTCTCATATGAACATTTATAGATATAGGGAATGAAAAAGCTAGTGAAGAAATTTAATGTTCGGGAGCTGTCGGAAATCCGACAGCTGGATGTCGCCATCCGATACCTCGAAAAATATAAAAAGACGCGTTTTGTCTTTCCACCGACACCTCACTTCAGTTTTAGGATAATTTTCGAGATCTAGAGCTCTAGGTCGCCGAAAACCTTCAGATCTAAGGTGAGGAACTTTGATTTTTCAAGTTTTGTTTAAAAGTTTTCCAATTTTTTGTGATTTTGATATTCCTCTTGGTTTTCATTGAGTTTTCGTGAAGAAAAAAAATGTAGATCTAGTCATTTTAGATTTTGGTTTTCATGGAGTTTGTGAAGAAGAAAAGAAAAAAAAATGTAGATCTTGATTTTGATATTCCTCTATGTTGTCATTGGGTTGTTGTGAAGAATCATTTTAGGAGATCTAGACATTTTAGATTTTGGTGTGCAAAAGAGGGTTTAGATCTTGTGATGGTGATAAAAAAATATAACTTTGTTTTTATTGGAAGAAGATGATGAATAGTGTTTTCACCAAAGATTTGTCAAACTTATATAGATGTTGAAGAACATTTTCAGTGTGAAAATTTTGTGTATTTGTGAGACTAAGAATGTTTGTGAAATGATTTTTCGGAAACATAAGTTTTTAGCTATCGGATATCCGACAGAGGGGTATCGGATTTCCGACAGGTCCATTTTTTTTTTAAATTTCTTTCATCTCTCATGCAGATATGTCATCTAGTTGGAGATCGCGAAGGAGTGAGTCAGGAGATGCTCACTCATCTTATCAAAGCTATCCGGGCATAGAGAAAGCCCAAATCAGAATTTCAAAAGTTGTTGAATTTGATCTCCCCCGACATGAACGTGTCTATTATATGCTTGCTGAGGCAGGTATACTTTCGGTCATTATCCAAGATATCTTCTCCTCCTATTTAGTACGAGAATTTTATAATCATCTTGAGGACCCTTCATATACGAATTTGAATGGAGGAGTTAGATCCAAAATTCAAGGCCAATATGTGGAGATAACTCCCATTGATTTAAGAAGTGAATTTGGAATAATGGAAAGTGAGAAGGTTTTGGACATAGTGGAGAATTATAGACTTGAGAGAGATTTGACCTTAATGAATATGTCTTTGCATGGAAATTCTACAAAGAACCTCATAACCACTATGACGACATTGACAGATGATGCTCGTCTTATCCAAGATATACTAAGGCACACGATTATGTTGAGGTCCGGTGATACTCATAGTATTACGGCTCAACTTAGTCTTGTGACTTATTTTATAGTGGAGAATGAATTATTTGATGTGGCCGATCTTCTTTTGTCTATGATTCGTTATACATTCCGCCTCAAAAATCCTTAGTGGAAAAAGGCACACACCCTCCCGTTGGGTGAGATTATCCAGCATATTCTATTCAAGAAATACACATGGATAGATCAAAGCTGTTATGTTGGAGATTGTGTCCCGGAGATATATCAAACGACGTGTATAAAGGGTAAGAAAAATCAAAGGAAGCCGCCTACTACGGAAATGAGAGAGCCTCCTATTGCACGTGGAGGGTTTATGCGAGAGGCACTCGATTCTTTCCAAACAAGGTTGGATAGACATATAGATGATTTTCAAGAGCATAGAAGGTCCTTTGAAGAACACAAAATGGAGGTGAAGAAGGACCGAACACGTATGCAGAATTTTTTGAAATTCCTTGTAAAGGGAGTTAAATTAAAGCCTATGCCTGCCGAAGCCGCGAAATGGGAAGTGCCAACAGAGGAGGAGCCGCGACGCCAATCGGTTAGTCAGGCTCGACGGAAGAAGACAGTGATAAGGAGATCAGATTATGATCTTCTAGAAAGTAGTGGAGCTGGAAGTCGAAATGAGGAGTCGGATTGAAAAAGACTTCTGGGAGCTATCGCCATCCGACATCCTGCTATCGCCATCCGACAGCTGCCCAGCCCAGATCTCTCTCTAATTTTGTGAATTTCTTGTATGAGACATTTTAAGTACCCTTTTATTAAAGTTCTGTATTAATTTGTGATATTTGGATATGTTATATGATGGTGAATGTTTTTTTGTAAGATTTAGTTTTTTTTTAAATGTAAGGCTATTTTGATGTTTTTTAATTTTATAGATAATAAGTAGTGATATAATCAGTGTGAAATGTCTAGGATTCCCAATTCTAGCCTAAGCATAGAAAAATGGGAATCCGGTAACGGTTTAGTGAATATATCCGCTAGTTGTGAATCCGTTCCTATGAAGTTGATTTTTACATTACCCTTCTTAATATGATCCCTTATAAAATGATGTCGGACATCTATATGCTTAGATATAGAGTGTAATACGGGATTATTAGTTAAGTCTATAGCACTTTTATTATCACACTTTAATTCTACACTACTTTGTTGCATGCCAAAGTCTTCTAATGTTTGTGACATCCAAAGAGCTTGGGCAAAAAACTACCTAGTGCAATATATTCGGCCTCGGTAAGATAGAGGGCAACAGAATTCTGTTTCCTACTCGACCATGAAATAAGTGAAGGGCCAATAAAATGACAAGTGCCACTAGTGCTTTTCCTATCTAAAGAACATCCCGCATAATCTGAATCCGAAAAGCCATGTAAAATAAAGGAATCATTATGAGGATACCATAACCCTAATTTAGATGTTCCTATAAGATATCGAAAGATGCGTTTCACCACTTTTAAATGTGACTCTTTAGGATTAGCCTGAAATCTAGCACATAAACAAACGACGAACATAATGTCAGGTCTAGATGCGGTTAAATATAATAAAGATCCTATCATGCTTCTATAAAGGGTTTGGTCAATTGAAACTCCACTTTCATCTTTTCCTTATTTTAGTGAAGCACTCATAGGAGTGTTTGCATGCTTAAGATTTTCAAATCCAAATCTTTTTAACATATCATGAATATATTTGGATTGACATATAAAAATACCATCATGTTTTTGTGTAATTTGAAAACCTAGAAAAATATGAAAGTACTCCTACCATGCTCATTTCAAATTCATTTTTCATAATTTGAACTACTTCATTACACAACTCTTCATTAGTGGCTCCAAAAATAATATCATCAATATAAATTTGCAAAATAACTAAATCATGATCAATTTGCTTAATGAAGAGTGTAGAATCGGCACTTCCTATTTTATAATCGTGCTTTAACAAATATTGAGTTAATCGATCATACCAAGCACGAGGCGCTTGTTTTAATCCATAAAGTGCTTTATCTAATTTATAAACATAATTTGGATATTTCTCATTTATAAAGCCAGGGGGTTGTTCTACATAAACCTCTTCTTTTATATACCCGTTTAAAAATGCGGTCTTGACATCCATTTGATATAATTAAAATCTTTTAAAACAAGCAAATGCAAGAAATATCCTAACCGCTTCTAATCTTGCTACGGGTGCAAAAGTTTCATCAAAATCTACCCCTTCAATTTGTGCATAACCTTTTGCAACTAATCTGGCTTTATTTCTAACAATTCTAGATTCATTATCCAATTTATTTTTGAAAATCCACTTAACTCCAACTACAGGATGATTTTTGGGTCGTTCTACAAGATTCCAAACCTTATTACGTTCAAATTTATTAAGTTCTTCATTCATAGCTAAAAACCAAAATTCATCATTTAAAGCGGTGGAAACATATTTTGGTTCTATTTCAGAGACAAAGCAAAGGTTTGAAAATAAAACATGTAACGATGAACGAGTACTAACCGCTTTTTGCGGATCTCCAATGATAAGCTCCTTGGATGATCCTTTGAAAATCTCAATTCACTTGGAGGCACATATTCTTCTCTTTCTTCTTCCGCTCTATCTTCTTCTTCTCTTTCTCCTTCTCTTTCTTCTTCTTTTTCTTCTTCATTTTCTCCAAGTTCTTCATCATCATTTTCCACCGAAGGAAGGGGTTCATCTTCTTTTCCTGTAATTTTCTTTTCTTCACATGAAACAAACTCATCAAACCTAACATGAATAGATTCTTCAACTATTTTTGTTCTTTTATTAAAAATCCTATAAGCTTAACTAGTTGAAGAATTGCCAATAAAAATACCTTCATCACGTTTTTCATCAAATTTTCCTAAGGAATCTTTAGAATTCAAAATAAAACATTTACAACCAAAAACTTTGAAATAAGAAACATTTGGTTTTTTATTAAAAAATAATTCATAAGGAGTTAATTTTAAAATAGGGCGAAGCATTACTCTATTAATTACATAACATGCTGTACTAACCGCTTCAGCCCAAAAAGATTTTGGTAATTTAAATTCAGATAGCATCGTACGAGCTAACTCTTGAAGAGTTCTATTTTTCCTCTCCACTACACCATTTTGCTGTGGTGTGCGTGGAGCGAAAAATTCGTGTTTAATTTCTAATTCCGTACAAAAAGAAATAAACTTATCATTTTCAAATTCTCCTCCATGATCCGATCGTATGCGTTTAATTTTTAACTCAAACTCATTTTGAATACGCAAACATAATTTTGAAAATTCTGAAAAAGCATCGGATTTAGAGGTTAGAAATAAAGTCCAACAAAAACGAGAATAATCATCAATCAATACAAATGTATATTTTCTACCCCCTAAGCTAGAAATTCCAATTGGCCCAAATAAATCCATATGTATTAATTGAAGTGGCCTAGTGGTAGAAATAATATTTTTACTTTTGAATGATGATTTTGAAAATTTTCCTTTTTGGCATGACACACATAATGAAGAAGATAAATTTCCATTTAACAATGGTAAACCTTTAATTAATTTATCTTTTGAAAGTTTTGTAATTAACTTGGCACTAGTATGTCCAAGTTGCCTATTCCATAATTCTAATTCATCATTTTTTGATAAAAAACATTTTAAAGTAGAATTTGAAAAATCAAGAAATTTAATCATATATACATTATGACATCTAGGTGCGGTAAAAACAATTTCTTTTGTTTTAGAATTAATAATTTTGCACAAATTTGTATAAGATTCAAATAAAACATCTAACCCCTTATCACATGATTGACAAATAGAAATCAAATTATGCTTTAATCCTTCTACAAATAAAACATTTGAAATTGAAAAATTTTTGTTACCCACAACTCCGATGCCGTTGATTTTTCCTTTTCCATCATCTCTGAATGTAACAACTCCTCCTTTTCTTCATCTCCAGGATAAGGAACTTCTCTTTATTGCCTGTCATGTGCTTTGAATAGCCCGAGTCCAAGTACCACGCGTCTTCTTTGTCCTTAGCCTGCCAACACACCTAGAAAGAAGAGGTGAGTAAAGATCTGGTTACCCAAGTGGTTCCACCCATAGTATAGGTAGAAGCCTTAGGCACCCAGATTTGTTTAATTTTACTTTTTCCTTTCCTCCAGTAAGAGTCCGTTGTGTGACCAAATCTATTGCATTTGGCACATGTAATGTATTCAGAAGAGTATAACTTTTCTGGACTTTTACTGGATGAGGATGCAGTATTAGACAATTTACTAACTTCAGAATTTTTAAAAACAGAATTTCTGGACTTTTTGTTGTCGCCGGCGACAGTGGTTGTCGCCGGGCGATAGCATCCTAACGTGTATTCGAGTCCAAACCTTCCAGATCCATGGCATTGGTATCCTAAGACCATATCCAGTGATCTTCAACCCATTCCAATTTTTTTCATGGCTAGCGTTAAGTCATGAATCTGGTTTCTCATTTCTGTATTCTCGGATACTAGATTTACACATCTACATTCAAAAGATTTCTTTCCCTCATGGACTATGGAAATTGAAGATTTCAGATCTCTCTCTAAAATCTCATTCTTTTTGGTAAGAATTTTTATTGTAGAATGAGATTTGGAAAGAGATTCTTCAAGTTCTTTAATTCTTCCCAAAAAGTGATCACACTCTTGGCAAGAAATTTCTCTTTTTCCAATAGTCTTAATTTCATTTAATAATTTTTTTGTTTTCTTTAAGCAAAATTTCATTTTCAGATTTAAGAAGATCATTATCTTTTAAACTCTTTTCAAAAAATTTGCAAGTCTTTAAAAATTCAGAAAATAATTCATCATAGGTTGGAGGAGATACCTTAGTGTCACTTTGGACACTGCATTCGTCATCAGATATGACGCTCTTTCCCATTAAGCACATGTTGGCCTCCTCTTCTTTACTTGAGCTTGAACTGCTTGCATCCTCAGAAGTAGTATCATCCCATGTTTCCGCCTTCAGCACCTTCTTCGTCCCTTTGTGCTTCTTTTCTTTAAGTTCTTTTAAGTACTTTGGACACTTGCTTCGGATGTGTCCTAACTTCTTAGAGTGATAGCACTCCGGTGGCGGTCTCTCTTCCTCCTCATCGTCTTCCTTTCCTTTTTTCTTTCTAAACGTCTCCTTCTTATAATACTTCTTAAATGAATTCCTCCTCTCTGGATTTTTCATAAATTTTCTAAACTTTCTAACAAATAAACTTTCCTCATCTTCTTCTTCGTCCTCAGAATCACTGTTTTCCTCCTTCTTAGATCTTAGAGCCAATCCCTTCTTCTTTGGCTCCATATACTCTTGCTGTTGAATTTTCAATTCAACTTCATGAGTTTTCAAGTTCCCAATCAGACTTTCAATATTAAGAGCTTTAAGATCATGAGATTCAGAAATAGCTCACTTTGGATTGAATTTAGGGGGGAGAGATCTAAGAAGTTTTCTCACCAAATCACCATTTGAAAAAAAATTCCTAAAACTTTTGAGTCATTTACCAACTTAGTGAATCTTGTGTACATGGTATCCACATCCTCATCTACCTCCATCCTGAACTTTTCGAATTCTGACTCCAATTGGAAAAGCTTTGAATCCTTCACCTGCGAGGTACCTTCATGAGTAATTTCAAATAAATTCCAAATTTCATATGCAGTTTGACATGCGCAGGTTCTATTAAATTCAGTTTTATCAAGAGCACAAAATAATGCGTTCATTGCTTTTGCATTATTTTTGCATTTTAATTTGTCCTGGTCATCCCATTTATCTTTGGGTTTCTCCATAACAATATCACCAATTGTAAAAGTCGGATGAGTATAATTTGTTTCTATCATATTCCATACTTCAATGTCTAATGATATTAAAAAACACCTCATCCTAGTTTTCCAATAATTATAATCGGAACCCGTAAATAATGGTAGTCTAGTTATTCCTTGCCCCTCGGAAAATGCATGATCATGGTCCACCATAATTCCAGGTGGTTAAACCTTATAAGGAATTAACCTCCTCTGATACCACTTGTTCGATCTTGTGGCGCCCTTAGAGGGGGGGGGGGTGAATAAGGGCAATTTAAAACTTTGATAATTTTTGTAACAAATGAAACAATATATGAATAGAGAGACAAATAATTGAATTTAAAAACAAGATTTTATTTCATCAAAGATAATGAGTAGAAATAATTCCAATAAAGCTTGGAATCAAAGGCTTACAATTAATAAAATCTCTTGTCTCTTTTCACCGGTCCTTCTCCTAAGGACCGGTTGGCTATAGCCTATATCTCCCAGATATAGACACTAGCCTCCCCCTAAATCAAATCTTGATCTAGACACAGCACACACGGCGGCGATTTTCTCCCAAGCCACACAAGGACTTGACACCGCACACAAGACGATGATTTACCCTAGACCACACAAGGATCTAACACCACACACAAGGTGATGATTTACCCTAAGCCTCGCACGGACTTAGACATCGCACGCAAGACGACGATTTCTACAACGATTACAAGATGAATGTAAATATAAATGAAAAAGAAAAAAAAAACCCCTTTAGAATTTCTGGACCAAAGCAGCGAAGAACCCTTGAGAAAGTCTCCTTGGAACGCGTGTACAATCTTCGGCTTCGCTCTCTCTTTTCTTCTTCAAGGATGGGGATTTTCGTTCTCTGGAGCTCTCTGGACGATAACACTCAGGAACAAGGCTTGAAAGTCTGAAGGCATAAAATCCACGAAGTTCTGGACCCTTTAAAAAAAAGAGCTGTCGCCGTCTGTTAGCTAGGTATCGCCAGAATCCGATATCTCCAGAGGCTACCACGTGTCCAACTGATTCGAAGTTTCTGCGCGAAGTGGAGGCCATTGTTGAGACGTGGGCTGTCGGATATCCAATATCACAATCGGAAATCCGTTAGCTTGCGTAACTGCTGCACGTTGTATTCTTGCGGGAAGATCGTGCACTGTCGGATATCCGATACCTAGCTGTCGGAAATCCGTTAGCTTGCGTAACTGCTGCTCGTCGTATTGTTGCGGGAAGATCGGAGAATGGAAGAAATCGTGGGCTGTCAGAAATCCGATACTGCTGTTGGAAATCCGATAGCTCCAATTTCTGAAAAATCGTTATTTTGCTCCAATTGAAAACATATTATTCTTGCACCTGTTATCTGCACACCATTAATCAAATATAGGATCAAATACATTCGGGATTTGTTATTCTCAAACCGAACGAGTGCGGAACGCATGCTCCAACACCGAGCTCTTCGTCGGTAAAGAAGCGTCCTCGTCCTTCAAGCCGGCCCGCCTCGCAGGGACAGGCAAAAAAGCCAAGAAGGCCCCCTTCGCTACTAAGGGAAAAAAATATTGTTGATGTATCCGGATCTGAGCCTCGTCTTTCCCCGCTAGCAAAATCATGAGCCCTCCTATGAGGGTGGCGAGCCTGAAGATGCGGCCGACAAACCTAAGTCGATGAGCCACAAGAATTTCGGGCTCGGCGTGAAGCTCCCGGACGCAGTTGGCGAGCTGTTGCTCGCGTGGGACCCCGAGCAAAATAAGATCGTCTGCTCCTCCCTCCTCACGTCCTGGGTGGAGAGTGACAAAATTGGAGGCGAGGAGTTTGCCCTCACCTTTGGGCTCTACGGCCGCGAGGAAGCCTCTCTCTTCAGGGCCTTCACGCAAAAAGGGCTCGTTTATGAGGCCGTGCGAGCCCAGTTCCAGGCAACGGAGCTTACCCACATGGTGAGCCGCCGGTACTTCACCCCGGACAGGGAAATCAGAGAGCTCAATGTCGAGCTGCAGAAGTCCGCGGATGTGGTCGCGGAGCTTAAGGGGAAGGAAGCCTTGTCTGAGGGCCTCCTCGCCAGCCTTCAGGGCGGCCTGGTAAGTAATGCTTGTAAAGGTATTTTTCTGTCTCGCTTCGTTTCGCCTTTGTTGAATCCCCTTCTGCAAGACGCCGAGTCTGTGAGCAAGCTAACCGCGAGGATGTTTGACCTGGAGATGGAGAACACTTACCTCAAGGCCCAGGTTCGCGACCTGACCCTGGCGGTGCTCCACCCCGCCCCTTTCGCGAGCCGGGACTCAAGGCCTGTCGCGGAGTGAAAAAGAGGCGGCCTGCAAGAACTCGATAGGGATTGCCGAACTCGTCTTCGACACCCTCAAAGGAGAGGGTCTGATCATCCCTGATGCAATGGAGCTCACCGCCGAGGACGTCGTCCCTGATCTGTTTGCGCCTGTCTCTGAGGTGGAAGATCGCGGGAGCGACTAAAGGATTCTCCGGCGGGTTGCTTTGATGTTTTTATTTTTTGCCAAATGTAAGAACTCTTGATTTTTGACCGGGGGTTCGTCGTTAACTGTAAACATCTTTGAGCAATGAGAGAAATATTATGTCCATCTTTTAAGTGTACCTTTTTTTTTTTATCTTTTACTCGCGCCCGCACATTTTCATGCTCGCGTGATTCCAACGTTCCGTACTTCTGCTTTCCCTGCGCTCACATCTTAACGTTTTCATTTGGCACCCGCGTTCGCCTCTTCTTGCGTAATAATTCCCCTGTATTGGTGTTTTCATTTATCTTAATATTGCGAGCGGGGTCAATATTACCTCGCCCCGCTTGCTCTTGCTTCTCGCGAGCTTTCCTTGTGGCTCATGGGCTGCCGCGACAACGAGCCCTCCCTGATTCGCCGTTTTTACTTACACCACCGATATTTACTAGTAAATTTGTGAACTCAGGACGGGTTTAGCACGCCTTGCGAACAACATGCTCAGTCGTTTTGTCGCGGCCTGTTCTCTCATGCGAATGGATTCCTGGTCTCGCCTCGCCTGGGCCTTGAGGATGTTTGCGAGCCAGGTCCCCTACTAGGAGCGACTTACATTCCAACCCCTCCTAAGATCATCCTGACCTACCGTCTATGAGAGCCCGGCAGCGGAATCGATCTGGGGTATTTGAACGCCAAAGGACGTGTAACCTTGCCAGACTCTTCAGAGATTAACATGACCCACCATCTATGAGAGCCCGACAGCGAAATCGATCTGGGGCATTCTAGCACCGAAGGACTTGTAACCTTGCCAGCCTCTCCAGAGATCAACCTGACCCACCGTCTAAGAGAGCCCGGCAGAGGAATCGATCTAGGACATTCCAGCACCAAAGGACTTGTAACCTTGCCAGCCTCTCCAGAGATCAACCTGATCCACCGTCTATGAGAGACCGGCAGCGGAATCGATCTGGGGCATTCCAGCACCAAATAATGGTGAACAAAAAAACCTGGCCTGACGGGCCTGACGGGCCGGCCTGAGCCTGGCCCTGTCAAGGCCCGGTCAAGCCCGACCCAGTTCAGGCCCGAACCGGGCCGAGCCCTTACCCGGGGCCCTGAAAGGGCCCCGGTTTGGAGGTGTTACCCGGCCCGGTCCGGGCCGGGTAAAGCCCGGGCGCCAGGCTTTGCCTGAGCCCGGCCCCGGGCTAGTTAATCCCAGGCGGGATTTTGAAAAATCCCGCCTGGGATTTGTTACATCACATCCAGGAGGATGTGATGGATGTAATCATCACATCCTCCTGGATGTGATGGTTCGGGATTTCCCAAGGGAAATAATTTCCCTGGGATTTCCCTTGGGAAATCCCGCCTGAAAAAATTCAGGCGGGATTAATCCCCCCTGAATTATTCAGGCGGGATTAATCCCCCCTGAATTTTTTCAGGCGACGGGATTAATCCCGCCTAATTGGCGGGTTAATCCCGCCTGGGATAAGATTCAGGCCTGCCCGGATCGGGCCCGAGATCGGCCCGGCCTGAAGGGCTGGAGCAGGCAGCACTTATGTGCTGCCTGCCCGGCCCGGCCCGATTCTAGGTGAGGACCGGGCCGGCCCGGCCCGATTTAGGAAAAAGCCCGATCGGGCCCGGTCCGGGCCGGCCCGATCAGGCTTTTTGTTCACGGCTAGCACCGAAGGACTTGTAACCTTGCCAACCTCTCCAGAGATCAAACCGACCCACCGTCTATGTGAGACCGGCAACGGAATTGATCTGGGGCATTCTAGCACCGAAGGACCTGTAACCTTGCCAACCTCTCCAGAGATCAACCTGACCCACCGTCTATGAGAGCCCGGCAGCGGAATTGATCTGGGTCATTCCAGTATCAAAGGACTTGTAACATTACCAGCCTATCCAGAGATCAACCTGATCCACCGTCAATGAGAGCTTGGCAGTGGAATCGACCTGGGGCATTCTAGCATCGAAGGACTTGTAACCTTGCTAGCCTCTCCAGAGATCAACCTGACCCGCCGTCTATGAGAGCCCGACAATGGAATCGATCTGGGTCATTCCAGCACCGAAGGACTTATAACTTTGCCAGCTTCTCCAGAGATCAACCTGACCCACCGACTATGAGAGCCCGACAGCGGAATCGATCTGGGGCATTCCAACACCGAAGGACTTGTAACCTTGCCAGCCTCTCTAGAGATCAACCTGACCCACCTGTTGGGAAAATGATTTCTCTTAACCCCTGAAAATGAGTTGAATATGAATTCCAAGAAAGGAAAATCAAGGTAAGTAAATATGCGTCGAATAGTATTCGACGCAATGTCGAAATAAAGTCGACGTTTCTATCAGAATGAGTCGAAGTACCTTTAAGAAGAATTCGACGTATCCTATGTCGACGTAGCTCTGACTTCTCGTCGACGCATCTTGAGAAGTCGATGCACCGTAGTCGACGCACCTTCCTTATTCTCCTCTCGACGTCCAGCCAGGATGAATTCGACGCTTACGTCGAATAGTAATCGACGCACGTCGATTACTATGATTAATTCAAAAATTGCCAGATCTCTTTCCTTCTTTTATAGATCTGATTTATATGGAATCAATTTATTCTTTATAGCCGTTCTGAATCATTCTTTCCTCTAATAGATTCTTGGCTAAATTGATTAAATCCTTTATGGACATTATTTGAATTCAGATTGAATACTTTCCTTCTATGGATATAACTGTTATGAAAATTTCTCTTTCTTTCTAATACTCTGCCTGCTAATTGATTACTCTCCTATAGTGTTATTTTAATGAACAAAGCTATAAATAACAAGGTGGTCGGCAGAGAGCAATAAGAAGTGATCCACCATATACACATTGAAAAAGAGGAAAAGCTCCCAAAAGTGAAAAAGAGAGAGAATAGAGGAATTGTTCTGCAGCAACCATCAAGCCTTCTTCTTCTTCTGCTTCTAAAGCCATACTGCTGCAAAATTCTAAAAAGCTTACAATCTCCTTCTCACTATAGAAGGGAGATTTAATTCACTACTTCTTGTGCTTCCAATCTTCTTGCTAGGAAGAAGATTCATTCTTGTCTTAAATACTTCTTTTCCTTTTTCTTTATTTCATTCTCACATATTGTAAAAGAGTTTTTAGAATCACTCTTCAAAACATTCAGTTGTACTGGTTCTAAGAGTCTCCTTTTCAAAAGACTCAGTTGGTTCTAGGAGTCTCCTTGTCAAAAGACTCAGGGTGGTTCTAAGAGTCTCCTTATCAAAATACTCAGTGCAAGATAGTGAATTTCCTACCAAGGGGGTAGAAGAGTGGACTACCCAAAGTTTGGGGAACCACTATATTTCTTTGTGTTGTGCTGTGATTTTTCTTATTGCATTTATTTTTCTTTACTTGTTTAATTCTTGTTGGTGTGTGGGAAGCTCTAATCTGTGATCACTACACCCATATATATATATAATTATTAACTTTGCACAAAAATATTTTAAATCTCTATTAACCCCCCCCCCCCCCCCCCCCTCTAGAGAATTCTAGTGAGGTTAACTGTGCACTTTCAATTGGTATCAGAGGGAGGTTGATCTAAAAAGGTTAACTCCTTGATCAAAAAGATCCTACCTCTTATTTTTATATATATATATTTCTCTAACAATTATTTTTCACATGGCACAAATCAAAGATTATGCTTCCACCAGACCACCAATATGCAATCTTGAAAAGTTGGCAGATTGGGAAACAAGAATTAGGATTTATATGAACTCTATTGATGAAGATTTATTTAATGTTATCTTGACAGGTCCTCCCAAGCCTTATAGAAAAGACTCAAGTGGTGAAGTGACTCAAACACTTGTTCCAAAGGCTGAGTGGACAGTTGAAGAGAAAAAGGCAGGAACATGTGATGCAAAGGTTGTAAATATTCTGGTCTCAACCCTATCTGATGAAATCTTTCAAAGGGTTGTTGATTGTGAATCAGGCAAAGAAATTTGGGAGGCTCTCATAAAGATGGTAGAAGGAAGTGCTGAAGAAAGAAAAGATAGGAAGGCTCTATTGATCTCTCAATATGAGAACTTCCAAAAGAAGAATGAAGAAAGCATCTCTGAGATGTATGACAGATTTAGTCTGATCATCAATCAACTAAGGGACTTGGATAGAGAAATCTCTCTTACAGAGATCAATGACAAATTGCTGATGAGTCTCCCAAGCTCATGGGACTCAAGGATATGGGCAATAAGAGACACAAGAGGACAAAGGGAAATTTCAACAGATGCTCTCTTAGGAAAACTCAGATCCTATGAGCAACTGCTAAAAACCAGAGAAGAGAAGAAGAGAAGAGAAAACACCCCAACTTCTTCAAAAGACAGGAACATTGCATTAAAAGCAACAGAAGAAAGAAGCTCTGTCACTGAAGAAGAACTATTCAGTTTCCTGGCCAGAAAATTCATGAAATGGGTCAGGACAGATGGATCAAGAAGGAGAGAGTCAAAACCAAGGTATGACAAAACTCCTACTAAAGAAATTATTTGTTACTCCTGCAGGAAACCTGGACATATTGCCCCAGAATGTTCAGAAAATGCTGAGATAAAGAAAGATCTGAAAAAGAAAGATCTCAAGAAAAAGGGGAAGAAGAAAGAAAGAGGCTTTATAGCAGAAGCCTGGAGTGATACAGACTCTGAGGACAGCTCCTTTTCTAAGAGTGGCAATGAAGAGCCTAAGCAAGAAGATCTATGCTTAATGGCCCTTGAAGGCTCAAAGAATGATGATGGTGCTAAATCATCGAGTGAAATAGGATCAGAAGAAAGCATATCTTCTGAAGATGAAAAAGAAGATAGCCTTATTCTCATAGAGGAATCTGAGGATAAGGATGAGGTAAGCATTTTTGATGAAATAGATTTTCAAAATGATAATTTCAGAAATGATTTTATGGGAATGTGTCTAGATCAACTAAAAGCTACACAAGAAATTAAAGATATAAAGGAACAAATTAATGTGGCTAAAAACCAGAGAAATAGAGAGGATAAATGCTCTAAAATTTTTGAAGTAAACATCATAGAAAAGGAAGTAGAAAGGGCTAGAATAGAAAACCAGCTCCTTAAGGATAAGGTATCCCAGGAAAAAGCCTTTGAGGAATCAATAAACATGAGAAGCCAAACTCTCAAGGAAATCACTGAACAACAAACAAGGAGACATAAAAATCTTGGTCTAGGGGCTGATCCCTCAACCAGCCAAGTTCCATCCAACAAACCTGCTTGGATGATCCCTGTAAAATTCACAAAACCCATCAAATCAAACCAAGAAAAAGACTCACTAAATAAGGAAGAAGACTCCCTCAAGGAAATAAAATAATTTGATGAAACATCATATTATTCAGCTGATGACTCTCAAACTTCATCTGAAGAAACAACTAAGCCAAAAGAAACAATATATAAAAGAACAAAATCAGAAAAAGGGAAAAAGAAAATGTGTGAAGATACAGTTGCGTCGACTTTATATCGACGCATGAATGATAGTGCGTCGACTTTTACTCAACGCAACCTCTCAGATGCCTCGACCTCTACTCGACGCTTGAATAAAAGAACGTCGACTTCCAATCAACGCAACTTTTTCCATGCGTCGATATCAGATCAACGCTATCGGGAGAAAGCGCCGAATATAAATCGAAGCAACTATCAACATGCGTCGAATAGATATCGACGCACAAAAATTCAGAGCAACTTAAATGCCTATTCTCCAAAAACCTTCTATAATTCCCATTCAGGATCCATTCATCCTAACCAGGATTTCCATCCTAATCAACACCTCTATCCTAACCAAAATTTCTGCCCTAAACCTGGTAACCAAAATTCCCATCCTAATCAAACTTTCTATCCTAATCAACCCTTCTATCCTTCTCTAAACTCAAATTATCATAAGAATAAGATAATCAAGTGCCATATATGTAACAAAACTTGCCACCTTGCCAAACAATGTTGGCACAACCAATCAAACTATCTGTAAAAAATAGTCTAAGACTGACTTAGAACTAGGAAGAGATAAAAAGAAATAAACACCTAAAATTCTTCAGGAAAATCAAAAGTCACGTCGACTTATAATCGACGCACCGTCGATGACTCAAGTCAATAAGTGAAATCGACGCATACGTCGATTACAATCGACGCATACGTCGATACGAAACCCTAACATCTTAATGCGGGATGTATCGACGCTTACGTCGAATTCCACTCGACGTAACGTCGACTTCATAAAAACGAGCGACAATACTAAAATATTTTCGGTCACATCCACTGAAGTACCGAATAAGCCTCGAATTGAGTCCCGTTTCGATGCTTCACCTGACTTAAAAAGACTCTTCAGTTAGAAACCTTCACTACTCTGCATCCTTTATCCTTCTTGCTCCTTAGTCCAGCCATTTCCTCCTCTCTTTCACTGACCTAAAATGGCTCCCATGATAAACTCTGGTTTTGACATTGACCTCGACTCCTTCGAAGCCGCTGCAGAAAATTATAAGAACATCATAGCTCTCTTCACTGAAGCTGGATTGGACAAACTCATCTCCACAAGATGCAAGCTCCTAGAAACAGAGCTCACAGAGCTGATGACTCATGTTCAGATATCTGAACAAGGAGAAATCCAAGGAACAATCTATGAGACACCAGTCTCAATCTCTGCAGAACATATTAGGACCACCTTTGATCTTCCTTCAGGTATATCCTAATATTATCTTTGCTCAAATAAAATAGGGAAAGGAAATCAATTTCTAAAGAGTAACCTCATAAGTCTTTATCATTCCCCTATTAGGTGATGAATCTATAGACCTCACACCTGATGAAATCAAGCATCTGCTAACCACCATGAAGTTTTCAAGGGATAAACCAATCCATCTTAAGAAAATAGACTTTTTTGAGGAGTACAGACTGCTAGCAGATATAGTAGGAAAGATACTACTATGCAAAATTTCAGTCCATGATGCAGTACCCAAGCAGCAACTGAACATCATGGGGGTCCTTGTATTGAAGAAGAAAATAGACTAGGCCAGCTGTCTGCTCAAGATGATAGGCTCTAGATATTCTCACAAAGAGAATGCCTACATGAGGATTATGAGTCAAGTACTCTTCCACTCCTTCCCTGACCTCTGTAGGTCAAAAGGAATTCCTATCCCTCCTGGAAAGAGGATGTCTATTGCCCTCTTCTCCAAATGGACCAGGCAAATCCCCAAGCCTGGTTCCATTCCTGACAGAACTCCCTCTCTTCCTAATTCTCCTGGTCATCCATCTTCTCCTCCTCCTCCTCAAAGAAACACTCCTTATCTACCACCATCATCTACTCCACTAGTCTCTTCCACTCTCACAACTCCTACTCTACCTACCTCTTCTCAAACACCTGCTCAAACAGCAGTTTCTCCATCTCTTCCTCCTCCTACCTTCTCATCCTCTCCACCTCCTTTATCACCCATACCTCATGTATCAACTAACTTCTCTCCAGCTTCATCACCACCTCCACCACTCTCTACTCATCACCAACCACAACATGAACCATCTGCATCCACTGAAGCTCTCCTCACTCAGTGCATTGCATCAGCAGCTCAAACATTCCAAGCAATGCTGGATGAGCACTGCTCCCAGATTCATTCCTCCATCCTACACATGCACACCCAAATAGATGGGGTCAGTGCCTCTGTGCAAAGTCTGAAGAACTCTCTCTCTTCCTCAAGAGTTACCAAGTCTTTCTTAACCTCCTTGGCCAAGAAGGTCAAGAAGGGGGAGAAGCTAGATGAAGAGCAGCCCTCCAATCTTAAATCTCCCTCACACAAATCCCCTCCTTCTTCAAAATCTGACAGTCTTGCACTGCTCAAGACAATTGGAAATGAGAAAGTACCTGAGCCACATATTGAAGAACAAATAATAGAGGTACTCAATATAGCAAGAGAGGCTGCAAATAAAGTGGTACTATTACAAGGGGAGGCAAGCAGGGCAGAAAATGAAGCTGAAAAGGAAGATGTGGCAGATGGTGAGAAAGACAAAGAAACTGAAACTCAGGGGGAGCTGGATACTACTATGAATGAAGCTGAAAATGAAAAAGGATAGCCAGATGCTGTGTTGGCTGAAGCTGAAGCTCAGGTGGAGCCAGATGCTGTTTTAACTAATGCTGAAATAGAAATAGAAGGCTCTGAAGTTCCATTCCAGGGGGAGCACACCACTGTGACTCAGGGGGAGCTAAGTGTACAATCTGCTACTGAGAAAGAGCAACCCACCAAAGTATTCAAAAGAAAAAGAAAGACTCCTACCCCTCCTGAATAATGATTGAAAATAATGCTGATATACTTTAACTTATAATTGAATACTAAACATGAAGTCTGTTTATATAATTCTGGGAAGCTTGTTTATATGATCTCTCTTTCTAATTTCTCTTCTGATTGTTTGACATATTTCTGTTCTATATAATTGCCTTGTTGAGTTGATTAAATGCTAGTACAATTTCCCTCTAAATAGGGTTAAGACAAATAGGGGGAGATTGTTGGGAAAATGATTTCTCTTAACCCCTGAAAATGAGTTGAATATGAATTCCAAGAAAGGAAAATCAAGGTAAGTAAATATGCGTCGAATAGTATTCGACGCAACGTCGAAATAAAGTCGACGTTTCTATCAGAATGGGTCGAAGTACCTTTAAGAAGAATTCGACGTATCCTATGTCGACGTAGCTCTGACTTCTAGTCGACGCATCTTGAGAAGTCGACGCACCTTCCTTATTCTCCTCTCGGCGTCCAGCCAGGATGAATTTGACGCTTACATCGAATAGTAATCGACGCACGTCGATTACTATGATTAATTCAAAAATCGCCAAATCTCTTTCCTTCTTTTATAGATCTGATTTATATGGAATCAATTTATTCTTTATAGCCGTTCTGAATCATTCTTTTCGCTAATAAATTCTTGGCTAAATTGATTAATCCTTTATGGACATTATTTGAATTCAGATTGAATACTTTCCTTCTATGGATATAACTGTTATGGAAATTTCTCTTTCTTTCTAATACTCTGTCTGCTAATTGATTACTCTCCTATAGTGTTATTTTAATGAACAGAGCTATAAATAACAAGGTGGTCGGCAGAGAGCAATAAGAAGTGATCCACCATATACACATTGAAAAAGAGGAAAAGCTACCAAAAGTGAAAAAGAGAGAGAATAGAGGAATTGTTCTGCAGCAACCATCAAGCCTTCTTCTTCTTCTGCTTCTAAAGCCATACTGCAGCAAAATTCTGAAAAGCTTACAATCTTCTTCTCACTATAGAAGGGAGATTTAATTCACTACTTCTTGTGCTTCCAATCTTCTTGCTAGGAAGAAGATTCATTCTTGTCTTAAATACTTCTTTTCCTTTTTCTTATTTTCATTCTCACATATTGTAAAAGAGTTTTTAGAATCACTCTTCAAAAAATTCAGTTGTACTGGTTCTAAGAGTCTCCTTTTCAAAAGACTCAGTTGGTTCTAAGAGTCTCCTTGTCAAAAGACTCAGGGTGGTTCTAAGAGTCTCCTTATCAAAAGACTCAGTGCAAGATAGTGAATTTCCTACCAAGGGGGTAGAAGAGTGGACTACCCAAAGTTTGGGGAACCACTATATTTCTTTGTGTTGTGCTGTGATTTTTCATATTGCATTTATTTTTCTTTACATGTTTAATTCTTGTTGGTGTGTGGGAAGCTCTAATCTGTGATCACTACACCCATATATATATAATTATTAACTTTGCACAAAAATATTTTAAATCTCTATTCACCCCCCCCCCCTCTAGAGAATTCTAGTGAGGTTAATTGTGCACTTTCACCACCGTCTATGAGTGCCCAGCAACGGAATCGATCTGGGGCATTCCAGCACCGAAGGACTTATAACCTTGCCAGCCTCTCCAGAGATAAACCTGACCCACCGTCTATGAGAGCCCGGCAGCGGAATCGATCTGGGGCATTCCAGCACCGAAGGAATTGTAACCTTGCCAGCCTCTCTAGAGATCAACCTGAACCACTATCTATGAGAGCCCAGCAGCGGAATCGATCTGGGGCATTCCAACACCGAAGGACTTGTAACCTTGCCAGCCTCTCCAGAGATCAACCTGACCCACCGTCTATGAGAGCCCGACAACGGAATTGATCTGGGGCATTCCAGCACCGAAGGACTTGTAGCCTTGCTAGCCTCTCCAGAGATCAACCTGACCCACCGCCTATGAGAACCCGGCAGCGGAATCGATCTGGGGCATTCCAGCACCGAAGGACTTGTAACCTTGCCATCCTCTCCAGAGATCAACCTGACCCACCGTTTATAAGAGCCCCGCAGTGGAATCGATCTGGGGCATTCCAACACCGAAGGACTTGTAACCTTGCCAGCCTCTCCAGAGATCAACCTGACCCACCATCTATGAGAGCCCGGCAGCGGAATCGATTTGGGGCATTCTAGCACCGAAGGACTTGTAACCTTGCCAGCTTCTCCAGAGATCAACCCGACCCACCGTCTATGAGAGCCCGGCAGCGGAATCGATCTGGGGCATTCCAGCACCGAAGGACTTGTAACCTTGCCAGCCTCTCCAGAGATCAACCTGACCCACCATCTATGAGAGCCCGGCAGCCGAATCGATCTGGGGCATTCCAGCACCAAAGGACTTGTAACCTTGCCAACCTAGAAAAGACCTCAAAATATATGCATGAATAATGAATCACATAATAAGTTGGTTACGAAAGTTTCAAGGATAGAATCTTTTCAAGTCGTCCCCATTCCTGTCTCGGCCGAGGGGTATCTTTTCCACATTCTGGAGGTGGTACCCTCCTGACTTGAACACTTCACTTACAATGTAAGGCCCTTCATAGTTGGGCTCCAGTTTACCCACAGCGGCTCCTCTCCCCGCCACATATACCTTCTTCAGGACCAAGTCCCCTTTCTCAAACTGTTTTATTCTGATATGTTGATCGAAGTACCTGGCCATACTCCTCGTGACTTCCTACCGTCGAACAGTAGCGAGGTCTCGGAGCTCTTCCACTAGGTCCAGGGAAAACCTTTGCTCCGCGTCATTTTCCACTAGCCATTCTTCATCCCCTTCGCCCGCGGTGATCACCCTAGGGGTTTGGACTTCGAATTCTATCGGGAGGACGGCCTTGGACCCATGAGATAGTTTGAAGGGGGTCTCCCCTGTGGCTGTGTTTGGAGTAGTCCTCAAGGCCCATAGGACCGATGGTTTCCGCTGCACCCAATTTCCTCTGAGATTCTCCACCTTCTTCTTCGCAGGTTGAAAATTATCTTGTTCGCCGCCTCCACCTGACCGTTGCTCCTTGGGTGGTGGACCGACGCGAACCTGAGGTCTATGCCAAGTTGGGTGCAAAAACTAACACACTCTTCAATGGCAAATTGGGGTCTGTTGTCCATCACTATAGCCAACGGCAACCCGTGCCTGCAAATAATCTCACCCCATACAAAATTTCTCACCACCTGGGAGGTTACCTTGGCCAGCGCTTTCACTTCTACCCACTTGGAGAAATAGTCAATCATTACCAATAGGAACCTCCTTTGTCCACTAGCTTGCGGGAAGGGACCTACCAGGTACAAGCCCCATATAGCGAAGGGCCACGGAGCTGTAATGGTCCGGGGCCTTTAAGCTGGGAGGAGTTGGAGTGGAGCATAAAGCTGGCACTTTGAACACTTCCTTGCGAATTCTGCTGCATCTTTGCCGAGGGTAGGCTAAAAATAGCCTTACCTCAACACTCTTCCCTCCAGAGTTTGGCTCCCGGAGTGACTGCCAGATTCCCCTGAGTGGATTTCTTCAAGGACTCACGGGACCTCCTCCTCCGATACACAATGGGCTAAGAGCCCCGAGAGTGTTTTCCTGTATAGTCCTCCTGCATGCAAGGAATAATAGGCCGACTTGTACCTGAAGTGTCGTTTGTCTACGTCTCCTTCGGGAAACTTTCCCGATGCCAGGAAGATGATGAAGGGATCCATCCACGATGCTCGCTGATCCACCTCCATCAGCTCCCCCTCTTCAATGGAGGGTCGGAAGAGTTCCGTTATTGTCCCTCCAGCCTGAGGACCAAACTTGGGCAGGAGGTTTATCGGGGTGCTCTCCTCCCTCGACACATGTGTGATGGAGAAAGTGCGAAATTGGCCGATGACCCCCTTAACCTTCTCCAGGTAGCGTTGGAGGGTAGGCTACCTTGCCTCAAATTCTCCCCTAATCTGTCATTCTACCACCATGGAGTCCGTTGAGACCTCCACGTCGTGCACTCCCAGCTCCCTGGCTAGCCGCAGGCCCGCTATCACTGCCTCGTACTCAGCCTGGTTGTTGGTAATTGTGAAATGGATGCTCAAGGACTGCTCGATCTTCATCCCTTGGGGGCTTATTAGGATAATCCCCCCTCCATAAGAGTACTTCCCTGATGCGCCATCCACCAACATGCTCCATGCCACCGGGGGAGGCGATTCGTGCTCCTCCACTTCAGTCGCATAGTCTGCCATTAAGTCTGCCACCGCTTATGCCTTGATTGATACCCTGGGCACAAATGTGATGTCGAACTCACTTAGCTCTACGGACCATTTGGCTAGCCTTCCCGAATGCTCCACCCCTTCCTTGACTTTGTGAAGCGGGTGGTCAGTCACCACTTTAATGGAGTGTGCTTAGACGTATGGCCTGAGCTTTTGAGCTGATACAACCAAAGCGAAAGCCAACTTCTCCAAGATTGGGTATCGGAGCTCAGCCTTACTTAGCACCCGGCTAATGTAGTAGATGGGGAACTGCTTCATCCCTTCTTCCTGGACCAACACCGAACTTACTGCTTCAGATCCTACCCCTAAGTATAGTGATAAGTCCTCCCCTTGCCTTGGCCCCTGGAGAAACGGAGCCTGGGTGAGCTGCCCCTTCAAAGCTTGAAAAGCTTCAAAACATTCTGAGGTCAACTCAAACTTATTGTTTCCTCGTAAAACCTTGAAGAAAGGTGCACATTTCTCACCCGCCTTGGAGAGGAACCTGCTGAGTCTGGCCAACTTTCCCGTGAGGCGCTGAACCTCCTTCGCGTTCCTTGGTGATTCCAACTCCAAGATGGCCTTAACCTTATCTTGGTTAGGCTCCACCCCTGCGGGGTGAGTAAGTGACCCAGGAACTTTCCCCTAGTATCCCCAAAGACACACTTCAGGGGATTAAGTTTCATCTTGTACTTTCGCAAGGTCCCAAAGGTCTCTTCCAGGTCTTGGAGGCGAGACTTGAGATCCCGGCTCTTTACCATGAGGTCATCAACATAAACTTCTAGGTTTCTTCTCTTCTGCTCTCGGAAGACCCTGTCCATCATTCGTTGATACGTAGCCCCTGCATTCTTGAGCCCAAAGGGCATCATCTTATAACAGTAGCACCCATCTCCTGTGATGAAGGAGACATCTTTGATGTCGGGGGGGGGGGGGGGGGGGGGGGGGGGGGGGGTGGTGCATTCGGATTTGGTGGTAACCTGAAAAAGCATCTAGTAAAGACATTACAGGAAAAGCGACGGCTGAATCAACCAGCGCGTTGACTGTAGGCAAAGGATAACAATCCTTGGGGCATGATTTATTAAGCAAGGAAAAATCGATACACATCCTCCACTTACCTCCTCCCTTTTTTACCATCACCACGTTGGAGACCCAGCCTGGATACTGGATCTCCGATATAAACCCCACCTGTAGGAGCTTACCCACCTCCTCTAGAATGGGACCCTCTAGCTTGTCTGATGTGGCCCTCTTCTATTGGCGGATGTGGCGTGTGCCTGGGTCGAGGTTGAGACGATGGCAAGCCACATCTGCATCGATCCCGGGCATCTCTGCGGCACTCCAAGTGAAGACATCCATGTTTTCCTGGACGCAAGCCAGGATCTGCTTCTGCTCCTCCCCCGCTGATGCGGACCTTCTCCACAACCCTAGCTCAGGTGGTGACTTCGAGCTCTACTACTTCCTCCACGGTCTCTAGCAGGGACTGCTCTCCCCAACCTTCTTCCTTCTCCTCTTCTTCTCCCTCCTAAACCTTCATCACTTCTTCTGCCCCTTCCTCCTGGGCCTGACTCTCTACCTTTTCCTTCTCCTCCTCTATCAGCTCCTCCGACCCTTCTTCCCCTTTCTCCTCCTCTGCCTCTCCTAGAGCCTCCGGCTCTCTCACCCCCTGATCCCATTTTTCTTCCTCGGTCATCCAGGAGATAGTGTTGACTGCCGTCATGTAGCACTGCCTTGCTACCTTCGGATCCCCTCTTACTCGAATCTGGACTCCCCCTGAGATGAACTTGAGGCATTGGTGGAAAGTGGAGGGAACGTAGTGGAAGGTGATGATTAGTGGCCGTCTGAAGATAGCACTATAGCTACTGGGGGCATCCACTCTGACGAAGCGGCAATTCCGAGATTGCCCGCCCAGGACCACATGGAGCCCCACTCCTCCCTCGACCTCCTTCCTCTCTCCGAAGAACCCGAACAACGGGCCATCCGAGGCCAACACCCTCTTGGCTTCCCCCTTCACCTCATCGAACGCCTTCTTGAAGATGATGTTGGATCGGTCGGCGCCCTTAGAGGGGGGGTGAATAAGGGATTTCAAAAAGTTTAGATTTTATTTAGAAAACTTAGAAATATTGCAATATTAAAACAATGAGAAGTTTAGTAAAAACAAAAGAAGAGACATGCTTTATTAATAAGTAAGGTTTTTACAAAACTTGATCTCTATGATGCTAGAGATCGAAGGCGACTAATAAGACTCTTTTTTGTTTTCTATACCGACTCGTATCCCCACGAACTGGTTGGCTTTAGCCGATCTCTCCCCAGATACGGCCTCAAGCCGCTCTAGCCGATCTATCCCCAGAAAGGCCTTGAGCACCCCCTAGACCTAACCTAGATCTAGTCGTCAACACGAGGCGAATTTCAGCCCTAAGTCCTACCCCAGACCTAGTCGCCAACACGAGGCGATTTCACTACCATTTACAGATAAGATATGAAATGAAAAGACAATAATATAAAAACTCCCTCTATGTGGATCTCTTGGAGAAGTGGACGAAGGACCGCAGAGTATGATCGTAGTAGATGCGGTCTTTCGTCACGATGATGACGCGTGTTGAAATCTTCTCCACAGATCTCCTTAAGGCTTTATGGAATTGTGGGAGTATCACTTTAAATCTTCCTCTCTCTATTGTGGCACGAAGCTCTAGAGTTTGGGAAGGTAGGAGGATGATGAATTCGGAGCCAAAGCATCCAATTTATAGCCTTAGCGCTACCGCCGGCGCTAGCCCGGATTAGGTAACAATTTGCGCGGCAGGATCTCCCATCCGCGACAACATATTGCTCCATGCCTCTTATGCGCCATGCTACTGCCAGCACTAGTAGCTACCGCCGGGCGCTAGCCCTTTCTAAAATCGCCGCCAGAATTGTGCTAATCAACGCTAGCGCTGGGCGCTATCGCTACCACCGGCGCTAGTGAGCCTTTTCGAATTTTGGCCTCAATTTTGGGGGCAGGCATCATGAGTACTCCTTGAGTCATGTGGACTATGTTAACCTGCACACTTGAACACACAAGATCAAATACACATAGGATTTGTTATTCTCAAACCTAGGAGATGCGGAAGACCGTGTTCCAACAAACTCCCCCTTTTGATAATAACAAATCCATTAATGATAAATCAAAGCATTAATAAATAAGCATGATTAGACTATACTTGTGTGTGTGTGAGAGTAATGACTTAGGATAATTATTGATTTTAGCATTTAGAATTGCTCCCCCTAAATACCTGCTCCCCCTAAGTGAATGCTCCCCTAATATGTAAGCTATCATCTGAATCTGTCATGTTGGGTTTATGATAGTGGGTTATATTTATCATGTTAGTTCTCCCCTTTTGTTATTAGCAAAAGGGGGTAGGGAAACAAAGCACTAAAAAATGTGTAAATAAAAGAGAAGGCATGATCGAGCTTTTTAAGTAAATGATAAGGAGTTTTAGACTTGTCTTTCATTGAAAATGATCAGAGTTATGACTTATTTTATCCCTTTTGTTTGTAGTTCTCCCCCATTTTATATATCAGAGTTTAAGAAAAAAATAATGATTTCCCCTTTAAATAAGAGTTTTAAGCATAAAAAATAATGATTTCCAAGTAACCAATCTACCCAGACAATATGTCATCACCCTAGCCCCGTACTAAGTGACGGATGGGCATGAGGAGCTGCAAACAAGCCGTAGGTTGGGGTGTTAGTCCCATATGAAAACACTAGACAAAACTCAACCCATCACTCTTTCCCCCCAATGCCTCGCAAGGCCCCACTGGAACCCTCCCCGGTTAAGGACAAGACATGACTAGAGATAAGGTTATCTAATGTCTACAACCCTACGCCCCCACTATGGTGAGAAATGAAGTCATTGATAATAATTATTGGAAAGATTAAGCATTTAAATCTAATGGGAAATATCATAGCATATGGATTATTATTTTTATTTGAATTTTTGAAATAAAACTCACATAGCTATATTGAAATTCATGAATGAATCAGAGTTTGAGTATTGCGGAAGATTTCGAAAAAGAAACATCATAATACTAAATAAGAGTTTAAGTTCAAAAAGGAGATGTTTTTATAAGCAATATTTCACTTGTTGGAGGAGTGTTTAGAATAGAAATAGATCAGAGTTATAAGCATAAAAAAATTCAACCAATATAAAGTTTACCAAGCAAGTCTACCACTTGTTGCAAGAAAGGAATTTGAAGATTCAAGTGATGATGCAAACAAAATGAAAGATTTTAAATAAGCATGAAAGTGCAAGGTAAAACAATTATATGGTTATGATGCGGAAGACTTGTAGAAGTACATGAAACATCTTATTGTAATCAAGAATAATCCACAAAAAAATATATGAGTTTAATTTCAAAAAGAAGATGTTTATGTAAATCATGTTTCAATGAAAATCTTCTATGATTGACAAAAATAACCAAGCATGAAATAATACTATCACAGAGAAATTACTACAATGTTATTTCAATTCACAATTTCAAGTCATACCAAACATTGTATAAAGCATGCTAGGTTGTCTAGTGCATTTCATAAATAAAGAGTAGTTTAGAATTAGCATTAGGATCCAATACTCTTGAGAAGAAGTGTTATGGAAAATAATGATGTGCACAAAAGTGTATTTTGAATAGAGTAAACAAATGTTTTAATCAAAAATACAAGTAATATGTAAAGTAAAGAGCGCAATAAAACACAAATAATTTTACTTACACTCACTTCAATGCACCATAAAAATATACAACTACCAAGGTGCTCTGCACACACAATGCTCATCAATACTTATCAGGGTGCAAAGTAGTGCTTGGGGGATCACATAGTTTTATTCCTCAAGATTGATTTTTATTGTGATCCTGTGTACTTAAGAATAAGTGGTTTTTATTTTGAAAGAAAGTTATGGTTTGCACAAGATACTTTATTATTCTTTCCAAGGTGCTCAACCTCACAACGCTTATTAAGACTTATCAGGAGGTTCAAGTAGTGCTTGGTGGAGTTATCTTTGTCACTTTATTTTATGATTTTGTTTTGTACAAAGTTCTCCGAATACACTTGTTTTGCAAACCAATATAATTTATGAAAAAGATAACCACTTTTCTTAACTTTTAAAAGTGCAAATAAAGGAGTGTAGGTAAGATACTTGTGCAATTTTAATTTATAGTACTAATACAAAACATACACAAGCATTCTTAGATTAAACACAAATGTAGAAAATGCCAAAATAAGTGAGTGAATAAAGATCATTATCAAACATAAAACATTTACTCATACTTAGAGGCATGCTACGCTTAGTTCTACACAACTTTCAATATAATTGATGCACATATTAATAGATATATCAAAGCATGATGAAAGCAATGTTCAAAGTAGTTTGAAAAGATAAATTGCAACATCATAGAAGTTCTAAATGATGGGTTAAATCATGCTTGATTTTTAATACAGTCCATACAGTATTTTTTTATATTTTTGAGAAATAATTTTGAATTAAAGTTTGAACTCATAAGATTGATCTTGGACTTCCTGAGGACTACCTTGTGAGAGGTTCGCCCGGTACTAGGTGATATGATGGAATGATATCCCAAATCACCCTTTCGCAAGATACATGTAAATAGAAAAGTTAAGTTCAAAATAATAATTTTTGATACTTGTTTTTGTTTTATATTTTTGTATTTGATTTTTGCATATAGAAATAGAATTTAAACAAATATCCAAAGACAAAACAAAATATTTTTTGTAATTTGGCTTTTGTATTTTTGTATTTGATTTTTCAAAAATGTAATAAAAGCAAAAGTGCAGAAATGAATAGCACACATAGATTAATATATTTTTAGAGATTTTTCAAAATTTTAAAAATACAGAAAAACAAATATGGATGCTAGCGCCTGCGGTAGCGCTAGCGCGGGAGACAGTAAACAATTTTTTGTGATTTTGAGAATTTTAATTATTGTTCTTGATTAAATGTCCCAATAGTAGTTTCATGCTGAAATATCAGAATTTTAGGAGATGTTTAGATAGTGCAAATTGCATGAAACGTTAGCGATTTTCTTATATGACTAGACTACCTAACCATCGCATGAGACATATTTTCTTATATCTTTATTATGATTTTTCAAAGGCTTGTGTTTACCAAAATAATGTAAACTGAAAATAGATAGAGAATGTAAACACAAGACATCATGTTTGAATCCGCCAAATAAGCATGATTTTTAATTATGAACTAATGTGCAAGCGAAGAATAAACTAGGTATGCACTAGATACCAATATCCACACAATATGTCTTGACAAAACTTATAAAACCTAACATAGACACAGATATTCTTTAGGTGACAATGTTAGAATGATAAGTTTGAGATTAATGTTATGCTACAGTTTGACAGTGTTTCAACTCATAGACCTAGAATGAAGTGAATATTCTATTTGATTTGGTCTCATTGATATCAAGATGATTCTAAGGCCTAATTTTACAACAATCACAATACATAATACATCAACCATGTTATGTAATTATAATATCAATTCTCATCATATAATAAAGAACATATTGATAATTGAGTCTCCTTTTAGATCTTGATCTTTTCTTTTGGATCTTGTTATTTCGTTACTTTGGTTGATGTGGGCTATAAAGCTTAATAGGCTAATCATATCTTATAGCAAATTTATAGTTCAATTTATGAATACTATATGATATATATAGGCAATGAATATAAGAAAGAGAGATAGGTCATCAAAACAAAAAATATGATTATGAATTTTGATTAATTTGATTGATAAAATCATTAAGTTTTAAAAGATAGAATCATATTTCAAATAACATATAGGATGACCATTACATGATAGCTCAAAAAGGAAAAACAACAAGAAAGATAAAAAGGACATTAAAGCATGTCATGAAGTAGAAATTTGTATATCTTATTTTGAAAAGTTTCTACTTCATGCATTTGATGATACCTAATGAATAAGTGTTTTAAGTATACAAAGGGGACCATGTGGGATGGTTCCTTTGGGTACCCAAATATAGCGAGATGGCTTTTGGGGAGATGGAAGTGAATGAACCCTTTTGAGTGGAGTTTGTGTTTCATCTTTAACTTTTGGCCGCCATTCAAACATTGGTTTAATATTATTCTTATTTATCAAATTTCCATGATGATTTTGCAAAACATTCTTTATAGGAAATTTGTTTATCTTTAAGTTTATGTTGGGAGAGTGGTTATTTTGTAAATGATAATGATTTGGGATTTTATTTTCAAGCATTTGATATTTTTTATTTCCTTTGTTGGGCTTAGACATATTATGGAAATTCATATTTAACTTGCATTTGGAATTTGTTTGAAATTGTTGATTTATGTGTTGAGAATTTTTCGTTATTATTTCCTTAAGCAAGTTGACTTTAGTTTCCAATTCATAATTCTTAATCTTAAGATTATGTCTTGCTTTGTTATAGGCTATTGTGCTATTTTTAAGAGTGGATACAATTGAGTCAATATGTTTTTCGTATTTATCCCTATATTCATCAAATGTTTCATCCATCTCTTTAATTTCTATTTCGTAGTCCTTACACTTAGCACAATCATTTATCAAAGATGAATTTTCTAAACATAATTTTTCATTTTGTTCTTTTATACAACTAATTTCTTTTTCAAGTTCCTTAAGTCTTTCCTTAATAATATCACAATCAAACAAGGTTTTGTGTTTTCAAGTAAAGAACAAGATAGTGAAATCACATCACAATTTGATTCTAAATTAACATTTTTAATCTCTTATTTTCTAAACGTAAATTCTTATTAGTGATTTTCAATTTCTTGATCTTACGTTTAGCCATTTTTAGTATGTTGAAACTAGAGATGGAAGTTATCACACAAGAAGAAGATTTAGACTTTCTTACAGCGCTTTTGGTAGAGGCAAAATGTGAGCATGAAGTTCCTTCGTTATCTTTTAGGCCTTCCTCCATCATAGATGAATTTTCACCTTCTTTCTCTCTTGATGTATTGCTCTCTTTTTCTATTTCAATATTCTCCATGGCTTCGCTCCGAGAGATCTTCTTGAATGATAATGGATGCTTGTACGTTCTTTTCCTCCTGTGTTTGTTCCACACCTGCGAGAGGAAGATCATACATTTCTTCAAGAAAGCGCCATATTTTGTATGCACTAGAAAAGCTATATATGAATTTGAAAATTTCATTAGATAGTGCACAAAATAAATAGTGTTTGGCTTTGGCATTTAACTGACGTTCTTTTTTATTCGATTCATCCGCACGTCTTATAATTGCTAAGTTCCATACTTCGATTTCTAAAGTTTTAATAAATTTTTCTATTAAAATTTTCCATCCTTTATAATTTGTTCCTTCAAACAAGGGTGGTTTAGGTGAATTTTCTTCTTCACAAAAATTTCCCCTACTAAAAGAAGCGAGATCATGAGACGCCATTATTCCCGGCTGTTAAGCCGATTGGAATAAAACCCCTCTGATACCACTTGTTGGATTGGTCGGCGCCCTTAGAGGGGGGTGAATAAGGGTTTTCAAAAAGTTTAGATTTTATTTAGAAAACTTAGAAATATTGCAATATTAAAACAATGAGAAGTTTAGTAAAAACAAAAGAAGAGACATGCTTTATTAATAAGTAAGGTTTTTACAAAACATGATCTCTATGACGCTAGAGATCGAAGGCGACTAATAAGACTCTTTTTCATTTTCTATACAGACTCGTATCCCCACGAACCGGTTGGCTTTAGCCGATCTCTCACCAGATACGGCCTCAAGCCGCTCTAGCCGATCTATCCCCAGAAAGGCCTCAAGCACCCCCTAGACCTAACCTAGATCTAGTCGCCAACATGAGGCGAATTTCAGCCCTAAGTCCTACCCCAGACCTAGTCGCCAACACGAGTCGATTTCACTACCATTTACAGAAAAGATATGAAATGAAAAGAAAATAATATAAAAACTCCCTCTATGTGGATCTCTTGGAGAAGTGGACGAAGGCCCGCAGAGTATAATCGTAGTCGATGCGGTCTTTCATCACGATGATGATGCGTGTTGAAATCTTCTCCACGGATCTCCTAAAGGCTTTATGGAATTGTGGGAGTATCCCTCTAAATCTTCCTCTCTCTGCTGTGGCATGAAGCTCTGGAGTTTGGGATGGTAGGAGGATGATGAATTCGGAGCCAAAGCATCCAATTTATAGTCTTAGCGCTACCGTCGGCGCTATCCCAGATTAGGTAACAATTTGCGCGATAGGATCTCCCATCCGCGGCAACATATTGCTCCATGCCTCTTATGCGCCATGCTACCGCCAGCGCTGGTAGCTACCGCCGGGCGCTAGCTCTTTCTAAAATCACCGCCGGAATTGTGCTAATCAACGCTAGCGCTGGGCGCTATCGCTACCGCCGGCGCTAGTGAGCCTTTTCGAATTTTGGCCTCAATTTTGGGGGGAGACATCATGAGTACTCCTTGAATCATGTGGACTATGTTAACCTGCACACTTGAACACACAAGATCAAATACACATAGGATTTGTTATTCTCAAACCTAGGAGATGCGGAAGACCATGTTCCAACAGATGATGTTGACGAAACTTCCATTGTCCACGAGAAACCGGGACACCGTGAAGTTCTCGATGGCGGTATGGATGACCAGTGCGTCGCAGAAAGGGTCCTCATGACTGGGCATGTCCCTTTACGAGAAAGTAATTTTTTCTGCTGGGGGTGGGGCCGTGGATGTCGAAGCCACGCTCCGGCGGTAGATAGTATGAAGACTCGCCTTGCGGGTTGCCTCCATCCCGAACCCCCCCCCCCCCCCCCCCCCCCCCCCCCCCCCCCCCCCCGTGGATCACTCTGATCCCTCCTTGGGTCCCCAAATCGACCCTGTCTTCACATGTCACCTCCACGTCCTCCTGATGCAAGACCTCCTCTATCCTCACTTACTGTTGTTGTCGCGGCGCCGACATTCTGGACATCTTTGTCTCTATGAATTCTGGGCAGGTGGCCGTTGCGTGACCTTCCTCATCATGGAAGTCATAGTATGACAACGCCACCTCTCCCCTCCCGGCCTTTGCCGCCCTATTTCCCCTCCTCCTTCCTGCTCCCGCTTTTGCTCCTTCTCTCCTTCCTCTTCCTCCTCTTCCTCTCCTAATCTCCATAGCCTGCTGAGGCGGGGGTGGCATCTGCCTCGGACCCTGCCTCCATCCCAGCTGTTGGGGTCTTCCTTGCGCCCCATGGAAGTTACCCCTCACGGAGCATCACCTCTTCCTTGACCCTGCGTCCCCCCGCCTTGCTTCCTCCATCCACCCTCCGGGGCCCTGGGCTCTTCCCTTCTTCGTACCTCCTACTGCTTGACCTCCATCTCAGTGAGCTTAGCTAGCCTCTTGGTGAGCTCCGGATTGGCCTCCTCACTCTCGACCTCCTCCGCCACCCTTTCCATCAACTCCTCGTAGGAGATGGGGGCATTTACCTTTAGATCCATCTTGAAGAACCTCTCCTTCAGTCCCAACGTTAAGGAGAGCTAAAGGGAAAACCCGGGCATCTCCTGGGTGAGCAATACTTCTTCCTGAAACCGATCTGCATAGTGAGCCAGCGACTCCTTGGGCTCCTGCTTCACCTTGAAAAGGGACTCGGCGTCCTTATTCCTCTTCTTCGAAGTGGAGAACCTCAACAAGAAACTTCTATGTTAATCTTCAAACGCGTAGATCGACCCGACAGGGAGTTGGTGGAACCACTCCCTAGCCTTTTCCTTTAGGGTGATGGCAAAGAGCCGACACTTGAAGGCGTCCAGCATTGGCCTGATGGAAACCGAGTCCTCGAACGACTGCATGTGCTGGATTGGGTCATCCCGGCCGTGGTAGTGGACCCTGTCCCACTTCCCGAAACCTAACGAAACGGGTGCGGAAAGCACCAGCTCGCAGAAGGGGCTTCCTCTACCTGCTGTCCATTTCCTGCTCCACTCTCCCCCCAAGCTCCCTCACCTTGATTGAGCTCGCTGGGTCATTGCTCGCGAGAGCTACCTTCACCGGGGCCGCTCTTACGGGCGCCCCGCCTGCCAAGATCGCGCTCGCCTGCACCGAACCTACCTACGCCGCACTCGCTTGTGCTGCACCCGCCTGAACCATGCTCAACTGCGCCGCACTCGCCCGCGTCGCACCCACCTGCGCCACGTTCACTGGCACCAAACTCGCCAGAATGGCGAACAGTACTCGCCCATCCAAGTCTTGTACTGACCCACCAGCCACCTACTTTCCGGCCCTTCCTCCCGGGGCATCCTCGTCAACCGCTGCCGAAGGATGGGACACTTGGACCGCTGGGGTCGCGAAACTCGCTATGCAATGCTGCAACTGCGAATCTGAGGGTATCGAGGACTTCCCTCCTGAAGTCCAAGAACATCATTTGCATCGTCGTGGGGGTGACCCGCAGAACTCCTCGCCCTGCTCTTCGTCTTCTGCCATGTCCCCTCCTTGGAACTTTCTTGGACCAGCCACACTCCATGCTCACCGCACCAAAATTTTGAAACCGATTTCTCGACCTCTTGTGAAGCTCGGGCCCTCAAGAAGTTGAGGGGCAGCTATCCCTTACTAGTCCCTTGGAGGGAGCGGACTGGGGATTCAAAAACATACTAATACCTTAACCACAGCAAGGAGGTCCCACCACAAACCCGGAAGATCGTTAAGCGCTTCCCCTCCCAAGCCAAAGCTGAGACTTGGGCACCTTGGAGAGCTAGAGAGCTGAACCAAAGTAACCAAAGGAGGAAGAAGCTCAAAGAACTGAGATCGGAATCCACTCCCAAGGTGCCCTTTGAGGTCTATTTATAGTTTTTTGCTCGTGGTCTGTTAATAGTGGAATTCCGCCTTTAGGTTTTACTAAACGCACCCCAATTTGGCCTGCCAACAGCTAAACTCCACTGTTTGGAAAGGCTAACCGTAGACCATCGAGGGCAGAGGGGTAATTTCACCCCCTATGTCTATGGGTAAGTGGTCGGCGAGTGAGCTACTTGCGAGAGCTCCCGCAAATCCTCTCGCGAGTGTGGCTCACAAAACCCCCTTGAGCGGGCGCCCTACGAAGGCCACGCTCGCCCTCCTTCTGGCGACAGCCACTGAGGCCAGGTCTCGCATGCCTTCCTGCGAGCTCCCCTCGGCCTTGTGTAAATCTGCTGAACAGGCTGGACGATTGAGTTTGCCGAGCTGAGAAGCCAGTTCGTCGAACTGAGATCATGACGCGAGTTCGTCGAACGGAGGAGCCGGTTTGTCGAACTGAGAACGTGACTCAAGTTCGTCAAACGCAGAATGGATTTCGTCAAACGTCGATTGAATTTCGTCAAACACAAAGAATTGGAAGAAATTCAGCTCGTCCGCCTTCTCGCGAGCCGTCGGCGAGTACCCGACTCGCCCGCCTTCCCGCGAGCAATCGGCGAGTACCCGGCTTGCCCGCCTTCCTGCGAGCGACCTTTAAGGACCTGGCTCGGCTTCTATGTTACTTCTTCCACCTGCCCGAGAATGCCTCTCTTAGGCAAGCGTTCTGTGAAGACCCCGCTCGCGCCTCTTCTGGCGACATCCACCGGTGCCAGGTCTCGCATACCTTCCTGCGAGAGTGCCAAACTGTAGACGGAGGAAAAACCGCTGAGACAACTCTGTCCCAGCGGGTCCTCCGAGACGGGACAAAATTAACCGCTGAGATGGCTGACCCTCTTAGCCCAACCGCTGAGATGGATTCTAAGGTAGTCCTTTGTCGAACGCAGAACGACTTTCGTCGATCGCTGAGCTGAGTTCAGTCGATCTCAACTGAAGCCTGGTGTTCGTCGAACGCAGAACAACTTTCATCGAGCGTCGAGCTAAGTTCGTCGATCTCATACGAAGTTGGGCGTTCGTCGAACGCAGAACAACTTTCGTCGAGCGCCGAGCTAAGTTCATCGATCTCAACCAAAGCTAGGCGTTCGTCGAACGCAGAACGGATTTCGTCGAGCGTCGAGCTAAGTTTGTCTCCTGGCGAATATCGGGGTTATACAAAAATATAACCATCAATTATGATGTCGACGTAAGCGTCGATATATAATCGGCATTACGTCGAGTGTTATTCGACTTAGATTTCCCATAATGCTCTTGAGGCTGACGTCGAGTAGAAGTCGGTGGTATATCGATTTGAATTCGACGCAGCTCTGATTAAATAGTTTGTTTTTCTTCAAAATCTTATCTATTTTCCCAGCAATAACATTCTACTGAAAATAGATCATTATACATAATAAGTGTGACCTATAATGCTCCATCAAGCATTCCCAGTGCATTGATGAAGAACTTGTGCTTACTTTCATCAAGTGGCTTAGTGAAGATGTCAGCCCTTTGAGTGTCAGTAGATATGTATTGATGGTTGATCTTATCTTTCTCTACATTATCCCTGAGAAATTGGTGCCTTATCTCTATGTGCTTAGTTCTGCTATGGAGAATGGGATTGGAAGCTATTGAAATAGCACTAGAACTGTCACAGTATATTGTGGAATTGTAAAGAGAAAAGTTGTATTCTAACAACTGATTTTGCATCCACAGAATTTGTGAGCAGCAGCTTCCTGCAACTATGTACTCAGCTTCAGCTGTAGAAGTGGAGACTATGGTTTGCTTCTTGCCAAACCATGAAATCAATCTATCACCCAGGAACTGACATGTTCCTGAAGTGCTTTTTCTATCCTAGCCTGCATCCAGCATAGTCTGCATCTGAATAGCCAATTAATTCAAATCCAGATACAATTGGATACCACAAGCCAAGTTCAGGTGTTCCTTTTAGATACCTGAGTATTCTTTTTACATAACTCATGTGTGATTCCTTTGGGTCAACCTGAAACCTAGCACATATACAGGTAGCAAACATTATATCAGGTATGCTAGCTGTTAAGTAGAGAAGGGAGCCAATGGATGCTCAATAATTCTTCTGATCAATGGACTTACCCTTTTCATCTCTATCCAAAACAGCATTGGTAGCCATGGGGGTTTTCATAATAGAGGCATTTTCCATCCCAAACCTCTTGATGAGCTCTCTAGTATACTTGGATTGGGATATGAAAATGCCATCTGCATTTTGTCTTATTTGAAGACCAAGGAATTAGGATAATTCCCCCATGCTACACATTTAAAATCTTGACCATATAGTGCTTTATCTAATCTATACACAAAAGAGGGAAAAGTAGGATTGACAAAACCTGGGGGGGCTGCTCCACATATACTTTCTATTGAAGAGTTCCATTGAGGAATGCACTCTTTACATCCATCTGATAGACTTTGATATTCATATGGGCAGCATATGCCAGAAACATTCTGATGGCCTCCAGCCTTAATACTGGGGAAAATGTCTGGTTAAAGTCAATACTTTCCTCTTGCCTGTATCCTTGGGCTACAAGTCTGGCCTTATTTCTAATGATGTCCCCTGTTGAGTCCATTTTGTTCTTGAATACCCATTTGGTGCCAATGACTAGGTAATTCTTTGGTCTTTCAACCAATGTCCAAACCTTGTTCCTCTCGAACTGAGTCAGTTCTTCTTGCGTAGCAAATATCCAGTGAGGATCACTGTCTGCTTCTTCAAACTTCTTGGGTTCATACTGAGACAAGAAACATTTTAGCATTGTTTCATTTGTAAGCTATCTCCTTGTCTTGACTCCCACTATCAAGTCTCATATAACTTGTGTTGGAGGATGATCCTTTAGGGTCATCCTTGATCTTGTTGAGTTATCTAGGAGACTCTCTTCTTCCTGAGGAATCACTTGATCAGTGATAGTGGGGACTTCATCCACATTCACTGGAATGGTCTCTGTTGCTGACAGCTCAGGTGCAGTGATTTCCTCTACACCTGCTGTAGAATCTTCATCTGAGTTAGTGTCAATCTTCTATTTTCCCTTGTCTTGAAACACTGTTTAATGGTCCATTATTGTTAGCCTTTCAACTTGTTCTGCAAGCTGATCATCTTCCTGCAAAATAGTACTGGTGGATGTTTCCTTCCCCTTATGAACCATGTTAGTTTCATCAAAAACAACATGCACAGACTCCTCAATTTTGAGAGAGCTCTTATTATAGCACCTATATGCCTTGCTTGATGAAGAATATCCCAAGAATATACCATAATCAGCCTTCTTGTCAAATTTGGTAAGATGACTTTTCCCATTGTTGAGGATAGTGCATGCACACCCAAAAATCCTAATGTGACTATAGGTGCCTTTCCCTTCAATAACTCATAGGGAGTCTTTACCTTAGTCTTGTGAATGAGGCTCCTATTCCAAACATAGTTGGCAGTATTTATTGCCTCAGCCCAAAAGGACATAGGCAAGTTGGATTCAGCCAATAATGTCCTTCCTGATTCAATTAGGTTTCTATTTTTCCTTTCAGCCACCCCTTTTTGTTGGTGGGTTTTTGAAGCTGAAAAGCTTTGTCTTATCCCTTCATCCTCACATAATCTACACATTAACTGATTTTCAAACTCATTGCTTGATCACTTTTGATCACAACAACCTGATTGTTGAATTCATATTAAATATGTCTAATGATTCTTGGGAGGATCTTGAAGGTGTCTGACTTAGCTTTTAGAAAGAACACCCAGCTGAATCTAGAAAAATCATCAACAATGACTAAAGTAAAATACTTACCTGCTAAGCTCTGAGTGGAGATAGGATAAAATAGGTCCATGTGCAACAGCAATAGGATTCTGGGTGAATCATTCTTTCCAATTGGTTTGAATGATGCCTTGATCTGCTTTCCTAGTTGGCAGGTTCTACATGGGTGATCTTTATTGAACTTACCAGTTGGTAATCCCCTCACTAGGTTGAGCTTGGAGAGTTTAGAAATTGTCTTAAGATTAAGGTGACTAAGTCTCCTATGCCACATCTCACTATTTTCTAACTGGTAGTTGAATAAGCAGATCTCTGACTTTGTGTACTCAAAGTCTGCAATATATACTTACCCTTCCTAAGGCCAGTTAATACTACTTGGTCAGTTCTAGAGCTAACTATATGACACAAGGACTTGGTGAATACAACTTTGCATTCCCCATCACACATCTGGCTAATGTTATCAGATTATGTTGAAGTCCTTCAACATAAGCTACCTTAGAGAAGCATACTTCTCCAATCCTAAGAAAACCATATCCTTTGGTTTGGCTAGAGTGGGAATTCCTAAAGATTACCTTAGGCCTTTCCTTGGCCTTGCAATTCTCCAACTGTTCTTTTTCTCCAGTCATATGCATTGAGCATCCACTGTCCAGGTACCACTGCTGGTTTGTGGTTGGATAGTCTCCCTTCTGCACATGAAATCAACCATTAGTATAGACCTTCACATGCTGGGGTCTCTTTCTTCTATCATCATATGGAGTGATGAAAGAGTGAGAAGGTATTTCTGTATACCGCCTTAGGTGAATAAGTGCTCCATTATTATGCCAACAATGTTTGGCAATATGTCCTAGTTTAGAGCAGCAAAAACATCTAGGAATATGGGTAAGAAGAGGTTTAGATGTTTGGTAACTTTGTGCAGGAAACATGCATCGAGAAGAAATCGATGCATCTTTATAGTTGCGTCGAATGTAATTCGACGTGCCTGCACAATCCCGTAGATAGTCATTTGAAGCATAGTACTGGTTGCGTTGAGTGTAATTCGATGCACCCACATAGTTGCTTTGAAATGATTTCGACGCATATGCTGAACCCCGTCGAGTTGCATTCGATGCATTCTTAAAATTGTGTACCCCTTCAAGGATCCTGCCTTCAAAACAGGGGGAGTCCTCATCAATTCAGGGGGAGATTCCCTTAATATCAGATGATCGGGTCTACTTAAAGACTCTATAGGAGTTCCAGGTGGACATTAAAAGATCCATTCCTGATGTACATGCATTCAGGGTGCCCTCTGGAGATTCTACAATAGCACCTTCTCTAGTCAAGGTGGCTAATCAGGATCTTGCTTCATCTGATCCAGCTCCACCTCAGCTTCCACCCCCAGCTCAGTTTTCATCTCGACCTGCTCCAATTCAAATAGTTAAACCAATTTTACCAACACCTGTCTTCATAGGAAGACCTCCATATAGAGGTAGAGGAAGAGGAATAGGGGGCAGAGGAAGGCTACCAATCTGGGAAATGTATTCAAAAGAGCAAAGGAAGTAATACGTGAAAAATAAATCCTATTACAAAAACATGAGAAGTTGGAAATTCCAAAGAATATAATGAAAATTTACAGTGATCCAAAGCTCTTCAAAACCTTGGATGAGATTGGAGAAAGAGAGAGATATGAATATGAAACAACTCAAAAGGAAATTGAAGAAAAGAGAAGAAGGTTCATTGACATTTTGCAGAGGGAAAAAGAGATAGTTGAACAAGAAGAATTAGCAAAAGCAATTCTAATCAAAACCACTCTGTTTGATCCCACAGAGTATACTGCAAGGAACCCATAAGACAAAATGTTAGAGGGAGTAGGGCAACTCCACAGAGGTGGCTTTAGATTCAATATAGAGGATGCAGTGCAACCTTCCCTGAAGAGAAAGAAAGGAGATTAGATGCCTGTGAAGAAGAAAAAGATTATGTTCAAGACAGGTTCAACCTCTGGTAAACCACAGTCAACCTTTGTGGTACCAAATCTAAATGAATACTCTGAGTCAGAGGAGTTAGACTTGGTGGTCATAAACCTGTTGACAACTAAAGTTTTTAATCTGGGTTTCAATTTAAATGATGTTCACCCTGAACCAGAAATTGATCTGGAAAAACTATTCAAGGGTCATGAAAGAATACAGATGAATCCAGAGAAAGCTACCCCTACAAATTTCAAATATGGGGAAAGGAAATTCAGAAAGGTCTATGAGGCCTTATCTACTTTTCTTAAAGGAAGGAAGTAGACTTTTCTTTGGGTAAACTATAGTAAACACTTATTGATATTAATCCGATGCTTCTCTGTTTACCAGCCCATCTAGTTATTTATTCTGTGTTTATGGTGTCTTGTTTGTATTTTTGTTTACATAAAAGGAAAGTGTAAAATCACTTTAAATAATCTATAAAATTTGTTAAGATAAATAGGGGGAGATTGTTGTGCAAAACTCCTTGGATTTAACTTAACAAATTATTTAAAAGTGATTTTAACCCTTAGGTTTTAATTACCAATTGTATAGTGAGGGTAATGTGTTCATTAGATGTCTTAGGATATCACACACAACTTGGAGTGTAAAGACCAGAGCAAGACATGCACAAATTGGGTTAAGTTGACAATTGCGTCGAATGGTATTCGACTCAACTTTGACTTCATGTTGATGTAACTTAGACTAGAAGTCCAAGCAAAAGTCAACGTTACATTGAAAGGATATCAACGTAGATATAGGATCATGTCGAAGCTGTCTTTGAAGTCGACGCAGCTTTGACTTAACTAAACACATAAGGAAGAACCTATTGAAGCCATCTGATGTCAACGCAACATCAACTACAATTCGACGCAGATGATGGAGTTCAGAGTCAAGTCTTCAACTCGATGGCTACATCGATAAGCAATCGACGTAACGTCGACACCTATGTTCAAATAGAGCTTGAAGGAATTTGAAGCTACTTCTACACGAACTCGAAGGTGCGTCGATAAGAGAGAAAGAGAAATCGACGCAACGTCGAATATAGTATGAAAAGGAAACCTTTTCAGCTATCATTTTGGGACTCTCACTCATGGCCCACAGTATTGAAGACCGTTCTACAACGACTCATTTATGGCCTAGAATAGAAAGGAGCAATAAAGAAGACAACAAAAGCTTTCTTGGAAAGAATCAAGATAGTTGGCAGACGAGTCGTGAATAAATGAGGAAAGGAAGAGAAATTGTCCAGGCCAATACCTTTTCAGCACAATCTAAAAGAGGAAAGGAATTAAAATTAAAGGATGCATAATAAATAAGAAGATTTAGAAAGAAGAAATCAGAGCATTCAACACATATTCTGAATCTTGTCGATTATTGTTCTTGTTGGAACACGGTCTTCCGCATCTCCTAGGTTTGAGAATAACAAATCTTATGTGTATTTGATCTTGTGTGTTCAAGTGTGCAGGTTAACATAGTCCACATGACTCAAGGAGTACTCATGATGTCTGCCCCCAAAATTGAGGCCAAAATTCGAACAAGCTCACTAGCGCCGGCGGTAGCGATAGCGCCCGGCGCTAGCATTGATTAGCTCGATTCCGGCAGCATTTTTAGAAGAAGCTAAGCGCCTGGCGGTAGCTACTAGCGTTGGCGGTAGCATGGCGCACAAGAGGCATATAGCAAATTGTTGCCACGGATGGGAGATTCGGCCGCGCAAAATCATTCCTAATCCGGGCTAGCGCCGGCGGTAGCGTGAAGGCTATAAATTGGATGCTTTGGCTCCGAATTCTTCATCCTCCTCCAATCCCAAACTCCAGAGCTTCATGCCACAGCAGAGAGAGGAAGATTCAGAGCGATACTCCCACAATTCCATAAAGCCTTAAGGAGATCCGTGGAGAAGATTTCAACACGCGTCATCATCGTGACGAAAGGCTGCATCGACTACGATCATACTCTGCGGGCCTTCGTCCACTTCTCCAAGAGATCCACATAGAGGGAGTTTTTATATTATTGTCTTTTCATTTCATATCTTTTCTGTAAACGGTAGTGAAATCGCCTCGTGTTGGCGACTAGGTCTGGGGTAGGACTTAGGGCTGAAATTCGCCTCGTATTGGCGACTAGATCTAGGTTAGGTCTAGGGGGTGCTCGAGGCCTTTCTGGGGATAGATCGGCTAGAGCGGCTTGAGGCCGTATCTGGGGAGAGATCAGCTAAAGCCAACCGGTTCGTGGGGATACGAGTCAGTATAGAAAACGAAAAAGAATTTTTATTAGTCACCTCTGATTTCTAGCGTCATAGAAATCAAGTTTTTGTAAAACATTACTTGATATTAATAAAGCATATCTCTTTATTATTGTTTTACACGATGTCTCTTTATTAATCTTGCAATATTCCGAAGTTTTTCTAAATATAATCTAAAGTTTTTGAAAACCCTTATTCACCCCCCCCCCTCTAAGGGCGCCGACCGATCCAACATGTGTTATCAGAGCAGTTTTATTCCAATCGGCTTAACAACTGGGAATAATGACGTCTCATGATCTCGCTTCAACTAGTGGGGGAAATTTTTGTGAAGAAAAAAAAACACCTACACCACCTTTATTTGAAGGGACAAATTATAAAGGATGGAAAATCTTAATTGAAAAATTTATTAAAACTTTAGACATCGAAGTTTGGAATTTAGCAATAGCAAGACCCGCAAAAGAATCAAATAAAAAAGAACTTCAATTAAATGCAAAAGCTAAACACTATTTGTTTTGTGGTCTCTCAAATGAAGTTTTCAAATTTGTGTATTGCTTTTCTAGTGCTTATAAAGTATGGAAATTTCTTGAAGAAATGTATGATCTTCCTCTCACAGGTATGGAACAAACACAGGAGGAAAAGAACGAACAAGCATCCATTATCGTTCAAGAAGATCTCTCTCGGAGCGAAACCATGGAGAATATTGAAATAGAGAAAGAGAACAATACATCAAAAGAAGATGAAAACTCATCTGTGATCGAGGAAGGACCAAAAGATAACGATGGAACTTTATGCACACATTTTGCCTCTATCAAAAGCGCTGTAAGAATGTCAAAATCCTCTTCTTGTGTAATAACTTCCATTTCTAGTTTCAATATACTAAAAACTGCTAAACGTAAAATCAAGAAATTAAAGAATGCTAATAAACTATTGCGCTTAGAAAATAAAAATTTAAAAGCAAAAGTTAAAGTAGTATCAAAATCCGATTTATCTAGCTTTACTCATGTCACTTCAATTGAAAATACAAAATCTTGTCTTGATTGTAATGATATTAAAGAAAATTTAAGGAACTTGAAAAAGAAATTATTTTTATAAGAGAACAAAATGAAAAATTATGTTTAGAAAATTCATCTTTAAAAATTAATTGTGCTAAGTGTAAGGACTATGAAATTGAAATAAAAGAGATGGATGAAACATTTGATGAGTATAGGGATAAATATGAAAAACATATTGACTCAATTGTTACCACTCTTAAAAATAGCACAATCAATTATAATAAAGCTAGACATAGTTTAAAGATCAAGAATGATGAATTAAAATCAAAAATCAACTTGCTTATGAAAATTGTAAATACAAATTCACAACATACAAATTTAAAATATCAAGCAATATCTAAAAGCAAGTTGAATACAAATATAAATAATGGGAATAAGAAACAAAATGTTTTTGAAAAAACAAATCATCATTATTTACAAAGTCATGTTTCTCCAAACTTAAAATTGAAATTACACAAATTTCCTATAAATAATAATTTCAATTATAATCTTCAGAGGAAAGAAAATCATCATGGAAATTTAAAAACTAAAAACAATGTTAAACCAAGATTTGAATGGCGGCCAAAAGTTAAAAATGAAACTGATATTTAATTTTGCAGTTTTGAAGTTTAGTGAAGGTTTGAGATTTTCTCGAAATCTATTTCCGATAAGGCAAGTGTACCTTATCGTCTATAGTATAGGATATTAAGAAATATCAAGGCCGTATTCCACGGGGCGCGTTGATTACTTCTACTTTGAGGGAAGTCGTTATTATCTTATCTAACGATATTTTGGGGTTTTAATTACTTGGCTAGAAAAAAAGAAATTGCAAGCTAAATTTAGAGTTTAGATGATGATAGAAGAAGCTAGTACTCAATCAAAAGTCACCTTGGAGTGAGAAAAGACAAGTGAAAAGAGATTAAATCTAATTCCGTTTAAATTGAACTACTTGACCGTGGAGGTTCCCGAAGCTCGAACATGCCTCTCTCGAGGTTAATGCCCAATTAAGTTTAGGAAAAATCAACCGGACTCTCGTCATATAATCGATTACCTAAAACTTGCTTTACGAAGTGAACCCCGCTATTGGATTTGACTCCAATCCGGGAGATTTACGTCATCCTCTCTCGAGGAGTGCGTGCAACTCTCTTTACCCTTGAGTGATCGATTCATACTTTGAGTCTCTCGGCTAACTAAGTATGAAAACATAAGCGAAAACCATATATCGAAAATATGGCCTCACTAATTAAAAATCAAGGGTAATTCAAGTGTTTATAAAAACGGAAAAAGAAAACTTTAGAAAATCATAACTTGTCTAACTCATCCTCGGATCATTTTGATCGAGTACTAATGAGGATTAGTTAATCATGGTGGAGGGGAAAGAGGAAGAAAAATAAAAATGCATAATAAGAAAATTTAACTAAGGAGGAGACAAAATAAAGAGAACAACTATTTTTTATTTAATTGAAAACTATTACAAGTCTTAAGAGAAGAGATTGCAAGCTAGGAAAAACAAGTTACAAGCTTAAACTAAACTATTGCATTGAAAGGAAACTAGTACATTGCATGAGAAAAGGAAGAGAGCATGAAAGTAAAGTCACATGAACATGAACATGAAAGTGAAAAAATACTCAAGATTGGCTCCAACAGCACCTCCCCCACTCCAAAATTCTGAACCCTGGACTCAAGGAGAACCTCTGAATTTATAGGAAAAAATTTCAGATTACACGCCCTCGGTCACGGCGTGACCAAGGGCGTGACTGCACTATTCACATCAGATCCGACAGCGGCGTGGGCTTGAATTCGGCGCGGCGAAAAGTGACATGTCACGGGCGTGACATGTCGGGTCACGGCCGTGACTTTGGACGGCTGCATTAAATGCGGCGTGGGCTGTAATTCGGCGCGGTGGCGAAGCAGAGATCACGCTGGAAAGTCACGGCCGTGACATGTGGGTCATGGGCGTGACTTAGGTTGACTTCTCGACAGCATCTCCACGTCTCGACGGCGGCTCCACGTATAAGATTCTAAGTTTACACGCCCTTGGTCACGGGCGTGACTTTGGGTCACGGGCGTGACCTGGGGCGTGACTTGGTGTGGGCTAGCTCAGACAGCGCGACATCATTCTGGACTGATCTTTAGGTTACACGCCCTTGGTCACGGGCGTGACCGAGGGCGTGACATGCCATTTTTCCCGATTTGTCCCAAAATTCTGCAAATATTGAAATTAAGCTAATTTAGAATCAAAATTACAAAAAGAACTAACTTATAACCTAAAATTGACATAAAAGGAAAATTCATATTAAATATTTACAAAATTTTCTACTAAAAAGTTATAAAAATACTACTTATCAAATACCCCCATACTTGAGGTTTTGCTATTCCAGAGCAAAAGTGTGAGACATAATTTATAAGACATCCTTAAAAATTTTTAATTTAAAACTAAAATTTCATTTAACCAAAAGTTAAATTAAGAGTAAATTCAAGGGGGAGTTAAGTCCTAAATTATGATGATGATTTGAAAAGAGGGAAAAATGTTTAGGCAAGAACTTCTCAAGAAAATTAAGTAGTTTGACAAAATTGTAGAAATTATAAAACTAAATTAAATTAAAATTATAAGAACTCTACCTTAAAAGAAACTTAAGGAAAAGTAAATTACTAAATATTACTCTCTCCATAATTTTCAACTAAAACTAGAACAATGATAATTGGCTAAGGGGGATTTCATAAAATTTGGCATAAGAAGAGACATTTTTGAATGGAGGAAATGGAATTTATCATGAAATTTTCCTTTTTTTTCTTTCTTTCTCTCCTTTTTTTTCTCTTCTAATAAAAACCCAAAATGTATATGGTTTAGGAGTAATGAATTTTATCCTCTTACTCCATGCCATATAATCTTTTCAAATATTTTGGGTGCATATGTTTTAGGGAATAATGAATTTTATCCTCTTATTCCCATGACATATGATCTTTTAATACATTTTTTTATGCCATCAAAAGGGGGTAGGGTAGGGGAAAATAAATCTAGCTAGCTTTAAATCATATTGAGAGCAAATTCTAGTAAAATTAAAATTCCTAAGATCTAAGAAGTTAGAAGAAAATATAATTGAAATCTAAAGAGGTTTAGAAAATTTACTACAAAATGAAGCCATTTAAATATAAAAAGAGAAGTCATGCTAACAAAATTCTCTAATCAATTTAAAATCATAAGATGATTCTTAAATCAAGATTCCCTCAAATTTAAAATTAACAAACTATGATAAGCAAAATTATAGCCAATTAAAAACTTAAACATGCTTATAAACATTCTCAACTAGATTTCTAAGAAATCACAAAAACAACAAATAGGAGAGGTATAAGATAAAAGTTTTTTTTTGTGTTTTAAGTTTTTTCATATATATTTTTTTGAATTTTTATATTATCTTTTTTTTTTGAATTTTTGTCATTAAAAACTATTTACAAAGAAAAGAAACTAGCTTTAAAACTTAACAATTTTTGTTAAGTCTTGGACTTCCCAAGGGCTACCCGGTGAAGGGTTCGCAAGGTACTAGGAGGTGTGATGGGATAAAATCGCAAACGTCCCTTTCCAAGATTTAAATTTTTCTGTTTTCTATTTTTTTTTTTTTTGAGTTTTTGGTTTTTTGCAAGTGCTTAAATAAAGGAAAACATAGAAATAAAATTAAAATTTTCTTTTTGTTCATTTTTTTTTTAAGTTTTCTTTTTTAAAACTATTTACAAATATTTACAAAGGGCTATTTACACCCCCCATACTTAAAGTTAAACATTGTCCCCAATGTTTAAAAATAAGTATGAAGTAAGAAAAGGTAAAAAGAAATACAAGGAAAAAGAAAGAAGGAAAAAGAGCTTCCCTGATAATTTTTTTTTTTTGAAGCTTTTATGGGGAAGCCGCGATTACCTACAAAAGATGTTAAAGAAAGAACAAAAACAAGAGAAAATAATAAAAAGATAACCTTGGGGTGCCTCCCAAAAGCGCTTTGTTTAAGGTCGCGTAGCTTGACCCACTTGCCGATCATGTTATATTATGAAGAAATATCGCATCACTCTTGTCATTAGGTAAGTCTCCCGGAAGATACAATTTAAGGCGGTGCCCGTTAACTTTGAAGGAACCTTTTTCCGGGTGGGAAATTAGAATTGTCCCATAGGACCAAACCTCTTTAACAATAAAAGGTCCGGACCATCGAGATTTCAGCTTTCCCGGAAAAAGGCGAAGACGAGAATTATAAAGGAGGACGAGATCGCCTAGCAAAAAAGTTTTTGGAAATTTTATATGTTTGTCTTGATAAAACTTTGTTCGCTCCTTATATAATTTGTTACTCTCATACGCATTCGCTCTCCACTCATCCAATTCGTTCATTTGAAATTTTCTTTGTTCGCCCGCTAAAGTAGAATCAAGATTTAAAAATTTAAGCGCCCAAAATGCGCGGTGTTCTAATTCAACCGGGAGGTGGCAAGCCTTTCATAGACCATTCGATATGGTGTACAACCGATAGCGGACTTGTACGCCATTCGATAGGCCCATAGCGCGTCATCGAGCTTTATTGCCCAATCCTTCTGATTAATAAAACCATTTTTTCTAAGATCCGTTTTAATTCTCGATTAACAACTTCAACTTGGCCGCTCGTTTGTGGGTGATATGCAGTGGATAATTTGTGCGTGACACCATATTTTGCTAAGATTTTTGTGAATTGAGTATTGCAAAAATGGGTGCCCCGATCACTCACAATAGCGCGCGGGGTGCCAAATCGAGAGAATAATTTTTTTAAAAAGTTAACGATGACTCGCGCATCGTTGGTGGGGAGAGCTTGCGCTTCCTCCCACCTCGACACGTAGTCAACCGCTACTAGAATATACTTATTTGAAAACGAAGGAGGGAGAGGACCAACGAAATCAATGCCCCAAAGATCAAAAATTTCGCATTCTAAGAAAATATTTTGGGGCATCTCATCCCGGCGAGAGATGTTCCCCGACGACTAGCAGCTGTCGCAAGTACTCATAAGGGTGTGAGCATCTTTGAAGAGGGAGGGCCAATAAAAGCCCGCCTCCAGCGCCTTCCTCGCGGTTCGGTTTGAATGATAATGACCACCGGATGGTCCCTCGTGACAATGTCGTAAAATTTTAACACCCTCCTCACTCGAGACGCATCGTCTCACCACTTGGTCTGCGCATACACGAAATAAAAAGGGGTCCTCCCAAAAGTAATTCTTTAAATCAGAAAAGAATTTCTTCTTTTGCTGACTCGAGAATTCTTTCGGCAGGACCCGGGCTACTAAATAGTTAGCCAGATCTACAAACCAGGGGGTAGACGATGAATTAATATTTTCGAGAGCGAGGAGGCGCTCTTCGGGAAATTTATCATCGATGTCAGATTCTATCAATACTTCCGAGGCGGGGTTTTCTAGATGAGAAAGATGATCGGCCGCCAAGTTTTCGGCTCCTCTTTTGTCCTGGATCTCTAAGTCAAACTCCTGCAAGAGGAGGATCCATCGCAAAAGACGAGGCTTGGCGTCCGATTTGCTTAAAAGATACCTAATTGTGGAGTGATCCGTGAAGACGATAACTTTCGAGAGGTAGATATATGACCTAAACTTATCGAAGGCAAAAACGATCTCTAGAAGCTCTTTTTCGGTAGTGGTGTAATTCGTTTGTGCCGACGTGAGTGTTTTGCTCGCATAATAAATAGGGTGGAAATACTTACTCACCCGTTGGCCTAAAACGGCACCAACCGCAATGTCACTCGCGTCGCACATGATTTCAAAAGGGAACGACCAATCCGGCGCGACTAGAATCGGGGAGTTTATAAGTTTTTCTTTAATAAGTTTAAAGGCCAAATGGCATTCATCGCTAAAAATAAATGAGGATTCCTTTTCAAGAAGATGGGTTAACGGCTTTGTGATTTTGGAAAAATTTTGTATAAAGCGCCGATAGAACCCTGTGTGCCCTAGGAAACTACGAATAGCTTTTACGTTTGTTGGAGGGGGCAGCTTTTCAATCACTTCAATCTTGGCCCTATCGACCTCGATCCCCATGCCCAAAATTTTATGACCAAGGACTAATCCTTCCTTGACCATAAAATGGCATTTGAAAGTGCACAGTTTACCTCACTAGAATTCTCTAGAGGGGGGGGGTGAATAGAGATTAAAAATTATTTTGTGCAAAGGTTATATATATATGTGTATGATCACAGATTATAGCTTCCCACACATGAACAAGAATTAAACAAGTAAAGAAAGTAAATGCAAGAAAAGAAATCACAGCACAACACAAGAAAATATAGTGGTTCCCCAAACTTTGGGTAGTCCACTCTTATACCCCCTTGGTAGGAATTCACTATCTTGTACTGAGTCTTTTGATAAGGAGACTCTTAGAACCACCCTGAGTCTTTTGACAAGGAGACTCTTAGAACCAACTGAGTCTTTTGACAAGGAGACTCTTAGAACCAGTACACTGAATTTTTTGAAGAGAGATTCTAAAAACTCTTTTACAATGTTATAAGTAAGAAAGAAAGAAAGAAAGAAATAAGAACAAGAATGAATCTTCTTCCTAGCAAGAAGATTGGGAGCACAAGAAGTAGTGAATGAAAATCTCTCTTCTATAGTGAGAAGGGGATTGTAAAAACTTTTCTCTCTTTTTGAGAGAACTTTCAGAGTTTGTAGTAGAATGGCTTCTAAAGAAGAAGGAGAAGATGAAAGCTTTTTCTCTGCAGCACACTATCTCTTTTCTCAGTTTTTCTCTCTACTCTCTTGGGAGCTTTTCCTCTATTTCAACTGTATGTGGTGGATCACTCAACTGTCATTTTCTGCCGACCTCCTCTTTATTTATAGCTCTGTGTAAAATAATGCTATAGGAGGATAATTAATTAGCAGTCGGAGAATTGGAAGAATAGAAATATTTCCATAATTAGCATACCAATAGAAGGAAAGAATTCATTCCAAATTCGAATAATATCCATAATGAGTTTTATCAGATTAGCCAAGAATCAAATAGAAGGAAAGAATGATTCAGAACGGCTATAAAAATATTAACATTATTCCATATAAATCAGATCTATTGAAAGAAGGAAAGAGATCTGGCGCATATTTGAATTCTGTCATAGTAATCAACGTGCGTCGATTACTATTCGACGTAAGCGTCGAATTCATCCTGGCTGGACGTCGAGAGAAGAATAAGGAAGGTGCGTCGACTAAGGTACGTCGACTTCTCTATATGCGTCGACTAGAAATCAGAGTAGCGTCGACAATACATACGTCGAAATCTTCCTAAAGTTACTTCGACTTAATCTGAAGGGAACGTCGACTACAGCTCGACGTTGCGTCGAATACTATTCGACGCATATTTACTTAACCTTGTTTTTCTTTCTTAGAATTCATATTCAACTTAATTTAAGGGGTTAAGAGAAATCATTTTCCCAACAATCTCCCCCTATTTGTCTTAACCCTATTTAGAGGGAAATTGTACTAGCATAAAATCAATCCAGCACAGCATTTGTATAGAAAAGAAATATGTTGAGTAGAAGGAAGGAGATTAGGAAAAGAAAGCACATGTCAAGTATTTGTCTTTCACAAGAATTAAACTAGAAACTTCTTTTTGTACATGAAATTGACAAAAGCAGAATAAAGTTTCCTAGATAAGTCATGAATGGCATCAAAAATGTATCCCCTGGCTCTATCAGGTCTTTCCTGAACATTCCTGATGATTGTATGCAGTTTTTCCAAGAGTTTATCACCATCAGGAATAGTGTCATTTATGGAGTAGCCTTTGCTGATGATGATTGCTGCCTTTTCATCAATCATGTCAATGGTAATGTTGTGAGATTCTTTTTGTGCAGGCTTGGGCTCAGGAGGTCCTTTGTTATCAACCTTTGGCCTAAACTTTGTTTTCTTCTCTGATTCCTGTTTCATAGGACTCTCAGTCATTTTTCCTTTCCCTTTCCAGGAATCTAACTTTGCAGGTCTTGATGGCTTTTTATAAGGAATGTATGTATCTTCTGTACATCCTATACCCTTCTTGTCCTTTTGACCCTTATCCAGGATAATCCCTGCCTGAGGATTTTTCTTTTGATAAGCTTCAATATCAAACAACCTTTTTGGAATTTTGATAGAAGATTCAGCAAGGATTTGTTCCTCAGTCATTCCCCTGTTAATCTTTTCCATCCAAGCTTTCCTTTTATCTTTCACTTCTTTTCTAGCTGCTTCATATTCATACAGTTCTCTTTCTCTTATCTCTTCATGCCTCTTTTCCATGTCAGGATCATGGTACTCCTTGACAGGACTGTTAGGACAGATACTAGGCATCTTTTCAAATCTTTTTATTTGCTCACATGCTTTTTTGTACTTCTTTTCTTTTGCAAACTCCTTCCTTTCTTCTTTAGAAAAATTTTGCCAGTAGGGAGTGACCTCCCTTTTTCTCTTTATCTGTCCTCCTGGACTTTGCCTAGATATGATCTGTTTAGGGAGTCTTCCTGCTTGTGGAGGTAGAGGTAGCAGAGGAGGTAGAGAAGAAGGAGGAGTTTTCTCTTTGGGTGGAGAGGGAGCTATTTTAAGAAGAGTTCTTAGATGTTCTGTAGTAGAGGGAGGAAAGATTTCTGGTAGAATATTTTCTGTGAAGGGATGATTATCTTCTCCAAGCTCTGTTGCAGGGATATCCTCAAGCAGAGGTGTCTTTAGCTTGATGTAACTGGCAGAGAAGCCAGGAGAATGATGCTGCTGTTCCTCATCACAGAAGGGTGCATTAATCCATTCCTGGCCATTCCAATCATCTGAGGTGGCTGCTTCTTCCTCCCCCTAGATTACTGGGTCCTTTACTACAGGAATCTCCCCCTGGTTATAAGGATCATCAGTTCTGAATGCTGAATCCACAGCATGCTCCCCTCCAGTGTTGTAAGAGGAGGATTCATCAAAGTGTTTGATGAAAGTGTAGTCAGAGTGATTTGAGAGGAGTAGAGCCTATAAAAGAGTTAGAGGGAATACTTAGTGTTGGAGAGAAGATATTTAAACCTGAGCTTTTAGTTGAGATCAAAAACCTGGCAAGAGGGGTTTCTGGAGCAACTCTCCCCCTGGTTTATATCCTTTAGGAAGGATGTAAACCTTTGTGGCGACAGAGGTTCTTCTCGAATAAGGGTATGAAGCTCGGGAAGAGATGCAGATAGGGTGGCCAATTTGGCTTCACAGGTGGTGATCATATTGGCACATTCATTGGAGAAGTTTTGTAGACGTGTCTGGAAGTCGTTGAGGAGATTTTCCAGAGCATCGTTACATGCTTTGATGAGGTCAGTTTGAACAGGAATAGGCGCCATTGACGCAGGAAGAGAGAGAGGTAGAAGACGCAGTTTTGGCGGGTTCAGAGAGGTATTTGTTATGAAATACGAAGTACTATTTAAAGGAGATGAAACGTCGAGAAAGGAAACAGAAATCAAGGTAATCCAATCGTCAAAAGAGGAGGTAAGGATTCGATTCTAATTTTGTCTTGAAGTTGACGGTACGTCGAATGAATGTCGGCCTTTGCGTCGATAGTGGCCAGCCTGGTGTTCAATCGACGTGTTCATAATCTTGCGTCAATATGAACTCGACGGTACGTCGATAAAGGATCGACGTAGCCTTATCTGGCGGAAGTCGGTGTCAACGTCGATTTTGTCTCGTCGGAGCGTCGATATGTATTTGACGCATCTTCAAGAGATTTTCTTAGATTGTCTGATTTCTTTAGAGTTCCCTATCAGTGGTGTGTACAAGCTTCCATCAAGCATTCCTAAGGTGTTTATGAAATAGTTATGCTTAGTTTCATCTAAGGGTTTTGTGAAAATGTCTGCTCTTTGATTATCTGTGGAAATATATTCTACAGTTATTTTACCCTTCTCAACATTGTCTCTAAGGAAGTGATGTCTAATCTCTATATGTTTGGTCCTACTATGAAGGACTGGGTTGGATGCTATGGATATAGCACTAGAGCTATCACAATATATCTTAGAGTTATGTATTTCCAATTTGTAGTCAAGTAGCTGATTTTGCATCCACATGATTTGTGAACAACAGCTCCCAGCAGCTAAGTATTCAGCTTCAGTTGTTGAGGTTGAGACTGAGGTTTGTTTCTTACTAAACCATGAGATCAATCTGTCTCCTAGGAATTGGCAGGTACCAGATGTGCTTTTTCTATCAACCCTGCAACCAGCATAATCTGCATCGGAGAAACCTATTAATTCAAAGTTAGTTTCTGCTGAGTACCATAGTCCTAGGTCAGGGGTTCCCTTTAGGTATCTAAGAATCCTTTTACAGAGGTGAGATGGGATTCCTTTGGATCAACCTGAAATCTAGCACATAGGCAAGTTGCAAACATGATGTCAGGTCTGCTAGCTGTTAGATATAGAAGGGATCCTATGATGGCCCTATAAGTCTTTTGATCTACTGATTTTCCTTTATCATCTTTTTCTATAATGGCATTGGTTGTCATGGGTGTTTTCATGGTAGATGCTGATTCCATACCAAACTTTTTGATTAGCTCTTTAGTATATTTTGATTGTGAAATAAAGATTCCTTCACTACTTTGTTTTACTTGTAGTCCTAGGAAGTAGGAGAGTTCACCCATACTACTCATCTCAAATTTAGATTGCATAAGATTAGCAAATCTTTTACATAGTTTAGGATGGGTTGAGCTAAAGATGATGTCATCTACATATATTTGAACAAGAAGGAGTTGGTTTTTATGGGTTCTAGTAAATAGTGTCTTGTCTACTTTTCCTCTTTCAAAGGAATTTTCTAAAAGAAAATTTGATAGAGTTTCATACCAAGCTCTAGGTGCTTGCTTAAGACCATATAATGCTTTGTTAAGTCTATAAACAAAGTTAGGAGAAGAAGGATTAACAAAACCTGGTGGTTGCTCCACATATACCTCTTCTTGCAGATCTCCATTTAGAAAAGCACTCTTGACATCCATTTGGTAGACTTTCATCTTCATGAAGGCTGCATAGGCAAGAAAGAGCCTGATTGCCTATAATCTGGCTACTAGAGCAAAGGTCTGGTTATAGTCTATCCCTTCTTCTTGTCTATATCCTTGTGCTACAAGTCTTGCCTTGTTTCTCACAATTACTCCAGTGGAATCTACTTTGTTCCTGTATACCCATTTTGTACCAATTACAGGGTAGTTTCTTGGTCTTTCAACTAGGTTCCATACTTTGTTTCTCTCAAATTGGCCTAGTTCTTCTTGCATGGCCATAATCCAGTGAGGATCACAATTTGCTTCCTCAAACTTCTTTGGTTCAACTTGTGATAGGAAGCATTGGAGCATCATCCCATTGGAGACTTGGTGTCTTGTTCTTACTCCTGTATTGGGATCTCCAATCACTTGAGCTTGTGGATGATCTTTCAAATTGATTCCTGTTCTGCCTGAATTTGTCAGTTGTACTTCATTCTCAATGGGATCATTGTTCAATTGTTCTTCCTGAACCATGTCCTCTTGTGGAGGAGGGTCTTGAGTGCTCTTTTCTGAGGTTTCTTGTTCAGACTCCTCACTTGGTTCCTCTAACTGGTTTTCCTTTCCATTTTCTGTGTTCTCTAGAGCTAGTTGCTCAAGCTGGGTTTCTATGCTGTTGTTTTCCTGTGGAACAGAACTGGTGGGAGTTTCCTCCCCATTAAACAGCATGTTAGATTCATCAAATACAATGTGCATGGATTCTTCAATCTTAAGAGTTCTTCTATTGTAACACCTATAGGCTTTGCTAGATGATGAATATCCCAGAAATATTCCATCATCAGACTTTTTATCAAATTTGGCAAGACGATCTTTCCCATTATTTAGAATAAAGCAAGTACATCCAAAAATTTTAAAATATTTAACAGTGGGTGTTTTATTTTTCAGGAGCTCATATGGAGTCTTTGATTTAGTTTTGTGTATGAGGCTTCTATTTAGAACATAGTTTGCAGTGTTAACCGCTTCAGCCCAAAAGGTTTTTGGTAATCCTGACTCTGCAAGCAGGGTTCTACCTGATTCTATTAAGGTTCTATTCTTCCTCTCAGCAACTCCATTTTGTTGGGGAGTTCTGGGTGCTGAGAAGCTTTGTTTAATACCTTCTTCCTCACAGAAACTACAAATCATCTGATTCTCAAATTCAGTCTCATGGTCACTTCTTATAATTGAAACATTTGTGTTGAACTCAGATTGAATCTGTCTTATGAATTTTGAGAGAATTTTATGGGTTTCAGATTTAACTCCTAGAAAGAATACCCAGCTAAACCTAGAATAATCATCAACAATGACCAAGGTATAGGATTTTCCACCTAAGCTTTGAGTGGATATGGGACCAAAGAGATCCATGTGTAGTAAGTATAACGACCTGGGAGAGTCATCCTTACCAATGGGTTTGAAGGATGATTTGGTTTGCTTTCCTAGTTGGCAAGGTCTGCATGGAGAATCCTTAGAGTACCTACCCTTTGGTAAGCCTCTGACTAGGTTATTTTTAGCTAGTTTACTGATTGTTTTGTAGTTTAGATGACCTAGTCTCCTATGCCATAATTCATTTTTATCAATAATATTGTTGAATAAGCAAACTTCTGTGGGTGAAGAGCTAAAGTCTACTACATATACTTTCCCTTTTCTAATTCCATTTAGTACTGTAGCACCAGTCTTGATATCTATTATATGGCAGAATAGTGTAGTAAATTTTACCTCATACTTACCACTCTCATATATCTGACTTATACTAATCAGATTGTGTTTTAGTCCTTTGACTACTGCCATATTCTTGAAGGTGACTTTCCCTTCTTTGAAATCTCCAAATCCCTTGGTTTGGCCACAGCTAGAGTCTCCAAAGGTTACTGATGGTCCAAGTCTTTCCTCAAAGTTGATTAATAGGTTTTTGCAACCTGTCATGTGCATGGAGCATCCACTGTCCAAGTACTACACCATCCTGGAGATGTGATACATCTGCACATAAAAGTTTAAACATTGGTTTAGACCCTGCTGAGCTGGGGTCCCTCTCTTTTATTAGCAAAAGATTTAATAAAGGAATAAGTGGGTTTTTCAGGATATCCTTCCCTCTTATGGGGTACTGGCTTATCATACCAATCTTCTTGGATGATATCACAGAAATAATGTTCATAATAGAAGGACATGGATTGAGAGATCTATTTGGAAACAGAGGATTTTCTGTCTGATTCATTGCGTCGATAGGGATTCGACGTATACTTACGGTTGCAGTCGATATAAATTTGACGTAGGTTTCTGGTTGCGTCGATATGAAGTCGACGCTTTCTTCATTCTGAGTCTTTTCTCAGTCGAAGTATGAGAGAAGTTGTGTTGAGTATAGGTCGACGCATTTTGGTGTAAGCGTCGATTGGAACTCGACGCACGTCGAATAGTATTCGACGCATGTTCAAATTCTTTGTGAGGATATTTTCCTAAGATTCCTTTATTTGTAATGGGATTTGGTTTATTAAAAACAGTGGTTATTTCTGGATTTACTTGTGATCTTACTCCTGTTAGATGATTCTCCCTAGTGAAGTGAATGGGATGTTTCCAGACAGGTTTGCTGGATGATTGAGATTTAGATGCTTCATTAGTATTCAGTTTTAGTTGTCTAAATCTATCAGTGAGATTTTCAGAAATATTCTTGAGCTTCTGGCCTCTTCCATTTAGAGAGTCCTCAAAGGCTTTAGTCTTTGCTAGCTCTTCTCTTAGTGTTAGATTGTCCGAATAGATTTTGTTTAATTTCTCTTCTGAGAGTTCTAGATTGAGCTTATAATTTTTATGGTTTGTATTTACCTGTTTTAGATTTCCTAATTCAATTCTTAATCCTTTTAATTCTTTTTCAGATTTAATTATATCTAAACATAGTTCTTTGAAATTTTGTTTGAAATCAGTAGAGGAAAAATCATAAAGTATATTTACCATAGATGTAGCATCAAGCTTCTCAGTGGCCATCAGACATGTTTCCTTTTGCTTGACCTCTTCCTGATCATTATCTGATGAGGTGCTTCCTTCAGATTCTAAATCACTCCAGGTTTGAGCAATGAATCCTTTTTCTTTCTTTTTCTTCTTTAGATCTGTTCTTTTCAGATCTTTCTTGTTGTTGTTCTCCTTAGGACATTCAGGGGCAATGTGTCCTGGTTTCCTGCAAGTGTAACAGATAACCTCTTTAGTAGGAGTTTTATTATACCTGGTTTTTGAGTCTCTTCCTCTGGATCCTTCTATTTTGATCCACCTCTTGAACTTCCTAGCCAGCAAGCTGATTAGTTCCTCTTCATCAGTAGATGATTCACCTTCAACAGCCTTTAATGCAATACTCTTTTCTTTTGAGAGTGGAGATGCCTTTTCTTTCTCAGCTCTGGTTTTCAACAGTTGTTCATAGGATTTTAATTTACCCAAGAGAACATCTGTTGATATTTCTTTTTGACTTCTGGAGTCTTTGATTGGCCAGATTCTTGAATCCCAAGAGCTGGGAAAGCAAGTCAGCAATTTATCATTTATCTCAGTGAGAGATATGTCCTTCTCAAGTGTCTCAATTCATTCACTATGAGGCTGAATCTTGAATACATGTCAGCAACACTTTCACTTTCTTTCTTTTGGAAGTTTTCATATTGGGAGATCAGTAGTGCCTTTCTATCCTTTCTCTCATCAGCACTTCCCTCTACCATTTTGGTGAGGGCTTCCCATACTTCCTTAGCTGACTCACAATCAGCAATCTCTTGGAAAATTTCATCTGAGAGGGTTGAGACTAGGATATTCATAGCCTTGGCATCATGTCCTTGGGCTTTCTTCTCATCTTCAGTCCATTCAGCTCTTGGAACAAGTGTTTTAGTCACTTTTCCACTTGAATCCTTCCTGAATGGCTTGGGGGGACCTGTCAAGATCACATTAAACAATTCATTATCAATAGATTTTAAATAAATTTTAATTCTTGTTTTCCAAAGTGCAAACTTTTCCAGGTTGCAAATTGGTGGTCTGGTGGAAGCATAATCTTTGATTTGTGCCATATGATAAAATAGTTTTGAAAAAATATATATATATATATATATATATGACAGGTAAGATCTTTTTGATCAAGGAGTTATCCTTTTTAGATCAACCTGGCTCTGATACCAATTGAAAGTGCACAGTTTACCTCACTAGAATTCTCTAGAGGGGGGGTGAATAGAGATTAAAAATTATTTTGTGCAAAGGTTATATATATGTGTATGATCACAGATTATAGCTTCCCACACATGAACAAGAATTAAACAAGTAAAGAAAGTAAATGCAAGAAAAGAAATCACAGCACAACACAAGAAAATATAGTGGTTCCGCAAACTTTGGGTAGTCCCACTCTTCTACCCCCTTGGTAGGAATTCACTATCTTGTACTGAGTCTTTTGATAAGGAGACTCTTAGAACCACCCTGAGTCTTTTGACAAGGAGACTCTTAGAACCAACTGAGTCTTTTGACAAGGAGACTCTTAGAACCAGTACACTGAAGTTTTTGAAGAGAGATTCTAAAAACTCTTTTACAATGTTATAAGTAAGAAAGAAAGAAAGAAATAAGAACAAGAATGAATCTTCTTCCTAGCAAGAAGATTGGGAGCACAAGAAGTAGTGAATGAAAATCTCTCTTCTATAGTGAGAAGGAGATTGTAAAAACTTTTCTCTCTTTTTGAGAGAACTTTCAGAGTTTGCAGTAGAATGGCTTCTGAAGAAGAAGGAGAAGATGAAAGCTTTTTCTCTGCAGCACACTATCTCTTTTCTCAGTTTTTCTCTCTACTCTCTTGGGAGCTTTTCCTCTATTTCAACTGTATGTGGTGGATCACTCAACTGTCATTTTCTGCAGACCTCCTCTTTATTTATAGCTCTGTGTAAAAATAATGCTATAGGAGGATAATTAATTAGCAGTCAGAGAATTGGAAGAATAGAAATATTTCCATAATTAGCATACCAATAGAAGGAAAGAATTCATTCCAAATTCGAATAATATCCATAATGAGTTTTATCAGATTAGCCAAGAATCAAATAGAAGGAAAGAATGATTCAGAACGGCTATAAAAATATTAACATTATTCCATATAAATCAGATCTATTGAAAGAAGGAAAGAGATCTGGCGCATATTTGAATTCTGTCATAGTAATCGACGTGCGTCGATTACTATTCGACGTAAGCGTCGAATTCATCCTGGCTGGACATCGAGAGAAGAATAAGGAAGGTGCGTCGACTAAGGTACGTCGACTTCTCTATATGCGTCGACTAGAATTCAGAGTAGCGTCGACAATACATACGTCGAAATCTTCCTAAAGTTACTTCGACTTAATCTGAAGGGAACGTCGACTACAGCTCGACGTTGCGTCGAATACTATTTGACGCATATTTACTTAACCTTGTTTTTCTTTCTTAGAATTCATATTCAACTTAATTTAAGGGGTTAAGAGAAATCATTTTCCCAACAGCATTTCTCCCAATTAAGTGCTAAATTCATTTCCTCGCATCGCTGCAACACACGCTCACAATTTTTTAAACAATTTTTAAGTGAGTTTCCGAATACGGAAAAGTCGTCCATAAACACTTCCATCACCTCCTCTACTAACTCGTCAAATATCGCCATCATACATCTTTGAAATGTAGCTGGCACGTTACAAAGACCAAATGGCATCCTTCGATAAGCGAAGGTGCCAAAGGGACAAGTGAAAGTGGTTTTCTCTTGGTCGTCGGGCGAAATTGGGATTTGAAAATATCCCGACAAACCATCGAGAAAATAGTAGTAGGAGTGACCTGAAAGGCGCTCTAAGATTTGATCAATAAACGGTAGAGGGAAGTGATCCTTACGGGTGGCATCATTTAGTTTTCGGTAATCGATGCACATCCGCCAACCCGTAACAGTACGGGTTGGGATCAACTCTTTATTCTCGTTAGCTACTACCGTAACGCCACCTATCTTCGGTATGACTTGTACTGGGCTAACCCAAGTACTATCCGATATCGGGTAGATAATTCCCGCGTCCAATAGTTTGATCACTTCGGTCTTAACGACTTCTTTCATGTTAGGGTTTAGCCGCCGTTGAGGCTAGACCGAATTTCAGGAATTATCATCGAGAAAGATTTTATGAGTGCAGAAGGAAGGGTTTATACCCTTAATATCCGAAATTTGCCACGCAATTGCGTGGCGGTGCTTTCTTAAGACAATAGCTAACTCATAAATTTTCGAGTTGCTAAGTTCGGATGAAACGATGACGGGTAGCTTCGACTCTTTTTCTAAAAATAAATACTTAAGGTGAGGGGGAAGTTGCTTTAGTTCTAAAACGGGTGGTTCTTCATAAGAAGTTTTGATTTTCAATTTTTCTAAAAATAGTGGTTCGGGTGGTGTGAAACGAGTGACTTCTTCTTCTTCCACACAAAAGAGTTCGGCGAGCTCGGACTCGTAACTCGAGGTGGAGACTAACTAGGGAGGTGAATCGAATTCCCAACACTCTTCCAGGTAAAAACACGAATCGTCGTTTTCTAATGTGTTCCGCATCGAGGAATTTATGCCGAAAGAAACTTCATCGTCTCCAACCCGAAGGAGGAGCTTTCCGTTACTTACGTCAATAATGGCGCGGGAGGTGGCAAGGAAGGGGCGACCGAGTTTGAGGGGTACTTCGGCATCCTCTTCGATGTCAAGAATGACAAAGTCCACCGAGAAGATGAACTTGTCGACCTTGACGAGCACGTCCTCCACTATTCCTACCGGATATTTTAAAGAGCGATCCGCTAATTGAATACTCATTCGAGTGGGGCTTGGATTTCCTAGACCTAGTTTCTTAAATAGTGAAAAAGGCATGAGATTGATACTTGCTCCCAGATCCGCTAAAGCGTGTTTTACTAACGAATTGCCAAATAAACACGGGATGGAGAACCGTCCCGGGTCATTCACTTTTCTAGGCAATTTGTTGAGTACAACCGTGGAGCATTCTGCGTTCAAAGAAATATGCGAAATATCTTCTAATTTTTTCTTATTGGAGAGCAACTCCTTAAGATATTTCGCATATTTAGGCATTTGAGAGATAGCCTCGCAGAAGGGTACATTAATGTGAATTTGCTTTAAAATATCTAAAAACTTTTTATAATTCTTTTCTGCGCTCTCGCTTTTAAACTTAGATGGATACGAAATATTTGAAGTAGAAGCGCGCGGAGCTAACGTAGCAGGTAAATTCGAAGATAAAATAGGAGGAGGAGGAGGGGAGGAAGTTACCATGGGTTCGTCCTGTTTTGAAACCACCTCCTTCCCGCTTCGGAGTGTAATCGCATTTGCGCTCTCCCTTGGGTTTGGCTCCGTGTTTCCCGGAAGGGCTCCTTGCTGGCGCTCGGAGATTATCTTTGCTAGCTGGCCCACTTGGTTCTCCAAATTTTTGATCGATCCGGTGAGGTTCCGGATGTTCGCTTCATTTGTAGCAACATATTTTGCAAAAACCTCTTCAAGCGGAGAGGGCTTTTGCTGTTGCGGTGGAAAACCGGGTGGATTAAAATTTGGAGGGGGAGTTAAATTAAGAAGTTGATTTGGAGGTTGATTTAAATTTAAGGGACGCTGAGCATTTCCTTGATTGCTCCATGAGAAATTCGGATGATTCCTATAACCCGCATTGTAGGTATTATTATACGGAGCGGTGTTCGGGTTATAGGAAGGCCGAGGCGGATTTCCCATGTAATCAACTTGCTCTTCAAGTAAAACATTATTAGCCCAAGGAGGAGTGGCGGAGGAAGCAGACATCTCCGCCACTTGCTTTGTTAAGCGCTCAACTTGTAAAGCCAAATTTGCGTTAGCGTCTATTTCAAAAATTCCGGCCGGCTTATTAGGCCGCGCTCGGGGCATGTTCCATTGGTATGCATTTGTGGCCATCTCTTCGAAAAGCTCTTGAGCGGCGATCGGGGTTTTATTATTTAATGTCCCTCCGGCGGCCGCATCAATCATTTGCCTCGTTTGGAGATTTAAGCCATTATAAAATATTTGCACTTGTTGCCAAGTGGCAAGTGCGTGGTGAGGGCATCGACGCAAAAGCTCCTTGAAGCGCTCCCATGTGTCATAGAGAGTCTCCGAGTCGATTTGCATGAACGACGCAATATCCGTGCGCAATTTAGCAGGTCTTTGAAGGCGGGAAATATTTATTGAGAAATTCTTCCGCCATTTCGGCCCATGTAGTGATGGATCCCCTTGGTAGGGATCCCAGCCACTGCTTGGCCTTAGACCGCAAAGAAAAAGGAAAAAGACGTAATCGAATGGCGTCATCGGTGACGCCATTGATCTTAAATGTGTCGCAAATTTCAAGAAAGTAAGAAATATGTGAGTTTGGATCCTCGTCCGGTTGACCATCAAAGGTCACCGATTGTTGCACCATTTGTATGATGCTGGACTTGATCTCAAAATTATTGTTCGCCACCGTGGGGCGAACAATACTCGATTGTGTGCCTTCTAAATTCGGCCGCGCATAATAGGACATGGTCCGTTGCGCGTCCTCATTAGGATTTGGCTCGTTAAGATTAGGAGGATTAAGGTTATGATCCATGTTCGCTGCGTTAGTGTCCCCGATCGACTCTTCGGATTCTACTTGATTTCCTTGATCACGAGAACGGCGGTGCCTCAAAAGGGTTCGCTCGATTTCCGGATCAAAAGGAAGAATCGAAGTGCTACCACGGGTCATACACTAAAAAGAGAAGGAAGGAAGAAGAAAAGGAGAAATTTTTTTTTGTTCTTTTAGGCAGATTAAGTTAGTCTTGGACTTCCCAAGATCTACCCGGTGAAGGGTCTGCAAGGTACTAGGAGGTGAGATGGGATGACACCCCAAACGTCCCTTTCCAAGATTTTAATTTCACCCTTAAAATTTTCAAAAATAGAAAAACTAAAATAAAAACAACATGATAAAATTAATAGCTATCCTTGTTTCAAAATATCTACGCAAAAGTCCCCGGCAACGGCGCCAAAAACTTGATATTTAATTTTGCGGTTTTGAAGTTTAGTGAAGGTTTGATAATTTTCTCCAAAACTATTTCCGATAATGGCAAGTGTACCTTATCGTCTATAGTATAGGATATTAAGAAATATCAAGGTCGTATTCCACGGGGCGCGTTGATTACTTCTACTTTGAGGGAAGTCGCTATTATCTTATCTAACGATATTTTAGGGGTTTTAATTACTTGGCTAGAAAAAAAGAAATTGCAAGCTAAATTTAGAGTTTAGATGATGATAAAAGAAGCTAGTACTCAATCAAAAGTCACCTTGGAGTGAGAAAAGACAAGTGAAAAGAGATTAAATCTAATTCCGTTTAAATTGAACTACTTGACCGTGGAGGTTCCCGAAGCTCGAACATGCCTCTCTCGAGGTTAATGCCCAACTAAGTTTAGGAAAAATCAACCGGACTCTCGTCCTATAATCGATTACCTAAAACTTGCTTTACGAAGTGAACCCCGCTATTGGATTTGACTCCAATTCGGGAGATTTACGTCATCCTCTCTCGAGGAGTGCGTGCAACTCTCTTTACCCTTGAGTGATCGATTCATACTTTGAGCCTCTCGGCTAACTAAGTATGAAAACATAAGCGAAAACCATATATCGAAAATATGGCCTCACTAATTAAAAATCAAGGGTAATTCAAGTGTTTATAAAAACGGAAAAAGAAAACTTTAGAAAATCATAACTTGTCTAACTCATCCTCGGATCATTTTGATTGAGTACTAATGAGGATTAGTTAATCATGGTGGAGGGGAAAGAGGAAGAAAAATAAAAATGCATAATAAGAAAATTTAACTAAGTAAGGAGGAGACAAAATAAAGAGAACAACTAATTTTTATTTAATTGAAAACTATTTCAAGTCTTAAGAGAAGAGATTGCAAGCTAGGAAAACAAGTTACAAGCTTAAACTAAACTATTACATTGAAAGGAAACTAGTACATTGCATGAGAAAAGGAAGAGAGCATGAGAGTAAAGTCACGTGAACATGAACATGAAAGTAAAAAAATACTCAAGATTGGCTCCAACAGCACCTCCCCCACTCCAAAATTCTGAACCCTGGACTCAAGGAGAACCTCTGAATTTATAGGAAAAAATTTCAGATTACACGCCCTCGGTCACGGGCGTGACCAAGGGCGTGACTGCACTATTCACATCAGATCTGACAGCGGCGTGGGCTTGAATTCGGCGCGGCGAAAAGTGACGTGTCACGGGCGTGACATGTCGGGTCACGACTGTGACTTTGGATGGCTACATTAAATGCGGCGTGGGCTGTAATTCAGCGCGGTGGCGAAGCAGAGATCACGCTGGAAAGTCACGGCCGTGACATGTGGGTCACGGGCGTGACTTAGGTTGACTTCTCGACAGCATCTCCACGTCTCGACGGCGGCTCCACGTGGAAGATTCTAAGTTTACACGCCCTTGGTCACGGGCGTGACTTTGGGTCACGGGCGTGACCTGGGGCGTGACTTGGTGTGGGCTATCTCAGACAGCGCGGCATCATTCTGGACTGATCTTTAGGTTACACGCCCTTGGTCACGGGCGTGACCGAGGGCGTGACATGCCATTTTTCCCGATTTGTCCCAAAATTCTGCAAATATTGAAATTAAGCTAATTTAGAATCAAAATTACAAAAAGAACTAACTTATAACCTAAAATTGACATAAAAGGAAAATTCATATTAAATATTTACAAAATTTTCTATTAAAAAGTTATAAAAATACTACTTATCAGAAACACAAACTCAAATCAAAAGGGCTCATTCAATCACATCTCCCCAAAACCAAATACGATGTATTTGGGTACCCAAAGGAACCGTCACACCAAGGCCTCTTTGGATACCTAAATCTCTCATCTACTAGTATCATCAAATGCATGAAGTAGAAACCTTACAAATTGAAATATACAAATTTCTACTTCATGATATGCTTTAATGTCTTTTCTATATTTTCTTTTTTTTGTTCTTTTTAAACTATCATGCCATGGTCATCCTATATAGTATTGGAAATATGATTTTATCTCATAAAGCTTAATGAGTTTATAAATCATTTTTGATCAAAATTCAAAATAATATTTTTATTTTGATGACATATCTTTTATTATTATAAATATCTTATATTATCTATATGAATCAAACTCTAAATTTGCTATAAGATATTTCAAATTAAATCCGGTTATTAGGCTATTAAGATTCTTAGCCTTCACCAACAAGTGGTTGAGTGAAATAACTTGATCTAAAAGAAAATTCAAGATTTAAATAAAAGCTCAACTTTCAATATGGGTGTCATTATTCACAACAAAAAATTATATTGTGTTCTCTCCTTGATGTCAAACATGATCTAAACCATCACTATTGTTCACCTATCAAAAAATCACATATATATATTCAAAATTCTTAATTAAAGGAAAATCACTAAAATGTGTTGAAAGAAGTTATCTTCATAATGAATATTGAATTCACAAACACCACCATGATCTAGTGATATCTTTTGCTAAACATCCCTAAAATCATAATTCATATCAAGAATCATCTACCTATCACAAATTATATGATAACAATTGACATTATAATTGTTTACCATGGTTGGTGTTATGGTATATTATGTGTATATTGTGATTTATTTCTAGTTTAGACCTTTGAATCATTGTGATATCAAATCAAATAGAATTGTCACTCCATTCTAGGTCTCTAAGATGAAACACAATCAAACTTTGGCAAAACATTAATCTCAAATTTATCGTACTAACATTGTCACCTAAAGAATATTTATATCTATGTTAGGTATTATATGTCAGGGCATATCCATGTTACTATTTGCATGAACATTACTCCTTGTTCACTGAAACCATGCATATTTGATTTGTTCAAACATGATATCTTGGGTTTTCATTTCCTATTTTTTTTAAGTTATAAGCACAAGTCTTTAGAAAGGTCAAAATGAAAACATAAGTAAATATATCTCATGCAATGATTATTTTGTTAAGTCATATAAGAAATCGCTTACGTTTCATGCAATTTGGACCATCCAAAACATCTCCTAATAATCTGCAACTTCAGCATGGAACTACTATTGGGACACCTAATCAAGACCACCAATCAAAATTTCTAAAATCCTAAAAAATCATTCACTGTCTCCCGCGCTAGCGCTACCGCAGGCGCTAGCGTCCATGTTCATTTTTCTGTATTTTTTAAATTTCTAAAAATCCCTTAAAATATATAAATCTATATTTTCTACTTAGTTTTGCACTTCTGTGTTTCTTTATTTTTTGAAAAATCAAATACAAAACTACAAAAACCAAATTACAAAAAATATGTTTTGTTTTTTCGCTTGTGTTGTTTCCTTTATTTAAAGTTCATCTTTATGCAAAAATCAAATATAAAAACTACAAAAGCAAAAATTACAAAAATATGCTTTTATTTGTAAAAATCAACTACAAAAATATAAAACAAAACAAAAACAAGTATCAAAATTATTCTTCTGAACTTAACTTTTCTATGTATCTTGCGAAAGGGTGATTTGGGCTATCATCCCATCATATCACCTAGTACCGGGTGAACCTCTCACAAGGTAGCCCTCGGGAAGTCCAAGATCAATTTTATAAGTTCAAACTTTAAATAAAAATTATTTTTCAAAAATATCTGTATGGACTTTATTGTAAAAATCAAGCATGAGTTAATCTATTATTCAAAACTTCTATAATGTTCCAATTTATCTTTTCAAACTACTTTGAACATTGTTTTCATCATGCTTAGATATGTCTATTAATATGTGCATAAATTATATTGAAAAAGTTGTGTAGAACTATGCGTAGCATGCCTCTAAGTATGAGTAATGTTTTATGTTTGATAATGATCGCAATTCACTCACTTATTTTGGCATTGTCTACTTATGTGTTTAATCTAAGAATATTTCTGTATGTTTTGTAATAGTACAATGAATTAAAATTGCACAAGTATCTTACCTACACAACCTTTATTTGCACTTTTAAAAGTTAAGAAAAGTGGTTATCTTTTTCATAAATTATATTGGTTTGCAAAACAAGTGTATTCGGAGAACTTTGTACAAAACAAAATCATAAAATAAAGTGACAAAGATAACTCCACCAAGCACTACTTGAACCTCCTGATAAGTCTTAATAAGCGTTGTGAGGTTGAGCACCTTGGAAAGAATAATAAAGTATCTTGTGCAAACCATAACTTTCTTTCAAAATAAAAACCACTTATTCTTAAGTACACCGGATCACAATAAAAATCAATCTTGAAGAATAAAACTATGTGATCCCCCAAGCACTACTTTGCACCCTGATAAGTCTTGATGAGCATTGTGTGTGCAGAGCACCTTGGTAGTTGTACACTTTTCTTTGTGCATTGAAGTGAGTAGAAGTAAAATTATTTGTGTTTTATTGTGCTCTTTACTTTATATATTACTTGTATTTTTGATTAAAACATTTGTTTACTCTATTCAAAATACACTTTTATGCACATCATTATCTTCCATAACAATTCTTCTCATGAGTATTGGATCCTAATGCTAATTCTATACTACTCTTTATTTATGAAATGCACTAGATAACCTAGCATGCTTTCTACAATGTTTGGTATGTTTTGAAATTGTGAATTAAAGTAACATTGTAGTAATCTCTTTTTGATAAGATTATTTCATGCTTGGTTACTGTATTGTCAAAACAAAAATTTTAAATGCAAAATGATTTACAAAAACATCTTCTTTTTGAAATTGAACTCATATATCTTTTTATGAACCATCATTGATTACCATAAGATGTTTTTTTGTACTTCTATATGTCTTCCGCATCATAACCATATAATTGTTTTACCTTGCACTTTAATACTTATTTGAAATCTTTCATCTTGTGTGCATCATCACTTGAATCTTCAAATTCCTTTCTTGCAATAAGTGGTAGACTTGCTTGGTAAACTTTATATTGGTTGAATTTTTTTTGCTTATAACTCTGATCTATTTCTATTTTAAACACTCCTCCAACAAGTGAAATATTGCTTATAAAACATCTCTTTTTAACTTAAACTCTTATTTAGTATTATGATGCTTCTTTTTCAAAATCTTCCGCAATACTCAAACTCTGATTCATTCATGAATTTCAATATAGCTATGTGAGTTTTATTTCAAAAATTCAAATAAAAATATAAACCCATATGCTATGATATTTCCCATTAGATTTAAATGCTTAATGTTTCCAATAATTGTTATCCATGACATCATTTCTCACCATAGCGGGGGCGTAGGGTTGTAGACATTAGATAACCTTATCTCTAGACATGTCTTGTCCTTAACCGGGGAGGGTTCCAGTGGAGCCTTGCGAGGCACTGGGGGAAAAGAGTGCTAGGTTAAGTTTTTTGTCTAGTGTTTGCATATGGGATTAACACCCCAACCTACGGCATGTTTAGAGCTCCTCATGCCCAATCCGTCACTTAGTACGGGGCTAGGGTGTTGACATATTGTCTGGATAGATTGGTTACTTGGAAATCATGATTGTTTTTAGGCTTACAACTCTTATTTAAAGGGGAAATCATTATTTTTTGCTTAAACTCTATAATATAAAAGGGGGAGAACTACAAACAAAAGGGATAAAATAAGTCATAACTCTGATCATTTTCAATGAAAGACAAGTCTAAAACTCCTTATCATTTACTTAAAAAGATCGATCATGCCTTCTCTTTTATTTACACATTTTTAGTGCTTTGTTTCCCTACCCACTTTTGCTAATAACAAAGGGGGAGAACTAACATGATAAAATGCAAAAGGGGGAGAACTAACAATGATAAATGTAACCCGCTATCATAAACCCAACATGACAAATTCAGTTGATAGCATACATATTAAGGGAGCATTCACATAGGGGGAGCATATATTTAGGGGAGCAATTCTAAATGCTAAAATCAATAATCATCCTAAAGTCATCACTCTCACACACACACAAGTATAGTCTCATCATGCTTATTTATTAATGCTTTGATTTATCATTAATAGATTTGTTATTATCAAAAGGGGGAGTTTGTTGGAACACGGTCTTCCGCATCTCCTAGGTTTGAGAATAACAAATCCTATGTGTATTTGATCTTGTGTGTTCAAGTGTGCAGGTTAACATAGTCCACATGACTCATGGAGTACTCATGATGTCTGCCCCCAAAATTGAGGCCAAAATTCAAACAAGCTCACTAGCGCCGGCGGTAGCGATAGCGCCCGGCGCTAGCATTGATTAGCTCGATTTCGGCGGCATTTTTAGAAGGAGCTAGCGCCCGGCGGTAGCTACTAGCGCTGGCAGTAGCATGGCGCACAAGAGGCATAGAGCAAATTGTTGCCACGGATGGGAGATTCGTCCGCGCAAAATCATTCCTAATTCGGGCTAGCGCCGGCGGTAGCGCTAGCGCCGGCGGTAGCGTGAAGGCTATAAATTGGATGCTTTGGCTCCCAATTCTTCATCCTCCTCCAATCCCAAACTCCAGAGCTTCGTGCCACAGCAGAGAGAGGAAGATTCAGAGCGATACTCCCACAATTCCATAAAGCCTTAAGGAGATCCGTGGAGAAGATTTCAACACGCGTCATCATCGTGACGAAAGGCTGCATCGACTATGATCATACTCTGCGGGCCTTCATCCACTTCTCCAAGAGATCCACATAGAGGGAGTTTTTATATTATTGTCTTTTCATTTCATATCTTTTCTGTAAACGGTAGTGAAATCGCCTCAGTGTTGGCGACTAGGTCTGGGGTAGGACTTAGGGCTGAAATTCGCCTCGTGTTGGCGACTAGATCTAGGTTAGGTCTAGGGGGTGCTCGAGGCCTTTCTGGGGATAGATCGGCTAGAGCGGCTTGAGGCCGTATCTGGGGAGAGATCGGCTAAAGCCAACCGGTTCGTGGGGATACGAGTCGTTATAGAAAATGAAAAAGAATTTTTATTAGTTGCCTCCGATTTCTAGCGTCATAGAAATCAAATTTTGTAAAACATTATTTGATATTAATAAAGCATATCTCTTTATTATTGTTTTACTTGATGTCTCTTTACTAATCTTGCAATATTCCGAAGTTTTTCTAAATATAATCTAAAGTTTTTGAAAACCCTTATTCACCCCCCTCTAAGTGCGCCGACCGATCCAACAGTTCTTCTTCTTCTACTTCCTCCTTGAACCCTAAAAGATTGAATAATATGAACTGCTCTCTCTCAGTACAGTGAAAAACTGAAGGCCGCTCTTCATCAAATATCATACAACAGCAAGATTTCAATAGAAGAAAGAGATAGGATCTGATGCTCATAACCTCTGCAAATCACCTCTATCAAAAGCAGGGGTTCATCTTTAGCAGATCCAGAAAAGAGAAAACTGAAGCAGAAGGCTTCATCAGAATTCTGATAGCAGAATTCTTCTCACTACTTCTTCCTCCTTTCCTTCACCTTTTCTCAACTGTAAAAGAATTTTAAGAATCCCTCTTCCAAAAGATTCAGTGGATCAAGATCTCTTTATCAAAGATCTGTGGTTCAAGATCTCCTTATCACAAGATCAGTGGTTCAAGATCTTCTTATCAAAAGATCTGTGGTTCAAGATCTCTTTATCAAAAGATCTTTGGTTCTATGAGTCTCCTTATCAAAAGACTCAAGCACGATGGTGTATTCCTACCAGGTGGTAGAAGAGAGGAGTACCCACATTTTGGCGAGCCTCTATAAAATTCCTTGTGTCTGTGCTGTGCTTTTCGGTGCAGTCCCATTTAATTTCTCCACATTTACTTTCAGCACTCTTTATTTTATATATTCTGCCTGTGGTTTTGGTTTGAGTGCATAACACCTTAGTAAGTTTTATTGTCTGTACTGTTATGATACAAAAATTGTTAAAATCTCTATTCACCCCCCTCTAGAGGATTCTCAGGGGCACACTGTGCACTTTAATTCTCTTGACCTAGCTTAGTTACTTTCTCAAGTAGTTCATCTCCCTTGTCACTTAAGGAGATGATCTCTGCAGCTTGTGCCTTACAGAGAGCTGTTGCTTTCTTAAGGGCATCAAGCAATGCACCAAATTTCTTAATATAATCAGTGTCAACTTCTCTTACTATTGAAGAGGAGCTGGCACCTGAATCTGTGTCAGAGTTGGTAGGAGAGGCTTTAGGAATTACCTATTTGTGATGAATTTCATCACAACATTCTTCAAATGAGAAAGCCATGGCTACTATGCGGCTATCTGATTCTGATGAGCAGCAATCATTGTCACTGTCACTGAGTGTCTTCATATTCTTTGCCACAAATCTTTTCTCTGACTTCCTGTTCTTTGAGTGCTTTCTTTCATAACTCTTCTCTTATCTTTGAATGGACATTTGGCAGTGACATGTCCAGGATTTTTATAGTTGTAGCAAACAATGTTAGAAGAAATATGTTTGCTGGATTTGGAGTCATACATGTTTGATCTGTGTTTCCTCCCAGAATTGTCTTCTCTCCTGTAGCTAGAGGGTGAAGCTTCATATCTTCTATTTCTCAGTAGTTTCTTAAACTGCTTGGTGAACAGTGAGAGATCTTCATCAGAGAGTCCTGAGTTGGAGTTGCTTGAGGTTTCTTCCTCTGAGACATAGATAGGCTCCACTGTCTTGTGCTTTCTGGAAGGTTCAGCTTTAAAGGCCACTGCCTTTTCTCTATTGTAAGCCTTGGAGTTTTCCCCCTCAGCCTTCCCGGTGTTTAGATGCAGCTCATATGATAGGAGCTTGCCATAGTGTTTTCTAGGCTCCATTGCTCCCAGATTGCCAACTTCCCTTATTGCACAGCTTCATGTCCCTTTCTTTGTTCAGGGATCTCAGGAATTTGTCATTTAGCTCATAGTTGGTGAGCTCACTTTCGTAAGTTCTTAGCAAATTGACAATCCTGAAGAACTTCTCATAGCAGTTAGCTATGTCATCCTTCTTGTCTTCCCTGAAGGATCATAATCCTGATTCAAGAGAGATTTTTTGTCATCCATGACCTCTTCAGTTCCTTCCATGTAAACAACCAATGAGTCCCACATTTCCTTAGCTATTTTGCAATGAATCAGATTTTGAAATATTGAATCAACAATTGCATTTACAATTATGTTCTTTAACCTTTTGTCCATAGTAACCAAGGCAACTTCATCCTTGGTAAACTGGGATAAGGTCTTGGGTGTTGGAGTTGTTGTTGGATCCCAGGAATGTTCATGGGAACATATGGTCCCTCTTCCACTACCAGATAGACTATAGGGTCTGAGGCTTCTATGTACAACTTAATTCTTTGCTTCCAGATGGTGAAGTTCTCCTTAGTGCAGAAGGGCAGCTTCATTGCGCTCATTTCCTTCTGATGCTCACCAGCCATTGATTTAGCACAACCCACTAAATTTTTAGATCTTGTTCTAAGATGTTAAGCCTTTGAACTCAACCTGCCTCTGATAGAAATTGAATGATATGGGTTGTCTATAAACTACACCTAGATGGGGGTGATTAGATGTTTTCAGAATTATTTGCTACTTTTGATTTAGCTGTCGCAGCACAAAAGCAATCACAGAAAACACACAAGATTTATAGTGGTTCCCTTACAAGACAATGTGTCTAGAGGTAGTCCACTGTCCCTCCCACCTATCTAGCAGTGTGCTAAACTAGGCAACTTGTCCAACTCAGATCTTTTTTTCTATAAATAGATCTTACAACTCAGGCTCACACAGAACCCTACCAAGCTCAGACTTTACAGGCCTTACAATAACTCAGATCTTCAACAAGATCCTAGAAAACTCAGGCTCACTAAGAATCCTACCAACTCAGATCTATCACAAGATCCTACCAGCCCAGGCTCACATAGAACCCTAGAAAGTAATACTGAAATGTTGTTCTAGAAGAAAAGACTTTAGGATGAAAGCTTTGAATAGCAGGTCTTCATATTATAACAATAAGCCCAAAGATCTTGTGGATCAATCAACCTTTCTTTCGAATCTTCTTTAGACCTTCACAGTACATCAACTGTGAAGTCTTCTTCTTGTTGATTCTTTTCTTTCTCTTCTAGAAGTATGTATGAGAATAATCTTGAGAGACAATACTGAGCAAGCGTGTTCTGTCAATAAAAATCTCTCCTTTTATATTGCTCTGCAATTTTGAATAAAACCCCATAATCAATTTTCCATTTTAAACGTCTTGGCAACATTTCATCATAATTACTAGACGTTCTTGGAACTTGCAGAATATAGAAGTTATAAATTTCTTCACTAAATACTGTGCAGTGGCAATATTCTGTAGAGAAAATATCATTTATTGCTCCTTGAATTGTGCGCAAGATAGGCGGCATGCACATTCCCTAAATATAAATTTCAAAGAATTTCTGCGCAATAAATACTGCTCTGCAACTGTCAAAGCGATAATATTCCTTCAAGACGATATTATCTTGATCGACAAATATTCCTCACGACGATATCGTCGACATACTTCCTTCTTCATGACTCTACTTGATATCTCAACGATCTTACTTCTTCTAGATGATATCGTCGAGATATTTCTTTTAATAAGTATTAGACTTATTCATCAGGCTGACAGTCTTTCTTCAAGATGATATCGTCTTGATCTTCTAGATGATGTGAGGTCTTCAAACCTATGTTTGCCCACATGAACCTTTCTTCATGACTTAAAGAGTTATTCTTTTAATCTTCAAGATTATGCCTCTTCTTCAAGACGATATCGTCGAGTCATCTTAGCTCTTTCCATGATAAGATTTCATCAACCTTTAAGACAATAAAACTTCTTCAAGATGATGTCGTCGAGTCATCTGAACTTAGTCTTTCTCAACTATAAGCTTTCTTCAATCTTCAAGACTATATGCTTTCTTCAAGACAATATCATCGAGATATCTGAACTTAGCCTTATCAACGATAACCTTTCTTCAAGAAGATATCATCGAAACTGATTTGATGATATGATATATTTCTCGATGATTCATCTACTCAGTCTTGAGATGATATTTTACTTAGTGATTTTTACTACTATTATCCTATAGATACTAGTGATGTAGCTTTGATGTATCTGTCACAACATGAACTTAAACATGACATCAAAAACAACTTAGCTTATCTATACTTGTGTTCTTTCTTCAAATCTAGAGACATTGAAGGCATAAAACCCAACAAATGGATATTCTGACTCTGATTATGCGGGGTGTTCACTAGATCGTAAGAGCATAAGTGGCATATATCACTTCTTAGGCACGTCACTTGTTGTATGGTCAAGTAGGAAAAACAATTCAATTGCCCTCTCCCCAATCGAGGTCGAATATGTCGCACTAGTTAGTTGTTGTGCACATGCCCTTTGGATGAGTCAAACACTATAAGACTTTGGGGTTCATCTAAATAATATTGAATTAAAATATAATAATAAAAGTGCAATCGATCTAACCAACAACCCCATTTATCATTCAAGTTCTAAACAAATAGACGTGCATCATCACTTCATTAGGGATCACATTACTAAAGAACATGTGAGGTTTAGTTTCATAGGCACAAAATCCCAACTTGCGGACATCTTTACAAAACTCTCCCCGATGCTCGTTTCAATATGCTTAGGCTAGAATTTGGTGTCTTGGATATATCCCATTAAATCCTACAAAAAAGCCACTTCTCCTACAAATAAAATTCTATGCTATTCTATCATGTCAGCATCTGATTTTTTATTTTATTTCACAAAAAAAAAACATTTCCCCATAAAATATAAAACCATTTTAATTAAACAAAAACATGCTTAAAGAGCATTCTAATGATCTTTAAAATGTATGAATTTTCTACACTAAGGTCTCCATACAACAACTCTATATCAAAGAAAAAATTCAAAAACTGAAGAAATCGTCTACTGTTATGGCATTAACTTCTAACGCCAACATTAGGCTCCAACGCAAGCGTTAGCCTTCTTGCTCAAAAATTTCCATTATCATATATTTAAAAATCTCTGATATTTTTTCATGCATATTTTCATATCTGCTTCTCTATTTTGAAAAATATTAATTTCCTTTCATTTTTTTTCTTATTTAAAAATCTACAAAAAAATTCAAATAATCAAAAAATTTCAAAAATATGTTTTGTGATTGATTTTGTTATTAAATGTTCAAAAATATGTTTTTCTTTTACTACTTAATTATAAGACTTCACATGAGAATTTTTTCTAGTATTTTCTTCCCAAATGTTCAAAATTGATTAGGCATACTCTTCCAAGATTCTCATAAATGATTAATTTTCATTTCAAGCTTCCTAAACATTGTTTTGTCTTGTATTGACCTTAATCTTATTATGTGCAATGAAATAGACTATAGAAAATTGTGTAATATTGTCTAGCATGCCTCTAAGTATGAGTAATCCCTTTATGTTAAATAATGATTCATTCACTCACACTTTTGGTAATCTACATGTGATTATAATCTTATTCTTACATGATTGTGTACTGTAATAGTTTAACATGTTAAGTTGTATGTCAAAATTAAGTACAACTTCTTTTAAAACATTAATTTCCTGCACATATAGAAGTATTGTTTTTCAAAAAAATTGTTGTTTGCAAAAAAAAAGTGAATTCGGAGACCTTTATCCTTAATAAAAAATATATGAATAAAATGACAAAGATAACTCCACCAAGCATTACTTAGCCTCCTGATAAGTCTTAAAGAGCATTATGAGGTTGAGCACCATGGAAAGAATTATAAAGTTTCTTGTGCAAACACATCTTTTTATCACTTCAATTTGTACACCGGATCACTCAAAATAAAAAAAATCATAAAATGCTTATGTGATCCCCCAAGCAATACTTCGCAACTTGATAAGTCTTAATGAGCATTGTGTGGGCGAAGCAACTTGATAGTTGTACTCTTTTATGAGCTTTGAAATAAACATTCTAGAATTAATGTATGGAAGTAATTCTAAAACTACTCTCTTATCATTGTTTTACTACTTCATTACATATGTCAAGTGTTTTGATTATATCACTTATATAAACTTATCAAAACACTATTTGCAAACATCGTTATCTTTTATAAAGCTTCTACTCATCAGAATTGGATCATAATGAATATCTACATAATTCTATTAAGTAAAAGCACTTGATTGCAATGCATGACCTCTACAATGTTTTCTTTGCTTGAAATATGAATTAGTTACATTGTAGCTATTATCTTTTTGAATATGTCAAATCATGCTTGCCTTTAGTTGTTGAAAAATTTTCAAGGTTAATGCTCCTTACAAGTGAAAATTCAAAAAATGTTTGCAATTATTTTAACTCAAAGCTCAAAAAAATCAAGAAACTTTCTCTAAATATTAAAACAATTATCATGGTTTCTTTGTTTTCCGCACTATTAATTTGATCATGTATTTTTACCTTCCTTTATCATACTTATTTCATGTTTTAATTTTAAGGTTTTTTAATCACTTGTGTTTTAAAACTCTTTTTCTTTTTTTTTTCAACAAGTGGTTGCCTTGCTTGGTAAAGTATAAGGGATTTTGTTACTTACACGCTTATCATATGTTATTCCGCTTCATTAATCCCTCTAAGCTCGAACATGACATTCTCTATTTTACAACAAAACTCTTAACCCTCTTTTGGTAGTTCCTACATTCACCTCTTTACCTTATTCTAGTCTTGTTTTGTTTCACTCCACCCACTTTTGCTAATAACAAAGGAGGGAGAATAACATGATAAATCTAAATGATTAAAGAGTAGGATTCACTAGATTAAGTGGGATCATAAATCTATTCTATGAGAGCATATACTAAGGGGGAGCACTAAAATAGTGGGAGCACATATCTCTAAATAAAATATTTGTCATAATAATCTCTAAGTAGCATAGTGTCACATCTCTTATAAAAACACATCTTTTACCTTTTGAAATCTGATTTATCTTAAATGGATTTGTTATTATCAAAAGGAGGAGATTATTGAAACATGGTTTTCTACATCCCTTTGGTTTGAGAATAACAAATCCTACATGTATTTTATCTAATTTGTCATTGTGTTTTTAGTGTGTAGGATTGAATGAAGATGACACTAGGGTGCTATGTGTTGGTCTGGACTAGCTCAAGTGCTGAAAAGAAAGGATGTGGTCTAACAACAGGCATTAGATCCAACGCCGACGTTTACCCTCGATCTCACCAGCATGAAAAGGGCACTGAGGGAAGCTATTGTTATTGAAGGTGCATTTTGGGAATGATTTGACCTAACGTCAGTGTTAGCCTTAACGCCAACGTTAGGGTTTCCTAAAATGAGATGTTTCCAAAGATGCAATATCTCCTTCCTGGTTTGTGGATTCGAGCCATCAAAACATTTCTATACATAATCAACACATGATGTTAGCCCTAATGTCGGCGTTAGCTTCGTCTCCTATAAATAAGTGGCATTCATTCTATTCAAGTTGATGAACTCAAGGAGCCCTATTTCAGCACTCTGATTTCTCTGTGAGGTCATATTTCTAGACCACAAAGGATCTCACATTCAAATTCAAGAGAAGGAATCAAAGGAGGCATGGATCAATGCTAACTCAATGCGAAGAACGCACGCTTTGACTTCAACAATCTTCAACGATTCTTCATCATCTCTTCCAAATTTCTTCATATGGAATTTTAAATTTGCCATTCAAATTTTATAATTCTTTTATCTTCGTGATCATTTCGTGAATTCTCCGTGGTTGTTGGCGAAAAGGCCATATGCGGCTTAGGGGGATTTCACCACAAGGCCACTAGGTCTTGGGCATAGATCTATGCGGTGCTCGAGGCCATTCTGTAGATAGAGAGGCTAGAGAGGATTGAGGTCGTATATTGGGATAGATCGGCTAAAGCCTACCGGTTCTTAGGAAGAAGAGTCGGTAATAAAAATAAAAAGAGTTTTCATATTATTCGTCTTGATTTCTAGCATGTTAGAATTTGATTTTGTAATCAATTTTATAAATGATAATCATGTCTTTACTCGTTCAATAAAATTGATTTGATTTTCAATTTCTAGCACTTTACTTTTTCTTCAATCAATTTTTAATAAAATATCAAATGTTATCCATTAAATCTTAAAGTTTTCAAAAACCCTTATACACCCACCCCCCCCCCCCCCCCCCCCTCCCACTCTAAGGGCACCTTAAGATCCAACAAATGGTTCCTGCATATTTGATATAAACCAAACTCTTGTTTTCAATATTATGTCTTTTGACTTATTTAAACTATTACATCGAGATAATCTTGATTGCACAAATGTTTTGTACAACTTTTTGATAGAACAAATTATCATGTATCAAGAATAGTAAGAAATCAAATTATTAATATTAATGATGTAATATTCCCTACAGATTTTGTTGTTCTTGATATTGGAAGTGATAATAAAACACATATTATTATGGGTACACTTTTATTGCATACTTACATTATTTTACAAAACATTAGGAGGGCGTCATTGACACTCAACTTATGTGGAGACAAAATTATCTATCTTTTAGAAGATGGCATTAGAAAACCTTTAGAGTTTGATGATCCCAAATTTATGATTAGTTTTATTGATGATTTAGTGTCGTCAAATTGCTTACTTGAAATGTTTTGTAGGGATTCTTCACAAATATCATTGTCTGGAGTTATTACACCAAATATAATGCATAAGGAAATTCTTGGCCAACTTAACTCTTTGGATCAACATGAATCTGAACCTTACACTTCAGCATTTATATAATTAAATTCTAATTTAGTTGCATATCCTAAAAAATCTATTGAAGAACCACCTATATTTGGGACGAAGAAACTTCCCGAGCATTTAGAATATGCTTATTTAGAGGGAGACTCAAAGTTACTTGTGTTTATATGTTCCTAACTTTCTGACTGTGAGAAGTCAAAGTTGGTAGAGGTTTTTCATACCCATAAAAATGATATAGCCTGGAAGATAATAGACATTAAGGGTATAAATCCTACTTTCTGCACTCATAGGATTTTGTTGGAAATTATTAATCTCCCATCTGTTCAACCTGAACGTCGGCAGAACCCTAATATGAAAGAAGTGTTAAAGATGAAATTATTATACTATTGGATGTGGGGATGATTTACCCAATTTATGGAAGTTCTTGGGTTAGTCTGGTATAGGTTGTGCCTAAGAAAGATGGATTAACGATTGTAGCAAATGAGAAGAATGAGCTTATTCCTCAATGGACAGTCACTAGTTGGACAATCTGTATTGATGATAGAAAGCATAATGATGCTACTCGCAAAGATCATTTTCCCATTCCTTTCATTAATCATATTTTGGAAAGGCTCTCTACACATGAATATTACTATTTTCTAGATGGTTTATTAGGATATTTCCAAATACCCATTGCTCTAGAAGATCAAGAAATGACCACTTGTACTTGTACTTATGGCACCTTTGCTTATCAATGAATGTCGCTTGGATTATGTAATGCACCCGTGACTTTTCAAAGGTGTATGTTGGCTATCTTTAATGAGCTTGTGGAAGATGTCATGGAAGTTCTTATGGATTATTTTTCAATATTTGGTGATTCTTTTGATCTTTGTTTGAAAAAGCTAACTCAAGTTTTGGCAAGGTGTGAAGAAACTAATTTAGTTCAAAATTGGGGAAAATGTCATTTTATGGTTCAAGAGGGGTTGTTTTGGGACACAACGTATCTAGTAAAGGAATCGAAGTGGAAAAGGCAAAGATAGAGATTATTGAAAATTTACCGCCTCCTACAAGTGTGAAAGTTGTTTGTAGTTTTCTCGGTCATGCTAGTTACTACAGACATTTCATTAAGGATTTCTCAAAAATCACAAAACCCATAACTAAACTTTTAGAAAAGAAATCAATATTTAATTTCGATATGAAATTTCTTTGTGCATTTGATTATCTCAAAATGTGCTTTGATAATGATAGCTTCTAATTTTCTTTTACCTTTTGAACTAATATGTGATTCTAGCAACTATAATGTGGGTCCTGTCTTAGGGCAGTGATGCAACAAACATTTTGACCTGCTAACATCGGCTAAAGAGTAATACACTACTATGGAAAGGAGTTAATGGCGGTGGTATTTTCTTTGATAAGTTTAGGTCATATTTGTTGGGAAAAACCCTTTTGATTTAACTAACAAATTATCTTGAAGTGATTTCATTAGTTAGGTTGTATTACCAACAGTTTATAGAAAGGGTAAAATGGTCATTAGATGTCCTAGGATATCGGATTCACTTAGTGTATCAAGACTGGGTCTAAGAGAAGCGCAAATTCAATTAAGTCAAAACTTGCTTCGAATAGAAGTTAATGCAACTTCGACTAAATGTCGACGTAACTCTGACTGAAAGTCGAAGTAACTCAATTTGCCTTGTCGATGTATCAAGACAAGTGGACGCAATGTCAAAAGGAACTCGGCATAGAAGGAAAAGCATGTCGAAGCCATCTCAGAAGTCGATGCAACATCGACTTCAATTCGACGCAGAAAATAAAGTTCGAGTCCAAGTCTTTAACTCGACAGATACGTCGATAAGTAATTGATGCAACATCGACATCTGAGTTCAGCCAGAGCTGAAAGTGATGTTAGATCTTAGATTAACTCTAGAGGGGGGTGAATAGAGTATTAAAAACATTTCACTTAATTATATAGCGGATTTAAAATAGTTTTATATATATGTGTATAGCATAGTGATTTATAAAAACTAAATAAAGAAAACAAATCAGCAGAGCACAACACACAGAAAATCACACACATAGGACACAAGGATTTTTATAGTAGTTCCCCAATAAACCTGGGTACGTCTACTCTTCTACCACACTCGGTAGATCCACTAGGTTTTTGATCAGGTGCCCTATCACAAAGGGGTTTTTGATCAGGTGTCCACACACCAAGGAGCTTTTGATCAGGTGCTCTAACCAAACCAAAGGTTTTTGTTCAGGTGCCCTGCCACCAATGGGTTAACTTTTGAAGGGAGTTATAACCCTGTACAAGAGGGGATAAGAAGGGTTTGAATGTTCTTCTCTGTCAATATTCTGAGAGAAGACTCTAGTGGATTGTTGATGTTGTAAAGCTCCTCTATCTGATGTAAAATTGTTGACAGTCGAGGATGGAAGCTTTCTCTTGATTAAATTGATCTTCCTGTGGCTGATTAATATGGAAGAATAAGTTCTTCAGATTTTTGTTGCTCTTTGAAGATCTGATCTTGTAGCGGAAATACTGAGAGAGTAGAGTTGATGTTCTCAGTGAATGAGTTCTGCTTGAGGTAGAAGAAGAGGATCTATAAAGCTTTTTCTTTCTTCTTTTTCTTCCTGTAACTTTCTTTCTTTCTTTTTCCTGTACAAAAAATCTGTAATGTGTTCTGTATTGATCCTGTCGTGAAAAATTGTGTTGTAATAATACTACTATATCTTCTTTTCTTATTCCCTTTTGAAATCTCTGAAAGATTTGAAATTCAAATCCCTTAAATTAAGGAATAGAATATTCAAAAGATATATATCCTGTACTGCAAATCTGATACGTCGTTTACCTTTTTCCTTTTCTAGGAACATATCCTTTTCCGCTAAATGTCAATGGCTATAATCTCGAAATAATAACAGGAAATATATTATCCTTACTTATCTGGAAGAATAGAGCGGTTGCAGAAGATATCTGAGTTCAGAGAAATAGAATAACTGAACTTCTGAAATAAATATGCTGTCATTTAATTTGTCGTACAGAATTGGATTCGTCGGTCTCAGAGCTGTGTTCGTCGATCTGAAGATATTCGTCGAATGCAGACTGAGTTCATCGAACGGAAGGATTCGTCGACCGCTGAGCCGCTGAATAAAATCGTCGACCACTGAACTGAATAAATTTCGTCGACCGCTGAGACTGGATAATTTCGTCGACCGCTGATCCGCTGAGACGTTGAGACTGAAGATCGTCAACCGCTGAGAGCGAGCCGCTCGTTGAACGTAGAGTGTAAGTCGTTCGTCGAACGCAGAGAGCAAGCGGTTCGTCGAACGCATAGTGGAGTTCATCGAACGCAAAACCTGAATCATTTCTTGAGTTCTAACAGCCTAAACCCTTGACCCATTGACTATACATTGGGGTTAACATGATCCTAGTCAACAGATAGTGATCCTAGCCCAAATCAGTAATAGGGTTGTTCCAACAATCTCCCCCTATTTGGGTTAGGACACTATTTGACAAAAATTGAAACAAACAAAAATAACAATAGAACAACAGAGCATATATATCTGATATATTTTAAATATTTCGTTAGATATAAAAATATGATACTGTTGAAATTGTTGAAGTGAAGTGGAAGGTGGTCGGTGGTCTGAATTATGGAGACCGCAGAGACCGCGCAGTCTGCGCTGGTGCTCTACCGGTCTGGCTCTGCCGGTCTATTCTGGCGGTCTGCTGGTTAGCCGGTTTGTTCCTGGTTGTTGCGGTCTCGTCACGGGTTATTCTGCTTGGATTGTCTATCTCCTTTGTAGAAGACCGGGCGGTCTGTTCTGGTGTAACCGCTATGACCGGGCGGTTTGTGCTGGGCGATCTGGCGACTTGTCTGAAGTCAGCTAGATGCTCCTTGTTTGCTCTTGTCGATCTAATGAAGGAGTTCTCTTGTGTCTGCGTGGCTTGTGCGCGGTCTGCCTGCTGATCTGCGGACTTGGATGGAAGGTTGTCCAAGTGGTGTGATCGCGCGGTCTGCACTTTGAGACCGCTGGCGATCTGGTGGTTGGTGATTGTATCTCTCTTGTGGCGGTGACGACATCCGTCTTGTCGCATATAAATAGGGGTGCATGGCCCGTCATTCATAATGAGAACTGTAAGAACGAGAGCCTGGGTTATTTCGTGCGGTCTCAACTTTGAGGTCGGGCGGTCTCGGAAGCGAGTTGACTGTTTGTTGTGTTCGCAGGTTTGCGGTCAGCAGGTTGCGGTCTCCTTCCTTGGTGATTTCCTAGCGGCTTGAATAAACAGTTCGGCAGCAGCTTATATGCGAACTGGTTTATGATTGTTTTTGTGTTGTTCGCAGCGAGCTCAGCGATCAGGAGACCTTCAGCGGTTAGGCGATCTTAGTTGCGGTCTGGCGACAACTTCTGTTCTTTGTTCAAATAAGCTCCAGTTAGTGCGGTCTGAGGTGGCGTCTTGCAGTGCAGTCTGAGGTGGCAGTCTGAAGACATCTTGGTTGTTTTCTGTTCTTGCGGTCTCAGATCAAGTCGGGCGATCTCTGGAGTTCAGCGGTCTCTGCGGTCTCTGCTTGTCAAGCCGCAAGATTTGTTTTTTGGTGTGTTTTTTATTCTTCTCTCCTCCATGATTCTTATGAATCATGTCTCGCCATGTATACCTCGCACTGTAATCAAGTATTGTGATTCAATAAAGCTTTGTGTTACTGTGTGGCATATTGTGGTTGTTTGGCTATAACTCAGTTGATGCAACTCCTGCTTACTCCTAAACGATTCAAATCAAAAAATTTAACATGGTATCAGAGGGAGGTTGTTGGAGTGGATAAGTAGTGATCAACTTGAGTTGATATCGTCTTTGTGAAGAACAGACCACATAGATTGCCATGGAATGTAGATACGCAAGAGGGCTTGGTATTGAACTCCTCACATCGACTAACTATAAGAAGTGCAGGTCGTGTATGGAGAGTTACTTACTTGGCGAGGATCTATGGGAGATAGTTGGAGGAGAAGATACACAAGAAGTGTTTTTAGCAGGAGATAATATGGCAGAGGTGAGACTTTGGAGGAGGACTAATGCAAAGGTAGAGTTCACACTCAAGAGGGCTATCTCACCAGAGCTATTTGATCACATCATTGGATGTAAATCTGCTGCTGAGATTTGGACTTCTTTGGACGGGTTGTTCAATAAGAAAAATGTAGCTCGGCTACAGTTTCTTGAAAATGAGCTGACAAAGGCCTCTCAAGGTGATCTTTCTATTTCTATCTTCTTTCTCAAGTTGAAGAACCTCACTGCAGAGATTTCTGCATTAGACCCTGATGAGCCCATCTCGGAGGCAAAACTAAAGAGGCATATCATCCACAGATTGCGGAAGGAGTATCTAGCCTTTGTGATTGTCAGTTCAGGGTTGGGCAAATCAACCATCTCTGTTGGAGCCGGAGAACTTACTTGCTTCGCAGGAAAGTTTGGCAAGACAGATGGCGGGGACTTCTATCTCCGGGGGAGATAGTGATGTGTTGTTCTCTGGGAAGAAGAAGAAGAAATGGGAGAAGAAGAAGCCAGGTCAGGATGGACCCTCTACTTCATGTCAGCAAGATAGAGGTTATGCTTCTAAGTTTGATGGGAAGAAGAAGGGAGAGGTACCAAGGTGCTTCAGGTGCAATAAGATCGGCCACTTCAAGAAGGATTGTCGGGTTAATCTTCAGCCGGGACATGCAGCGGAAAAGGAAAAGCCAAAGTCTGATGAAGCTGGATAGGGAGGAGCCTTTGCGGCCAATATGATGGCGAGGACCATTAAGGCCTTGGCTGCCATCAACTTCGAAGAGGATTGGATCGTGGATTCAGGGTGTGGGCATCACCTCACCGGGGATGAATCAAAAGTTCTCTTCTTTGGCACCTTACTCAGGTAACGATGCTATCATTACGACTGACAATTCTGTTCATTCAGTAGAACAAGAAGGTGTTGTCTCTCTGAGCAGTGATAAGGGTCCACTCACATTGAGGAGTGTTTATCACATGCCTGGTAAGAAGAAGAATCTCTTCTTTGTGACCAATGTGGTCGATGTCGGTTATCACGTTCTGTTTGGCCCAACAGAAGTGAAGTTTCTTAAAACTCAACCGGAGATAAAGGGAGATGTTATCCATGTTGGAAAGCGAGTAAAGGACTTGTTCGTGTTATCAACAAGTACCTATGTTGATAAAATGAAGACCAATGATAGTGCGGCTATCTGGCATGAAAGGTTGGGGCATGTAGGCATGGATAAATTGAAGGCTATGGCTTAAGGGGCCTTGTCAAGGGCTTGCCTAGCTTGTCCTCCTATGGAGACTGTCATGTTTGTGCGGGATGTCAGTTTGGTAAGTCTCATCGACTTCCATTTGTTAAATCGCAAACAAGATGCAAAGCGTCGTTGGAGTGCATTCACGGTGATTCGATGGGACGGACTGCCACCCCAAGCTTTGGAGGCAACAGATATATGTTAGTGTTGATAGACGATTACAACAGATATGTCTGGGTGTATTTTCTGAAAGAGAAGTCGGAAGCTTTTGTGAAGGTTGTGGAGTTCAAGGAGCTGGTGGAAGGTCGGTTAGGCCTGTGGGTGAAAAAATTGAGAACTGACAATGGTGGGGAGTTCACCTCTGGTGAGTTCTCAAGTTTTTGCAGGAAGCACGGCGTTCGGAGAGAGCTCACTTGTGCCCATACTCCACAGCAAAATGGCATTGTAGAGAGGAAGATCCGTCATTTGACGGAAACCTGCAAATGCTGGCTTCATGCCAATGAGTATCCCAAAGTCCTTCTGGGCAGAGGGAATGTCTTGTGCAGCGTATATCATCAACAGGATGCATCGAAGTCCTATCAACATGAATACCCCTCACGAACTGATGTTCAAGGAGAAGCTGTGTGTTGCACACCTTCGAGTGTTCGGGTCAACCTGTTATGTGCATATTCCTGATGTTCTTCGGACAAAGCTAGATGCGAAAGCAAGAAAGCTAGTCTTTGTTGGATATGATGAGCGGAAGAAAGGATGGAGATGCATGGATCCTGAGACACGGAGATCTGTTATATCTCGGGATGTGGTGTTCGATGAGGTGATGATGAGTCCCAAATATATACACATTTATGGACTCATCTGGGCCGATTTTCTAGTCTATGCACTTCACTTTAGACATGTTTTCACTCATATTTGATACTCCATGCTGCGTGCACCTCTAGGCCCGTTTTTGGTGTTATTTCATGTTCTTCGTCATTATTAGTTTTCATGCATGGTTAAGTGCCACCTTCGGTGGCTAGATTGGTGTTGTATGCTGAAACAGGAGTTGTGCAGGTGTTCCCGGTACAACTCTGTACAGGAACACTGCGCACGATCGCTGGTTCTATAGCGCACGACCACTGGTCGTGCGCCGCTGATCATGTGCACTTAACCCTTTTTTCTGAGTTCCGTCTTGGACAGTGCGCACGACCACCTACGATAGTGTGCACGACCACCGGTCGTGCGCCACTAGTTCGTGCGCACATGGTATTTTATAAATTTCTTACTTTGCAGGCTCCACCCAGGTAGGCGCACGATCACAGAACTCCAGCGCGCACGACCACTGGTCGTGCGCCAATGACCGTGCGCACTATTTATTCCAGCGCCTATAAATTGTCCTATTCGCGATTTAGGTCGGGGACTCCGCATTTCTGCTGTCCAGTCCGTCGTTTTCGCCCCTTCTGCCGGTTCTCCGCCGCCCTAGGCCTCCTCCATCATCCTTGAGCTCCAAGGAGAGGTTTCTAGCCCAAAGATCGCCAACGTCGAGCAAGGAGATCGTGTACCGGAGTAGATTTGATCAGTGACACGAAGAAGACGAGCCATTGGGAGGAAGTGACAGCCCTCCTCTACCTCGGACATAGTTGAAGACCGAGCTTGGACGCGGATTGACAACCCAGCGATTCCAACTGTGAATCTTCGGCAAGGCTTCGGATGTGGTCGACTCCTTTACCCTCTTTTTCCTTCTTTATGTTGATGATTGTTTAAGTTAGACTCTTCTATATTTTGATGATATACACAATGAATCTTGTTATGTAATGTCTATTTCATTTATTTGAGAGTATACTATTCATATGTGTTTATGAGGTGCGCCCCCATCTAATTTCCATTCCGCTTTCGTGTTCGTGTGCCGCACTAGCAATTGCTAGTGGCGTGCTTGTCGACGAGGTGCTTGCGACCATCATTCGTATGCCTACTCGTCCATCCGCCTACCGAAGCATGGCATCGCGGCCCGTATTCCATTCGCCTAACGAAGCAGCGCGCTCAAGGCCTGCATTGTTCGATTTCGCTAGCCTACTCGTCCATCCTCCCAACGAAGTAGTGCGCTCAAGGCCTACGTAGTCTTCCATCCCGCCGAGTGATGAGTCCTGATCATCCGGGCCGTTATTTAGTCAATTCTCCGCACTTTAGCCTTGTTATAGTTTATATTTGATAATCCATGCTAGGTGCACATCTAGGCCCACTTTGGTGTGATTTTCGTGCTTATTGTCATTAGTAGTGTTCATGTGTTGTTAAGTGCCACTGTCAGTGGCTAGATCTGTGGTTGTGAGGGAATAGGAGTCGTGCAAGTGTTCCCGGTGCAATTCTGCACAGGAACACTGCGCACGATCGCCGGTTCTATTGTGCACGACCACTGGTCGTGCGCCACTGATCGTGTGCACTTAACACCTTTTTCATGAGTTCTGTTTGGTGCAGTGCGCACGACCACCAACGCCAGTGCGCACGACCACCAGTCGTGCGCCACTGCTCGTGCGCACTTATCATTAAAATTCTGAGTTCTGTTTGATGTATTGCGCACGACCATCAACGCTAGTGCGCACGACCACCGGTCGTGCGCCAATGATCGTGCGCAGTATTTAATCCAGCGCCTATTTAAACGCCTGTTGCGATTTTTAGGGCATTATCAGCCGCCGGGAGCGGAATTCCTGTTCCGTACGCCGTCGACCTCCACCTTGGGACGCCTCCACTTCATCTCCTACGCAAGGGGAAGCCTCCTCCACCCATTCCAAGACTTCCTCCATTGTCCGTGAGTGTTCTCCATCGTCCGCAAGCCTCCAAGCAACCATTCTCTCATTCCGCCCGGTGAGAAGAAGAAGGAACCTGAAGTCGAAGACGACGGAGCTACGTAGGGAGATCATGACAGCTCTCTACGCCGGAAGCATAGTCCGCCCGAGTCCGGAGGTAGCCCGACAACCTACCATTCCGGCCGTGAACGGCCGCTAGTCTTCACCATCGGTTATTTCTTTCCTCTTTCCTCCATTGTACTCGTTGAACCGTGTAAACTCGAAATATTATGATGATGTTTGTTGAAATGAATGTTTCCTTGTTGTTCTTCATGGTTTGCTAGTGATTCACTCCGTTCTCACTCACTCACTCGCACACGCACGCAAGGTGTTTGTTCCGTGTTAGCAAGAGCTAACGACGGTTGTGAAGAGGTGTTTACGACCCTCACCCTTTCGCGCCAGAACACACTCCATTCCGCCTCACGAAGCACGGCATCGCGGCCGTTGCATCCATCTCACCTTGCGAAGAGGTGTTTTCGACCCGCATCTCTTTTTGTTGTTGTTAAGATTAGAAAACCCAACCAAGAACCCCCCCCCCCCCCCCCCCCCCCCTTGTTCATGTGTGTTTTGCTTGTGTAACAAGAGTCACGCTACGCGTTTCAGTTCACCCAACCTGCATTCCTCAAGAGACCGACATTCGGGGAGTCCACTCTCCACATTTATTACTTGACAGCGACCGGTGCACTTGCCGACACGCATCAAGTTTTTGGCGCCGTTGCCGGGGAATGCAGGCGTGTTTCGTCTTGTGTTGTGACTTTCGTTATACGAGCAGTTGTTTTTTATTTTCTTTGTTTTTCTTTTTTGTTTGTGACAGTGCATGCAGAGACAAGCCGCAGGGGAGCTAGTACCCTTCGATCCTGAGATTGAATGGACCGCTCGCGCACTGAAGGCGCGCGGCTGCCGTACATACGGCAATGGGTGATCAGGTAGACCCAAATGATGGTGACGCAAGAGCGCCCAGGCGTGGGGCAACATCAGCCTGGAGACGAGCAGGAGGCGGTCAGGCCTCGGCCCCGCACGATGAGAGACTACACCACTCCAACTGCTGGGAGTGTGTATCCAGGTTTTGGGCCAAATATTATGAATAATCAGTTTGAGATCAAGCCAGCGATCTTAAACATCATCCGGAACAACGCTCAGTTCTCGGGGTTGGCCAGCGAAGATCCGCATCTGCATCTGGCGGAGTTTTCTGATATTTGCGGAACCTTCCGCTACGCGGGGATTGCTGACGACACGGTCAAGCTTAGACTGTTTCCCTTTTCACTCCGCGACAAAGCAAAGGTGTGGCTCCACTCCATTCCGCCCGGGACTGCTGCAACTTGGGATGCCCTCGCATCCAAGTTCCTTGCTAAATTCCACCCTGTGGATAAGATTGTAAGCTTGCGGCGGGAGATCGCCACATTTCGCCAACTTGACCAAGAGACCCTTGCTGAAGCATGGGAGCGCCTCAACGATCTCCTTCGCCGTTGCCCTGGCCACGAGCTCCAACCATGGAATGTGGTTGAATTGTTCTACTTCGCGATCGAGCCCAACTACAGGGCAATGATCGATGCTGCGGCTAGTGACACCTTGATGAACCACACCCCTGAGGAAGCCCTTCGAATTCTGCGCGACACTGCCTCCCACAGTACATTCTGGACTGCAGGGAGAAATGCTCCAAGAAGCGGCCGAGGTCTTTTCATGGTCGACTCTCTCCCCTCTCCATCCGTGACTGCTGCTGTCATTACCTGCGAGGGATGTGGAGGCGGAGGCCACCACTGCGTATGAGTGTTCGGGGAACAACGTGGCAGGTGACTTCGCACACTTGAACTTGAACGAATCTGTTAATTATGTAGGAAATCAGCCTAGGGGGGCGCCTTTCAATAATGCTTATAATCCGGGAGCGAGAAGTCACCCGAACTTCTCGTGGAATCCAAACACACCTGGCCAACGATGGGCACCGGGGCAGCATCAAAACGATGCTTACGCCTCCGGGAGCCAACCGAGGCCACCACACCCGGACTATAATCAAGCACCCCCTACTCAAAAAAAGAGTAGTCTAGAAGAGATGATGGAGAAATTCATGCAAGTAGCTAATTCGAATATGGTAAATCAAACTGCATCCATGCGAAACCTGGAAACGCAGTTGGGCCAATTGGCCCAAGTGCTAACCGAGCGATCGCAGGGGACCCTTCCCAGCAACACGGAGAAAGAACCCAATTGATCAAGGGAAGAGTCTTGGGGATGTGGTAGAGGTTGAACCGAGTGAGCTGGTAATTTCTTGTGCCATCAATAAGGTTGAAACAAAAGCTTTATGCGATTCCGGTTCCTCCCGCAACGTCATTGCACTGCAAGATGTTGCGAAATTACAACTTGAGATGAACACGGAGGAAAGGAAATCGCTTATTCTCGCTAACGGCACTATTATCCAATCTGAGGGGGAAGTGAGAAATGTGGAAGTAATAGTTGAGGGGACGACTGTGGTCGTGGACTTTCAGGTGTTGGGCCCCAGGAAAATCAATCCATTCCTATCTTGGGCGTGCAGTTCTTGAAAGAGAGCGGCGCCACCCTTGACTTCGCTACGGGGTGTGTTCTCCTACCTAACAAGGCGCTGCAGCCCACTCGCCTCGAAGCTACAGCTGACACATCCACTCCTCCCCCTCTCGTTATTTCGGATGAATTTCTAAGCTGTGCAGGAAAGAAACATGATCAAGAAACAAGTGAAGGAGGAAAGGAGGAGCTCCAGTCGGATGAGGAAGAAGAGGTTGACTTCCGGAAAGAGTTCGATTCCGAGACGGAGGAGGACTGCAATTCGGGAAACGTTGACGCGAATGTAGTTCGGGATGCGGATTATTTATCTCCCTGTGTTGAATCTTGTAATAAACAATCTAAGCGTTCCATCTCCTGGGCCGATCCGGTAGTCACCACGATGCCGGAAGTGACGCCACCCGCCACTAAGGCGGAAAATTCTGAAAACTTTCAACGGTGGCAGTCTCCGACTGTCACCAAACTTAAAAAGGAAAAACTTCTGCGCGACGCTCGTGCTGCCGCTCTTCGTGGCAAGGTGGCGGAGGTTAGGGGAGCATTGGGTAATACCAGTGCTGGCCCTAAAGCCTTCACCTCCCGCCTACGTGCTACGGGAGAAGCGCACCATAAGAGCGCTTTTAGCTGATTTGTGTTTAGTTGATGTGGTGAACTGCTTCTGAATATCTCTCTTTTAATTCCTGCACTCTTTAAACACTGCTAATACAGGTATTTGGTCCATCTTAAGGACGTTAAATGAAAGCGCTACTGGGAGACAACCCAGATTTCCTGATTTCGTATTTCTCCTTATCTAACTTCTTTTAGTTCAGCTTTTGCATTTGCTTGTGTTGTTTTGAGTTTGTGCTTGCAGGTTTTGTGTTCGATGGTGCGGATGCTGCGGACTATTCCTGTTCATAAACGCCAATCGTCTGGTATGCTCATTTCTGAGCATGGGGTAACGCTTCCTCCCCTCTTTTAGCTTCAAATTTCTAGATATATTGTTTAGCTTAAGTCTGGGGGAGCGGTTATTGTTATCCACTGTGCACGAGTTGCACCGCATACTAGAAGGTTGATTCTTATTTATCTTATCATTATCGTTGTTTTCCATGTTTCACACACCATTTCACCCACTTGAGTGCGCGCTTATCTTTTTGCTGTTGTTCCGTTGTAAACTATCTTGGTTGGAATATGAAATAGGTTGTTAACGTAGGAATTATTATTTGGAGTGCGATGTTGACTCATGTAGTGTTCTAGTCACTTCGCATGTTATGGTAGAATTTGAGTAGAACTAGATTTTCTCTATGCATCTAATTTATGTTTAGTATTTCTGCGTAGATTTAGATTTGTTATACTCAATTGGTGAATTTGAATGAAATTGACGATAACCCGGTGTTGTGTGTGTGCGATTACTAGTCGTGTGTTGCTCGAGTCGGGAGGAAGGTTTACCTTTCTCGTGGGCTAAGAACTTGCCCCAAGCGACTCTCAAAGCATGGGTGAGAGCTACTCGTTGAGTTAAGCATGATGTAGGCCACCATTTGGCTAGTTTGAGCTTTGTTATTCCATGTCCTTTTCGTTCACCGTTGCAAGCCCATTTTGTGGCTACCATTCCTTTGTACAGCTCCTCTTCATCCACCAAAGCCTGAAGCCTATCCTACTCCCGCAACCAAAATTGTTTTTAACTGCGCTCATAAGTCTCAACTTGTGTGGTGTGTGGAATCATTGTGTCATGAAGGGAAATAAGGTCTATCTGCTGATTTTGAACCAACCGGAGGATATATAAAAGAAGTAAAAGATGTTAAAAGAAAAAAAAGAAAAAAAGAGTATTTTGAAAAAAATCCTTCCGAGCTAAATAGAAAATCTGTTGGTATTTGTGAAGTAGGCCGTGTGCACACCTGGTTTTCATGATGAGTCTGGGGGTGTGTCACACAAGCATTAGTTGTTGGTCTTGCGTGGTGCAGCGTTCCGTTAGCTCACTTGGGCTGCGTAGCCGCCGTGTTTAACTTTGAATATCATACCGTAACCTAAGCCCCGTTTTAATCCTATAAGCCCTACTGATTTGATTTGCGAGTTTGCTAGCGCCGTGGAGAGAGTGTGACCGGGCAAGCGTATGGTTCGCGACGTTGATGGATTTCAGCGGAGTTATTCCGAAGTCCCGATCTTTTGCAACTACCCGCCTCAGTATCTTGTCACTTTCACACCGGGCATGATCGTCAAATTCTTTATAATTCACCAACTGAGTTTACCTAAATCCTTACTTACGCTTTAATACTTACGTAAATTAGTTAGCATAGTTAGAATCTCTTTCTACTAGAATCTCTACTCGCATGCGTATGTTACTTCGCACCGTACTCCTTTGTGTAATTCTCTATGTTAATTATCTTTTTCACGCTCCGCCGGATTCGTTTGCTCGGGACGCGCAAACAGTTAAGTCTGGGGGTGTGATGAGTCCTGATCATATACACATTTATGGACTCATCCGGGCCGTTATTTAGTCAATTCTCCGCACTTTAGCCTTCTTATAGTTTATATTTGATAATCCATGCTAGGTGCACATCTAGGCCCACTTTGGTGTGATTTTCGTGCTTATTGTCATTAGTAGTGTTCATGTGTTGTTAAGTGCCACTGTCAGTGGCTAGATCTGTGGTTGTGCGGGAATAGGAGTCGTGCAAGTGTTCCCGGTGCAATTTTGCACAGGAACACTGCGCACGATCGCCGGTTCTATTGTGCACGACCACTGGTCGTGCGCCACTGATCGTGTGCACTTAACACCTTTTTCATGAGTTCTGTTTGGTGCAGTGCGCACGACCACCAACGCCAGTGCGCACGACCACCGGTCGTGCGCCACTGCTCGTGCGCACTTATCATTAAAATTTTGAGTTCTATTTGCTGTATTGCGCACGACCATCAACGCTAGTGCGCACGACCACCGGTCGTGCGCCAATGATCGTGCGCAGTATTTAATCCAGCGCCTATTTAAACGCCTGTTGTGATTTTTAGGGCATTATCAGCCGCCGGGAGCGGAATTCCTGTTCCGTACGCCGTCGACCTCCACCTTGGGACGCCTCCACTTCATCTCCTACGCAAGGGGAAGCCTCCTCCACCCATTGCAAGACTTCCTCCATTGTCCGTGAGTGTTCTCCATCGTTCGCAAGCCTCCAAGCAACCATTCTCTCATTCTGCCCGGTGAGAAGAAGAAGGAACCTGAAGTCGAAGACGACGGAGCTACTGTAGGGAGATCGTGACAGCTCTCTACGCCGGAAGCATAGTCCGTCCGGAGTCCGGAGGTAGGCCCGACAACCTACCATTCCGGCCGTGAACGGCCGCTAGTCTTCACCATCGGTTATTTCTTTCCTCTTTCCTCCATTGTACTCGTTGAACCGTGTAAACTCGAATATTATGATGATGTTTGTTGAAATGAATGTTTCCTTGTTGTTCTTCATGGTTTGCTAGTGATTCACTCCGTTCTCACTCACTCACTCGCACACGCACGCAAGGTGTTTGTTCCGTGTTAGCAAGAGCTAACGACGGTTGTGAAGAGGTGTTTACGACCCTCACCCTTTCGCGCCAGAACACACTCCATTCCGCCTCACGAAGCACGGCATCGCGGCCGTTGCATCCATCTCACCTTGCGAAGCGGTGTTTTCGACCCGCATCTCTTTTTGTTGTTGTTAAGATTAGGAAACCCAACCAAGAACCCCCCCCCCCCCCCCCTTGTTCATGTGTGTTTTGCTTGTGTAACAAGAGTCACGCTACGCGTTTCGTTCACCCAACCTGCATTCCTCAAGAGACCGACATTCGGGGAGTCCACTCTCCACATTTATTACTTGACAGCGACCGGTGCACTTGCCGACACGCATCACCGAGCGAAGCTTTGTATAGCGGCATTGCATAGGAGTAGTTGTAATATTTTATTTTATTATTCACAAACCAAATCCCTTTCGTCCGCACTCCACCTATCGCTGGACTTCGATCTCAAGTCCTTCCTCGAACGTTAACTCCACCTTACTGTGTTCCTTGAGAGATTCGATACTCGGGGATTACTCCTCGTTTTATATTACTTGAACGATCGGTACACGACCGTTTTCGTGCCGCAGTCTTACTACCGCCTATAGCGGTGTGCTAAGATTTGCGCCATCAGGTGACATCCTACAAGGGGAGTTCAGGATTTGAACTACCGGAGAGCAGGGTTGATGAAAAAGGGAAGGCTGCGGGAAATTTTCAAGTGGAGCTGCCTGTTTCACTAGGAGCTCCAGCTGTGTCAAGCTCTGAGAAGGAGTCTTTAGGTTGTGGAAGTAGGGGGAGCGATGCTCCAAGTTCGTTTGGAAGAGGAACTAGCACAGAAGAAGCAGCTGAGGAGGTAGTCAGTCAGGAGCAACCTCGTAGGAGGTCGAAGAGGACTATCAAGCCACCTGATCGATACACAGGAGGAAACATGGTGAGCTTTGTCTCATGTTTCTTTGTTGGTCCCTTGGATGAGAGGGATCCGTCGAGCTTTGAGAAGGCCAAAAGAGTTAAGCAGTGGGACATTGCTATGCAGGAGGAGATGGATGCTCTCAAGAAGAATGAGACTTGGTCTCTAGTGCCCAGGCCCAAGGGCATTACCCCTGTGACATGCAAATGGGTTTATAAGCACAAGAAGAAAGCTGACGACACGATCGAGCATTACAAGGCTCACCTTGTGGCTCGCGGGTTCTCACAGCAGTATGGAGAAGATTATGATGAGACGTTCAGTCCAGTGGCAAAGATGACCTCGGTTCGATTTATTATTGCTTTGGCAGCATCCAGTGGATGGGAGATTTGGCAGCTCGACGTGAAGAATGCTTTCTTATACGGAGAGATTGACAAGGATATCTTCATGATCCAACCGTTGGGCATCATCTCGGAGGAGTGTCCGGACTACGTCTGCAAACTGAAGAAAGCCCTGTATGGGTTGAAGCAAACGCCTCGGGCGTGGTATGGAAAGATCGCTGAGTATCTTCTATTCTGCTGATTCTTTGCTTCAGACTCTGATTCTAGCTTGTTCGTCAAGAAGGAGGGGGCGCTTCGGGTTATTGTTCTGTTGTATGTTGATGACATGATTGTCACCGGGAACTCGAAGGAGGCAGTAGCAAGGCTGAGAGCTGAGCTTTCTATCAGGTTTGAGATGAAGGATCTGGGTGAGCTTCACCATTTCCTTGGACCCGAGGTTCAGAGGCGGGAGAGCGGAGTGCTCGTCTCTCAGGCTGGATATGCGGAGCGGATCATTCAACGATTCGGCATGGAGGAAGGGAAGAGCAGCTCTATACCTCTAGAACAGCATCTTAAACTTCAGAAGGATGAGGGAAGAGTTCTATCTGATCCGTTGGTGTTCCGAGCTCTGGTTGGGAGCTTGATTTACTTTACCATCACGAGGCCAGATATTGCTTATGCGGTTGGCAAAGTGAGTCGGTACATGGCGGAGCCACGAAAGCCTCATCTTCTAGCGGCGAAAGGAATTTTGAAGTATGTGAAGTCGACCTCTGATTTGGGTCTCCTATATAGGAGAGGGTCAAGCTTGGAGTTGCTTGGATACATGGATGCTGACTACAGGGGGAGACGTGGATGATCGGAGATCAACGTCTGGTTTTGTCTTTGTGAATGGCCCCACAGCTATTTCTTGGTACAGAAAAAAGCAGGACTCGGTGTTCGTATCTACCACAGAAGCAGAATACAAGGCTTCGGCCTTGACAGCTCAGGAAGCCGTTTAGCTCAGGAGGTTGGTGGAGGACGTTCATGAGGAGGTTTGAGGTCCCACTATGCTACGCGGGGAAAATGAGAGTGCTCTCAAGCTGGTTAATAATCCAGTTTGTCACGCGAGGACCAAACATATTGAGATTGAGCACCATTTCATTCGTGAGAAGGTATTGGGAGGATCTCTTATGGTCGAGCATGTTCAGAGTGCGGACAATGTTGGAGACATCTTCACAAAGCCGCTGGCGAAGGGACCGTTTACTCGGTTGCGGAGTTTACTCGGGCTAGTTTCCACTTCCCACTTCAAGGGGGGTGTTGAAATTGTTGAAGTGAAGTGGAAGGTGGTCGGCGGTCTGAATTATGGAGATCGCAGAGACCGCGCGGTTTGCGCTGGTGCTCTACCGGTCTGGCTCTGCCGGTCTGTTCTGGCGGTCTGCTGGTTAGCCGGTTTGTTCCTAGTTGTTGTGGTCTCGTCCTGGGTTGTTCTGCTTGGATTGTCTATCTCCTTTGTAGAAGACTGGGCGGTCTGTTCTGGTGTAACCGCTGTGACCGGGCGGTTTGTGCTGGGCGATCTGGCGACTTGTCTGAAGTTGGCCAGATGCTCCTTGTTTTCTCTTGGCGATCTAAGGAAGGAGTGCTCTTGTGTCCGCGCGGCTTGTGCGCGGTCTGCCTGCTGATCTGCGGACTTAGACGGAAGGTTGTCCAAGTTGTGTGATTGCGCGGTCTGCACTTTGAGACCGCTGGCGATCTGGCGGGTGGTGACTATATCTCTCTTATGGCAGTGACGACATCCGTCTTATCGCCTATAAATAGGGGTGCATGGCCCGTCATTCATAACGAGAACTTTAAGAACTAGAGCCTGGGTTATTTCGTGCGGTCTCAACTTTGAGGTCGGGCGGTCTCGGAAGCGAGTTGACTGTTTGTTGTGTTCACAGGTTTGCGGTCAGCAGGTTGCGGTCTCCTTCCTTGGTGATTTCCCAGCGGCTTGAATAAACAGTTCGGCAGCGGCTTGTCTGCGAACTGATTTATGATTGTTCTTGTGATGTTCGCAGCGAGCTCAGCGATCACGCAACCTTCAGCAGTTAGGCAATCTGAGTTGCGGTATGGCGACAGCTTCTGTTCTTTGTTCAAATAAGCTCCTGTTCGTGCGGTCTGAGGTGGCGTCTTGCAGTGCGGTCTGAGGTGGGGGTCTGAAGTCATCTTGGTTGTTTTCTGTTCGTGCGGTCTCAGGTCAAGCCGGGCGATCTCTGGAGTTCAGCAGTCTGTGCGGTCTCTGCTTGTCATGCCGCCAGATTTGTTTTTTGGTGTGTTTTTTGTTCTTCTCTCCTCTGCGATTCTTATGAATCATGTCTCGCCATGTATACCTCGCACTGTAATCAAGTATTGTGATTCAATAAAGCTTTGTGTTACTGTGTGGCATATTGTGGTTGTTTGGCTATAACTCAGTTGATGCAACTCCTACTTACTCCTAAACGATTCAAATAGAAAAATTTAACAGATACTCCGAGTTCTGAAACATTTCAATGAAAATAGAAATAATAATGAAACCTTTTGTCTTTCTGAATTCTGCTTTCTGATTTTTGAATTCTGATATTGTATTTCTCTGATTTTTCTGAATTCTGATTAGCTGAGCTGTAGTCAAAAACTGATTATCTGAATCTGCTTTGAATCTGTTGCCTCTTCTATATCAAAAGTTGTATCTGAATCTGAATTTGAACATGAAAACTTTATCTGAATTTGATTAAGCTGGATCAAATATTGCATCTGGAATTTGCAACATATGTAGCTTCTTCATGCATCATTTCTCCCTTGAGAGCATCTCCCCCAGAGAGTGGAGCTTCTTCAGCTTTCTCCCCTTGCCTAGTTCATTTAACATCTCCCCCTGAGCAAAAACTGCAGCATATGGAGCTTCTTCATAGAACTGAAAACATGCTTCTTCATCAGCATTTCCTCTTGAAGCTTGAGCATCTTCAGAAAAGAACTCCCCTTGTCAAAAAGGAAAGTATCTCCCCCTGACAAAAAGGAGCTTCTTCAATACATCTCCCCCTGCCTTGTTTCAGGAAGACCTGGATCTAGGCCCCTAGAAGAAGGGACTTTTGAGGAGGTAGGGAAGGATGCAATCTGATTTCCAGAAATTTGATCTGATAATGTTATTGCATTCTTTGACTTAAGGATGTGTACCCATTCCTTTATTACTGCTACTGGGAGTTTGATTCTGACACCAATTTAAAGGGTAAGCTTTGATTCTGATACTAATAAAAAGTTCAAGTTTTCTGATATTGAACTTGCAATTTCATTTGTATTCTCTATCATGAGAGTGTAAACTGATTCTTTTATTTCTGTAACTAATACCAATTGAAAGTCCTCTAATATCAGTTGAGATCTCTGATAGTTTGATACCAATTGAATACCAATTGAAAGTGACCTCTTGTATCAGTTGAGGTCTCTGATATCAAAAGAAAATGAGTTTGATCTTGGTGGTCAATGACTTCTTAAGTTGTTGTTCTTCAAACAGTTGAAGAATATTTTGGAAGAAATGACTGCTTGAGATAGTGATCCAGTACCTGCAAAATGTCTCTGGTAGAGGTGGTGTTCCTCTCCTCATTTAATAGGTTAGTTCCAACAATGCATGGACTCTTCTATTTTAAGGGTAGATTTGTTATAAACCCTATATGCTTTATTAGAAGGAAAATATCCTAGATTTTGTTTCAATAGGATTCTATTAATACGATGAATTGCTACAGTTGTTAATGGATTCTAAGGAATTTTATATCCTCTCAAAAAAACATTGCATGATACCCTCCTTCTTACATAATTCTCTTATCAGGAGAGATTCAAAACTCAGTGCCATGATCATTTCTGATCAATGCAACTAGAGTAGAATACTCAAATCTTGATGATCCTGAGAAAGTCTAGTAGGAACATGAAGTTATCTGACTTTGTTCTTAAGATAAGAATATTTAAGTGAATCTTATAACTTTTTGTTTGATTACAATTGGAGTTAAAAGATTTATAATAGGTTTAAGCATTATATTGGTCTTTGAACCTGATAAATGTTTTACTTTTATAAAGTACAATGATAAATGTTTTACCTTAAGCATTATATTTTCTGATACCAATTTAAATTTTTCTTGATAATCATTAAGATATATGTTTGATAAACTATTCTGATTTTGTCGATCTTGGGTTGACAAAGTACAGTGATTTCATTGATCTCTGATTAAGGAATAGTTATATAAATTCTGTGTGTTCAGAGTTTGTTGAAATCTGATTCGTTGAGCTATGATCCTAGAAAATTTATGTTTGAGTTCTGTGTTCGGCTTTTGTCGATCTACGTTCGACGAAGTCATTTGATTTCGTCGATCTCTGTTCGAAGAATTTTGTTGAACACACAAAATTTTAACAATTTCTATTAAGTCTTCTGTTATTTCTTTTTCCTTAGCAGATACAAATTTTATAGATGTAGTTATAGTATTTTTCTTTTGAATATGAGATATATTAGATGAAAATCTTAAGCTATGTTTGCTGCCATTTAATCTGGTATTGTTAGTGCTTGTGATATTCATTAATTTGATATTTCTTTCATTAAGAGATTGTTCAAACATTTCAGCCTTAATTGAATTATTTTTCAAAGAAATAATTTCCTCTTCTGGTGTTTTCAAATCTTCTTTAGGTTTAGTATTTTCAGAAGTTAAATTGGTTATTTCTGTTAACTCTGTTCTGAAATATGTGATTTCTTTCTCAGATTTTATTAAATTTGTACATAGTAATTTAAAATTTGATTTGCATTGTTTAGCAGTAAAATCAAAACTTGGAATTACCTCATTTTCATCAGATTCTGCATCTGAGTTGTGGTTTGACCCATATATGGCCATCATGCAGAATGCTATATCTTTTTGTTCTTCTTCTTCTTCACTTGAACTAGATGTTGATTCTTGATCTGAATCACTTGAGGTTGAAGAAGATTCCTGCTACCATTCTTGTGAGGGAGTTCCAGATGTCTCTTGCTGAAGTGCAATCAGCAACTTTTTGAAAAATGTCATTTGACATTGCTTGAGCTAATATATCCATAGCCATGGCATCAGCACTTTTCAGCATCTTTTGAGCATCTGTTGATGTTGATGAAGTTGAAGGTCCTGTCAAAATGACATTGAAAATATCTTCATCAATAGAGTTCATGTACAATCTAATCAAGAAAATAAATCAGCACAGCACACAAAAAATCACACACAGAGGACACAAGGATTTTTATAGTAGTTCCCCAATAAACCTGGGTACGTCTACTCTTCTACAAAACTTGGTAGGATCCACTAGGTTTTTGATCAGGTGCCCTATCACCAAGGGGTTTTTGATCAGGTGTCCACACACCAAGGAGCTTTAGATCAGGTGCTCTAACCAAACCACAGGTTTTTGTTCAGGTGCCCTGCCACCAATGGGTTAACTTTTGAAGGGAGTTAGAACCTTGTACAAGAGGGGATAAGAAGGGTTTGAATGTTCTTCTTTGTCAATATTCTGAGAGAAGACTCTAGTGGATTGTTGATGTTGTAAAGCTCCTCTATCTGATATAAAATTTTTGACAGTTGAGGATGGAAGCTTTCTCTTGAATAAATTGATCTTCCTGTAGCTGATTAATCTGGAAGAATATGTTCTTCAGATATTTGTTGCTCTTTGAAGATCTGATCTTGCAGCAGAAATACTGAGAGAGTAGAGTTGATGTTCTCAGTGAATGAGTGTTGCTTGAGGAAGAAGAAGAGGATCTGAAGCTTTTTCTTTCTTCTTTTTCTTCCTGTAACTTTCTTTCTTTCTTTTTCCTGTACAGAAAATCTGTAATGTGTTCTGTATTGATCCTGTCGTGAAAAACTGTGTTAGTAATAATACTACCTATATCTTCTTTTCTTATTCCCATTTTAAATCTCTGACAGATTTGAAATTCAAATCCCTTAAATTAAGGAATAGAATATTCAGAAAATATATATCCTATACTGTAAATCCGATACGTCGTTTACCTTTTTCCTTTTCCAGGAACATGTCCTTTTCCGCTAAATGTCAACGGCTATAATCTCGAAATAATAAAAGGAAATATATTATCCTTACTTATCTGGAAGAATAGAGCCGTTGCAGAAGAGATCTGAGTTCAGAGAAATAGAATAACTAAACTTCTGAAATAAATCTACTGTCATTTAATTCGTCGAACAGAATTGGATTCGCTGATCTTAGAGCTGTGTTCATCGATCTGAAGATATTCGTCAAACGCAGACTGAGTTCGTCGAATGGAAGGATTCGTCGACCGCTGAGCCGCTGAATAAAATCATCGACCGCTGAACTGAGCAAATTCGTCGACCGCTGAGGCTGAATAATTTCGTCGACCGCTGAGACTGGATAATATCGTCGACCACTGAGCCGCTGAGATGCTGAGATTGAAGATCGTCGACTGCTGAGAGCAAGCCATTCGTCGAACGCAGAGTGTAAGCCATTCGTCGAACGCAGAGAGCAAGTCGTTCGCCGAACGCAGAGTGGAGTTCGTCGAACGCAGAACCTAAATATTTTCTTGAGTTCTAACATCATAAACCCTTGACCCACTGACTATACATTGGGGTTAACTTGATCCTAGTCAGCAGATAGTGATCCTAGCAAAAATAAGTAATAGGGTTGTTCCAACAAGAGCTGAGAAAGAATTTGATGCTACTTCCACAAGAACTCAGAGGTGAGTCGATATGACGAAATATGAAGTCGATGCAGCATCGATTACAGATAGAAATAGAAGATTTTCTACTATCCTTTCTGGTGCTTTTCCAGATGATCTGCAAGGCTGATATATGTTCTCCAAAGGCTCATTTATTGCCAAAAATGGAATGGAGTATTCAGAGATACAACAAAGACATTCTTGGGAGTTATTCAAATCATATGGATGGATCGGGAACAAAAATAGAAGGAAATATCAATTGTCAAATGGACATTCCTTCTAAGTACAGCCCAGAAGAAGAAAGAAATTCAAACTCAAATGATAAAGAATAAGTATGTTGAGATGTGAAGAAAAGAGAACTTATTGATTCATTATTATGTCTGTCGACTGGGGCTTCTTCTTATTCCTCCAACCCTAAGACAAAACAGAAGAACAACTTCTCTGCACAAAGAAAGATAATATAAACACTACTAGTCCCTACTTCTACATCAAATAGCAGCAGGTCAACAAAAGTGGAGAGAGAATCAGGATCATGCTTATAACCCTTGCAATCATCACTATCTTAAGCAAGGGTTCATCATATTCAGATACTGAGATAAACAGAAGCAAAAACATTCAAAGAGAAAGATTCTGAAGAATTCTTACAGAAGAATTCTATTCTCTTCTTTCTTCTCCTTCTACTGTTTTCATTCTCCAACTATAAAAGAGTTTTAAAAATCGCTCTTTCAAAGGATTCATTGGTTCTCAGAGTATCCTTATCAAAATACTTAGTGGTTCTAAGAGTCTCCATATCAAAAGACTCAGTGGTTCTGAGAGTCTCCTTATCAAAAGACTTAGGCACATTTAGTGCAATCCTACCAGGGAGTGGACTACCCACATTTTGTGGAACCACTATAAAAATTATGTGTCTTTGGGATTGATTTTCTATGCTGTCCAGTTTACTGCTTTTCTAGTTTATATTTTATGTACTTTCTTTATTCTGCATTGGAATTGTTGATTGCATATTACTTATTAGTTTAATTGTGTGTGCATAACTAGGGCAAAAAAGTTTTAATGTTTTATTCACCCCCCCCCCCCCTTTAGAGAATACTCAGAGGCACACTGTGCGCTTTCAATTGGTATCCGAGCGAGGTTGATCACTAAAAGGTTAACACCTTGATCAAAAGATCTCCTCACTCTTTCATCATTATTTAAATTTATCTAAAACTATTTTATAAAGAAAAATGAGTTTTATGGACTATGAATCAACATGATCGCCAGTATGTAACTTGAAGAAGTTCACACTCTGGAAGGCCAGAATAAAGCTCTATATGAACTCCATTGATGAAGACATCTTTGATGTTATCATTTTAGGTCACCCAAGCTCCAGTCAGACAAGATGCCAGTGGAACTGCAACACAAGAAGCTGTCCCAAGGAATGAGTGGATAGATGCTGAGAAAAGCAGAAGGCATGTGATGCCAAGGCAATGAATATTCTGGTCTCCATAATGTCCGATGGCATCTTCCAGAAGGTTGCTGACTGCCAATCAGCAAAAGAGATCTGGGAATCTCTTTCTAGAATTGTAGAAGAGAGTTATGATGAAAGAAAGGACAGGAAGTCCCTTCTCATATCCTAGTATAAGAACTTTCAAAAGAAAGCTGAGGAGAATCTAGCTAAAACGTATGACAGGTTCATCTCAATAATAAATGAGCTAAAAGGTCTGGATAAGGAGATCTCTCTGACTGAAATAAATGATTAACTTCTCGTGTACTTCCTAAGCTCATGGGATTCAAGGATCTGGTCTATCAGAGAGTCTATATGCCATAGAGAGATCTCTACTTATGGTTTGCTAGGAAAGCTCAAATCTTATGAGATGTTATTTAAGAGCAGGGCTGAAACAGAGGCTATGGAGTCAACCTCAACTCCCATTCAAAGGAGTCTTGCGTTGAAGGTTGCTGAAGGGGAGTCCTCCACTCCCGAAGATGAGATGTTCAGTCTCTTATCAAGGAGATTCCGAAAGTGGGTCAAGACAACAGACTCAAGAAGAAAAGAGGGGAGCTCAAAACCCAGATTTGATAAGACTCCAAAAAAGGAAGTGATCTGCTTCTCCTGCAATAAGTCAGGGCACATATCCCCTGAGTGTCCACAAGAATAGAGAGACAAGAGAAGCAACAAAAGATGATCAGAAAAAGAAGTCTTTCAGGAGGAAAGACAAGAAGAAGGGTAAAGATTCATTGTTGAAACCTAGAGTGACTCTAAAGCAGAGTTATGCTCCTCTCCATTAGAAAGTGATGAAGAAGCTGCTGAAGCTGCATGCCTGATGGCTTTAGGGATCTCCTCAGATGATGAAGAAGAACATGTATCACTATTTTATAATTTTGATTTTGGTTTTGATGAATTTAAAATTTGCTTTAAAGTGTTTTGCAGTGATCATCTAGAAGTACAAAAAGAAATAGAAACAATTAGGGGAGAACTAGGGAACCTTAAGAAAGATGATTTATATCTGAAAAATCAGGATTTAATAGATGAGAACCATAATAAGGAATCAGAATTAATTGACATGAGAAATGAAAATTTAAAACTAAGGGAAGAGCTAACAAAGGCAAAGGCCTTTGAAGACTCACTCATTGGGAGGAGTCAAAAGCTCAAAGATATTAGACAAAATCTCTCTATGAGATTTAGACATCTAGGTTTAGGAGCAGAGCCTTCCACTATCACAAAAGTCCCTAGTAGACCAGCCTGGAAAAATCCAGTCAGATTTATTAGACCTAGTGGCTATCAAACAATTGAGAGGAGTGCAATAATTGAAGATGAAGATAATAATAATCCTGATAAAATCACTGTATTTAATAAAGCAAACTCCAATAGTGAGAAAAGATGTCTAGGAAAAATCAATTCAAACAAACCAATGAGTCAAAATAAAAAGGGTGGTATAAAAGAAAAGGTTGTTAAGCGCTCTGTTGATCTATTATATTTGGATACATTTTATACACATTTTAAGTACCAAAATAATAAACCTAAATTTGATAAAATCATTCTCTGCCATCCAAAAGGATATCATGAAAGACCCTTCTATTATTTCATAGAACCTTATAATGGTAGAAGCAAAGGGCCCAAGGTAACCTGGGTACCGTCTAATGTTTGAGCTACTTGTGCAGGATAAGGTAGGATTCTTTCTAAGAGATAATGGAGGGGGAAGGAAGAACTAAGGGCTTAATAAGGAACTAAATACAACAAAAGGAGAGAGTTCATCTCTAAATCCCCTAGTTATTTTCTTGGGTTCATGAAAATAATAGTATAAATACTATTTTCAATAAAAATCATTGTTGGGAAAAATAGCAAAAAACTTTCTAAGAACATAGATCTGTTTATTCAGAGTTACGTCGAATAGAATTCGACGTACGATCTAGTTCTACTCGACGCCTGCTTTGAGAGCAATATGTAACAGATAATTCGAATAGCGTTCGTTGTGATGTCAACTTTATATCGACGCATCCTTCGATTTAATAGTTGCTCGTCAAATTCGAAGGTGCTTCGAGTTCTAATTGGCGCAACGTCGACATGACAGGCGCGCAAAGATTCACTTTTAGAAGCTGCTTCTACACATTTTGGCGCGCTGACTATTAATCTTTGTCGACGATAGTTCAAAAAAGACCTAAGTTTCGACGAATCATCTTCTTGTAAGCAACATTGGCATCGAATTAATTACGCTTTCGAATTCTATCTTTCTTGCTCTCGTGCTTTCTTTCTCTCCAGCTCTCTTGCATCTCTCTCTGTGCATTAAGATTTCACATTAATATAGAGTCATTCAATGCTGTAGTAGAAAGTTTCAAAGCAATCTTGAATCTCATCCAAACAGCAGGACTCACAAAACTGATTTCCACCAGATGCAAGATATTTGATATAGAATTAACAAAGCTGAAATATAATATCCTTATTTAAGAGGATGGGTCCCTTCGAGGGAAGATCTCAAATATAGATATTCATATTACTGAGGAACTGCTAAACCTCACCTTTGACTTGCAGGAAGGAGAGGAGCCATCTGAACTGACAGCTAAAGAAACTCGACAAGCTTTGCATATCATGAAGTTCACAAAAGACAAGCCGATTAATCTTAAGAAGAATGACTTTTCTGAAGAGTACAAATTCCTTGCAGACATTGTAAACAAGGTTTTACTATGTAAAATCTCTGCTCATGTTGCAATTCCCAAACAACAACTACAAGTAATTGGAGTTCTAGTCCTGAACAAGAAGATAAACTGGGGGAGGTGCCTCTTGAAGATAATAGGACACAAATATGCTAATAAGGAGAATTCTTACATGAGAATGATGAGCCAAGTTTTGCTCCATCATTATCCAAGTGTATGTACATCAAAAGGCGTGCCAATTCCACATGGGAAAAGAATCAATATTGGGATCTTTTCAAAATGGACCATGCAGATTTTGAAGCCCGGTCAGCTGCCCCTTCCCCTCCTTCTTCTCCAGTTCCACAGGATAATGAGACAAGTCTCCCAGAACCACTAAGGCATACTGTGTCAGATGATTCAGATGCTCAAAATCTCCAGTCCATTCCACCACTCCAGCCCCAGAACCTACACCATAGATTTCCCTCCAACCACAACAACAACAACCATCCATCACCACTCCTACAGAAAATCCTCCTGACATCCACTAGCTTGATGACAGATCTCCCCTACCTCAATCTGACATAACTCCAGAGTATAATCAATCACTATCACCAATCCACCAAAATCTTCCAGACTTCAATGAGAACCTCACAGCAATTCCTCTAGTTATCATATTCTCTCCAACTCTTACCACACCCCTTGTCTCTACCACACATCCTACTCCTTCCATTGACATTGAGAAAGTGATTTCTAAAGCAGTAGGATTGGATACTAGCATATTTGCTGACCTACTGGCCACTCAAGAAAGAAAGTTCAATCGGAAGTATTCCTAAATGGAGACAGAACTGCAAAAATCACAAGAGTTCCTTCTGGTACTAAAATCAGTTGTATCCTCCTCCATGGTACTAAAGAATTCTTAACCTACCTTGTAAGTAAGGTTCAGATGGGGGAGAAGATCCAGGAGGAGGAGAGGCTTAGTCAAGGAAATATGAGTGATCAGGACAAGGAAAAGAGTGTACAAGAAGAGATTGCCCCAAATGTGAGTGATCAGGAGAAGGAAAAGAGTGTACAGGAAGAGATTGCCCCAAATGCCCCAGCTGTTGTTATTCCTGATCCCAACAAACTTATTGTCTTTTAAAAAAGAATAGTCCAAGGGGAGCCTTCTGCAGTAAACCAGGGGAAGATGATTGCTTCAACTCAGGGGGAGCTCCTAGAAGATGATCTACTCTTGGATGAGGTTGCAAAGATTGCCAAGAAGGCTGCTCTGATTAGTGAACAAGATGCACAATCTCAGGAGGATCCTCCCAAAGAAAATGAAACTCATCAAGAAGCTGCAAAAGCTGCTGAAGAAGAAGATAAGCGATTGAGGTTTGCCCCAAGGAGTGTAATTCCACAAGTGTTCTCAAAGAAGAGGAAAGCTCTAGAAAAAGAATAGTACTGTACAGGTAAACAAATTATGTTATATCATCTGGTGGATACAATTATCTTGATTATGAAGAACAATATTATTCATTGAAAGTCTGTGTCTTATAATGTCATTATAATTTTGTGCATTTGTGCTTGTATATATGTTTATGTCAAAGTTTGCCTGAAATCACTTAAGCAAATTGTAAAATTTCTTAAGATAAATAAGGGGAGATTGTTGGAAAAAACCCTTTTGATTTATCTAACAAATTATCTTAGATATCATCAGTTAGGTTGTATTACCCATAGTGTATAGAAAGGGTAAAATGGTCATTAGATGTCCTAGGATATCACATTCACTTAGTGTGTCAAGACCAGGTCTAAGAGAAGCACAAATTCAGTAAAGTTAAAATTTGCGTCGAATGGAAGTCAACGCAACTTCGACTAGATGTCGATCTAACTCTGACTGAAAGTCGATGTAACCCAATCTGCCTATCGCAGTATCAAGACAAGTCGACGCAACATCGAAAGGAACTCAACGCAGAAGGAATAGCCTGTCGAAGCCATCTCAGAAGTTGACGTAACTTTGACTTTAATTCGACGCAGAAGATAAAGTTCGAGTCCAAGTCATCAACTCAATGGATATGTCGAAAAGTAATTGATGCATCGTCGATATCTGAATTCAGCCAGAGCTGAGAAAGAATTCTAAGCTACTTCCATAAGAACTCAGAGGTACGTTTACATGACGAAAGATGATGTTGACGCAACGTTGATTACAGAAAGAAATAGAAGATTTTCTACTATCCTTTCTGGTGCTTTTCTAGATAATCTGTAAGGCTAATATATGTTCTTCAACGGTTCATTTATTGACAAGGATGGAATGGACTATTCAGAGATACAACAAAGACATTCTTGGAAGTTATTCAAATCAGATGGACGAGTCTGAATAAAAAATAGAAGGAAATATCAATTGTCCAATGGACATTCCTTCTAAGGACAGCCCAGAAGAAGAAAGAAATTCAAACTCAAATGATAGAGAATAAGTATGCTGAGAGGTGAAGAAAAGAGAACTTATTGATTCATTATTCTATCTGCCGATTTGTGCTTCTTCTTCTTCCTCCAACCCTAAGACAAAACAGAAGAACAACTTCTCTGCATAGAGAAAGATAATATCAACACTACTGTCTCTACTTCTACATCACATAACAACAAGTCAACAAAAGTGCAGAGAGAATCAGGATCAAGCTTATAACCCTTTCAATTATCACTATCTTAAAAAGGGTTCATCATATTCAGATCCTGAGATAAACAAAAGCAAAGAGAAAGCTTCTGAAGAAATCTTAAAGAAGAATTCAATTCTCTTCTTTCTTCTCCTTCTACTATTTTCATTCTCCAACTATAAAAGAGTTTTAAGAATCCCTCTTTCAAAGGATTCAGTGGTTCTAAGAGTCTCCTTATCAAAATACTCTGTGGTTCGAAGAGTCTCCTTATCAGAAGACTCTGTGGTTTTGAAAGTCTCCTTATCAAAAGACTCAGGCACAGTTAGCGCAATCCTACCAGGGAGGTAGAAGAGTGGACTACCCACATTTTGGGGAACCACTATAAAAATTCTGTGTCTTCTGGATTGATTTTCTGTGTTGTCCAGTTTAGTGCTTTTCTAGTTTATATTTTATATACTTTCTTTATTCTATATTTGTATTGGTGATTGCATAATACTTAGTAGTTTTATTGTGTGTGCATAACTAGGGTATAAAAGTTTTAAAATTCTATTCACCCCCCCCCCCCCCCCCTCTAGAGAATACTTATAGGCACACTATGCATTTTCAATTGGTATCAGAGCGAGGTTGATCACTAAAAGGTTAACACCTTGATCAAAACATGACATCACTCTTTCTTCTTTATTTAAAATTATCTAAAACTATTTTATAAAGAAAAATGAGTTCTAAGGACTATGCATCAACAAGACCTCCAGTTTGTAACTTGAAGAAGTTCACACTCTGGAAGGCCAGAATAAAGCTCTATATGAACTCCTTGATGAATACATCTTTGATGTTATCATTTCAGGTCCCCCGGCTCCAGTCAAATAAGATGCTAGTGGATCTACAACATAGGAAGCTGTCCCAAGGAATGAGTGGATAGATGCTGAGAATAACAGAATGCATGTGATGCCAAGGCAATGAATATTCTGGTCTCCATAGTGACAGAGGCATCTTCTACAAAGTTGTTGACTGCCAATCAGCAAAAGATATCTGAGAATCTCTTTCCAGAATTGTAGAAGGGAGTTTTGATGAAAGAAAGGATAGGAAGTCCCTTTTCATATCCAAGTATAAGAACTTTCAAAAGAAAGCTGAGGAGAATGTAGCTGAAATGTATGACAGATTCAACTCTATAATAAATGAGCTGAAAGGTATGGATTAGGAGATCTCTCTGACTGAAATAAATGATAAGCTTCTCATGTGCTTCCCAAGATTATGGGATTCAAGGACTTGGGCTATCAAAGAGTCCAAATGTTATAGAGAGATCTCTATTGATGTTTTGCTAGGAAAGCTCAAATCTTATGATATGCTATTGAAGAGCAGTGCTGAAACAGAGGCTAATGAGTCAACCTCAACTCCTATTCAAAGGAGTCTTGCTTTGAAGGTTGTTTAAGGAGAGTCATCCACTCCCGAATATGAGATGTTCAATCTCTTATCAAGGAGATTTAGAAAGTGGGTCAAGACAGAAGACTCAAGAAGAAAAGAGAGGAGCTCAAAACCCAGATTTGATAAGACTCTAAAGAAGGAAGTGATCTGCTTCTCCTGCAATAATCCAGTGCACATAGCCCCTAAGTGTCCATAAGATCAAAGAGTTGGAGCAGCAGCAAAGATGAGCAGAAGAAGAAGTCTTTCAGGAGGAAAGATCAGAAGAAAGGTAAAGGTTTCATTGTTGAAACTTGGAGTGACTCTGAAGCAGAGTTAAGATCCTCTTCATCAGAAAGTGATGAAGAAGCTGTTGAAGCTGCCTGCCTGATGGCTTTAGGGACCTCCTAAGATGATGAAGAAAAGCAGGTATCACTATTTGATAATTTTGATTTTGGTTCTGATGAATTTAAAATGTTTTTAAAGAGTTTTGCAATGATCATCTATAGGTACAAAAAGAAATAGAAATAATTAGGGGAGAACTAGAAAACCTTAAGAAAGATGATTTATATCTGAAAAATCAGGATTTAATAGATGAGATTCATAATAAGGAATCAGAACTAATTGACATGAAAAAATGAAAATTTAAAACTATGGGAAGAGCTAACAAAGGCAAAGGCCTTTGAAGACTCACTCATTAGGAGGAGTCAAAAGCTCAAAGATATTACACAAAATCTCTCTATGAGATTTAGACACCTAGGATTAGGAGCAGAGCCATCCACTAGCACAGAAGTCCCTAGTAAACAAGCCTAGATAAATCCAGTCACATTTATTAGACCTAGTCACTATCAAACAACTAAGAGGAGTTCAATATTTGAGGATGATGATAATAATAATCCTGATAAAATCACTGTATTTAATAAAGCAAACTCCAATAGTGAGAAAAGATCTCTAGGGAAAATCAATTCGAACAAACCAATGAGTCTAAATAAAAAGTGTGGTATAAAAGAAAAGGTTATTAAGCACTCTGCTGATCTATTATATTTGGATACATTTTATACACATTTCAAGTACCAAAATAATAAACCTAGATTTGATAAACTCATTCTCTGTCATCCAAATGGATATCATGAAAGACCCTTCTATTCTATCATAGAATCTTATAATGGTAGAAGCAAAGGGACCAAGGTAACCTGGGCCCCCTCTAATGTTTGAGCTACTTGTGCAGGATAAGGTAGGATCCTTCCTAAGAGATAATAGAGGGGAAAGGAAGAACCAAAGGCTTAATAAAGAACTAAATCCAACAAAAGGAGTGATTTCTTCTTTGAATCCCCTAGTTATTTTTTTTGTTCATGAAAATAATAGTATAAATACTATTTTCAATAAAAATCATTGCGGGGGAAAACAGTAAAAACCTTCTAAGAAAATAGATATGTTTATTCAGAGTTGCGTCAATTAGAATTCTACATACTATCTAATTCTTCTCGACGCCAGCTTCGAGAGCAATCTGCAATAGATAATTCGAATAGAATTCGACGCAACGTCGACTTCATATCGATGCATCCGTCGATTTAATTATTGCTCGTCATATTCGAAGTTTCGTCAAGTTCTAATCGATGCAACGTCGACATGACAGGCGCGCAAAGATTCACTTCTAGAAGTTACTTCTACACATTTTGGCACACTGACTATTAATCTTTATCGACGATGCTTCAAAAAAACCCTAAGTTCCGACGAATCGTCTTCTTTTAAGCAACATAGGCGTCGAATTCATTACGATTTCAAATTCTATCATTCTTGCTCTCGTGCTTTCATTCTCTCCAGCTCTCTTGCATCTATCTCTCTCTCTTTTCCCTTGTGTTTGAACAAACCAATGAGATGGCTCCACCAAAGGTGAACTCAGGATTTGACATTAACATAGAGTCACTCAATGCAGCAGCAAAAAGTATCAAAGCAATCGTGAATCTCTTCCAAACAGCAGGACTCACAAAACTGATTTCCACCAGATGCATGATATATGATATAGAATTAATAGAGCTGAAAGATAATATCCATATTGAAGAGGATGGGTCCCTTCGATGGAAGATCTCTAATACAGATATTCATATTACTGAGGAACTGCTGAACCTCACCTTTGTCTTGCCGACAGGTGAGGAGCCATCTGAACTGGCAGCTAAAGAAACTCGACAAGATTTGCAGATCATGAAGTTAACAAAAGACAAGCCGATCATTCTTAAGAAGAATGACTATTCTGAAGAGTACAGATTCCTAACAGACATTATAGGCAAGGTTTTACTATGTAAAATCTATGCTCATGCTGCAATTCCCAAACAACAACTACAAGTAATGGGAGTTTTGGTCCTGAACAAGAAGATAAACTGGGGGAGGTGCCTCCTGAAGATGATAGGACATAAATATGCTAATAAGGAGAATTCTTACATGTGAATGATGAGCTATATTTTGCTCTATCATTATCCAATTGTGTGCACATCAAAAGGGATGCCAATTCCACCTGGGAAAAGAATCAATATTGGGATCTTTTCCAAATGGACCGGGCTAATTTTGTAGCCTAATCAAGCTTCCCCCTCCCACCTTCTTCTCCAGTTCCACAGGATGATAAGCCAAGTCTCCCATATACACTAAGGCATACTGTTCCAGATGATTTAAATGCTCAAAATCTCCAGTCCATTCCATCCACTCCATCCCCAGAACTGCACCACAGATTTCCCTCCAACCACAACAACAGCAACCATCCATCACCAGTACTATAGAAAATCCTCAAAACATCCACTTGCTTGATGACAGATCTCACCTACCTCAATCTGACATAACTCTAGAGGATAATCAATCACTATCACCAATCCACCATAATCTTCCAGACTTCAATGAGAACCTCATAACAATTCCTCATGTTATCCTATTCTCATTAACTCTTACCACACCCCTTATCTCTACCACACATCCTACTCATTCCTTTGACATTGAGCAAGTGATTTCAAAAGCAGTATGATTGGCTACTAGAACATTTGATGACCTACTGGCCACTCAAGCAAGAAAGTTCAATAAGAAGTATTCCTAGATGGAGATAGAACTGCAAAAATCAAAAGAGTCCCTCCTGACACTGAAATCAAGTGTATCCTCCTCCATGGTAACTAAAGAATTCTTAACCTCACTTGTAAGTAAGGTTCAGAAGGGGGAGAAGATCCAGGAGGAGGAGAGGCTTAATCAAGGAAATGTGAGTGATCAGGAGAAGGAAAAGAGTGTACAAGAAGAGATTGCCCCAAATGTGAGTGATCAGGAGAAGGAAAAGAGTGTACAGGAAGAGATTGCCCCAAATGCCCCAGCACTGTTATTCCTGATCCCAACAAACTCGCTGTCTTTCAAATAGGAATAGTCCAAGGGGAGCCTTCTATAGTAAACCAGGGGGAGATGATTGCTTCAACTCAGGGGGAGCTCCTAGAAGATGATCTACTAGTTGGATGAGGTTTCAAAGATTGCCAAGAAGGCTGCTCTGACTATTGAACAAGCTGCACAATCTCAGGAGGAGCCTCCCAAAGAAAATGAAACTCATGAAGATGCTGCAAAGACTGCTGAAGAAGAAGAAGAGCCACTGAGGTTTGCACCAAGGAGTGTAATACCACAAGTGTTCTCAAGGAAGAGGAAAGCTCCAGAAAAGAATAATACTGCACATGTAAACAAAGTATATTATATCATCTGGCGGATACAGTTATCTTGATTATAAAGAACAATATGATTTATTGGGAGTCTGTGTGTTTATAATGTCATTATTGTTCTGTGTATATGGGCTTGTATTTAAGTTTATGTCAAAGTTTGCTTTTAAATCACTTAATCAAATTGTAAAATTTGATTATATAAATAGGGTGAGATTGTTGGGAAAAACCTTTTTGATTTATCTAACAAATTATCTTAAAGTGATATCATCAGTTAGGTTGTATTACCCACAGTGTATAGAAAGGGCAAAATGGTCATTATATGTCTTAAGATATCATATTCACTTAGTGTGTCAAGACCAGGTCTTAGAGAAGCACAAATTTAGTTAAGTTAAAACTTGTGTCGAATAGAAGTCAATGCAACTTTGACTAGATGTCGACGTAACTCTAACTGAAAGTTGAACTAACTTAATTTGCCTGTCGAAGTATAAAGATAAGTCGATGCAATGTCGAAAGGAACTTAACGCAGAAGGAAGAGCCTGTCGATGCCATCTCATAAGTCGACACAACTTCAACATCAATTCGACGCAGAAGATAAAATTGAAGTCCTAGTCTTCAACTCGACAGATACGTTAATAAGTAATCGACGTAACGTCGACATCTGAGTTTAGACAGAGCTGAGAAGGAATTCGAAGATACTTCCATAAGAACTCAGAGGTGTGTCGATATGACAAAAGATGAAGTCGACGCAGCATTAATTACAGACAGAAATAGAAGGTTTTCTGTTGTCCTTTCTGGTGCTTTTCCAGATGATCTGCAAGGCTGATATATGTTCTCCACCAGCTCATTTATTACCAAGAATGGAATGGGGTATTCAGAAATACAACAAATACATTCTTGGAATTTATTCAAATCAGATGGACGAGTCGGGAACAAAAATAGAAGGAAATATCATGTCCAATGGACATTCCCACTAAGGACAGCCCAGAAGAAGAAAGAAATTCAAACTCAAATGATAGAGAATAAGTATGCTGAGAGGTGAAGAAAAGAGATCTAACTAATTCATTATTCTGTCTGTCTACTAGGGCTTCTTCTTCTTCTTTCTCCAACCCTAAGATAGAACCGAAGAACAACTTGTCTGCACAGAGAAAGATAATATCAACACTATTATCTCTACTTCTACATCACATAACAACATGTCAACAAAAGTGCAGAGAGAATCAAGATCAAGCTTATAACCCTTGCAATCATCACTATCTTAAGCAAGGGTTCATTATATTTAGATCCTGAGATAAACAGAAGCACAACATTCAAAGAGAAAGCTTTTGAAGAATTCTTACAAAAGAATTCTATTCTCTTCTTTCTTCTCCTTCTGTTATTTTCATTCTCCAATTGTAAAAGAGTTTTAAGAATCCTTCTTTCGAAGGATTCAGTGGTTCTAAGAGTCTCCTTATCAAAAGACTCAATGGTTCTAAGAGTCTCCTTATCAAAATACTCAGTGGTTCTGAGATTCTCCTTATCAAAAGACTTAGGCACATTTTGGGGAACCACTATAAAAATTATGTGTCTTCTAGATTGATTTTATGTGTTGTCCAGTTTACTACTTTTCTAGTTTATATTTTCTGACATTCTTTATTTTGTATTGGTATTATTGATTGCATAATACTTGGTAGTTTTATTGTGTGTGGATAACTAGGGCATAAAAGTTTTAAAACTTTATTCACCCCCACCCCCCTCTAGAGAATACTCAGAGGCACACTGTGCACTTTCAATATTTAACTTTGTCTAAGGTGATAGTATATACGAATCACTCATCTTAACTATATCTACTAACAAAAATTGACGCAAAACCTCGACTCATTTGATGAGTCCTTCTAATCCATGAATTTGACCTAGATATTTGAGACAAGAGGAGAGCCAAAAATTTAGCGGTCGATCACTTATCCCATCTGGAGAATCCCTTACTCAAAGAACTGGATGAATAGAAATATCTGATGTCTTCCCAGAAGAATATCTTTAGGTTGCCACATCTAGTTCAAAATATCATTATCCATGGTTTGCAGATTTTGCAAACTATTTAGTTGCCACTGTTCTTCCCCTAAACCTAACTTATCAACTTAGAAAGAAATTTTTCTCTAATTTGAAATATTATTTTGGGAATATCCTTATCTATTTTGAGTCTATGCCAACTCAATCATTCGTAGATATTCATCAGTCGAGCAAGGATGGAATATTCTCAATCATTGCCATGCAGGACCAACGGGAGGGCATTAAAGTTCTAATCAAATGGCCCGAAAGGTACTCGAAATAGGCTTTTACTGGCCATATATATTTAGAGATGCCCATCACTTCATTCATAGTTGTGATAATTGTTAGTGAATAGGAAATATTTCATGTTCCAACGAGGTACCGCAAAATTATATCCTCATTTGTGAGATTTTTCGATATTTGGGTGACTGACTTTATGTGTCCATTTCCTACATCATTCAAAAATAAATATATCTAAGTAGCAGTGGACTATGATTCAAAGTTGGTAGAAGAACATGCACTACCAACAAATGATGCTAGGTTCTTAGTTTCATTTCTGCATAAATTATATTCTCAATTCAGAGCACCAAGGGTTCTCAATAGTGACAGGGGTACACATTTTAGCAACTCGCAGTTTGATCGCATTTTAAAGAAATATGGCATCTTCCATTGGATCGCCACTCTATATCACCCCCAAACTAATGGACAAGTTGAAGTCTCCAATAGAGAATAAAAACGCATTCTTGAAAAATCAGTGGAATCAAATCGGAAGGAATGATCTAAGAGATAAGATGATGCCTTATGGGCTTATAGGAATGCATATACAATACTGATTGTTTCAACATCGTATCATCTTATTTATGGAAAATCTTGCCATCCGACGCTTGAATTTGAATACAAGGCTAATGGGGCGATTAAAATATGAATTGAGAAATAAATCTTGCATGAGAAAAGCATAATTTTCAAATCAATGAACTTGATGAATGTCGTCAAATTGCTTACAAATATAAACAAATCTATAAGTAGTGACTTAAGAAGTAGCATGATAGTCATCTAAATTGTAATAAAATCATTAACCATGATGATCAAGTATTGCTCTATAATTCTAGATTGTCCTTTTCCAGGAAACTTGCGCTCTCGATGGTCTGGGCCTTATAAAGTAAAGATGATTTTTCCATATGGAACGTTTGAATTATACCACCCGACTGATGGATCATTCAAAGTTAATGGAAACATAGTTAAGTTATATTATGGTGAGAGAATTTTAAATAACAATTTAGATGATTGTGATTTTAATTTGAGGAAGAATGAAAAAAAAATGTTGGAGATAGTAGATTTCATAAATATAGATTTTCTGAGGTTTTAAGAGGACACACGGCTCGAGATAAACACCCATGTACCTCAACCATGTGTTACTTAAATGATAGGATAATACTCTGGTGATCGTGGTGAAGTTGTGGGATGATTTTTGATATGAAAATTTTATGAAGTCTGATTTGTATGAATTTTAGATTTATTGTTGATGTTCTCCAATTCTATATCCGATGAAGGAAAGAGTATCTTATCGTTTGTAGTATAGGATACTTGAGAAAAATATCAAGGTCTTATTTAAACACGGGTCTGTCGAGTACTTCTACTTTGAGAAGGCGGGCTATTATTTTATGGAAGACAGTGGAAAAGAGAAGTAAATCTAAGCTAAATAAAATAGAACAAAATAAATAAAGAAAACAAACACTTGATAAAAAACTCGCTTTGAAATGAAAATAAAAGAAAAATATTATCATTCTAATCTATGCCTTGACAGTGGAGATTCCCAGCTTATGAACACACCACTCTTGAGGAATACGCACACCTGAGATTAGGTTGATCGATCGAACTCTCGTTCTATAATCGAAACGCCTAATACTCACTTTAACGAGGTGAATCTCATTATAAGATTTTACTCCTATCCAGAAGATTTATGTTAGCCTCTCTCGAGGGTTGCGTGCAACTCTTTTTATTCTCGAGTGATTGATTTGTATGCACGAGCCTCTTGGCTAACTAGAATATGAAAACAAATATCGAAATTCATAATCGGCATAAGAACTCAGTATCGTCATTTTTATGGATAAATCTAAGGAGAGAAGAAACAATAATAAGGCAAAGGAAAATTCATAACAAAGCTTGTAAAAAAATAAGAACTAAATACTTGCTAAATAAAAATACAGAAAAAGAGAAATAAGAAGGAAGAGATTTTTCATAAAAGAAAAGGAACTAAAATTCCATTGCCCTAAAAGGGGATTACATAAACTAAAAACTAGATTACATTGCATGGAAATAATCTAAACTACCTTGCATGAAATAGAAAAGACCAAGACATGAAATTAAAATGAGAATTGAAAATACATTAATTAAAAACTATACAAAAAATGAAAATACAGAAAAACTATACAAGAAGAGACCAAATGGACAGGGGGAAAGAGGAGGGATTGTTAGAATGGAGATACTGAATTTATTGTAAAAATTTTGAGATTGCACGCCCTCGGTCACGGACGTGACCAATGGAGATGAACTCAAAACACGCGACAGCAGCTCTGGACTTGCATTAAGATTACACTCCCTTAGTCACGGGCGTGACCAAGGGCATGTAATGTAAAATTTGAGCAAAAGTCCAGAAAATCTGCAAAAAAGAAATACAATTATATTTAGAACAGAAATTATAAAAGAAAGGATTTTTAAACAAAATAAATATAATATTTACAAATTTATATATAAATTAACCTAAATACTATAATAAAAATATGCATAAATCCTACTCATCAAATACCGCCATACTTAAGCTTTTGCTATTCGAGAGCAAACGTATGAGAAATATTTATAAGACATTAATAAAGTTTTTTAATTAAGACTAAAATTATATTTAAATCAAAAGTATGTTCAAAATAAAACTTTAGGGATTCAAATAATAAGTCCTAAATTATAATAATAATTTGAAAAGAGAGATGTGTTTAGCCAATTCTTCTCAAGTTACTTAACTAGCAAACAAAATTGGAGTAATTAGCAAACAAGATTAGATTTAAAATTATAAAAACCATAGCTTGAAAGAAACAAAAGGAAAAATGCAATCTACTACTTATGCTCTATTAAAATTTAAATTTAAATCTAAAAACAATTATATTGGCTAAAAGGGGTTTGGGTAAACATGAAGAACTCTTTGATTGGAGGTGATGAATTTTATCCTCTCATTTTCCATAACATATAATCTATTTATAATATTCTTCATACATACTATATAGTGCATATGTTTAGGGAATAATGAATTTTATCCTCTCATTCCCATGACATATGATCTATTAATAAACTTTTGGGATTGGGTAAAGGCTAAAGTTAATGGGCTAAAACAAAAATTCGATTAAATTAAAATATTTTGAGAGCAACTTATAGTAAATTCAACTTTCCTAAGATTCTAAAAGCATGAGGTAAAAATAAATAAAATCTAAATGTGTTAAGCAGAATTACTACAAAATTGAAACTATTTAAAATAAAAGAGGAAAAAGTTCTAAAGAAAATACTCTAATCAAATTAGAATCATAAATAATTTCTAAAAATTAAATCACCTAAAAATTTAGAACTAACAAACCATGATAAAATAAAAAATTAGCTAATTTAAAATAAAAAATAAAAAAGTTTATAAATAAACTCATAAAATAATAGATTTTGGGAAATAACAAAAACCAAAGCAAGGGTTTATTATCTTCTTTATATTATCTTTATTTTTTTATTTCTGATATTATCTTTTTTTGGATTTTTAGGATAAGAAATAAATACTAAGCATAAACTAATAAACCTAATTTTTTTGTTGATTCTTGGACTTCCTGAGGTATACCCCATGACGGGCTCTCATCGCTACTAGGAGATGTGATGGGATGACATCCCAAACCTCCCTTCTTAAGAAATTAATTTTCTATTTTCTATTAGTTTTTTGAAGATTTTGGGTTTTCTAATTTTTGAAAATGTTAAATTGTTTTATTTTTGTTTTTGTTAAGGACACCAAAAATAAAATAAACTATGTACATAAAGAAAAAAAACTATATACAAATAAAAAAAATATTTTTGGAATTTTGGGATTAATAAAAATTTTTGTGGAAATTTCTAGAACTTTATTATTTTTTTGCGGAAATTTTCCTATTTTTCAAAAAATATAAAAGAAAGAAAAATACACCCTCATACTTAAAATTCAACACTGTCCCCAATGTTGAAAGCTAAGTATGAAGAAGAAAATAAAAAAATGCAAGAACATGATCACGAAAGAAAAAGAACGAGGGGAAAAAGAAACACGTCCCTGATTTGGAGATGGACGATCACCGCGAGCATCTGCAAAATTACATTAAAACATAATAAAACAAAACACAAAATAAAAAGAAATAAAACATAGAAAAAGAAAAAAAATCTTTTTTGAATTTTGATTGGTTTTATAAGGTTTTTGGGTTTTAGTTTTCTTATAAAAATTTTTTGGGCTTTCGAAACATCCTAAAAAAAAGAAGAGAAAATATTATTTTTAATGATTTAATTAGTTTTGGACTTCCCGAGGTATACCCTATGAAGGGTTCTCACCGGTACTAGAAAATGCGATGGGTTGACTCCCCAAATCTGCCTTTCCAAGAATTTAGATATAAAATAAAATAAAAATTATTAAAAGGGAAAAAGGAAAATAAAACAAGCAAAGATTAAAGTAATAGCACTCTCTCTCTTTTTAAAATATCGACAAAATATCTTGGGTAATATCGCCAAAAACATGATATGAAAATTTATGAAGTTTGATTTGTATGAATTTTAGATTTGTTGTTGTGTACTCCAATTCTATATCTGATGAAGGCAAGTGTACCTTATCGTTTATAGTATATAATACTTAAGAAAAATATCAAGGTCATATTTAAACAGGGGTCTGTTAAGTACTTCTACTTCGATAAAGTGGACTATTATTTTATCGAAGAGAGCGGAAAAGAGAAATAAATTTAAGCTAAATGAAAGAGAACAAAAATAAATAAAGAAAACAAACACTTGATTAAAAACTCGCTTAGAAATGAAAATTAAAGATAAATATTATCATTCTAATCTATGCCTTGGCCGTTGAAATTCCTAGCTTATCAACATACCTCACTCGAGGAATACGCCCACCTAAGTTTAGGTTGATCGACCAAAATCTCGATCTATAATCGAAATGCCTAATACTCGCTTTAACGAGGTGAATCCCATTATAGGATTTGACTCATATCTAGAGGATTTAGGTCATCCTCTCTCGAGGGTTGCGTGAAACTCTTTTTATTCTCGACTGATCAATTTGTACGCATGAGCCTTTTGGATAACTAGAATATGAAAACAAATATCAAAATTCATAATCAGCATATGAACTCGGTATCGTCATTTTTCGAGAATAAATCGAAGGAGAGAAGAAATGATAATAAGGAAAAGGAAAAATTCATAACAAAGCTTGTAAAAAATCAAGAACTAAATACTTGCTAAATAAAATAAAGAGAAAGAGAAATAAGAAGGAATATATTTTTCATAAATGAAAAGGAACTAAAATTTCATTGTCATAAAAGATAGATTATATAAACTAAAAACTAGATTACATTGCTTAGAAATAAATCTAAACTACCTTGAATGAAATAGAAAAGAACAATACATAAAATTAAACTAAGAAAAGAAAATACATTAATTAAAAACTAAACCTAAAAATGAAAATACAGAAAAACTATATAAGAAGAGCTGAAATGGGTAGGGGAAAGAGGTGGGATTGCTAGAATGGAGCTTCTGAATTTATAGGAAAAAATTTGAGATTACACGTCCTCGGTCATGGTCGTGGCCGGCCATTGGAGATGAGCTCAAAATGCATAGTAGTAGCTCTGGACTTGCATTAAGATTAGACGCCCTTTGTCATAGGCATGACCGAGGGCGTGTAAAGTCAATTTTGAGCAAAACCCCAGAAAATCTGCAGAACAGAAATACAATTATATTTAGAACATAAATTAAGAAAGAAAGGATTTTTAAACAAAACAATATAATATTTACAAATTTAAATAAAAATTAACCTAAATACTATAATAAAAATATGCACAAATCCTACTCATCAATTTTCAATGGCACACGCCTTACGCACATGACTGTGTGTCCATTTTTCATTTCGAAACACTTCTCCCCCACTCAAAAATCCCATTACATTAGTTTTTTCTTTCAAATTATCTTCTTCTGCTCCCAAAATTAGACAATCTCACCACATTTTTCATTCATCCAATCACAATTGAAGATTGTTTCTTTATATTTTCATGAAATTGGATTGCTCAACCTAAAATTAAGTCTCCAAGGTAACCATTTCTCAGAATTTTTGTGAATATATTAACTTCTCATAATTCTCTATTCTCATAATTTCGATGATTTTTCTGATCGATTCCTCCTATACTATTCATGATCATTCTTATACGTCAGATACTAAGTCTGCGCATTTTTCTAAAATTCATTTATCAAAAATTATGCAAAATTCATTGCTAATTTTCCCAAAATTTCCTATCATCTTCGATCAAGTTAATTTCCAAATCTTATGTTCGCTTTTTATTCCTTGCAAATTACCAAAAATAAAATAAATATCTTCTACCTTCCAAACATATTTCATCATGTTTTGTTCGACCAGATCTATTTTGAAAAAAACTTGCATTTCTATACTAAAATAATTTTTTGTCAAAACTTTAAATTTTCATTATGGCTCCAAATGTCAAAAAAAAATTTCAATCTTCTCTACGTAGTTATGTCTCAAGATTAGTGCATTCAAGAACTTCCTAGCGTTGAAGTAGAACCTGATATACCTTATATTGACACCGGATCGTAGAGAAGATATGTTCGCTTGAGTACCAAACAATTCATAGACTGTGAAAAAATTGCTTGGACTGTGCTACAAAAATATATGGGTTATTCTAGACATTGTTGATCTCACCAAGCAACCAGTATTGATGCACTTGTTCACGATTGATGCAATCAAATGCCGCTAGTTGGTATTGTATTTTCTTTGCAGATTAAGGTTCATCAATGACGCAAAACCTTTCAGATTTGATTTGACATTCAGGTTCTGTCTTTGGAGATCATCATACACATTGACGGTGGCAGATTTCAATATTATCATGGGCTTCTATGGTCGTGCTTACATTAGATCTAAGAGTTATAGAGCATTGGCAGTTGCTTTTCCAGAGGATATGAGTGTCCATCATTGTTGGGAGATAGTTAGTCCGACTGCGGAGTAGTTACGGGAGGGACAGACTGATGTTATTTCACTATGCTCCCCTAGTTTACAGATCTTACACCATCTCCTCAGTAAGACTATCGTAGGGTCTAGTGCTCACACAGTGAGAGGGATGTTTTGCTTCTTTATAGTATATACACCGAGTACCCGGTCAATGTAGGGTACTTCCTCTTACAGAAACTCTGTGATCAGGTGGAGAGATAATTAAACATGGCCATTAGTATCTGACCTTATGATACATATCTTGCAAAGGCACTAGGAGCCTTCAACAGACTTCCATGCTTGGAGCTCATCCCTGGATGGCTCCAATCTCAATGGAGTCTCTTATGACTTTGGGGATCGTTAGCATACATATTGGGCCAAGTGGAGTACACTTCTACATAAAGGGCTATGTGTTTGGAGATCAACAAATTTGTGAAGATAGGATGGCTTCCTATAGTTCATCAAATTCACCACCCATTCTAGTCGATATCCATGAGTACATCCAGATCTCGAACATTCTAGAAGATCGATCTATTGAGCCCAACGAGTCAGACCGATGGAGGACAATTACGGAGACATGAGACTATGGCAATGCAGATAGTCAATATTATCAGTACCTAATAGGGGATTGAAGAAACCCTTGAGCATCTTCATCACCCGGTGATTGATCTACAGAGGACTCAATATAGGATCACAGATGAGTTGCGGGTTGGAACCTCCAGCACGCATTATTACCTTTCTTATCTCTATGCTAAGCGCAATGCTACAACCCCTTCCTGCTCAGAATCGTCAAACTCTAGGGCAACAACTGTGTGATTTCTTTTCCACAATAGTGCTTAGTTTTATATTCTTATTGGGATATATGATGTAGATTGTTATGTATATTCTTACTTTTTGATTGACTTTTATTATTCGCCACCCTGTTTATAATATTTCTATGGATCTTGTGCTATCATTGGTTATATATATATATATATATATATTAAAAAGAAATAAAGTGATCTGCAAATAGCATGAGTTCAAAAATCCACACAAAAAATGACCGTGGATATGAGAAGATAATATAGAAACGGTTGATTCATCAACACCCTCATCGCTCCCTCTCTATCCTCTTTCCCGATCTACACTAAAAATCGCGCAACTCAAAACCTCCCCTTCAACTTACCTTCTCTTCCGCGAGTGAACCACTCTCCTCTCGTGACAATTCTCCTCCTCAACCTCCGAACAACAAAAGCAACTGCGAAATTTCTCCTTCTCCTCCGAACAATAGTAGGCAAGGCCTCTCCTACACCAAAACAACATCAATCAGGCTCCTCCATTCAATGTGCAGGACTACGCCAACGCAACATCAATATTTCTCCTCTGAACAATAGCTGCCGGCGTGATATTTCCCCTCCTACTCCAAAGAACAAGAGAAGCCGTCCTCCTTCACTCTTTCAAAAAGAGATGGCTCCTAACATCATTTCCATGTCGGTGTAGGGCATCACAACAACATCTCTCTAACTTTAAAGAGATGACCTCTGCCACTCTGCATCAGAATACTAGATCGTTGCTTTCCTCGCCTATTTGCACTTCATCCTTCCATTCTCCAAACAAAAAAGAACAAACCTAAAGAAACCCCATTGCCAACTCGCATACCAGGTGGTACTCTACTCTCCATTGTCGGATAACAACATCCTCTTTCACTTTCAACCTTCCCGGTGCTGCTCTGCCTGCAGTCGTTTCTCACAAGCTGCCGATCGAAGCTCCTGCTCGTCACTATCAGACACCAGCATCCTTTCACCTTTCGCAACAACCTCCAAGAGGCATTCCCTCCCCTGCAGGTACCTCATACAACTTCAATTTTATCGGTTGTACTCTACATCCTCACTAAAAGTTTTCACTAGCCTCCAAAACCTCCCACATCCATGTTTTAACCGTCATAAGATCTGTAGAGGCATCTAGGGTTTGCTCAAGGCTCAAGATATTCAACTAAGACTCATCTATGTGGAATGGTCTTATATAGTATCTCTAGCGTAGTGCACTTAACCCTAGTGACACGTAACCCGATGGGTCATCCGAAGTCGGTACTGACACGCGCAGACATAATAAACCAAGTACCTAACAATCTCCTGCTATATCTGCGGTAAACCCGATGTCAGAAAGGGGTTGGTGTGTGTAGTGTTCAACCAAATTCGACTCAATACACAACCGTGTCCACAACACCTGTCATAACATATTGGACTGGAAGAAAAACAAAAGAATGTATGCACGCATAAGAATAATCACAAACTCAGCAGCATCACATCAAAGTCAAAAGTACAATCAGAGAAACATGTACCAGAACACCTAGTGTCTCATGACCAACAGAAGAGAAAATAATAGTCCAAACAACAGGTGAAAATAAGAGAGCTAAAATAGTCCTCTAAGCTAAAGAAAGAAAACCAAACAAACACTCTAGAGGCCATCACTCAGCAAATCATCCTGCTTTGGATCCCAAACTGCACGTGCTCCTTCAACAACATCAACTCCTGTAATTTCCAACAGAGAACTTCATTCGGAAAGAATTCAAACTTGGAAAATGTACATGTACCTAGTTCTACTTATAAGAACGTAGTACTTTAATTTGCTAATAGGACACTTAGGTAGAGTACTTTAGGTTCAATCGCAGAATTTGTAATATGTTTTTGAATCAAAATTATTTCAAACTTCTAGACACCGCAGCCATATCTGTGTTCCTATATGTGATGTCATGGTTATTGATCTTCTAATAATGATTAGAACTCATCAAATGTGGAATGGAAACAATCAACAGAAGAAGGTCCAAACTAAGTCAGATCGTGTTATCAAATATAGAATAACAATCTCCTCCGAGGTAAGGAAGATGAATCTAGTTGAAGATGTTAACATCAAATGTGGAATGAAATAATTTATTGGATTCGTACTCAGCAACCAAGTGCATCAGCGGAGTACAATATGCTTGCTATGACTAAAGGAGAGGGAAGAAATCAAAATATTTGGACTAAGGCAGAACTGAATCAGCTAACCTTGAACTAAGACAGATCTCAAATCACCTTGAGTCCCGTTTCCCCCACTATTTTGATTGATCGATCTTTGGGCATTCCTTTCATCAAAGGATCAGCTAGATTATCCTTCGATCGTAGATCGACCAAAAATATAATGCCATGTTCTTTCTAATAATTAAAAAGAGTGTGTCTCAGTCATATATGTCGTCTTTTAGTGTTAAAAAGAACATTCTTAACAACTTGGACTGCTGCCTGATTATCACAGTACAGGCTTAAAGAATTGACTTGAAGTCTAGACAATGGAATGTCTAGAATTAAATTCCTGATCCAGCATGCATCTTCACCAACTGAAGCTAAGGCAAACAACTCGGCTTCCATAGATGACAGAGTTATACAAATCTGTCTTTTAGACTTCCAAGTAACTACAGCGCCACCCAAAGTGAATATAAATCCACTGGTGGACTTACTATTTTCAACTTCTGAACACCAAGAGGCATCAGAGTATCCTTTCAAAGTAGGAGGGTGACCAATGTTACATAGATCGTGATCTTTAGTACCTTTGAGATACCTCATGAGCCGGTCTAAGGAATCCCAATGTTCTTTGCCTGGACTACTGGTGAAACGGCTCAGCATGCCTATAGAGAAGCCAATGTCTGGTCTAGTGCAACTTGTGGCGTAAATGAGACATCCAATGATATTTGAGTACTTCACTTGATCAACACTTGTCCCTTCATTCGGACTCAGCTTGACATTCGGATCAATTGGCGTTTCAACAGGCCTACAGTCACTATAACCCAGAGTAGAGAGAATCTGCTCTATGTAATGAGCTTGACTTAGATTGACACGTCCCATGTCAACTATAACTTTCATACCTAGTAGGGTATCCACAGGACCAAGGTCCTTCATATAAAATGCTTTTCTGAGAGCGGATTTAGTATCCCTCATTGCAGCAAGGTCTGACCCAAGAATCAACATGTCATCCACATATAGGCATATGATGACTGTTTGGTTTGACATTGAGCGGTAATAGAGACACTTGTCTAAGAGACTATACTGAAATCCAACGCTCTTTACCACTTGATCAAACTTCATGTTCTACATCTTAGGCGCTTTTTTAAGCCTGTTAATGTATTTATCTAGCTTGCGCACTTTATCCTTTAGATCCCTAAAAACATAATATTCAGGTTATGTCATGTAGATCTCTTCATTAAGCTCTCCATTCAAGAAGGCGGTCTTTACATCCATCTAACGAACTATATATTTCTCGATAGAAGCTAGGGCTAGAAGAATCTTAATAGTGGATAGGTGGCACACAGGTGAATAGATGTAAAAATAGTCAATTCCCCCACGTTGTTTATAACCCTTAGCGACTAGACATGTTTTGTATCTGGCTATAGACTCATCACTGTGCAATTTTTTATTTAACACCAACTTGCATCCCGAGACTTCAGCTCCTTTCGGTAGGTCCACTAGATGCCAAGTGTTGTTTTGTAGCTGCGAGTTTATCTCATTGTCGATGGCTTCTTCCCACATCAACACATCTCCAGATCTCATCGCTTCCTGGTAGGAGAATGGATCATCCTCTAAGCGATAGGTGACGAAATTCTCACCAAAATCCTTAAAGATTCTATCTCTTGTAGATACTCTAAGAGGAACAGGTTCCACCTCTAGAGGTTGGGGAGAAGTGCCAGAGGAGCCACCTTCAGGTTCTACAATAGATTCTGAGATCATGTCAGTAGATCCAGGGACGGTCAAGCCATGATCTTTGATAAATTTATGTTCAAAGAAAATAGCATTTCTAGACTCTATCACTGAATAATGGATAAATCCAGAAACCGGTCAGCTACACTGTCTTCTGCACTTCCTAGATAGACACAAGTTATCATTTTAGGTCCCACCTTAGGTCTTTTAAGGTCTTGTATTCGCACATAGGCAATACAACCCCAAGACTTAAGAGTGTCATATCTACAAGGATGGTCGTGCCACAAATCATACGGAGTAGAGCTGAGCTTTGAGTGAGGCACTCTATTCAGAATGTGATTCATAGTTAGGGTTGTTTCCCCCAAAAGGTATTAGGCATGCCAGCTGTGAGAAGCAGAGAATTTAACATCTCCGTCAAAGTTCTATTCTTACGCTAAGCAATACCATTCAATTGAGGTGAGTAAGGAGCTGTAGTTTCAAGGATTATGCCCTCTATGACACAAAACTCCTTAAACCCAGCTGCAGTGTATTCTCCTCCTCGACCACTTCTAAGTCTCTTAATCTTTAAATTTAACTAATTTTCTACCCGAGATTTGAAGATCATGAAGGTCTCAAATGTCTCATCTTTTGAGCACAAGAAAATTATACAACAATCGTGAAGGAGCTTTTAGCCGTGATTTTTTGCTTTTGATAAATTTCGTTTCTATCTTACTTTATCTAAAGTAATTGTTTTTACTGATCATTCGGCTTTACGTTAATTACTAACAAAAACGGATGCCAAACTAAGGTTGATTAGGTGTGAAAGTGCACAGTGTGCCTCTAAGAATGCTCTAGAGGGGGGTGAATAGAGATTTAAAATATTTTTATCCTAACTGTGTACACAATAAAACAAACTAAGGGGTTATGCTCAAACAAAATCACAAGCAGACTAATACATTTTGCAGGAAATAAAATGGTGAAGAAAAGAAATGGGACAGCACAGAAAAACACAACACAAATACAAGAGATTTTATAGAGGTTCCCCTAAATGTGGGTACTCCTCTATTCTACCACCTGGTAGGAATGCACCACCTGTGCCTGAGTCATTTGATAAGGAGACTCTTAGAACCAATGATCTTTTGATAAGGAGATCATGAACCAGACAGATCTTTTGATAAGGAGATCTTGAACCACATAATCCTTTGGAAGAGGGATTCTAAAAACTCTTTTATAGGTAAAGAGAAAGTGAAGGAGGAAGAGAAAGAAAGAAGGAGAATTCTGTTCTCAGAATTCTGTGAAGCCTTGTTCTTTTGATTTCTCTATTCTGGATCTGTAAATAATGAATCCATGCTTTTGATTGAGATGTTTTGCAAAGATTATGAAGTTTCAGATCCTATCTATTTTCTTCAATTCAAAATTGGCTGCTGTATAGTAGTGATGAGAAGTAGCCTTTGTTCTTCTGATCTGAGAGAGAGAGAGAGAGAGAGAGAGAGAGAGAGAGCAGATCTTCTGTTTTTGTCTTTTCGGGGTTCCAGGAGGAAGAAGAAGCAGGATACCTTAAATGACAGCCCTGAGAAATTGTAATGAGTGTTGTGTCTTTCTCTCTGCAATCTTCTTATTCATTGTCCCTCTATTTGGTTTGAATTCCTTTCCTCTTCTGGAATGTCCTGAAAAGGCATATCATTGGACAATAGCTCATCCTCTCCTCTTTTAATTCTGGTCCTGTCCACCAATTGTAATGCCCCTTTCCGAGAAACCTTTTCTATCTTCTTGAATGTTCCTTTCCATTTGAGGCAATAATTAAGCCATTGGAGAACGATCTAGAGCACTATGGGCCATGAGTGAGAGTTTCAAAATGACAGCTGAAAAGGTTTCCTTTTCAGACTGTATTTAACTTAGCGTCGAGTTCTCTTTCTCTTTTATCAATGCACCTTCGATTTCTTGTAAGAGCATCTTCGAATTCATTCTTGCTCTGATTGAACTCTGCTTGTCGACGTTGCATCGAAACCTTATCGACTAAACCGTTGAGTTGAAAGATTGACTCAGAACCTCATTATCTGCGTCAAAATGTAGTTAACGTTGCGTCGACTTTAGATGGCTTCGACAAATTCTTTCTTCTGCGTTGAGTTGAAGTAGAAGCTGCCTCGACTTCTCATGATACTTCGACATGTCCATTTCCTCTACATCGACATCCATTCGATGTATCATCGACTTGATCTACTTCAACAAAAGGTTGAGTTGTTTAGACATCTAGTGTAAGTAGCGTCGACATCAATTCGATGTTGCGTCGATTTCTATTCGACGCAATTGTTATCTTAGCATATATTCTGGTTGTCTTGATCTAGTCTTGTCACCCTAAGTTATGTGAGATATCCTAAGACATCTAATGACCATACTACCCTCACTATACAATGGGTAATTAAATCCTAAGAGATAAAATCACTTTAGATAATTTTTTAAGTTAAATCCAAGGGGTTTTTCCCAACAATCTCCACTTATTTATCTTAACAAATTTTACAGATTGGTTAAAGTGATTTTACATATTCCTCTTACATAATCAGAAAATATATTCAAGACAACATAGACATAAGAAAATGACAGACCTAAATCACAAGCTATTTCATTCAATTGTCAAGAAATTATATAGATCTCAACAGTTGTTTGATTCCAGGAAGTATGAAGATTTACAGAGTATCTGAGCTTCACTGCTCCTTCTCAAGAGTCCTTCTTTTACTTGAAAATACTTTTGGAACAACCTTCCTTGGAGCAAACTGCAGGGGCTCATCCTCTTCAAGTGACATTGTTACTTCTTTTGCAACATTGTCTTTTGGAAGCTCCACCTGAAATTGAGCATTTAGCTCAGCAATATCAATAGCTTCCTTGGCAATCTTTGCCACTTCATCCAGCAGATTTTCATTCCTGAACATCTGGGGCAGGCTCCCCCTGATTAGATGGAAGCTCCTTCGGGTTATCTGCAGCAATTTCCACTTAATTCTCTGAAACTGGCTCCACATGAACATTTGGACCCTGGAAGAAGGTCACTTTCTTAGGGGCTTTAGAATCTTTCCCTTTATTAAGGCCACTCTCATCTAGTATAGGCCTTTCTTCCTCCAAAATATTCCCCTCTTCTTAACCTTGCTGGCAAGAAGGGTTAAGAACTCCTTGGACACAAGGGAGGAAGACATGTAGTCATTAATGCCTTGGAGGGATCTTTTGAAATCTAGCAGTTCAGCCTCCGTTTGTGAGAATTTCCTATCAAACTTTCTGGCTTGAGAGGCTAATAAATCAGCAAATGTAGAGGAGGCCAAGCCAACTGCTTTAGAGATGACCTGCTCAAGGTCAATTAGAGGGATATGAGAGGTAGATGGTTGAGCTAAAACATCATCCTGAGGGTGATCTGGAACAGTGTCCAGTGGAGTTGGAGAGGGAGGAGGTGAGGTTGGAGCTTGACCAGGCTTCAAGATTTGCCTGGTCCATTTTGAGAATATTCCTATATTCATTCTCTTTCCAAGATGAATAGGCACTCTTTTTGACTTAGACACACTAGGATAGTGGTGAAGCAACACCTGACTCATTATCCTCATGTAGGCATTTTCATTGTGGGCATATTTGTGCCCAATCATTCTTAAGAGGCATTTCCCCCAATTTATCCTTTCCTTAAGAACTAGAGCTCCCAAAATTTGAAGTTGTTGTTTTGGAACAGCATCATGTGCTGAGATCTTACATAGTAGCACCTTCCCTACTATATCTGCAAGGAACCTATATTCTTCCCCGAGATCAATCTTCTTCAGATTGATGTGCTTGTCCTTCTTGAACTTCATAATCTCGAGAGCCTCTATGATCTCATCCCCTAATAACTCATCTGACTCACTTCCAGTGGCTAGATCAAAATTCTGATTTAGAATTTGTTCTATGATGAATATGTCTTTTCAGAGATTTTTCCACTGAGGGAGCCATCATCCCTTATCTGTACAGTCTCTTTGAACGCATTCAGCTATATATAAAGTATCTTACATCTAGTAGATATCAGTTCTGTCAGACCATCATCCTAGAACAAGCCAAGAATGGCTTTAAAGTTGTCGGCAGCTGCACTAAAAGAGTCGATGTCCACATCGAAGCCGGAGTTCATTTTTGGTGGAGCAATCTGATTGTTATCACCTGCAATAACAAAGAAAAACGAGAGAGAAACAGCAAAGAAAATGTGAGAGAGTTGGAGAAGAGGAGAGCAAGTGAGCAAAGAGAGGAAAATTCGAAAGTGTAATGAACTCGCCGCTGAAGTTGCTTAAAAGAAGACGATTCATCGCAACTTAGGGTTTAGGTCGATGCACCGTCGATAAAGATTGGAATTTGTCCAGTAAAAATAAGTCGAGAATGCTTCTAGAAGCACTTCACCCCGCATAGTTTATATCAACGTTGCGTCGAATAATATTCGACGTAACTTGGAGATTGTTCAACAATCCTTAAGTCGACGTAGTTCTATCAATGCTACGTCGATTTTCAATCGACGCAACCTTGACTTTGGACAGCGACCAATAAGGCGATGCATGCATCGATATGAACTTGATGCTGCGTCGAGATCTATTTGAATTATCCACTCTGAGCTCTTCTTGATGCTAACATCGAGTAGAGGTCGATGGTGCGTCGACTTCTATTCGACGCACTTCTGAAAGAATAGATCCATTTTCTTAGAAAATTATTGTTGTTTTTCCCAGCAATTTTCGATTATTGAAAATAAGTTTAGGATATTAAATTTATGAACTATAAGGAAGAATCAAGGCAGAAATCACTCCCTTGGATGAATTTTGTTCCTTATTCAAGACCTACATCTTTCTTCCCACTCCATTTTCTCCTGAGTGGGACCTTTCCTAATCCTGCACAAGTAGTTCAAACATTAGATGGGACCCAGGTTACCCTAAGCCCTTTGCTTTTACCATTATAAGGTTCAATGAAAGAATAGAAGGGTCTTTCATGATATCCTTTTGTATGATAAGGAATGGATTTCCCAAACCTATTAATTTGATACTTGAAATGAGTATAGAATGTATCTAAATATAGGAGATCAGCAGAATGTCTTATTATCCTAGGTTTTGCTTTTACCTATTGATTGTTTAGTTTTTCTACATTATTCTTCTCTTGAGATTCCTTTTCTTTATTGAGATTTATTTTATTAACTCTAGTTGTTTTCTTTGGTCTATTAGCTTCTTGACCCTTAGTTTTTGCATTATCCTCACATGATTCATAGTCACTAGGTCTATTGAAGCTAATTGGATTTTTCCAGGCAGGTTTCCTAGGGATTTCTGTGCCAGTGGATGGCTATGCTCCTAACCCTAGGTGTTTGAATCTCGTGGAGAGATTATCTATGATTTCTATGAGAGTTTGACTCCTCCCATTGAGAGAGTCCTCAAAGGCTTTTGACTTTGATAACTCTTCTTTTAACTTTATGTATTCATTCCTTATTTCTATTAGCTCTAATTCTTTGTCCTTAATCTCATTTCTTAAGTTGTTATTTGTTGAATAGAGTTCATCTTTCTTAAAGTTTTCTAACTCTTCTCTATCTGCTTCTAATTCTTTTTGAATTTTGATAAAGTCATTGCATAATTCTTTAAGCAGGTTTTAAAATCATCTGAACTAAAATCAAAATCATCAAACATAGTTACCTACTTTTCTTCATCTTCTGATGACATCCCCAGTTCCATCATGCATGCTGCTTCTGCTTCTGCTTCATCATCACTTTCAGATGATGAGGAACTTAACTCAGCTTCACTGTCACCCCGGGTTTGAGCAATGAAACCCTTGGCTTTCTTCTTGTATTTCCCTTTGACGGACTTCTTCTTATTTTCATCCTTGATGTTGCTTCTGTCCCTTTGTTCCTGTGGGCACTTAGGATCTATAAATCCTGGTTTGTTTCAGGAAAAGCAGATAATCTCCTTCTTTAGAGTTTTATCAAATCTGGGCCTTGAGCCCCTTTCTCTTCTCCTTGAGTCTTCTGTATTGACCCATCTTTTGAATCTCCTAGCCAGGATACTGAACATCTCATCTTCAGGAGTGGATGGCTCTCCTTCAGAAGCTTTCAGAGCAAGGATGCTTTGGATAGGAGCTGGAGTTTTCACTCTTTCTTCTGATTCAGCCCTATTCTTCAAAATCATCTCATATGACTTAAGCTTTCCTAGCAAAGCTTCAGTAGAGATTTCTCTGTGGCACCTGGACTCTCTGATTGCCCAGATCCTTGAATCCTATGAGCTAAGGAAGCACATGAGGATTTTATCATTAATTTCATTCAAGGATATCTCCTTGTCCAAGCCTTTGAGCTTATTAATGATAATGTTGAATCTGTCATACATATCTGCAACAGATTCTTCAGCTTTCTTCTGAAAGTTCTCATACTGGGATATGTGAAAGAACTTTCTGTCCTTTCTTTCATCTGAGCTTCCTTCCACCATTCTGATGAGAGAATCCCAGATATCTTTTGCTGATTGGCATTCAGCAACTTTCTAGAAAATGTCATCTAACATTGTAAACCAGAATGTTCATAGCTTTGACATCACATGCCTTGACTTTCTTCTCAGCTTCTGTACATTCACTACATGGGATAGCCTCTGTTGTTGAGGATTCTCCTGCCTTTTGTCTGACTGGAGCAGGAGGACCTGTGAGAATGACATTATAGATATCTTCATCAATGTAATTCATAAAGAGTTTTATTCTAGCCTTCCAGAGTGTGAACTTATTCAAGTTACACACTGGAGGTCTTGTTGAAACATAATCCTTAGAACTCATTTTCTTTATAAAATATATTTGAAATAAAGAGATAAGAGTAGGAGATCTTTTTGATCAAGGTGTTAACCATTTAATGATCAACCTCCCTCTAATACCAATTCAAAGTGCACAGTGTGCCTCTGAAAATCCTATAGAGGGGGGGTGAATAGAGATTTAAAATATTTCTATCCTAACTGTGTAAACAATAAAACAAACTAAGGAGTTATGCTCAAACAAAATCACATGCAGACTAATATAGTGCAGGAAATAAAATGCTGAACAAAAGAATTGGGACAGCACAAAAAATCACAACACAAACACAAGAGATTTTATAGAGGTTCCCCTAAATGTGGGTAGTCCTCTCTTCTACCACCTGGTAGGAATGCACCACCTGTGCCTGAGTTTTTGATAAGGAGACTCTTAGAACCAATGATCTTTTGATAAGGAGATCATGAACCAACCAGATCTTTTGATAAGGAGATCTTGAACCAAAGAATCCTTTGGAAGAGGGATTCTAGAAACTCTTTTACAGGTAAAGAGAAAGTGAAGGAGGAAGAGAAAGAAAGAAGGAGAATTCTATTCTCAGAATTCTGTGAAGGCTTGTGCTTCAGATTTATCTTTACTGTATCTGTGAATAATGAATCCCTGCTTTGGATTGAGATGTTTTGCAAGGATTATGAAGCTTCAGATCCTATTTGTTTTCTTCAATTCGAAACTTGCTGCTTTATAGTAGTGATGCGAAGCAGCCTTTGTTCTTCTGAGCTGAGAGAGAGAGAGAGAGCAGATCTTTTGTTTTTGTCTTTTTGGGGTTCCACGAGGAAGAAGAAGAAGAAGGAACCCTTAAATGATTGCCATGAGAAATTGTAATGAGTGTTGTGTCTTTCTCTCTACAATCTTCTTATTTATTGTCCCTCTATTTGGTATGAATTCATTTCCTCTTCTGTAATGTCCTGAAAAGGCAAATCATTAGACAATAGCTCTTCCTTTCCTCTTTTAATTCTCGCCCCATCCACCAACTATAATGCCCCTTTCCAAGAAACCTTTTCTGACTTCTTGAATGCTCCTTTCCATTTGAGGCAATAATTAAGCCGTTGAGAACAGTCTTGAGCACTGTGGGCCATGAGAGAGAGAGATTCAAAATGACAGCTGAAAAGGTTTCCTTTTCAGACTGTATTCGACGTAGCGTTGAGTTCTTTTTCTCTCTTATCGATGCACCTTCGATTTCTTCTAAGAGCAGCTTCGAATTCATTCTTGCTCTGATTGAACATTGTTTGTCGACTGTTGCGTCAAAACCTTATCGGCTTAACCGTCGAGTTGAAGGCTTGACTCAGAACCTCATTATCTGCGTCGAAATGTAGTTGTCGTTGCGTCGACTTTAGATGGCTTTGACAAATTCTTTCTTCTGATTTGAGTTGAAGTAGAAATTGCGTCAACTTCTAATGATAATTCGACATGTCCATTTCCTCTACGTCGACATCCTTTCGAATGTAGCATCGACTTGATCTACTTTGACAGAAGGTTGAGTTGTTTAGACTTCTTGTCTAAGTAGCGTCGACATCAATTCGATGTTGCGTCGATTTCTATTCGACGCAATTATTAACTTAACCCACATTCTGCTTGTCTTGATCTAGTCTTGTGACCCTAAGTTAAGTGAGATATCCTAAGACATCTAATGACCATATTACCCTCACTATACAATAGTGTAATTAAATCCTAAGAGATAAAATCACTTTAGATAATTTGTTAAGTTAAATCCAAGGGGTTTTTCCCAACAAGGTGGATTTTACTCCTACAAGAATTTCATTTGGAGATCCGGGACAAAAGGGGAGCGGAAAATTTGGCGGCGGATCATCTTTCTCGGTTGGAGAATCCCAATTCGAAGGAACTCCTAGAGGAGGAAATTAATGATACTTTTCACGAGGAATGCCTCCTCGTTATTCATAAGATAATATCTCTCCTCATCTCTTGGTTCGCCTATTTCGCAAACTATCTAGTCGCGAGATTTCTCCCAAAAGATTTTTCTAATCAAGAAAAGAAGACATTCTTCTCCGATTTGAAAAATTATTTTTGGAAGGATCAGTTTCTTTTTTGAGTCTGTGCGGATCAAGTGGTGCGGAGGTGTGTTTCCCATGTGGAGGGCGCTCAAATTTTAAAGCATTGCCATGAGGGACCCGCCAATTGGCATTATAAAGCAAATCGGATGGCGCAGAATGTTCTTGAAGCAGGCTTTTATTGGCTGAGCATCTTCAAATATGCTCACGCACATGTAAGTCATTGTGAACAATACGAACGCTCAGGTAATATTTCCCGCCTTGATGAGATGCCTTTAAAATAGTTTTTAGAAATTGAGATATCTGATTTATGGGGGATCGACTTTGTCTGCCCGCTACTATTGTCTTTTGGAAATCGTTATATTTTGGTAGCGGTCGATTACGTATCTAGGTGGGCGGAGGCGCAAGCCTTTTCCACCAATGATGCCCGCGTCATGACTCAATTTCTCGAAATCCTCTTTTCATGATTTGTAGCACCACGGGCAATTATTATCGATAGGGGAACTAATTTTTGAAATGCCCAATTCACTACAGTTTTATCTAAATATGGCTTTACACATAGGATGGACACTCCCTATCACCCTCAAACAAGTGGTCAAGTAGAAGTGGGTGAACCATGAATTAAAACGAATTTTAGAAAAAACGGTTTCTACTAATAGAAAAGATTGGTCGAATAAACTCGATGATGCTTTATGGGACTATCGGACCGCATACAAGACCGCTATATGTTGCACGCTGTATCGATTGGTCTATGGGAAAGCATGTCATTTACCGGTCGAGCTTGAGCAATGCGCCTTTTGGGCGCATAAATTTTTGAATCTTGATAAAAGTATATCCTCCGAGCTCCTTAAGTTTCAACTTAACGAGCTCGATGAGTGGTGCTCCTTTGCCTATGAATGTAATAAATTGTATAAGGAGCGCACTAAATTCTATCATGATAAGAAACTTAGGCACCCTAAGGTTTTCCTACCGAGAGTCCATGTTCTCCTCTATAACTCGCGTTTACGTCTTTTTCCGGGAAAACTTAAGTCCCGTTGGTCTGTCCCCTGTGTTGTCAAAGTGGTTTGGCCCTACGGGACCATTTTAATATCGCATCCAGAAAATGGTGAATTTAAAGTGAATGGGCACTAGTTGAAACTATATTTCTCCGGCGATAATTTTTTCTGAGCACCAGGAGGAAATTCTCCTTCCTAGCACCTAATACGGCACGCCACCATGGTCGAGCTCAACAAACAAAACCAAAATGCTCTTAGGAGGCAACCCATGTTTTCATATTTTATATATATATTTAAAAAAAACAAGGTTTTATATAAATATTCTTGCTCATGTTTTTCTTTTAATTTCAAAAAAAAAACATATACAAAAAAATTGAAAAAAACAAAAAAAAATTATTAAATAAAGATGTGATTGTTTTTATTATTTTTGTTACTAAAAGTTTTGCAGGTTTGGACGAAATTTGCAAGAAATTGCTCGCTCGCACGTATACATGAAACTCCGCTCTCCAAGTCAGTATTTTATGTTTGTCCTATTTTTACTCATGTTTTATTTTTATCAAAAAAACAAAAACTATAAAACAAAAAAACCCAAAAAAAATTCTAAATTTTTTGTGTTACACGGCCTAAGTCACGGCCGTGACCTAGGCGTGACATGCACCATCCACTTTTTCTGTCATGTTGTATCCATGCACCGACACCATTCCATCTTTCGTGAAAGTCACGGGCGTGACCATCCATGGTCACGGGCGTGACATTCATGTGCCCACTTTTCCTTCCAATCCGGCGAGTTTCAACCCATTTTTGACTGTTGTACAACCTCGTATTCGCCGAGTGGGTCCCCAAGGTCTAAAAGGCGGGCAAGATAGGTCAAGACGGGCACTCACCCAGGTCGAGAGAGGCAGGGGAGCCTCAGGGCGAGTACGAGCCACTTCCGCAAAGCACTCGCTCCCTTAGAAGTGCGAATGCACTGAAGGCCTGGCGAGTGGTGCCTTCACGGACCACTCGCCCAGTAGAACCTAGTGTGCGAGAGTCCTAGGGAGTGTTGCTTTCACAAACCACTCGCCCAGAAGGCTTTAATGGGTAAATGACATAGATGCCCTTCATGGGATGCCAATAGCCCTTCAGAACAACGGAGTTAGGCTATTAGTAGACCAATTAGGGGAGCGATTAGTAAAACTAAAAGGAGGATTTACGTTATTTGCTGACTGATGAGTCCCAAATATATACACATTTATGGACTCATCTTGGCCGATTTTCTAGTCTATGCACTTCACTTTAGACATGTTTTCACTCATATTTGACACTCCATGCTAAGTGCACCTCTAGGCCCATTTTTGGTGTTATTTCATGTTCTTCATTTTTAGTAGTTTTCATGGATTGTTAAGTGCCACTTTCAGTGGCTGGATTCGTGGTTGTGCTGGAACAGGAGTCGTGCGGGTGTTCCAGGTACAATTCTGTACAGGAACACTGCGCACGATCACTGTTTCTATTGCGCACGACCACTGGTCGTGCGCCGCTGATCGTGTGCACTTAACCCTATTTTTTGAGTTCTGTCTCGGACTGTGCGCACGACCACCAACGATATTGCGCACGACCACCGGTCGTGCGCCGCTGTTCATGCGCACTTAACATCAATTTTATGAGTTATGTTTCGACCAGTGCGCACGACCACCTACGATAGTGCGCACGACCACTGGTCGTGCGCCACTAGTCGTGCGAACATGGTATTTTATAAATTTCTTACATTGTAGGCTCCACCCAGGCAGGCGCACGATCACAGGATTCGAGCGCGCACGACCACTGGTCGTGCGCCAATGATCGTGCGCACTGTTTATTCCAGCACCTATAAATATTCCTGCTCGCAAATTAGGTTGGACGCTCGGCATTTCTTCTATCCCGGCTCCGCCGTTTTCGCCCCTTCCGCAGGTTCTCCGACCCCCTAGGCCTCCTCCATCATCCAAGAGCTTCAAGGAGAGGTTTCTAGCCCAAAGATCGCCAATGTCGAGCAAGGAGATCGTGTATCGGAGTAGATTGGATTGTGACACGAAGAAGACGAGCCATTGGGAGGAAGTGACAGCCCTCCTCTACCTCGGACGTTGTTGAAGACCGAGCTTGGACGCGGATTGACAACCCAGCGATTCCAACCGTGAATCTTCGGCAAGGCTTCGGATGTGGTCGACTCCTTTACCCTCTTTTTCCTTCTTTATGTTGATGATTGTTTCGGTTAGACTCTTCTATATTTTGATGATGGGCACAATGAATCTTGTTATGTAATGTCTATTTCATTTATTTGAGATTATATTATTCATATGTGTTTATGAGGTGCGCCCCATCCATTTTCCATTCCGCCATCGTGTCCTGTGTGCCGCACTAGCAATTGCTAGTGGCGTGCTTGTCGACGAGGTGCTTGCGACCTTCATTTGTATGCCTACTCGTCCATCCGCCTAGCGAAGCGTGGCATAGCGGCCCGTGTAATCCATTCGCCCTGCGAAGCAGTGCGCTCAAGGCCTGCACAGTTCGATTCCGCTTGCCTACTCGTCCATCCGCCCTTGCGACACAGCGCGCTCAAGGCCTGCCTAGTCTCCATCCCGCCAAGCGAAGCATTGCATAGCGGCATTGCATAGGAGTATTTTAAGTTGTTTTCATTTATTTTCCACAAACCAAATCCCCCGTTTCCGCATCCATCCGCTCGAAAGGACTTCAATCTCAAGTCCTTCCTCGATAATAAACTCCACCTTACTGTGTTCCTTTGAGATCGATACTTGGGGATTCATTCCCATTTTTTATTACTTGAACGATCGGTACACTGCCGTTTCGTGCCGCAGTCTTACTACCGCCTATAGCGGTGTGCTAAGATTTGCGCATCAAGTTTTTGGCGTCCGTTGCCGGGGAACACAGTCGTGTGAGTTTTTTTTTTTTGAGAGGGAGAACCTGAGAGAGAAGCCCTTCCTTTTGTAATTGCATTTTTTTTGTTTTATTTCTTTTTATTCCATTTTCCTGTTTTAATTAGGTTGCTTTAGTAATTTTTGTTAGGTGTGGTATTTCGCACAATAGTGTTTTTCTATTTGAATCATTTTATCTTCGCACTATGTTGGCACATCTTAATATCCGTTGTCGTTGGTGTGGAGCTACCTCCCACTATAGTGATGAATGCCCTACAGAGAATGGTGGGCATAATTCTTCTCGCCCAGCATATAGAGCATCGACTTTGTCTGATAATCCATATGGTGTGCGTAAGTCTTATGGCTACTCTGCTGAGCCTTTACCGTCTTACTTCTTCTCGGCTTCAGCACCCGCTGTGCCAAAGAAGCCCGCTAGGCAGTGCCAATTTTGTCGGAGCACAGATCATGCCCTGAAGGATTGTACTGCTTTTCGTCGCCAATTGGATGAGGATGACGAGCCGGATATCGGATCGTCCCGAATCCTAACTCTGGCGGCACACCTTCAACATCCGGTTTTGTGTCTTTGCCACCTTCAGATCTTGAAGGGTATGGCGTTGACACAGTCACCAGATGTGTGGCTGATCTGGGCACCGACATTGCTGAGCCTATTCTCCCAGTGCATCCACCACCCCTAGTGGATTCGATCTTTGTGAGCAATCGGTGCTCGACTTTTATCCGAGCACTATTCCTCTCCCTGTTGTGCATACTACACTCGTCTCTGACGACATTGTTGATGATGTGTCGCAAGAGGAGGCTGGTGACTTTAGTGTCATGCCTGTTCCTATGGAGGAGGACAACCTTCCAGGTGAAGAGGAGTTTTCCTCAGCACCGGTGGAGGAAGTCCAAATCTCTAGCTTGGCCACTGTTGATCCCGCGGAATCTTGTAGCATTGATGACAATGCAAACATTATTTTACTTACCCAACCTGATGGGAGTGAGTCCGGAATCACTCCCCCGATTGATGTTTATTTATGTTCTTCGTCTTCTTTATTTCTTGATCCCCTTCCTTCATCTGAGTCTGTGCAGGTTGAATCTTCACAGGTACTTCAGGAGGACTTGGAGCTTTTTGCTCAAGTCAATGATGAGAGCATCCTCTCATGTGAGGAGGTTGATTCCCCCTCCGTAGAGGAAGCTCCACTCATTGCCTTTTCCTCCTGCCACCTCCCTGTTGACGACACCTTGCTAAGCAAGGATGTGTTTGGTGAGTTGAGTGAGGATATCTTCTCCTCTTCTTGCTTTCTGTTTCCTCTACCTGCGTTATGTAGGTATTATTATTATTTGGGTAGAGGAGTATCTGTTCTGTCGCCGTATCGGTACCCGCTACCGACACGCGTATTACAACAGTTACCTGTTCATTTCCTTTTTCATACGCCCATTAGCTAGAACCTTTAGTTTTTGAATAAGTCGTGTTGGGATGACAATAACCCCAGTATTTATCTTTCTTTTCTGCATTTTTATTTCATCTAATCATGTTTAGTTAGTAGTATTTTTTTTTCAGTTTTCTATTTTCTTTTGTTTCTGCGGAGCTGACCCCTGCAGGTATCTTTTCTGGATGGCGGACGCTACGGCTCATTTTAGCTTACACGCCAATCTTCTGGTGTGCTCATTTCTGAGCACTGGGTACTCTCTTTCCCTAGCCTTTTCTGATTTTCATGTCATATATTTTGTGGATTGTTTAGTTTAAGTCTGGGGAGAGCTGTTTTTGTGCCCACTCACGTGCACTCTCGCATAGCATGCTAGAAGTTCTTTTATTTTAGCTTTTTGGAAATTGTTGTTCATTTTCATTGCACACCACAGCACCCACTTGAGCGCGCTTATCCGTTGGCACGTCGCGAGTTGAATTTGTCTTTTTGTGTGATTTGGAAAATCATTGTGCTGGCTTAGGATTATGAGGCAGAGTAAAATGTTGACTCCTGTAGTGCTCCTAGTCGAGTGCTCATGTCTCGTAGGAATTCGTGTAGATTCAATTTCTTTTTATGCTTTTAGTTTATATTTTTCTACTAGTGTAAATATTGTTTACTTTACTCAAAAATTTGGTGAATCTGGCGTGAATCAAACGGTAGCATAGGAATGTGTGTAGACGTTCATTAGTCTCGTATTGCCCGAGTCGGGGGGAAGGATTATCTTTCTCGGTGGCTAGAACTTGCCCCAAGCGATTCTTGAAGCATGGGTATACGGTTAGTCAATTGCGTGAATGTGATATAGGCCATCATTTTGGCCCGGTTGAGCCTTTACACCCTTTCCTATCGATATATCCTCGTTAGCCCAGTTGTGCCTACCCGTTCTTTGATTCAGCCTCACTTTTATCGCACGAAAGCCCAAAAGCCAATCCTAGTCGCACACCCAAATCTGAGCTTTAGCTGTTTAGTATTTTCATGAGTTGGGTGTTGATGTGGTGATATGTTTGTGAAGTTGTGGTTGTGTCTTATTGTTTATTTGCTGAAAATGATAAGAAAAGAAAAGAAAAAATGAGAAAGAGAAAAGAAGTGAGATGAAAAGAAAAAGATATGAGTTTGAATGAAAAATTCATTTGTATAAGTTTAAGTTTGGGAGTAGGCGGTGCACGCACCCAGGTTGTTAAGTCCAAGTCTGGGGGTGTAGTGTACCCGCATGTTTGTGTGGAGATGAGGATAATTTTCTGTGCTAGCTCATTTGGGTTTAGTGTCTGAGCCGTCGCGTTTATCATTGTTTACCGCACCTAAACCCAAGCCTCATCTCAAACCTTAAGTCCTATTGATTCACGCATTTGAGTCATACCAGTGCCGTGGAGAGAGTGCGAACGGGCAAGCTTATGGTCACCGACATTGATGGATTTCAATGGAGTTGTCCTGAGCCCCGATCTTTGGCAATGCTCGCCTCAGCGTTCAGTTTACTTTCTTCCTATGTACGACCTTATGATTCACCGTGATTCACTTTTTGAGTAAACGTAATATATATCTACGCTCCTAGAAAATTATAAACTAATTTGTATAATTAGAAATTTTATCTACTATATTTCTACGCACATGAGCATGCGACTACGCATGGTACTCCGCTTGATAATTTCTTCGCCAGCTTATGTTTTTCCTGTCCGCGAGAGATGGTTTGCTCGGGACGCGCAAACAGTTAAGTCTGGGGGTGTGATGAGTCCCAAATATATACACATTTATGGACTCATCTGGGCCTGATTTTCTAGTCTATGCACTTCACTTTAGACATGTTTTTACTCATATTTGACACTCCATGCTAAGTGCACCTCTAGGCCCATTTTTGGTGTTATTTCATGTTCTTCATTTTTAGTAGTTTTCATGGATTGTTAAGTGCCACTTTCAGTGGCTGATATTCGTGGTTGTGCTGGAACAAGAGTCGTGCGGGTGTTCCAGGTACAATTCTGTACAGGAACACTGCGCACGATCACTGTTTCTATTGCTCACGACCACTGGTCGTGCGCCACTGATCGTGTGCACTTAACCCTATTTTTTGAGTTCTGTCTCGGACAGTGCGCACGACCACCAACGATATTGCGCACGACCACCGGTCGTGCGCCGCTGTTCGTGCGCACTTAACGTCAATTTTATGAGTTCTGTTTTGACCAGTGCGTACGACCACCTACGATAGTGCGCACGACCACCGGTCGTGCGCCACTGGTCGTGCGAACATGGTATTTTATAAATTTCTTACATTGCAGGCTCCACCCAGGCAGGCGCACGATCACAGGATTCCAGCGCGCACGGCCACTGGTCGTGCGCCAATGATCGTGCGCACTGTTTATTCCAGCGCCTATAAATATTCCTTCTCGCGAATTAGGTTGGACGCTCGGCATTTCTTCCGCCCAGCTCCGCCGTTTTCGCCCCTTCCGCAGGTTCTCCGCCCCCCTAGGCCTCCTCCATCATCCAAGAGCTTCATGGAGAGGTTTCTAGCCCAAAGATCGCCAACGTCGAGCAAGGAGATCGTGTATCGGAGTAGATTGGATCGTGACACGAAGAAGATGAGCCATTGGGAGGAAGTGACAGCCCTCCTCTACCTCGGACGCTGTTGAAGACCGAGCTTGGACGCGGATTGACAACCCAGCGATTCCAACCGTGAATCTTCGGCAAGGCTTCGGATGTGGTCGACTCCTTTACCCTCTTTTTCCTTCTTTATGTTGATGATTGTTTAGGTTAGGACTCTTCTATATTTTGATGATGTGCACAATGAATCTTGTTATGTAATGTCTATTTCATTTATTTGAGATTATATTATTCATATGTGTTTATGAGGTGCGCCCCATCCATTTTCCATTCTGCCATCGTGTTCGTGTGCCGCACTAGCCATTGCTAGTGGCGTGCTTGTCGACGAGGTGCTTGCGACCCTCATCCGTATGCCTACTCGTCCATCCGCCTAGCGAAGCGTGGCATAGCGGCCCGTGTAATCCATTCCGACTCCGCCGGTGCGAACCATTCCATCCGCTTGCCTACTCTTCCATCCGCCTAGCGAAGCATGGCATAGCGTCCCGTGTAATCCATTCGCCCTACGAATCAGTGCGCTCAAGGCCTGCACAGTTCGAGTCCGCTTGCCTACTCGTCCATCCGCCCTTTCGATGCAGCGCGCTCAAGGCCTGCCTAGTCTCCATCCAGCCAAGCGAAGCATTGCATAGCGGCATTGCATAGGAGTAGTTTAAGTTGTTTTCATTTATTTTCTACAAACCAAATCCCCCGTTTCCGCATCCATCCGCTCGAAAGGACTTCAATCTCAAGTCCGTCCTCAATAATAAACTCCACCTTACTGTGTTCCTTTGAGATCGATACTTGGGGATTCATTCCCATTTTTTATTACTTGAACGATCGGTACAATGCCGTTTCGTGCCGCAATCTTACTACCACCTATAGCGGTGTGCTAAGATTTGCGCATCACTGACCAAACTAGAGAATCTATAAATAGACACTTAAGGGCACCTTTGAGGGGATCCGATCTTTTAGGCTCTCTCCTCCTAGGCAAGTTTTGGTTGGCTGCTAGTGCCCTCCAAGGTGCCCGACTGAGCATTAGTTCGGGAGGGGACGCTCTCTAAGATCTTTCGGATGTGCGGCGGGACCTCCTCACTGTAGCCTTGGGTCTATTCATAGTTCTTCGTCAATAGTCAAGAGTGTAAGTGAGGGATAAGTAGGTACGGGCTACACCCCAGTGGGTCCAAACTCAATAGACCGGTTGCCAATTTCAATATTTTTGGTGCAGTGAGCATGGACCGTAGCCTGTACAAGAAAATCTCAAGCTGAGCTCCATGGCTGGAGGTGGAGGAGATGGATCTGACCCAGGCCACTCGCAGTCGCCTGTGAGTGTGGTGACGGTGGGAATGTTCGAAGACTTCAGGCGAGAGGTCTACAGACCTTACAGCTGTCTTTTGCCACGAGAGGCGAATGTGAGATACCCGCAGTTCCAGTTGTACCACCCCAGCAGATCGGCAAGAACGCTCCCGGCCAGTGCCCCGGAAGGAAGTGGCGGCGGAAACGAGTGCGCGAGACCTCCCTAGGAGGCAGCTATTCAGTAGCCCGACGAGTGCAAAAGTCAGAGAGCTAACGCTGCGAGAGAGGACCACTCACCGAGCATGGGAGGGGAGTCCCTTTTGTGAGTTGATCTTCTCAGCCCTAGTCTGAGAGAGGTTCAGAGGACCGAAGATTTCTTACTATACCAACAAGGATGACACAGTCCTGAACCTCCAGTGGTTCGAGGACATGGTCTCAATCCTAACTATGTCGTATGCCTTCAAGTGTCGGCACTTTGCCACCACCCTGAAGGAGAAGGCGAGGGATTGGTTCCACCAACTCCCCGTGGGTTCCATATACGCGTTCGAGGATCTGCGTTGGAGCTTTTGGCTACGCTTCTCAACGTCAAAGAAGGGGAAGAAAGATGCAGAGGCGATATTCAAGATTAAGCAAGGGCCAGGGGAGTCCTTGGCCCATTATGTGGATAGGTTCCAGGAAGAGGTCCTGCTCGTCCAAGAGGTGTCAGGGTTCACCCTCCAGCTAACCTTCATAGTAAGGCTGCGGGAGGGGCTCGTCAAAATGAACCTGAAGAGAAAGTCTCCTCTATCCTTCGAGGAATTGATGGAGAGGGTGGCAGAAGATATCGAAGGGGAGGCCGCTAACCCAGAGTTCGCAAAGAGGTTGGAAAGGCTGAGTGAGCCTGAGGCAAGGCAAGCCAAAGGGGAGAAGAAGAGATGAACCCAGAGGTCAGGGTTTTCAGGGGAACAAGTAGGATTCAGGGTTATCAGGAGACCAATAACCAGATATACTGGAGACCCCAGGAGGGACCAACGCGAGGAAAAGAAAGAGGTTACCAGGGGAGGGGGCAAGGGAGGGTCAATCATTAGGGATGGAGGCAAGGTCCCAGACCCCCTCACCACCCTCAGGAGCAAACCATGGCAGTAGGCCGAGGAAGAGGAGGAAGTGGAAGAGGAAATGGGAGAGGGGGAAGAGGAGGCATGGTGGTGTTGCCCTATTCTGACATCCACCATGGAGGAAGGCCACGCGATGGCCACCTGCCCAGAGTTTCTGGAGATGAGGGCAAGAGGTCAGCAGCAGTAGCGACCAGTGAGGATTAGAGGAAGTGATACTCGTATAGGGGAAAGATAGGTGTGAAGACAGGGCAGACGTGGGAGCCAGGGGGATCGGAGTGATCCATGGCGAGGTTGGGATAGAGACAACTCGCAAGAGGAGCTTCCAAGCAATGTTCAGGAGGATAATCGCGTAGACCTCCCAAACCCCACCCCCTCGGAGAAGCTCACCTTCTCGTCAGAGGACATGCCAGACTATGAAGACCTGTTCTGTGATGCCTTTGTGATCCAGACGGAAATCGAGAACTTCACGGTCTCCCGGATCTTGGTCGACAATGGGATCTCCGTGAATGTAATTTTCAAGAAGGCAATCGACGCGGTGGAGGTCGAGGCGAAGAAGGTGCAGGCCTCGGATGGTCCGTTGTTTGGGTTCTCAGGGGAGAGGAAGGAGGTCTACGGAGGAGTCGGCCTTCAGGTGACGTTGGGAGGGATCCCATGGAACTGTCGGTTCGTCATCGTCGATGCACCGAGCAGCTATAAAACAATTTTTGGATGCCCTCTCATCAGCACCATCTGATGCATTCCCTCTTCCTTCCATCGGTGCTTGAAGTTCCACAGCGGAGGAGTCTAGGTCTGAATCTGGGGGGATGCAAAGGTGGCGAGGCAGTGTTATGTGACTGTCATCAACACCATCTCCTGGATGGCAGAGGATAAGAAGGTGGATAGAGAGATGAGGGGTTTAGAGGTGCCAAGAGAAGAGATGAAAGCGAGAGAAGAAGAAGGAGAGAAGAGCATCCTGGAAGAGGAGACGAAGGTGGCGCAGAAGGAGCATACCGAGTCGATGGAGGAGGAGGCTGTGGTGGAATAGGAGACCCTAGCCAAAAGAAGGGAGGCAAGAGGCAGGTGGGAAGAGCCATCCCGGCTTCGGGCGGTGGAAGAAGTGGTCGAGATGGAGGTCACCACCAGGGAAGGGAATGTAGAGAAGGTGCAAGTCAGCAGGGGCCTTGGCCCAGAGGACAGGAGGAAGATGTTGGAGTGCATCCAAAGGAGCATGGACATCTTTGCATGGTGCGCGGCAGACATGTCAGGCATTGACGCAGACGTGGCCTACCACCGAGTCATCCTTAATCCAGGAACCCTCCTCATCCGACAGAAGAGGAGGGCCTTTACTGACAAGCTGAAGGAGCCAATCTTTGAAGAAGTGGAAAAGCTACTCAAAGCAGGTTTTGTATCAGAGATCCAGTATCCAGGCTGGCTCTCCAATGTCGCCATTGTAAAGAAAGGCGATGGCCATTGTAGAATGTGTAACGATTTTTCCCTTTTAAACAAAGCCTTCCCTAAGGATTGTTACCCTTTTCCTCGGATTGACGCGCTGGTTGACTCAGCCGTCGGTTTTTTCTGTAATGAGTTATTTAGATGCTTTTTCATGTTATCATTAGATCAGGATGCACCCACCTGACATCAAGGATGTCTCCTTTATCACGAGGGAAGGGTGCTACTTCTATAAGATGATGTCGTTTGGGCTAAAAAAATGTAGCGGCAACGTACCAGAGGATGATGTACCGAGTCTTTCGGGAACAAAGGGGAAGGAACTTGGAGGTATACGTGGATGACCTCTTGGTAAAGAGCAAGGATGTACACTCCCACCTCTAGGGCCTTATAAAGACCTTTGCCACCCTGCACTGGCTTAAGATGAGATTGAACCCTTCGAAATGTATCTTTGGGGCTAGCAAAGGGAAGTTTCTTTGTCAACTCGTCACCCCGGCAGAGGTGGAACCTAACCTAGGCAAAGTAAAAGCTATAATGGAATTGGGATCGCCTCAGAATGCTAAGGAAGTCCAGTGCCTGACTGGAAAGCTCAAGGGGTTGAGCAGGTTTATCTCCCGGGTGGGGGAGAAATGCTCCTCCTTTTTCAAAGTGTTACGGGGCAATCAAAAATTCGAGTGGATGAAGGAGTGTGAGGAGGCCTTCCAAGCCCTAAAGAATCAGCTTACAAAGGCTCCGCTGCTCCAGGGTCTTAAGGAGGGGGATGGCCTAGCCTTATACCTCAGAGTTGGGGCTGAAGCCGTGAGCTCCATCTTGGACCGGGAAGAGGGTATGAAGCAGCTGCTCATCTACTACAGTGAGCAAGGTTCTGAAGAAGGCAGCGCTCCAATACCCAATTTTAGGAAAGCTGGCCTTCGCTCTGGTCATCTCGTCCAGGAAGCTTAGGCCATATTTCGAAGCTCATTCGATCCATATGGTGACTGATCACCCTCTTCGCAAAATCTTTAAGGGGGTAGAACATTCAGGGAGGCTCGCAAAGTGGTCAGTGGAGCTGAAGCGAGTTTGACATCACATTCGTCCCTCGGCTATCGATGAAGGCTCAAGTCGTGGCGGATTTTATGGAGGGCAATGTGGTTTGAGTTGGGAGAGTAGCAAGCCCTTCGTCACATTCCCAAGAAGCTACTGGTTGACGGGGCCTCGGGAAGGAACTCTCTAGGAGGGGGAGTAGTGTTGGAAAGCCCCCACGGAGTGAAAATAGAGCAAGCAATAATGATATATTTTCCTATCGCCAACAACCAGGCAAAGTACGAAGCAGTGATCGTCGTCCTGTGTCTAGCCCAGGATTTAGTGGTTCACAACATGGATGTCCTCACAGATTCAATGGTCATAGCATCACAAGTCAAAGGGGAGTTCGAGGCAAGGCATCCCACACTCATGAGGTATCTAGCCAAAGTGAGGGGTCTCATTGGAATGTTCAAAACCTTCTCCATCAAGCCCATACCGAGGGAAGAGAGTACTCCAGCAGATTGGTTGGCCAAGTCCGGTCCTCTGGCTGGGGGAACTTTGACAGACCTATTCCGCCCATCGATTGAGGAAGGGAACTCATGGATATAGAGCAGCAGTCCTAGTGGAAGGACCCCTTCGTGACCTTCCTGGCAACAGGCAAGTTTCTGGAGGAGGTTCCAGATCAAAGGCGCTTCAGGTACAAGTCATCCTACTACATGCTTCACGAGGGGGACTTGTATAGAAAGACTCTCTCGGGATCTTGGCACGATGCATTTCTGAGGAGGAAGTCCCGAGGGTCCTGTAGGAGGTTCACTCCGGCGAGTGTGGTAGTCATTCAGGGAGTAGAACGTTAGAGGTAAGAATAATGAGGTAGAGGTACTTCTGGCCGACCCTAAGCAAGGACGCAGCGGAGTTCACCAAGAATTGCCTGAAATGCCAGCTGTTCGCCCCGCTTCAACTTCTGCCAGCTCAGAGGCTAAGGAGCATCACGGCGCCGTGGTCCTTCGCCATATGGGGAATGGATCCGGTTGGACCCTTCCCCCAGGCAAGTGGGCAAAGAAGGTTTCTCCTGGTCATGATCGATTACTTCTCGAACTAGTTGGAGGTTAAACCTTTGGCCAAGGTCACCTCCCAGGTAATCCGCAACTTTGTATGGGGGAAGCTCATCTGCCGACATGGGATCCCTCAGGCCATAGTCACAGATAATGGTCCGCAATTCACTAGTAAAGAGTTCATTTTTTTCTACAGCCACTTGGGTGTAGACCTCGGGTTCACATACGTCCAACATCCCAGGAGCAATGTACAGGTAGAGGCGTAGAACAAGATCATAGTGAACCTGCTCAAAAAGAAAGTAGAAAACTTAAAGGGGAATTTGGTGGAGCAACTCCCTTCGGTCCATGTGGGCTCTAAGGACCACACCCAACACGGCCATTGGTGAGACCCCCTTCAAGCTCTCTCACGGTTGTGAGGCCGTTATTCCCATAGAATTTGAAGTCAAATCACTGCGGGAGAGGGTCGCCGAAGGAGGTGATGAAGAATGGAGAGCTGGTGATGAAGAGGGGTTGCGGCGCTCCCTAGATCTGATCGAGGAGGTCCGAGATATTGCCGCCATCCTACAAGAAGAAGTCAAGCGGCGGATGGCCAAGTATTTTGACAAGCACGTCCAGATCAAGCAGTTTGAGAAGGGGGAACTCTTATTAAAAAAGGTCGACGCGTCTGATTGGTCAGACGTAGTAGGAAAGCTCAATCCCAATTGGGAGGGCCCCTATGTCATTGAATAAGCTTTAAAGTCAGGGGGATATCGCATCCATAATGTGGAAGGCGAGTCCATCAGTCACACATGGAGTGGTGATGACTTGAAGCATTTCTACCCCTAAGTTCGTGTAATAAAAATACTTATTCTTTAAACTTCGTTTACTATATAAATTGTATTGTAGCTTGCAATGGAATGATGGAAAGTTTCAAAGTATTTGGCCCCGAATAGACCCACTGACCAGGCTCTCACCTAGCTGGCAGGGTTGTAGGCTCACTCGGTGGCAGGAAAGTTTCAAAGTATTTGGCCCCGAGTAGACCCACTAACCAGGCTCTCACCTAGCTGGCAGGGCCCTAGGCTCACTCGGTTGAAGGAATGTTTCAAAGTGTTTGTCCCCGAGCAGAACTGCTAACCAGGCTCTTACCTAGCTGGCAGGATCATAGGCTCACTCGGTGGAAAGAAAGTTTCAAAGTGTTTGGCCCCGAGCACACCCGCTAACCAGGCTCTCACCAAGATGACAGGGTCGTAGGCTCAATCGGTGGAAGGAAAGTTTCAAAGTATTTGTTCCCGAGCAGACCCGCTGACTAGGCTCTCACCTCGTTGGCAGGGTCGTAGGCTCACTCAGTGGCAGGAAAGTTTCAAATTGTTTGGCCCCGAGCAGACCCGCTGACCAGTCTCTCACCTAGCTGGAAGGGTCGTAGGCTCACTCGGTGGCAGGAAAGTTTCAAAGTGTCTGGCCCCAAGCAGAACCATTGACCAGACTCTCACCTATTTAGCAGGGTCATAGGCTCACTCGGTGGAAGGAAAGTTTCAAAGTGTTTGGCCCCAAGCAGACCCGCTGACCAGGCTCTCACCTAGATGTCAGGGTCGTAGCCTCACTTGGTGGCAGGAAAGTTTCAAAGTGTTTGGCCCCGAGCAGACCCGCTGACCAGGCTCTCACCTAGCTGGCAGGGCCGAAGGCTCACTCGGTGGCAGGAAAGTTTCAAAGTGTTTGGCCCCGAGCAGACCAACTGACCAGGCTCTCACCTAGCTGGTAGGGTCGTAGGCTCACTCGGTGGTAGGAAATTTTCAAAGTGTTTGGCCCTGAGTAGACCCACTGACCAGGCTCTCACCTAGCTTGCTGGGCCATAGGATTACTCGGTGGTAGGAAAGTTTCAAAGTATCTGGCCCCGAGCAGACCCGCTGACCAGGCTCTCACCTAGCTGGCAGGGTCGTAGGCTCACTCGGTGGTAACCCATGAGGATGGCAGGGTAAGACAGGAAAATCCAACAGGGAAAGATTAACACAGGGTAAGTCTTTGTATGAGGTTGACTAATGGTTTCAATTATAAGGAACATTCGTCGGCGAATGGTACCGTTTGAGAAGGGCACTCGCCTAGCGGAAGAGCAGTGGGGAGTTAGCCAGCCACAAGGGATACAAGAAGTTAGCGAGACAAAGTGGGTTCTTGGCGTAGTTACGGTCCCTGACAGGAATCAACAAAATCGTCTAAGTCCTAAAATGGCATGGGCGAGTGTGAAAGGTTGTGACCGTGTGGCGCACCTGCACAGCGAGATCATCTCGCTCACGAACTAGGCTAAGGATCGTCGGCACTAAGAGTGAACAAGCGATATACACGTGCGAAAGTGCGAGAGCATGCAAAATAATGTACAAGCGCGCGAGCTATCGGCTGACAAAAGCGAGAGATACAGAGAAGAATACAATAGAAACAACAATCATAAACGGGAGCAAAGGTATTTCCTTTCATTTCATGATAAATAAATTACAAAGGAAAGCTTCTCGCGTACATCTGAAGGAGAGAAAAAAGAAAAAAGGAAAAAGGGACTTCAGGGGTGATCATCGGCCTCCTCACTGGAATATTCGCTGCTCTCGCCCGGAGAAGGAAGGTCGCTGAAGTCCTGCCCATCACCATCTTCATCCGCAGGATCATTCTCCCGAGCGAAGAGCTCGGGTAGCACATGATGGGCAAGAATCCTCTCTCCCTCTTCCTTCAGCAGCCCGACACTTTGCAGCACCTCCAACACAGTGATTCGATGCTCCTTGGGTGGACCTCTACATCAGCCCCTCGAGCTCGGCATTAGAGTAAAGATGCTGAGTGTCCCTCTTTGTGGGAGGTGGCAGGACCGCAGCATCTCACAACCTTTGGTTCTCGGCCTCCAGCTTCTTGACACATTACTCAAGGATGCACGACCGCACGAGTAGGGTATCATAGTTGGCTATGTCCTGCAAGAAAAAAGAAGGTTAGCACGGGAAAGGAAAGAAATGTCTGAGCTTAAGTCACTATAAGGAGACATGCACACCTCTCGGGTTGGGCGGATGGTGAGAAGAGCCTCGGAGGTCGCCAATTGCTGCTTCACGGACAAGACCTCGGCTAAGATGCCAGCATGGGTCTTCTCGACTTCGGCTAGGTTCCGCGCGAGGGTCATGCTGCGGCGTGAAAACATGTGAGTCAACTCGAGAGCGCACATCTTGGCCAGCGAACCCTCATGCGCGAGCGTATGTGTGGTCTCAGCATCATAGATGGAGGCATCCTCATGGCTGTAGATCATGTTGGATCGGTAGGCTCCCTTAGAGGGGGGGTTAATAAGGGTTTTAAAATTTATATTATATTTTGAAATACTTGCTTATGATAAGAGATCAAAATAGTGATTTTGAATAAGGATCTAAATTGTTTTATAATAAATTAGAGGATAATAAACAATTTAGAGAAAAGAAGAACAAATCACTTTTATTACACAAAGAGAGACATGATTATTATTAATAAAATTGATTACAAAATTTTGATTTCAATGACGCTAGAAATCAAAGCGAAATATGAAAAACTCTTTTTGTTTTCTATACCGACTCGTATCCCCACGAACCGGTTGGCCTTAGTCGATCCTTCCCCGGATACGGCCTCAAGCCGCTCTAGCCAACCCTTCCCCGGATATGGCCTCGAGCAACCCCTAGACCTACACCCTAGACCTAGTCGCCAACACGAGGCGAATTTCTGCCCTAAGTCCTACCCAGATCTAGTCGCCAACACGAGGTGAGTTTACTAAACGATTACAAGAAAAGATGTGAAATAAAAAGACAATAATATAAAAACTCCCTCTATGTGGATCTCTTGGAGAAGTAGATGAAGACTCATAGAGTATGATCGTAGTCGATGCGGTCTTTCGTCATGATGATGACGCGTGTTGAAATCTTCTCCACGGATCTCCTTAAGCCTTCATGGATTTGTGGGAGTATCTCTCTGAACCTTCCTCTCTATGCTGTGGCACAAAGCTCTGGAATTTTGGATCTCAAGAGGATGAGGAAGACAGAGCCAAGGGGATCCTTTTTATAGACTTGGAGCTAGCGCCTGCGCTAGTGCTACCACCGACGCTATCTCATTTAGGACATATTCTGCGCGGACAGAATCTTCAATCTGAGGAAACAATTCTCTCTTGCCTTTTGTGCTCCGCGCTACCGCCTGTGCTATCGGATACCGCCAGGCGCTATCGCCTTCTATATGTGCTCCCGGAATTGTGCTTAAGCATTCTTTTCGTCGATCAAATTTTCGTCGACCGGAGTTCGTCGAGCGGGCTTCATCATTCGTCGAACGGCAATTCGTCGAACGCAAGATCGATTTCGTCGAGCGCAGCTTACAGTTCGTCGAGCGAAAGCTATGATGAGCATTTCGTCGAGTGCAGCTAACAGTTCGTCGAGCGAACGCTAGCGCCAGCGCTAGTACTAGCTCCCCGCGGTAGAGTAAGCAGTTTGTCGAGCGCCATTCTGCATCTCAGCGGTTCCTTAGCGCTAGCACCAGGCGTTAGTTGGTACCGCCAGCGCTAGAAGGAGTGTTGGATTTGATGGCTCAAATTTGGGGGCAACCTTCTTATGTAATCCTTGAGTCATGTGGACTTTGTTATCCTGCACACTTAAACACACAAGATCAAATACACATAAGTTTAGTTATTCTCAAACCTAGGAGATGCGGAAGACCTTGTTCCAACAAACTCCCCCTTTTGATAATAACAAAACCATTAATGATAAATCTGAGCATTAATATATATAAGCATGATGAACTACTTGTGTGTGTGAGAGTGATGACTTAGGATAATTATTGATTTTAGCATTTAGAATTGCTCCCCCTAAATACATGCTCCCCCTAAGTGAATGCACCCCTAATATGTAAGCTATCATCTTAATTAAGCATGTTAGTTTTCTATTTTGATAACAGATTATATTTATCATGTTAGTTCTCCCCATTTTGTTATTAGCAAAAGTGGGTAAGGAGGCAAAACACAGAAAAGTTTTGATTAGAAGATAAAGGCATGATCGAGCTTTTAGAGAGAATGAAATGATAAGGAGTTTTAGAATAATTTTTATAGAGATAGATCAGAGTTTTTAGCAATATAACATTTTCAAGTATTATTATGTTGGTTCATTCCCTTTTTATATAAGAGTTTTAAGCATAAAAAAATGTAATGATTTCCAAGTAACTAAACTACCCAGACAATATGTCTACACCCTAGCCCCGTACTAAGTGACGGAAGGGCATTAGGAGTTGCATACATGTCGTAGGTTGGGGTGTTAGTCCCATATGCAAACACTAGAAAAACTCAACCCAGCACACTTTCCCCCCAGCGCCTCGCAAGGCCCCACTGAAACCCTCCCCGGTTAAGGACAAGACACGACTATGAGGTTAGGTTATCTAATGTCTACAACCCTACGCCCCCGCTATGGTGAGATATGTAATCATGGATAATAATTATTGGAAACATAAGCATTTAACTTTAGTGATAAGTTCATAGCCTATGGGTTTATATTTTTATTTGAATTTATGAAAACACTCACAAAGCTATTTTTGAAATCCATTAATGAATCAGGGTTTTTAATATAACAATATTTTCATAGAAATAAATCAGAGTTTTTAGCAAAAAAAAATATTCATGTTTAGAGTAACCAATATAAAGTTTACCAAGAAAGTCTACAACTTGTTGAAAGAAAGGAATTTTAAGATTCAAGTGATGATGCACACAAAATAAAAGACTTTAAGTAAGCATGAAAGTGCAAGGTAAAACAATTATATGGTTATGATGCCGAAGACATAGAAATACAAGAAACATCTTATTGTAATCAATGATGATCCATAAAAAGATATATGAGTTAAATTTCAAAAAGAAGATGTTTTTGTAAATTATTTTTCAATTAAAATCCTTAAGTTTGACAATAAAGTAACCAAGCAATGAAATAATGTTATCAAAAAGAGATTACTACAATGTTACTTTAATTCACAATTTCAAAACATACCAAACATTGTAGAAAGCATGCTAGATTATCCTAGTGCATTTCATAAATAAAGAGTAGTATAGAATTTGCATTAGGATCCAATACTCATGAGAATAAGTGTTATGGAAGATAATGATGTGCACATAAGTGTATTTTGAATAGAGTAAACAAATGTTTTAATAAAAAATACAAGAGATATGTAAAGTAAAGAGCACAATAAAACACAAATAGTTTTACTTCCACAAACTTCAATGCACAAAAAAAATGTAAAACTACCAAGGTGCTTTGCACACACAATGCTCATTAAGACTTATCAGGGTGCAAAGTAGTGCTTGGGGGATCACATATTTTAATTTATTTTAATATTGAAACTAGTGATTCGGTGTACTTAAAAGTAAGTGGTTTTTATTTTGAAAGAAGGATATGGTTTGCACAAGATAATTTACTATTCTTTCCAAGGTGCTCAACCTCACAACGCTTATTAAGACTTATCAGGAGGTTCAAGTAGTGCTTGGTGGAGTTATCTTTGTCACTTTATTTTATGATTTTTGTTTTGTACAAAGTTCTCTGAATACACTTGTTTTGCAAACCAATATAATTTATGAAAAACATAACCACTTTTCTTAACTTTTAAAAGTGAAAATAAAAGAGTGTAGGTAAGATACTTGTGCAATTTTAATTCATTGTACTAATACACAACATACACAAGCATTCTTAGATTAAACACATATGTAGGCAATGCCAAAATAAGTGAGTGAATAAAGATCATTATCAAACATAAAACATTTACTCTTACTTAGAGGCATGCTAAGCTTAGTTCTACACAACTTTTATAAGACAATTGATGCACATATTACTAGATATATCAAAGCATGATAAAAACAATGTTCAATGTAGTTTGAAAAGATAAATTGCAACAATATAGAAGTTCTAAATAATAGATTTAATCATGCTTGATTTTCATAGGAAAATCCATACAGTTTTTTTTATAGTTTTAATGTTTCATATTTTTGTATTTGATTTTTGAAAAAAAATAGACTTTAAACAAAAGACAGACAAAAAGGCAAAACATATTTTTTTTGTAATTAAGCTTTTGTATTTTTGTATTTGATTTTTGCATAAAAATAGACTTAAAAAAACAAAACATATTTTTTTTGTAATTTGGCTTTTGTATTTTTGTATTTGATTTTTCAAAAATGAAATATAATCAGAAGTGCAAAAAGAAATAGTACATATAGATTGCGCTATCTCCTTCTATATGTGCTCCCGGAATTGCGCTTAAGCATTCATTTCGTCGATCGAATTTTCGTCGACCGGAGTTCGTCGAGCGGGCTTCATCATTCATCGAGCGGTAATTCGTCGAACGCAAGATCGTCGAACGCAAGATCTATTTCATTGAGCGCAGCTTACAGTTCGTCGAGCAGAAGCTATGATGAGCATTTCGTCGAGCGCAGCTAACAGTTCGTCGAGCGAACGCTAGCGCCAGCGCTAGTTCTAGCGCCCCGCAGTAGAGTAAGCAGTTCATCGAGCGCTAATTTGCATCTCAGCGGTTCCTTAGCGCTAGCGCCAGGCGTTAGTTGATACCGCCGGCGCTAAAAGGAGTGTTGGATTTGATGGCTCAAATTTGGGGGCAACCTTCTCATGTAATCCTTGAGTCATGTGGATTTTGCTATCCTGCACACTTAAACACATAAGATCAAATACACATAGGTTTTGTTATTCTCAAACCTAGGAGATGCGGAAGACCTTATTCCAACAGAGCACGTAGGAGAGGCTGTAGGCCTGGCCTATAGTTGTCTCCTACTCCATCCAGTATGGGAGGAGTGTAGAGATGGAGACTCGGTGGGCCTTCTGGTCCCATTGAAGTAGGGGCTCGCCAGCCGCATCCGCATACCTCTCGCCAAAAGTGAAATTTCGATGTCCTCTTGGCACCAGCCCAGAGGAGGGCTCCGCCGGCGCAGTGGCATCCTAGACCGCAGAGTCCACAGTAGGGGCACTCGAGCTAAGGATCTCATCCGTGACTTTCTTTCCCTTGGCGGCTGAGGAAGTCTTCGACCACTTGGCGGTGGAGCTGGTGGACGCGTCGGTCTTCCGCTTCTGCTCGCTGGGCTTCGCAGGAGGCGAACCCTTGCGAGGGCAAGGGAATCATCAGAAGCGATCTCCATGGCCGTATTCAGCGGGTGGTGGGGAAGACTTAGACCCCCTGCATCAGGAAAGTCAAGTAAGAAGATGGCGAGTGAAAGCAAGCGGGAGCTAGGGTTGAAATTGTTCAGCTTACCCTCTCCCGGCAGGATCGGCGGCAGCGAGCTGACGTGCTTCCGCAGATGCACGACGTCCATGCCATGCTTCTGGATGAATTCATGGAGCTTGGCCTCGTATCCTCCCAGCGTTGGATGCCGGAAGGTCGACTCTTCCTCCTGCACTAGCGCGAGGAGAGTGTTTCTGAGATTCCCGTTCACGAAGACGAACTGTCGAGTCCAGTCGTGGACTTTGTTGGCGGTATCGGTGACCTAAAGCAGGCTCTGGCCGGGGAAAAAGTCCACCCCATTCTTCGCCCGAAAGTTGAAGAGCTTGCGGAAGAAGTGAGGGTGAACTCGATCTCCTCCTCCCGCAAGAAGCACGCGAATGCCACCAGCATCACGATGGAGTTCGGATTCAGCTGAGCGGGAACTACGCCGAAGTAGCAGAATTCTTGGTGCAGTTTGGGCCAGAGGGGGAGTCGGAGTCCCAACTCGAAATGGTCTAGAGGAATGGCGAGAGCGTTGAGCGAGATCTGGCTGATGCAATCGCGACCTTCTGGTCGGCGCGCAGTGAATCCTGGCGGGATGTAATCGAAGACTATCACGGTGAAATCTTCTTTGGACAAGTAGCAGGTATCAAAGTGGTGGTTGAAGAATGTCGTGGCGCACCTGCTCCTGCCATCGGGTTCGGGGGCCATCTCGGGAAGAGAAGGTAGAAGGAAAGTCTAGAGAGAGGTGCGATTGCTTGCCTGGGAGTAAGAGAAGAAAGAGAAGAAAGCATAATAAAGGCGGTAGATGGGCTGACTATTTATAGAAAAAATAAAAAATAAATGGAAGTCTCTACACACGGGGTGGGAATAACGGTCGCGCTACCCTGTCTCCATGGAGTACGAGCCAGCCCGCCTACACCCCATTCGCCGGCGAGTGGCAAAACAGTCGCGCAAGATTATTCAAGCGAAAGCAAACAAAAAAGTACAGTGAGAATGAAGGCATCTGCAAGATAGTATTCAGAAAAGTAAGCAAGGACAATAAATAACATACAAACAGATAAATTGTTCATAAGATATAACAGGTCTCACCTAGATTCAGTACCTAAGAAAAAAGGAGAAATAACAAGGGGGCGAGAGACGGTAGGCTTAGTACTGTTCCCACCACCATCGACCCCATCCTCACCTCCCTGTCCTCGGAGGAACTCACGGGTAGTAATACGCGCTTACTGCTGTGAGCTCCTGGTGGACCAGACGCATCTGATCCCTAGCCCGCAGCGATATGCCTCCTGGGAGAGGTCTCCTCGCACCCGCCCCACTGGCACTCCATATCTCCAATGAGGTGCATGTAATCTTGCTCGAGGATGCTCAGCCGACGCTCAAAGTTTGCCCGTTGAGCTTCAACCTAGTTGCCGAGGTATTGCTGCATCCAGATGAGCTTTCCCAGAACCTCTGTCTCCCGCGCCTTCATTTTCCCAGAATCGGCGGGATCTCCCAGAAAGTCTGAAAGATCGTAAGGGGAGGGAGGAGGAGAGAATATTTTCTCTCCATCCTCATATTGAGGGTCCATCGGCGAGGCCTCTCGGAAGCCTGGGAAAGAAAACACTAGATAAATATGGTGTGGAGACCTTTGAAAAAGAGTCATATCGAGAGAAGTAACTAACCAAACACAGGTTCTCCGTCTTGACGCCGACGAGAAGGGTTGCGTTTCCCTAAGAATGGCTAGCTAGGTGGGTGAAGAGATTTCCCCATCCTAGGGCGATGCAAAGCCTGGTTGGCGGCAGAGGTGGTGGCGTGGTCAATACCCGGGGGGTTTTGTTCAGTGGCCCTCTCGTCCGGACATTCTGGCTCGTGCGCGAGAGTGGTAGTCTCGGGAGTGGGTGAGACCCGCGGTGTAGGAGGATCTCGCGGTGTCAGGGAGGATCACGCTATGTCGTGGACAGCCCTGTGGTCCTGAAGGTGGAGGCAGCGGGAAGGAATTGGGATAGATAAATGGGCGAAAGATAAAAGGTAGGCACGAAGATAACTGATTTTACCTGGCACAGGCTGTAACGCATTGCTAGTACAAATAATATAACAATAGGTCCGGCCGGGACCCCACGCCATACTAAACACACTAGCTAGGCATTATAAGGTGATAAACAGAAAAAGAACTACAACTACAAGAGAGTACATAAAGGGTAAGCGGAAGCATTTGATTTAAAACATCTTTTAGAACCATCCACTATCCCAGGAATGAAATAAAAGAGTTACGGCTTTAAGTCCTTACATTTAATCAAATGTACCAAACTCAAAACAAACTTACATCGGCACGCAGGCTGGCAAAATAAGGAAAGCAGAAAATGGGAGGTTGGCGTTCAAGGGACAACACAGCAAAAGGGGCACCACCCACTACTTTCCACTTGGCACACTAGTACCTGCACCAACATCAAATAAGAGGTAAACGAGGGTCAACTATAAGCTGACCACAAACCGCATAACGATCCCCCCCCCCCAACCCGGCCATCTAGCCGGCTCAGGAGTGTGTCACCGTTAATCCTGCATGCAAGCCGTACATGCAAAATGTAATCACAAAAGAAAGTGCAACTACCACTACACTTGGTGAGGTTTCAAGCATAATCAATCTTCTAGGTTGTGTATAAAAGTAAAGGGAACCTAGGTATGCACATGATGTTGGTTGGGTTCACCCGGAGGATTCCCGCAACCTCTTAGAAACTATATGACGCTAACAAACATCAATCCACAAACACTCCACCCTAAGCAACAACCTTAGGTGTCCAAACTAGAGCTTCTGCCCTGTCTAGGTAAACACCTTGTACGACCTCTCCGATGATCCCACGGCTTTACAATAGGTACACTACCTCCTACCATTCTGCATGGAAATGGGTTCGGTTTTGCCATTGCCAGGGCTCTAACCGTTGTGGTCACTTAGCACGACGTCGGTACAGCTTCGCCTCGGCACGTAAGGGTTTAACACGTCCTAGTGTTACAACAAAATGATGGCTACGCACCTAATCCCTCCTAGGGAAGCGTAGGCTTCACCCACAAAACAACTGAAGGAGGTACAAGACCGCTTCACTTCAAACCTCGTGGTGAAGGTTTGTTTTCCACTACTTTCCAAGCATGGGGCTTCCATTAGGCTCTCCGAAAGACATCAAACACACAAGTCCCGCAATGCAATGATAAATCTCACAGAGTCATTCTCCTGGCACGCATTCCAGGCTTAACCTAAATGCAACGTCACAATTCAAGCATCACCGATCCAGGGCTCACGACCATGAATAGGCTTCACACACAGTGCCTAAATCTGTATGTCTAGCGGATTTATACATGCAATAATGTCGGGGATGGACACAATTAACTCGGAGTTCCAAAGAACTTAAGGAATTCGTACACTTCACCCATTTGGTGAAAGGGATACCTTATGCAAGCATAGAAAAAGGAATGAGAGGACAAAAACACGTCCAAGACTGGGAGGAAGGATCATTATCCTTGGAGCTTTCTTCGGCGCCATAGATCTGAGATTCCAATCGGATAGGAAGGACCACACCGGGTTGCTCTCTACAGATCTGGAAACGTCTGGCGATTCGGAGTTTCGGAGAAACGTTAATGGCCGAAAGAGCTTCTTCTTCCTCCTTGCCTCTCTTCCTTCTCATGCTTGGGAGAGAGAAAAGACGTAAAGTTATGAGGGGAAATGGTCTTATGTCAAGACCTAATACTTTCCAGCAACATCTCTCAGCCGTCGGATCAAGTTCCAAAGGATTTGACCGCTCCGATCGCCGGTTCAGCATTTCAATACGGAGCAGAACAAATTGGGTGCACGATCAGTGGCACACGATCAGTGGTCGTGCGAGAAGGATTTATGTTGATCGTGCGAGAATGACCTGTAGCAGAATGGCAAGCCAAAAATAGCCCACGATCAAAGGCAGACGACCAGTGGTCGTGCGAGAAGAAATCCTGTGAACATGCGAACCGCTCGGGTGGGAAAATGGGCAATGCGCATGACCAGTGTTCATGCGCCTGATCGTGCGCGAACAATCACGCACGATCAGTGGCCTATTGGGCTAAAATCCATGGCCCAACCCCTCCCCCCCCCCCCCCCCCCCCCTCAGAGCGTTGCATTACCACGCCACATTAGCTTGCAGAACAGTAAAATTTGGGGTGATACAACTCAACCCCCTTGAAAGAATTTAGTCCCGAAATTATGAAAACATTTGCAGCAGATAAAAATTTACCAGAGAGAAATAGCTCGGGGTACTCCATAAGCATTACCTGCTCCCTTTCCCAAGAGTTACTCTCGTCCGCAATTATTCCAATGGACCTTTACCATCTGAATGGACTTGTCCAGCAACTGCTTTACCTCGGTGTCTTCGAAGCGAATGGGCTTGACTGACGTCATTAAACCACAATCAACTGACACTTTGTAACATCTCATTTCCTACTAGACCCCTTAACTTCAACTAGGGTGAGACAAGTGGTGAGTGATGTGAGTTTGGGCTAGGTAACCTTAGGACACATTGAGTTGAATGAACTCACATGTGGTCTACTATAAGATTCAAGTCAACTTAGGTCAAACTGACTGGATGATTGATTTCGTCGAGCAGAGAAGCAATTTCGTTGAACTGAGATAATCCGTCGAACGCAGAGTTGAGTTCGTCGAACTGAAGTTGGATTTCATCGAATTGAACATCTTTCACCGATTCGTCGAACGCATAGCTGATTTTGTCGAACTCAAGTTGAAGTTCGTCGAACTCAAGAGTTAATCTGATAGACGGGCTGGATAAATGAGTTCGTCAAACTCAACGTGGAGTTCGTTGAACCCAGGAAGGCGTTCGTCGAACGCAGACTGGTCAAACTAGAACCCGCCGTTCGTCGAACCCAGGAAAGCATTTGTCAAACGCAGGCTGGGCGAGCTGAGAACGTCGTTCGTCGAACGCAGACTAGAAATTCGTCGAACGCAGAATGGTCGAGCTGAAGAACGCCGTTCGTCGAACCTAGGAACAAATTCGTCGAACGCATACTGGAAATTCTTCTAACACAGAAAAATTGTATTTTCTTAAGTCTTAGTCACAGATAGTGATCATATACCTAATGACCATCCTTGCCCCCTATTCTCAACATGCAGTGACATGCAAAGGGGTAAAAGGGTCCTTTCCCCACTTTTCCATTAAGGACAAGGAAGAAAACTGGGAGGGCTTGCCATGTGGCCCTCCTCTCCTCTGCCTAAAGCGTTCCCTGAGCCCCACATTAACTCCCAGCTAAATTCTTGACGAAATAGTGCCATGTGGCCCTCCATTCCTCTACCCAAATCCATCCCTGACCTCCCCATCAATTCCCAGCCATCTTTATGCTGATTGAGTGCCACTTGGTAGCTGGGAGGAACAACCAAAGCTTTGTTGAGCCATGCTTTAGTGGGGCTTGCACTTAGAGACCTCCTCTCCTTCATTCAATTCCACCATCAGCTTCAGAGAGGTCCAAGATGTCGGAATAGCCACTTCGGGTGGAGCTTTTGCTGGAGGATCGAGGAATTGGGCAGGATCGCCGGAACTCGCCGCCACCATGCCGCACCGCCACAATACTCACCATCAACCCTACTTCAGGTACGGTTTCTCCCCCTCTCCCTCTGTGCTAGTATCTAGGTCCATTTAGGAGAGAAATCGGGCTCAATTGAGCCCGATCCCACGTGAGATTGAGGGAGATTTTCCGAGCTCTTTCTCCCGCTCGGAATCACCGGAGAGGCTGTCTCCAGCGGTCGTGTCACCGCCTGGCGTTAGCCACCACCTCAATGGAGGTGGTGGAGGCGGTGGCCGGCGATGGTGGGCCGGAAGTGGATGAGAAATAGAGTTTGAGGATGGCCCAGGTCGGGCAGATCACATCCGTTGGCTAGAGGTAGAAGATGAAGGAGAGCCATCGGATTTGGACAGATCTGCTACATGCAGATCACATTATTTCAATTTAATGATTTTGTCACACTTTCATATGAATATTCATGCTGGAATTTAAGGCCCTTAGAGTCCTTCTTAGGAAAAGCTGCCTGAGATAACATTTGTAGGCCTTGATGTCTACTTTCATTGGAAAGTTAAATCAGACCATTTGGATCACTATTGGACCCACAGCCCTCACTTTAGTGAGGCTGGTCAAAATAGAAACCAGAAATTAGTTTGTGTAAATATTCTGAAATATAGATCTGATGGACTTGGAATTTTGGCCATGCATACATGTGGCATGTACCTAGCTTGCTTCCAAAGGTCAGATTTCTAGGAGATGATTTTCCTAAGATTTTATTCAAATTATATAAAATCAAATAAGTGATATATTTGGAGTTGTATAGCTCCAACTGGCCCCAAATTTGGGTGTCACCCTTAGTTAGGCAATATTAGTCCATGGATAAAATTTGAGATCAATTGGACCTCTGCATGTAGGGTAATTCCCTTTGCATGTCTCTACTTAAAGGATGATTTGGTGTGCCAATAGCCAAAAGAGGTATATTGTGTATTTATCTCAAATGGCTTTAAGTTAACCTCTGAAATTTTGCACACACCCTCCTTATGATATAATACACCACCTCAGAAAAACTTAGGATCTCTAGGGTCAAGAACCTTAGGAATATGGTCAATGAGATCCATGTCACACTTTTATATTTTTGAAATATTTATGGTTAATACATTAAGGAAAATTGTGAAACTCTGGGTAATCCCTTGTTATTCCATTTAGAACCCCTGTAACAGAGATCAATTCCTCTAAGTTTTAGCAAATTTTCCTTAAGTCACAATTTTGAATATGTGAGAATGAACTAGGCAAAATGTCTGATTAATGGCTGAAACTCTGGAAAATGGTTAGGAATATAATTATGAACCTCTATAATTTTTGGTAGAATTTTGGAGATATTATTTATGATAAAATTCAGTTAATTCAGTTTGCCCCCTTTCTCAATTTGTGCAATACAACAACAACAACAACAACAGAACCCATATAGTCCCCAATCATTGGGGGTATGGGCGGGGAAGATTGGAAACAGACCTAACCAATTCAGTTAATTCAGTTTGCCCCCTTTCTTAATTTGTGCAATATCTGTGATAAAACGTTCTTGGAAAATTATGGGATTTTGGATTTGATGCTTTCTGTGCAGTATGGTGTTAAAGTAATTTTCCAAGAATTTTAGGAAGTCAAGATCTGGTACTTGATGTACAAAGTCATTTTGTCACACCTTTTATGATAAATAGAAATTATGGGTTTATCTTTGCTGGAAAATTATGATCTTCTGGAATTGGTGTTTTTATATGATTATAGTGCCACTGTAATTTTCTCAGAATTTTAGGTAGTCAAGATCTGGTACTTGATGTACAAAGTCATTTTGTCACCCTTTTTATGATAAATAGAAATTATGGGTTTATCTCTGTTGGAAAATTATGATCTTTTGGAATTAGTGTTTTTATGGCATTATAGTGCCACTGTAATTTTTCCAGAATTTTAGGATGTCAAAATATAGTGCTTAATGTGTAAAGTCAACATATCACCCTCTTACGATAAATAGAAATTGAGGTCAAACCAAAATGGAGCATATCAAATTGTGGTCAAACCCTAAATTCTCCGTTTTGAACCTAAGGTAAAAAGGAGAACTCATATGGACATGTTATGGTTAAACTTACTTCATAAGGATCAAACCTAGTTCAATCTCATTGTTGGTCTGCGAATAGTAGGAACCTCATATGATGATTTGACCAACAAGATCACATAGAAAATCAGTATGATTTAGATTATAACAGTAACATATAATTTACATCAGCCCTAGAAGTTATGGAACCTTTGGAGTGCATTCGTACTATGATTTTGGGAATTATTAAGAATCATGTGGCACTATACATAAAAGGGGGGCAGTTATGAACTTAGGGGATCATGAATATTATTCAGCATGATAAGTGTCCATGATGTATCACTAGGGTGTGATTAGAGACATTTGAGAATCATTTAAGATCTACACCACTTAGAGTATTGGAAATCTTAAGTGTGGAGCATCGTTCAAGAGAACGTTAGCTTAAGGGTATAATTAGAGATAATTTATAAAGCGTCAAGTAATAAAGAGTAATAAGTAGAGTGGGTCTTAGAATGGGGTAGCCACCAATAAAAGTAATTGTCTTCGGAATGGGGGATTTGGTTTTCAGCCCAATACATTCCCTAGTACCGCTGCGAGCCCTTCACTGGGTGAACCTCGAAAAACCCGGGATTCACCCTAAACTTCTAAGTATACAATAATTAGACAAGATTAGTCTAACTAAATGAATAAGAGATATGGTAAACTTCATCCCGAGTTAAGGGATGGGAAGTTGTATATCAGGACGGGTTAGTCCTGCGAGCTGGAGGCTCGGGAAATAGTATATCAGGATGAGATGGTCCTGCGAGCTGGAGGCTCGAGAGGTTGTATATCAGGACGGGTTAGTCCTGCGAGCTGGAGGCTCGGGTTGTGACAAATTGCATGTGCATAGAAACCATTTAGAGGTGGGTCTTCGGTACGGGCCGATCGTCACACCGACGGCAGTACGTTGACTTAGGCGGGTGTGAGGTTGAGGGGCTAGTAGGTTGCTTATACTGCGGTCTGGAGGACGATCCCCAACAGGACGCACACCCGGCCTTTAAGACTGGTAGATTCCAGCAAAGAGTACGCAAGACTCTAGAGTTCACCTAGGATGTGTACAGAGGCGTACGGGAGGTCTAGTCTTGGTAGTGTGTATAACCCGCCTAGGGGTGGAGACGCCCGCTCCACCGCTGTCGTAGCCACAACGGTAGTACCAGAGAGTGTAGCTAACTCTGAAAAGCGGGAACTAAAGTTCTTTGATCACAGAGTCGTGTGGGTGAGTTGCACTTGTATGAATCATATCATGGCATGCATATCATATCATACGTAAACCTAGAACATAATTTGCAGACCCTTATCATATAAATTAGTATGGGATCTTTTATATGATAAGTTACAATTCCGGAAATCTTATAAGTTTGTATGGGCATTCATATAAGTTAAGGTACTCATGTGATGGTAGTGTAGAATTATTTATTTATTTACTATACTTGCGCGCATTGCTTACTACTTACTTCTTTTACTGCTCTTTACTGCTTACTTGTTATACTGCTAGAGTAGTGCTTGCCTATATATATATACTTGCTAGCTTAGATTTCCCTGTCACCTGCCTTTTGTTTACTCCACTTTGTTGTCCTCCGCTTCTTCCTCCCGCTCGGTGCCTAGGAGTCGCGGGGGGAGGCGGGGACAAAATCGTCTTAGTCTTTATGACTAACGGTCGGGTGTGACCGTAGGAGTTCGAGGAGCTGGAGCACCAGCACGACCAGACAGGACACGATGGCATGACCTGGGGAGCAGAAGCCGCGCAGTACATCTACTACAGGACAAGTGTTTGAAGATTTGAGAGTTTGGTTAGCTTCTGCAAAGATGTAGAGTGAGAGAGTGAGATTTTATTCTACTTTGGATATGTATCGGGTGTAAGCCCTTTTACTCTTTCATTTATTGTACTCATTGATGGACATATTACATTTGGATATATATATATATGCGTGTGATTGTGGACTTGTTTACTTATTTTCTTCTTATTCTTGTTGGCCTAGTTGATCATTCTTGCCAGCAGGATCAGAGTCTTACGGAGGCGGCTAACTCGTGTGTTAGCGTCACCGTAAGGCGGCGGTTCTGGGCATAAGATCTGGGAACCCTCCTGGTACGGGGGGGGTGGGGTCTTACACACTTTGCCGACCGCAACTATATGAGTAGGCTCTTGCACCGTCTTCCTCAATACGGAAATGTGAAACACGTCGTGTATACCGCTCAGCTCTGCGGATAGCGTAAGCCAATATGCCACATCACCAACACGCTCTACGATCTCAAATGGCCCCAAGTACCTCGGACTGAGCTTCTTCAATATCCTTGATACTCCTTTGAACGGTTTGATCTTCAAGTAAACCCAGTCGCCAACGGTGAACTCTAGGTTCTTATGCTTGGCATTGTAATACTTTGCTTTCCTATCCTGGGCAATCAATAGCCTTTCACGTATAGCTCTGATCATCGAATTTTGCTTCATTAACGTCCTTTTGCTTCACTAGCTTAGTATTTCCTGTTTCCGCCCAAGACAATGGCGTGCGACACTTCCTACCATATAGGGCCTCGAAGGGCGCCATCTTTATACAGGCTTGGTTGCTATTATTGTAGGCAAACTCAATCAAATATAGATGATCTTCCCACTTCTTTCCAAAATCTAGAGGGCACATTCAGAGCATATCCTCCATAGCCATGTTGGTCCTCTCGGTCTGTCCATCCGTTTGCGGATTTAAGGTTGTGCTGAGCCTCGGCCTAGTGCCCAACAATTCATGGATAAGCCTCCAAACTTTCGATGTGAAACGCCCATCACGATCGTTTACGATGCTACGAGGAACACCGTGCAATCGCACAATACTATCAACATATAACTTTGATAGCTTTTCCACAGAATCATCTTTCCGGTTTGGAATAAAGTGCGATACTTTGTCTAAACGATCTATGATCACCAAAATGGCATCGTTTCCGTGCTGTGATCTTGGCAATCCGTGCACGAAATCCATCGAGATATCGTCGAACCTCCATTCCGGGATCGGCAAAGACTTTAGAAACCCACCAGGTCTTTGACATTCAGCCTTCACCAACGCACAATTATGACACTTGGCCACGTAGAGAGCAATGTCTTTCTTCATTCCTGACCACCATAAGAGTTTCTTCATATCCATGTACATCTTTGTGCTCCCTGGGTGGATCGAGTACTTTCTAAAGTGAACTTTGTACATCAACTCTGCCTGTAATGTACCAACATTTGGTACACACAACCTAGCATCCTTCCACATAAGACCATCTTCAAAGAACAAATCAGCGTTTGACCCATCAACTGTCTCTGATTTGTAACGCTTCATGCTTTCATCTAGCTCCAAAGCTTGTCGAACTCGGTCAGCAAGGTCGTATTGGACCTCCATCTAGTTCAAGCATGCTATAGTAGACACTCTCTTATAGATGCAAATGATCTCCAAGGACTCTAGCTCACGGATTAGATGCTCATCGATTCTTGGAATCGGATAACGGTTCTTCTTAGTCAGCTTATTCATCTCTCGATAATCTATACATAGACGCAAGCTCCCGTCCTTCTTTTTCACAAAGAGGACCGGTGCACTCCAAGGTGACAAACTTGGACATACATAATATGAGGCCCCCATTGAGACCCCACATACATCTGTATCTCAGCTATGCTCATACATGTGTCCCAGGTTGAAGTGGGGCTACTGAATACAAAATAAAGACACATAATAGTAAATTTACTTACATACCTGGCATTATTCGCTGAATCTTTTCTGTTCTACCTTAATCAGTTCTTTTGAATTTTTTGTGTATCCCAAGTCACGTCCGTTACCTACAAAATTTGACGACGGGCTTAGTCATAAACATATGACTAAGTGAGGTTATACCTCTTTCAATTCTATATACATTTAGAAAAACTTACGCATTTTAAAACATAGTTTTCATACAAACCATTTTCTGTCTCAGTAGTGAACTTATGAAGCATATAACTATATGAACATGTTAGCACCAATAAAACAATATGAGTAGTGGAGAATCATAACCATATTATGTAACATTAAAGCAGTGTGTCCACGTATCAGTATTTATGAAAGAACATAATAACTGAGGGAAACATGTCAGTAATCATATAAGAAGTTGTAGCATTCATATGAACTATGGAACATGTCATGCAAGTATCATAACTATATCTATATCATGGAAGCAGTGCAAATACATAATTTCATGTCATTTTTCATGTCTATAAGCATTTATCAATGTACCTTTATAACCCTTTAAATCAGTACTTCCATGAATGTTTCGTTTCTTAGGATATATTAGGGGCGATTCGAATCATTTTTCCTTTTTCCTTTACCCCGAAGGGTCCTTTACCCTGAAGGATCCTTTACCCCGAAGGGTCCTTTACCCCGAAGGGTCCTTTACCCCGAAGGGTCCTTTACCCCGAAGGGTCCTTTACCCCAAAGGATCCTTTACCCCGAAGGGTCCTTTACCCCGAAGGGTCATTCATTTGCATGCATTTCAAGTCGCCCGTAATATAACCTCGTGTCGACACGTTTACATAATAATGAGTTATTCATATTTATTAATCCCCTCAGAAGTAATTCGCCTGTTTGCCTTTATCAAGGCCATATAATATTGCGACATTAATTATCAGTGATATCAACTATGCATTTAACATTCAGTATAATAAGAGTGCGTATGTAAAAAGAAAGTAAAGCCATAAAGCTTAAATGAAACATGTAGCTCTCACCATCAGTAATTCAAGTCATTGTCATGCCTATATGGAGGTGTCATCCTTTGTGGTATCTATATATGATGTGTGTCATATAAGACACATGTTATGAACATAGCTTAGATACAGATGTATGTGAGGTCTAAATGGGGGCCTCACAATTTAGTATCAGAGCCAGGTTTCAAAGAAGTTCGGTTGTAGTGAGTACTGAATAAGCACGCATGATATTTAGGTGAGAAGATCGCTTATAGAATGTTTTTCAAAAACTGTCTAAAACAAATTCAGACGAATGGTTTTGAACGAATATATGAAAGGATAGAAATTAAATGGAATGTACACGAACATAGAGTGAAAATTTGATATTATTCCCAATGTTCAAGTCAACCCAAATATTTGCAAAGAGAAATAACTTCGTATTGTTTTCCGTAGATAAATGAAACATGGACTAATTGAAAGATGAATGTGCATAGAAGGAAAGAAGAATCACGTGTAAAATAATTGAATACACAGCGAAGGATGTACAAATAATGGGCTTTAAATTTTTACAAGAAGCAAATGGTTATAAATTTTTATAGAAACACTGCTAAACATCCGTAGAAAAGTTAAATAACGATGAGAATATTTGTAATGGTGAGAAGAAGCAATGGTAAATGAATATGCTTTGTAAGTTTATCTATAGCTTATATGACGGACATTGTTTTGAAAACAACGTGTTATACAAAAACATGTGAAAGGAAAATGAAAATTATTATAGGTCGTGTTGAAAGAAGTGTTACAAAGAGGGCATGATAGGATAAGCAACGATTTAAACATTCGACGCAGGATATATGAATAATGAAAGTTCTAGTTGACCCATAAACTGATTCTGTTTGATGAAAAAGATACTCTATATATGATTGTGTCTCTGCTTGTACCCTTAGAGTAATCCTAAGTAAGAAACAAATTCTTCATACATGAAATTGTACTCCTGCAAGGATGAAGTGAATGTTACAAAAGTACGACTATCATAACGACAAAATGAGTGTCTATAGTAAATGTTCATGACTCAAAATAGTGAATATGGATTAGGTAAACCTATCACTTTTCGTGTATGGTGTTATCGCAGGAATCAAAATAATTTTGATTAGATGAAATACGAAACAATATAAAGGATTATTGTGCTTCTCATTAAGGTGCCCGTATGCGCAAAAGGATTTAGCTCCAAATTAAAGTTGACATACAAGTCCGACATGACCGGTTGTAATATTGGCGAAAAATATGTTCTCCAAGAAACATTTCTTATACAAGTAAAAGCACTGGGTATCTTAGCAAAACAAGTTTATAAGAATGTGCTTAAAGTGTGACATGTTAAGACTGAAACACTAAGGTGAAGGTTACCCAAAAGGATGTGTGAAGAGAGAAGGGTATCGTTAAATTCAGAAATGCTAACGTGAAACTTTGAATGTGTCTGGAACATTTAAAGACACGATTGTATATGGAGAGTAGCAGAGATGGAAAACCTCTCCATTTTAAAATAAGATGACCAACGAGTGTAAATTAATTGATTACATGAAACAAGAATATAAGAAAGTGGAATAGCTAAGGAAGAGTGCACAGAAAAAAGGTTTCTAACATCCTAAAAGGCGCGATTGTTGTTAATGCAAGCTATAAAGATTATATCACTTTGGGCTAAGAATCATGAAATACTTACTGCTAAGAATAAAAGGAGAATGTTATGATGAGTATGTAATATTTAAGGAAATGAATAAGCAAAGTAAAGACTATAATGAATTGTAATATCACTTTCACTCTCTATAGTATATCTTGGATTTCGGTCGAATCTTTGATACGTTATATGGTTTTGAAAGAGGTATTACAAAATTATTGTTGAAATATGAAGGTAAAGAAACAAGATGAAATGGTAAAACTCTAACCTTTATGTCACAAACATTTTAAGGGGTTGAAAAGTTAACTTCGAGATATATATCATATTAGAAAGGTTACATAACAATATTAATTGTCAAAGATTTGAGACCATTTTCAAGCCATAGGTAAGGAGCTGAATGTGTATTGAAGTCTATCTTCGTCTTATGTGGCCTATATGATTTTGAACAAAATGTAATACACACAGGTAAACTAAAAATGAAATAAGATTGCAAGTTAAATTGTTTATAAAGGATGTCGTTTCAATCCGATGTACTGGCCTCGAGAAATGTGAAACTAAGTGAGACGATATACGCTAAATAAAAGTAAGAGTGAGATAAAGAATAAATGATAAAAGAAATTTGCAAATGAGAACAACGCAAATATGAAAGTACGATGCTATGAAAATGATAGGAAAATGAGATACAAACTTAAATAAATGATTTAGGAAATTTAACAAAGGAGAGTGCGATGAAAATGAAAAGTCATAATTGTATGATGAGTGATGAGCGACATGGGAAGTAAATAAAACTGTTAACTGAAAAGGAAAATATGTTAACTGTGGTGAGAGAGAAAAATCAATGTAATATGTCATGGACGGAGACTTGAAAATGCAAAAATTTGCAAGAAGCGAATAACAATAGTTAATGAAATGACTTTGTGCAATTACCTTCATTTTATACATGATTGTGAATAAAGTGTGATACAAAGAAGTAAAAAGGGAAAACGAAAGAGACTCCAATGAATGTAAAAAAGAAATAAAAGGTTAGAAACTGAAATGAAACTGAGGTTGAGGTAAGGAATAAATGATAAATTGTAGATAATAATGATATGAGTATGGGAATATGATGTGAAGAAAAATGAAAGTGCACTGATATTTGTCATATTGTAGGTCGTTCCGCAAGAAGTATTACAATGAAGGAATGATAGGATATTTAACGAAGAGATACACCATTAAATTAACAAGGTAGGAATCCGACGCAGAATATTATTATGAATACTGAAAGGTATAAGATAGAGGAAGTCAATGAAACTGTTAAACAAAAATGAAAATACGATAATCAACGTGTCTGAAGAAGATGAGATAAAAGTTGATCTGATTACGCTAAAAACTAATAGAGACTATTGAAGGAAAGGTGAAAAACCAAAATAATGCAAGGAGCGAGAGTAGTAAGGTAACCCATCATTGTTTATATTGAAAATGTTGTACGAAAATGTTTTACTGCAGACCGCATTGAAGTGTATCACATGTTTCATAGAACACTAAAGTTTCCTTTAGTATTGTGTGTGACGGTTTGTCGATCGCTGTAAAATCACAAATGTAAAACTAGGGAAAGCGTGCGAAAGCTTGAATGAGTAGAAAAGTTATTGTGTCCTATTTTCGAGGACGAAAATTCCTATAAGAGGGGAAGAGTTTGTAACGGCCTGAAATGTGAAGTGACCCAAAATGAATAATATATTGTAATAAATGGTGTCCCCTATGATGGTGAAATAAATCAGTGTCGACTCGGTGTCGCTAAGAATGTGTTCGAGCTTTTATTCGTCTTGCGGGAATGTGTATATCGCTATGTTTATATTGGTATAAATATTGTATATAGATGTATTTATGTATAAAAATGCTTATTAACATGTACATGGTTGGGAAGAATTACGACGTACGATGATTCCCGTAAGTTATTTTCATTATTTTTGTCTAAAACAATAAACAATTATATTTAAGTTATAACGAATATCCCCTATGATGATAATTTAAAACAGCGAAATATTTGTAGTATGCTAATAAAGGTTGCCTTCTCGTTTAAATGGTATTATAGCTAAAATGGGGATCTATTGGGGGCTTTTTTTGGGCTTGTCATGTGGCCTAAAAGGTGAGCTGCTGAAAGTTCATTATGGTGTGCTGCTAGCATTGGTATTAGGTGTGCTGATAGCATTTGCTATTAGGGTGTGTTGATAGCAATTTCTTAAAGTAATATGAATTATGATTGGCTTTTATGTGGCGGTGGTGGACTTTATTTTAAGCTTTGTTATTTGTATAACCTCGTGTCGACATGTTTACATAATGAGTTATTCATATTTATTAATCCCCTCAGAAGTAATTCGCCTGTTTGCCTTTATCAAGGCCATACAATATAGTGACATTAATTATCAGTGATATCAACTATGCATTTAACATTCAGTATAATAAGAGTGCGTATGTAAAAAGAAAGTAAAGCCATAAAGCTTAAATGAAACAGGTAGCTCTCACCATCAGTAATTCAAGTCATTGTCATGCCTATATGAAGGTGCCATCCTTCGCGGTATCTATATAGCATCATATCATTTAGGGTATTTATATCGGGGTTGCACCTCACTATAGTTACAATATGGACTACTTTGATTACATCCTTTGGAAGTTATTCAACCGGCCCAGAAGACAAGAGTAGCTTGCCAAGCAATAATAACATCATATAGTTTAGGCAAAAATGAAAGTAAAGCCCAAATCTTTTAACAGCAAACTTGCCACTTCATTTCCCCCAAATTTTCCACCCTGAATACTTTCCTCCCCTCATATAATTATGATAGCTCAACAGCCGGCCACAGAGATAAAATAAAATAGCTTTCTAAAAAGAAACAAACGGTCAAGCTTTGGCAAATCCTAATCCATATCCTTAATAAGGTAGCAGCCGATCAAACTTGGTAAGAACAACCTGAACACCCTCAAAGCACCAAAGTTCCTTTATCAGAACCCTAGCCGGCAAAAGCCAAAGTAATTAATTCATAAAATTTCCCCCAAATCTATAACCAATCAAGCTATAAACATCCACCATAAATCAATATTTAAAGACAAGAAAGGCAAAGAAAGGAGGAGCTCACAGTGCAGACGAATTCAACCTAAAACTGCCGGCCAAAGCTCAAAACCAACCCAGCCCAGCAGTAGGTGAGCAAGAAGGACAAAACCACTCCCAGTACTATCGACCATAGAGAAGTAGGCGCTGAGCATAGGGAAGAGAGCATAGGAAAGAAGAATCGCAGAAACCCTAGTAGTTTCGTGCCCGACATAAACTCCCGACCGGGGAGAAAGAAAAACCCGAGAGGGCAACATCGTTGATAAGCATATAAAAGCCAACAGCCCACCGCCTTACATGAATGCCTATACGCACACCAACTTCAAGCTCCTTTATCAGCACACCATATTAGCTTTTAGCATGAATTAAAGCAAACCAAGGTAACAGAGCTAAAATGCTAGTGGCACACCAATTTGCATATACGCACACCACTACATCACTTTCCTCTATTTAGCACCCCATTTTAATTCGGAGGCGACCTCTTAAACCATAATAATAACGTAACGGCAGTCAACCAAACCTTCCGGCGAAACATACACATAATTATATAAAGTGTGCCAAAATAAATAATATAGAAATATGTCGTATTCCGTTAAAAGCCTTGAAAACCCCATGGTGTCAAATAAATACTCAACTTTCGAAGGAACACCGAAGTGACATTGATTTGTATTTTCATCATAGGGGACAAACTGTTTATCTCATTTTATTATCAAGTTGGATCACTTCACATTTTGGGTCGTTACTGTAGCATCCCCAATCCTTCTAGACCCATTGGAAATGTTAGGGCATAGGGGTGAGGTGAGTGGCCTCAAGTGCCTTAGGCTAGGGTAGAAATTGCTAAGTGCACACCAAAGCTCAAGACTAACCTAACCCTAAGCCCCTCAACTAAGTCAATTGACCCTCAATTGTCAAAGTTGACCTCACTTATGATGCCCTAACCACCAAGGGAGACCTATAGAATGAGAAGTGCATTTGGGTGGGACCCAATTGCATGAAATTGACCAAAGTCAACTATAGGTCAACTTTAACCAAACTAAGTCAATTAGGATTCAATTGACCCTCAAATGTTCAAATTGACCTTACCATCACACTCTAAACTCTTTAAGGAACTCATTGGAACCAAAATCCCCATCATGGTGGGACCAATTGACCCCAATTGACCAAAGTCAAACTTTACCCAATTTTGGTCAAATCTACACCCTTTGATTAAATTGAACCAATTGGAGCCCCACCATGGACCAACCTATGTTGGGTAATGTTAAGGGACCCATGACCCACAAGTGGGGTCAGCCCACTCACCTTGGTTGACCAAAGTCAACCATGGTCAACATAGCCCATTAAAGGTTAATTTCAAGCCTAAATTGAAATGAACCCTAACACCAACCAATTAACCTCAATCATGGACCTTAGGCCTTGCCATCAGCCCTAGACTGAACTACACATTGAGCATGATTAAATCAATGGAGGGGGGGACTAAAAGTTGATCAAAAAGGCTAAAGCATAAAGCAAAAGGCTAAAAGCATTCCGCTCCTCTACACTCCTCCCCCCCCCCCCCCCCCAATCAGTCTTTGCCTCTTCCTTGATTGCTGGGGGTCTGACCTTGACCCAGATGGAAGCAAGGAGGCTAGCAGCTGCAGGAGGGTGGCATCCATGGGAGAACTGAGGAGGCTCAAGTTCAAAACCAACCAAGGAGCCCTCCTCACTTCATTCCAGCCATCCCATTAGCTTCAGAGCACTGAGAGCAGACGAAAACAACATCTGGAGCGAAGCTTTAGCTGAAGAAACGAGTTCGGGAGCGGGATCGCCGGATCAAGGATTTTCCATGGCCAACCGCCGCCGGAGCCGCCGCCACGCACCAGCAATGGTTCGTTTCTCCTCCCCTCCCCTCATGCTAGCTTCTCATCACAAGAGATTGAAGGATCGGGCTCAATTGAGCCCAAATCCATTCATCAATTTCATGGAAATTGGCTCAAATCAAGCCACTCAGGCTCACCGGAAAACCCCCCTCCGGCCGCCATGTAACCGGGAGTTGTAGCCCCGACCACCACGAAGGTGGTGGCGGTGGTGGCCGGCCGTGGTAGCCACCAGGTGGCCGGGAAATGGGGGATGAAGTCGGCCCAGGACGGTGCAATCCCAGCCGTCGGCTGAAGGAAGAAGTTGAAGGAGGAGGGTTGGATTTGCGCCAAGATTCGTGCAGAGCCCTATTTATCCTTTAATTATTTAATTGATATCATTAGATTTCTGCCTATTTTATTCAGTCAACTTCAAATAGAAATTAAGGCCACTTAATGGCTGATGTAGAAAAAGTGCCCAACATGAAAGTTGTATGCCTTGGTCTTAAATTTCATATGGCTATGAGTTTAGGTCATTTGGTGACATACATCTCCCTAGGGAGCTGTTTTACTAGGACTGGTCCAACACTAGGTCAGTCCATTAGAAAAATTACCTAGGTCAAACCCTTCAAGCTTTGGATCTGTGCTTTTAACCATGGGTCGGTATACCCTAGGGGCACCCCCTGCCAAAGGGGCAGCCCTTGGTGGACAATTTTACCTAGGGTTTTTGTGGTAGTTATGATATTTAAATTAAGTTGATTTTTGGAGCATTTGATGTCCAAATGACACCAAACTTTGGTGGCATACTCTTTCGTGCATGAGTAGTGCTTGTTTAAAATTTCACTCAATTTGGAGTTGATTTGATATGGAAAATAGGAAACCCTAATGAGGGCCTTTAAGGGTCAAATTAGGGTTTAGGTCATTTTGAGAGTTGAGTGTGTTAGCCTCCTCCCATCATGAGGGATATGTGGGTATGGATATAAAAATGCATGTGACACACCCTATTGGTCCATTTGGAGCCATTAGGGTGGTGTGACCTAAAACCCTAAGGGTAAACCCTTAAGGGTGCAAGGTGAGATTTGTGAAGGGCATAGGACCAAATGTTCTTGCCTTGGCTCAGAACTTTGTAGATATGTTTGTAGGAGCATAAAATGACCTAGTTAATTAAATGAGAATTTTTAGAGATTTTTAAGTATTTTCTTCCTAATAAATGAAATTGTCACCCTTTCCTTAATAAAATGAAATGCATGGCCATAGAACCTTGTATGGTGTTTAAACTCCATCAGTGGCTGATTAGGGATGAAAATGTACTATAGTAATTTTGTTATGATTTATTGAAGTATTATTCCTTCTGTATGAAATTTTGAGTACTTGCTTGCTTAAGGCAATTTATTTTTGAAAAATATCAAATCATGGGGCAAAATTGTGAAACTTGGTTATCTGTCATTTAATGATATTATATGCCCATTATAATTAGTTGGAAGCTGGTAGAATTGTATTTCATGTACCTCATGTAGAAATTGGATTTTTCAACCCTTGAGTATTAAATCTTTTTAAAATATCAAATCATGAGGCAGTGTTATGATACTTGGATAACTGTGGTTTTATGTTAATATATGCCCATGACAAGAGTTTGGAAGCTTGTAGATTTATAATTCATGTACCTCATGTAGAAATTGGTAATTGCTACCTTTTGATGTTTAATCATTTTAAAATATCAAATCACATGGTAATGACACAATAATTTGACAGAGGACTTCAGGTCTCCATATGGACACTTGGTAATTTTTGTGAAATTTTCAAAAATGAAATACTATTTTTCCTGATTATAGTGGCATTTTGGTAATTATACAATTATGATGATTTAGTAGACCAGATGACATCCTAGGGTCATGTTACTCAGTGAACCACCATTTTATGGAATATTACCTTACTGATAATTTTCATGTAGCATGAGAAATCATTTTGAGGGTAGTTCATGTGTACTTTGCCTTAAGGTCTTAACTACTTTAAATTATATTAAATACCAATTTAATATGGAAAATTATGGAAATTGGAACTTACCCTATTAAGGTCAGTGGGAACCTTGGATAATTATTAGAGACCTTGGTGATGAATTTTTAGAAGGGTTCCCTCATGGGGTTGAAGGATAGTTCAAATAGTGGTCTGCGTTTAGTAAAAACATAATTCTGAGTTTTTGATAATTCAGACACCTAGGTAGTGGATAGGGATTATACACAATCAGTAAATGAGTTATAGTACACCATGATTTAAGGAGAGTCAATCCTAGAGTTAGTTGTGAGGTTGTGTTAGGGTTAATGTAGAAGGAAAGGAGGTACGGCCAATCCAATTGGGTCGGACGAGTGTTGCGCTAAGGCACTTTAACTTTATGGAATAATGAGGGTGATCCAAATGTTAACCACCAACTAAAGTAATTGTCCTGAGGAGGATGGTGGGGTTGAGCCCATTGATCCGCAGTACCGTTAGGGGCCCCTATGGAGTACACTGCGGGAAGTCCATGACTCATCCTAAATATAACACTAACTAAACTGTAGGCCAAAGTAGCCTAAGTAGGGATGCAAACTGGTATGGATCTCCTCCGGGAAGGAGATGTGTTGGGTCAGCTTGGGTGATAGTCCCCGGGCCGGAAGCTCGGGTAGACATTGTTAACACCTATTACTTAGTCAAATAGTGGCGAGTCTTCGGTACTAGGCTAGTCGTGTCACCGACGGTAGTACATTGACTCAGGTTAGGGTGAGGTTTAGAGGGCCAGTAAGTTTGAGTACCGCGGTCTGGAGGACAATCCCTAATAACCCACCCCGACCTTAAAGTCTGGTGGATTCCAGCAAGAGTACGCAGGAGCTCCGCTGTGGTCTTCTTAGCGTTGAGGCATACATGAGGTCTAGGCTTGGTAGTGACTATACCCGCCTAGGATGTGGAGTGCCCGATCCACTACCACCGTGAGCCACGACGGTCGGTACCCGAAAGGTTGGCTTCCTTTCAAACAAATTGGGAACTATAAAGGTTTGTGCGCATAGAGTCGTGTGGGTGAGTCACATTGCATAAACTCATTAAAACATCATAACCATAGCATAGCATAACCTATACATTAGCATACCCCCATCATATAAATTAGTATGGGCTCTTTTATATGATGGGTTACCGGACATCTTAACTTATATGTCGTATGGGCGTTCATATAAGTTAAGGTACGAATCTGTGATGGTAGTTTAGATTTACTTACTACACTGCATTTTCTTTCTATTTACTGCTTATTCATTGCTTTACTTTACTGCCATATACTTGCACTATACTGGTAGCTAGTTTTTACTGCTTTACTTATACCTGCTAGATTAGTGCCATGTCACCACCTTCTTTGTTTACCCCTTGTTTTCCTCCGCTTCTTCCTCCCGCTCGGTTCGTAGGAGTCGTGGAGGGAGGCGAGGACAAAACGGCTTAGTCTTTATGACTAACGGTCGGTGTGACCGCAGGAGTCCGCGGAGACGGAGTTGTCCCGCACGCAGAAGGACGGGATGGCAGGACCTGAGCAGCAGATGCAGCGCACTACCACGACACCACAGGTTGATGATTAGATAGCTAGTCTTCCGCATTTTTGAGAGTTTTGATGTAGTCTTCCGCATGTTGTAGTGAGAGAGAGATAGTACCTTATTTTGGATATGTATCGGGCATAATCCCCCTTTTTGCTCGTACTTCTCTTTTGGACTTTCTGTTCTCATTATATACTTATATATGATGCTGTGATTGTGGACATGCCTTCTTTTATGTACTTACTTTTTGGCATAATTTACTTATGATCGTAAAGCCGGCAGGGTTGGTGCTGAGCGGTGTTGGTCGACCCGAGTGTCGGTGACACCGCAAGGTAGCGATTCTGGGCGAAGATCCACCTCAACCGTGCAATGCGGGAGAGGTTCGAGTTTTCAAGTACCCGAACGGGTTTTGGAAAAAGAGATCTTACAAATGGTATCACTGAACGAACGAACATAAGAGAACAGTCCACAATGTACTGGGTCACCCCGCTCGAGCTTAGTTTGCGGCAAACTAGGCAGCGGAAGCTATGGTGTGCCCATGTATGGAATCACATAAAATAGTCCAATAACCAATAAGTAGGCCCCAGTGAGCACGGAGCCTCATGTCAGCATTCCTCCCCCTCCGACTACCACTACTTTTCAGCAGTCAGAGTTGGGACAGACGTTAGGAGCCATCCTAGAGACCTTCAGGGCCCAGTCCGTCACGGCACCACTACCGAACCCAGGAGTGAACTGGCTGAGCACCTTCAGAGGTCTTTCCCCACCGACCTATTGAGGGACAGAGGATGCAGTGAAGACTGAGGAGTGGTTGGACACCATTCAGGAGATGCTGGCCGGCATCGGCTGCTCGATCGGCAAGGCAGTATTTTTGGCAGTGTCAGCTCTTGAGGCACATGCCAAGAGGTGGTGGAAGTCGCTATTGGAGACCACTTTCAGAGATAGGGAGTACTCAGATATCTCTTGGGACGAGTTTAGTACCACATTCCTAGATCACTTCATATCCAGCACGGACAGGGACGAGCTGGAAGAGAGGTTTCTACGCCTCACTCAGGGGACACGCTTGGTGATTGAGTACCAGAGGGAGTTCTCCCATTTAGCCAGGTTTGCGAGGTCTCATGCTACAGATGATCGTGCCCTTGCGAAGAGATTCTACAAGGGACTTCGAGACCCGATGAGGCAGGCACTCTTGTTTGTTTCTGAGGGCAGCCTGACTCAGATCATAGAGACAGCGAAGAAGCTAGAGGCAGATCAGATCGGTGTGTAGGGTAGAGTTAAGAGGCCAGCTGAGGCCATGTACCGGGGGGAGAGCAGCAGAGGCTCACAGTGGGGTAGAGTTATGAGACACCGGAGGGGTGGGGGACGTCCTCGTCCTCAGATTGCACCAGTACAGCAGTAGCCCCAGCCCTTACTAGCCCCACAACCCCTACGTACCTGGGGGCCCAGAGATTTGATGACCGGGGATGCGCTCTAGTGGTGTGCTATGAGTGCAACCATCCAGGTCACATCAAGGCCCATTGCCCTCGACGATTCCCTCCACCTCCTCCTCCACCACCACCAGCACCTCCGGCAGCCCCTCCAGCACAGCGGGGTCGAGGCCGAGGATGGGGTAGAGGCAGGGGAAATCACGGCAGAGGAAGGCATCAGGATCAGGCTTACGCCTTGGATCTTGCACAACCGAGGAACCCGGAGGAGGTTATTGCAGGTAATTTAATGCTTTCAGTATTTTGATTTATTACTGCTTAAATACTCCTGCATTTTTTTTTAATCTTCTAGTTTAGAAAATTAAACAAACAACCCAACTTCCCCAGGCATTATAGTGGTGTGCGGCAAGCCCGCCCACACCCTTTTCGATACTGGTGCCTCGCATAACTTTGTCTCCGAAGACTTTGTTAAGGGCTTGGAGCAGATCCATTATTACACAGGACCCATCAGGAGGGTGCGCCTCCCCAATGGATCAGAGATCGAGACGGCGGCCAAGTGCACCTTAAAGGTGACCATCGGCGGCCTAACGCTCGAAGCTCCAGCTTCGGTGCTGATACTCGCGGACTTCGACCTTATCTTTGGCATGACGTGGCTCGCGGGGAACCACGCCCAGATAGACTGACAAGCAAAGAGAGTGGTGGTGCGGCACGATACCACCTCCGCGACGTTCGAAGGTATTGAGCCGATCTCCCGCTCTTCTTTATCTTCTGTCCAGGTAGACAAGGCCCACGAGCAGGGCGACGAGGTATATCTTATGTGCTTCGAGATGGCGGAGGTGGAGTCCTCCTTATCAGACATCCCTATAGTACGAGACTTCTCCGACGTATTCCCGGAGAAGTTGCCCAGACTGCCACCGCATCGAGAGATAGATTTTCCGATTCAGCTGGTGCCAGGAGCGAGGCCCGTGTCTCGGGCACCAAACCGCATGGCACCCAGGGAGCTGGCAGAGTTTAGGGTGCAGTTGAGAGAGCTGGTAGATGCGGGTTTCGTCAGGCTGAGCTCTTCACCTTGGGGAGCGCCGGTGTTATTTGTGAAGAAGAAGGATGGGACGCTCAGATTGTGTATAGATTATCGGGAGCTCAACAGACTGACGGTGCGGAACACCTATCCGTTGCCGAGGATTGATGAGCTCTTCGATCAGTTGCATGGAGCTCACTGGTTCTCCAAGCTTGACTTGAGATCAGGGTACTATCAGCTACGGATCCGAGAGGAGGACATACCGAAGACAGCCTTCAGTTCCCGGTATGGATTGTATGAGTTCACAGTGATGCCCTTCGGGCTCACTAATGCCCCTTCAGCCTTCATGAGCATGATGAATAGGGTGTTCGAGGCCTTTCTCGATATCTTCGTTATCGTGTTTATCGACGACATTCTAGTATAATCCAGGACGGAGGAGGAGCATGTTGGGCATCTGGCCCTAGTATTGAGGAAGCTGAGAGAACACCAAATGTATGCGAAGTTCTCCAAGTGTCAATTTTGGCTACGGGAGGTGGCTTTTCTAGGACACATCATCAGTGGAGCAGGTCTGGCATTGGATCTGGCCAAAGTGCGGGCCGTTCATGAGTGGCCTCTACTACAGTCAGCTTCAGATGTGCGGAGCTTTCTAGGATTGGCGGGTTATTACCGGAAGTTTGTGGAAGGGTTCTCCAGGATTGCCCTTCCGCTCACTTCTTTGACCAAGAAGGATGCCCCATTCATCTGGACTCCGCAGTGTGAGGCGGCCTACTTGGAGCTGAAGGGCCGACTCACCTCTTCCCCCATCCTTGCACTTCCATCTGGGAAGGAAGGATTTCATGTTTACACAGACGCATCATTCCAGGGGTTGGGAGCAGTGTTGATGCAGCATGGTCACGTGATCGCGTACGCTTCCCGGCAGTTGAAGGTACACGAGAGGAACTATCCAGTGCATGACCTCGAGCTCGGAGCGGTCATTTTCGCCTTGAAGACCTGGAGGCACTATCTTTATGGGGTTCATTGTGAGATCTTCTCAGACCCAAGAACCTCAAGTATATTGATACGCAGAAGGACTTGAACCTACGTCAGCGGAGGTTGTTAGAGTTCTTGTGCGACTACACGTACACATTACATTACCATCCAGGCAAAGCCAACACCGTAGCGGATGCTTTGAGCAGGAGAGGAGGTGCACCAGGGGCAGAGAGTCGTGTGACGGCTATGGAGTTGATTCAGGCTTTGGAGGACATGCACATCACAGTTGTATCCAGGGCCGACCCCGAGACGTACATGGAGTATCTAGCGTCCTTGAATATTGTCTGCGATATTCGGGACCGCATTGGGGAGGCACAGTTGCAGGACCCTGCCTTGGAGCCAGTATTCAGATCGTAGGTGGACGGTGTGGCAGGGGACTATTCGTTGAGAGATGATCTTATTCACCATCGAGACTGAGTCTACATCCTAGCTGGAGGAGGTATTAGAGAGGAGGTGCTTAGGGAGGCTCATTGCTCCCAGTACTCAGTGCATCCAGGGATCACGAAGATGGCAGCAGACCTTCGGAAGGTTATGTTTTGGCCAGGGATGAAGAGAGATATTATACAGTATGTGATGCACTGCGAGGGCTGGCAGCGAGTGAAGGCGGAGTGCAGGAGCCCGGGAGGATTGTTGCAGTCTTTACCAGTACCTGAGTGGAAGTTTGAGGATATATCGATGGATTTTTTGCATGGCCTACCCCGCTCCTGCTCTGGAAATGACTCGATATGGGTGATAGTGGACAGACTGACGAAGGTAGCTCGGTTTATTCCGGTACAGAAGGGGGGCCCAGTCGGTGACCTAGTCAGGGTGTTTGTGGAGCAGGTGGTTAGATATCACGGGGTGCCCAAGACGATTGTTTCAGATAGAGACGGACGCTTCACTTCGAGGGAGTGGAAGGTGGTCCAGGCTTACTTGGGATCCCAGTTGACATTTAGCACGGCGTTTTATCCACAGACTGACGGTCAGACTGAGCGCACCAACCAGACTATGGAGGACATACTGCGTTTGTGTATCCTTGATACCAGCAAGCCCTGGGAGAGATTGTTGCCTTTGATAGAGTTTTCCTATAACAACAGTCACCAGGCTAGCATTGGGATGGCACCTTATGCCGCACTGTATGGGAGGAAGTGTCGCACACCACTTTCCTGGATCCAGAACGAGGACTCGAGGTCGTTGGGTTCAGATTATAATGAGGCGACGGATGCGCAGGTAAGACTGATCAGGGAGCGGATGCTGGAGGCACAGAGCAGACAGGCGAAGTACTATGATGCGAGGCATCGTATGGTGGAGTTCCAGGTGGGAGAGCGGGTGTTCTTGAAGATTCGTCCTATGCATGGGGTTTCTCGAGTGCGGGGGCACAAGAAGCTCAGTCCTCGGTACGTGGGGCCTTATTTGATCCTGGAGCGGATCGGTCCTTTGGCGTACAGGCTAGAGCTACTGCCAGAGTTGGAGAACCTGCATGACGTCTTCCACGTCTCTTCGCTTCGGAGAGCCCTGCTTCGTCCTGAGCAGCATGTTACATCTACTTCAGGCCCGGTGGCGCCCGATCGGTCAGTCCTACTGGAGCCCATCCGGATCGACGATACGGAGGTCTGAGTGCTGCGGCGGAAGAGTGTACCGTTGGTGAAGGTGTTGTGGTCCAACCACGGGCGAGAGGAGCACACATGGGAGCCCATGGACCTTATGCAACAACGCTACCCGGAACTCTTCACTTCAGGTACAACCTAAACCTCCTTGCAAATTTCCTTTACCTTATATTGCGTAGAACCCGTAGACCCGATCTTAAATTTCGGGGACGAAATAATTTTTTTTTATTAGGATTTGTAGCATCCCCAATCCTTCTAGACCCATTGGAAATGTTAGGGCATAGGGGTGAGGTGAGTGGCCTCAAGTGCCTTAGGCTAGGGTAGAAATTGCTAAGTGCACACCAAAGCTCAAGACTAACCTAACCCTAAGCTTCTCAACTAAGTCAATTGACCCTCAATTGTCCAAGTTGACCTCACTTATGATGCCCTAACCTCCAAGGGAGGCTTATAGGATGAGAAGTGCATTTGGGTGGGACCCAATTGCATGAAATTGACCAAAGTCAACTATATGTCAACTTTAACCAAACTAAGTCAATTAGGATTCAATTGACCCTCAAATGTTCAAATTGACCTTACCACCACACTCTAAACACTTTAAGGAACTCATTGGACCCAAAAGCCCCATCATGGTGGGACGAATTGACCCCAATTGACCAAAGTCAAACTTTACCCAATTTTGGTCAAATCTACACCCTTTGATTAAATTGAACCAATTGGAGCCCCACCATGGACCAACCTATGTTAGGTGATGTTAAGGGACCCATGACCCCCAAGTGGGGTCAACCCACTCACCTTGGTTGACCAAAGTCAACCATGGTCAACATAGCCCATTAAAGGTTAATTTCAAGCCTAAATTGAAATGAACCCTAACACCAACCAATTAACCTCAATCATGGACCTTAGGCCTTGCCATCAGCCCTAGACTGAACTACACATTGAGCATGATTAAATAAATGGAGGGGGGGACCAAAAGTTGATCAAAAAGGTTAAAGCATAAAGCAAAAGGCTAAAAGCATTCCCCTCCTCTACACTCCTCCCCCCCTCCCCCCCCCCCCCCCCCCCCCCCAATCAGTCTTAGACCCTTCCCTGATTTCTGGGGGTCTGACCTTGACCCAGATGGAAGCAAGGAGGCTGGCAGCTGCAGGAGGGTGGCATCCATGGGAGAACCGAGGAGGCTCAAGTTCAAAACCAACCAAGGAGCCCTTCTCACTTCATTCCAGCCATCCCATTAGCTTCAGAGCACGGAGAGCAGACGAAAACAACATCTGGAGTGAAGCTTTAGCTGAAGAAACGAGTTCGGGAGCGGGATCGCCGGAGCAAGGATTTTCCATGGCCAACCGCCGCCGGAGCCGCCGCCACGCACCAGCAATGGTTCGTTTCTCCTCCCCTCCCCTCATGCTAGCTTCTCATCACAAGAGATTGAAGGATCGGGCTCAATTGAGCCCGAATCCATTCGTCGATTTCATGGAAATCGACTCAAATCAAGCCACCCAGGCTCGCCGGAAAACCCCCCGCCGGCCGCCATGTCGCAGGGAGTTGTAGCCCCGACCACAACGAAGGTGGTGGCGGTGGTGGCCGGCCGTGGTGGCCACCAGGTGGCCGGGAAATGGGGGAGGAAGTCAGCCCAGGACGGTGCAATCCCAGCCGTCGGCGGAAGGAAGAAGATAAAGGAGGAGGGATGGATTTGCGCCAAGATTCGTGCAGAGCCCTATTTATCCTTTAATTATTTAATTGATATCATTAGATTTCTGCCTATTTTATTCAGTCAACTTCAAATAGAAATTACGGTCACTTAATGGCCGATGTAGAAAAAGTGCCCAACATGAAAGTTGTAGTCCTTGGTCGTAACTTTCATATGGCCTTGAGTTTAGGTCATTTGGTGACTTACAGCTTCCTAGGGAGCTGTTTTACTAGGACTAGTCCTACACTAGGTCAGTCCATTAGAAAAATTACCTAGGTCAAACCCTTAAAGCTTTGGATCTGTGCTTTTAACCATATGTTGGTATACCCTAGGGGCACCCCCTGCCAAAGGGGCAGCCCTTGGTGGACAATTTTACCTAGGGTTTTGTGGTAGTTATGATATTTAAATTAAGTTGATTTTAGGAGCATTTGATGTCCAAATGACACCAAACTTTGGTGACATACTCTTTAGTGCATTAGTAGTGCTTGCCTAAAATTTCACTCTATTTGGATTTGATTTGATATGGAAAATAGGAAACCCTAATGAGGGCCTTTAAGGTTCAAATTAGGGTTTAGGTCATTTTGAGGAGTTGAGTGTGTTAGCCTCCTCCCATCATGAGGGCTATGTGGGTATCGATATACAAATGCATGTGACACACCCTATTGGTCCATTTGGAGCCATTAGGGTGGTGTGACCTAAAACCCTAAGGGTAAACCCTTAAGGGAGCAAGGTGAGATTTGTGAAGGGCATAGGACCAAATGTTCTTGCCTTGGCTCAGAACTTTGTAGATATGTTTGCAGGAGCATAAAATGACCTAGTTAATTAAATGAGAATTTTTAGAGATATTTAAGTATTTTCTTTCTAATAAATGAAATTATCACCCTTTCCTTAATAAAATGAAATGCATGGTCATAGGACCTTGTATGGTGTTGAAACTCCATCAGTGGCTGATTAGGGATGAAAATGTACTATAGTAATTTTTTTATGATTTATTGAAGTATTATTCCTTGTGTAGGAACTTTTGAGTACTTGCTAGCTTAAGGGAATTTATTTTTGAAAAATATCAAATCATGGGGCAAAATTGTGAAACTTGGTTATCTATCATTTAATGCTATTATATGCCCATGATAATTAGTTGGAAGCTGGTAGAATTGTATTTCATGTACCTCATGTAGAAATTGGATTTTCAACTCTTGAGTATTAAATATTTTTAAAATATCAAATCATGAGGCAGTGTTATGATACTTGGTTAACTGTGGTTTTATGTTAATATATGCCCATGACAAGAGTTTGGAAGCTTGTAGATTTATAATTCATGTACCTCATGTAGAAATTGGTAATTGCTACTTTTGGATGTTTAATCATTTTAAAATATTAAATCACATGGTAATGACACAATAATTTGACAGAGGACTCTAGGTCCCCATATGGACACTTGGTATTTTTTGTGGAATTTTCAGAAATGAAATACTACTTTTCCTGATTATAGTGGCATTTTGGTAATTATACAATTATGATGATTTAGTAGACCAGATGACATCCTAGTGTCATGTTACTCAGTGAACCACCATTTTATGGAATATTACCTTACTGATAATTTTCATTTAGCATGAGGAATCATTTTGAGGGTAGTTCATGTATAATTTGCCTTAAGGCCTTAACTACTTTAAATTATATTAAATACCAATTTAATATGGAAAACTATGGAAATTGGCACTTACCCTTATAAGGTCAGTGGCAACCTTGGATAATTATTAGAGACCTTGGTGATGAATTTTTAGAAGGGTTCCCTCATGGGGTTGAAGGATAGTTCAAATAGTGGTCTGCGTTTAGTAAAAATAGAATTCTGAGTTTTTGATAATTCAGACCCCTAGGTAGTGGATAGGGATTATACCCAATCAGTAAATGAGTTATATCACACCATAATTTAAGGAGGGTCAACCCTAGAGTTAGTTGTGAGGTTGTGTTAGGGTTAATGTAGAAGGAAAGGAGGTACGGCCAATCCAATTGGGTCGGACGGGTGTTGGGCTAAGGCACTTTAATTTTATGGAATAATGAGGGTGATCCAAATGTTAACCACCAACTAAAGTAATTGTCTTGAGGAGGATGGTGGGGTTGAGACCATTGATCCGTAGTACCGTTAGGGGCCCCTGTGGAGTACACCGCCGGAAGTCCAAGACTCATCCTAAATATAACACTAACTAAACTGTAGGCAAGAGTAGCCTAATTAGGGATGCAAAATGGTATGTATCTCCTCCGGGAAGGAGGTGGGTTGGGTCAGCTTGGGTGATAGTCCCCGGGCCGGAAGCTCGGGTAGACATTGTTAACACCTGTCACTTAGTCAAATAGGGGCGAGTCTTCGGTACTAGGCTAGTCGTGTCACCGACGGTAGTACATTGACTCAGGTGAGGGTGAGGTTTAGAGGTCCGGTAAGTTTGAGTACCGCGGTCTGGAGGACAATCCCCAATAACCCACCCCGACCTTAAAGTCTGGTGGATTCCAGCAAGAGTACGCAGGAGCTCAGCTGTGGTGTTCTTAGCGTTGAGGCGTACATGAGGTCTAGGCTTGGTAGTGACTATACCCGCCTAGGATGTGGAGTGCCCGATCCACTACCACCATGAGCCATGACGGTCGGTACCCGAAAGGTTGGCTTCCTTTCAAACAAATTGGGAACTATAAAGGTCTGTGCGCATAGAGTCGTGTGGGTGAGTCACATTGCATAAACTCATTAAAACATCATAACCATAGCATAACATATACATTAGCATACCCCCATCATATAAATTAGTATGGGCTCTTTTATATGATGGGTTACTGGACATCTTAACTTATATGTCGTATGGGCGTTCATATAAGTTAAGGTACGAATCTGTGATGGTAGTTTAGATTTACTTACTGCACTGCATTTTCTTTCTATTTACTGCTTATTCATTGCTCTACTTTACTGACATATACTTGCACTATACTGCTAGCTAGTTTTTACATCTTTACTTATACCTGCTAGATTAGTGCCATGTCACCACCTTCTTTGTTTACCCCTTGTTGTCCTCCGCTTCTTCCTCCCGCTCGGTTCCTAGGAGTCGTGGAGGGAGGCGAGGATAAAATGGCTTAGTCTTTATGACTAACGGTCGGTGTGACCGCTGGAGTCCGAGGAAACGGATTTGTCCCGCGTGCAGCAGGACGGGATGGCAGGACCTGAGCAGCAGATGCAGCGCACTACCACGACGCCACAGGTTGATGATTAGATAGCTAGTCTTCCGCATTTTTGAGAGTTTTGATGTAGTCTTCCGCATGTTGTAGTGAGAGAGAGATAGTACCTTATTTTGGATATGTATCAGGCATAAGCCCCCTTTTTGCTCGTACTTCTCTTTTGGACTTTCTGTTCTCATTAAATACTTATATATGATGCTGTGATTGTGGACATGCCTTCTTTTATGTACTTACTTTTTGGCATAATTTACTTATGATCGTAAAGCCGGCAGGGTTGGTGCTGAGCGGTGTTGGTCGACCCGAGTGTCGGTGACACCGCAAGGCAGCGATTCTAGGCGAAGATCCACCTCAACCGTGCGATGCGGGAGAGGTTCGAGTTGTCAAGTACCCGAACAGGTTTTGGAAAAAGAGATCTTACAGTTACACATAGCCTTGCTCTAGTAGCTCTTTTAATTGAACCTTCAGTTCAGCAAATTCCTTTGGCGTTATCTGTTACGGTGAGCGTGACACAGGTTTGGCACCTGGCACCAACTCAATACAGAAATTGATCTCCCACTGAGGTGGAGCCCCAGGGAGTTCATCAGGGAACATGTCAGCATACTCTACTACAATTGGGACATCACTTATACTGGGCTTAGGCATTGAAGCCTCCAACAAGGTGAAGAACAACTCCGTGCACTTTCTCACCGCCTTAACCTCCTAGAGAGCAGACATTAGCATCTTGCTCGCTCCTCGCATACCCACAAATGTGGTTTCGTCGCCGGTGTTCTTCCTAAAAGTAATCTCCTTCGAATTGCAATTTATGCATGTCCGCTGCTCCGAGATCCAGTCCATGCCAAAGATCATGTCGAACTCAGCTAGCGACAATAGTGATGCTTCCAAGTTGAAATCTTGATTTTTGGTCTGCACCTTTACACGGCTCTTCCTATCTGCGCTCATTCTAGATCCATTGGGCAACACTACCTCCACTCTATCTTCTACCATGGTAGATGGCACTCCGATTTCCACAACAAAGTCCTTGGACAGAAAGGAGTGTGATGCTCCCATATCGAAAAGAGCTCTCGCCAGATAGTTGAAAATTACGACAAAACCTGTAATGACATCTGTTTGTCGGATAGCTTCTTGCTGTCCAAGCGAGTAAACTCTCGGCTGGGTTGAAATGTGTTGGGAAGCAGAAGACTCCACAGCTTTGCCCTTTTCCGCATTACCCGCAGCACGAGCATAGTCCATCGCTCGGTTTTCCGGTCTCGGGGGACCACTTCGACACACACGTGCTTTGTGTCCTACCTTTCCGCAAGTGAAATATGTAATAGGACCATGTGCAGTCGTAGCTCCTGCACGCTAGAGCGAGTTGGTTCCGCAGGCTTGAACTTTCTTTTGTTCCTCCTGAACTCAGATTTGGATTTTGAAGCTGGTACAAGGAATTCAGGCTTCTTTGCAGTATGGCCTTTTGCCTGCACTCTCTTCATATCCAACTCCAGAGATCTGGCAGTTTGCACCATAATATGGAAACCAAAAGTCATTGGGCCTGCTAGGAGCATCCTTAACTCGTATCGAATCCCTTCATAAAACATATTAATTTTTGCTTCCTCGTCTTCCACCAAAGACCCCACATAACAACTAAGTTTGGTAAACTCGTGCATGTATTCGTCAACCGAATGATCACCTTGAGTTAACCGCAAAAACTAATTTTGCCACGCAATTCGCTGGGCAGAGGGGATAAACCTCTGGAGCATTCTTGAGAACTCTGCCAATGAGACGTCAGTAATATCTCTACCGGCTAGCTTCTTTAGTTGTTGTCGCTCTTAGCGTTTTCTTTACTGTTGACAGCCAATTCTCTACCTCTGTTGTGGATTTGGTCCCCGAAAAGGTTGGAGGGTTGAATATCAGAAAGTGCTTCAACTGCTGGTCACGCGCTCTTCCCACAGCCACCTGTTCAACTCTATGTTCCACCCTGGGCTCTACTGCAGGTTCTGTTCTCAGCTCCACTGCAACCACAGGCACCGGGGCCACATTAGGAGTAGAGATAGTAGGTTGTGCAAGCCGCCCAGTCTGACTATTGATCATCGCGAAGACTGCTTTAGTGACTAATCTAACCATCTCAGCAGAAGGAGTGGTCGTTGGTACCTCAACAGATGCCCTACTTTCAGCAGTGTTACGGGGTCGAGACTGCCCCACACCACTCCTAGTCCTCTATAATCGTGCAACACACAATTTAGTGACCGAAAACATAGTACAATATCAATCAAGGAACGCTCAGGTTCTGCAAACAAGCATGTTTTTCATTCCTAAGTGGACATTCTTATTAGTTTCTAGCATTTTAGGTTAATGCACATCACATGCACTCCACCCCTTTAAAGGAATTTGGCCTCGAATTTGCTAAACTACGGATCGATTCCTAAAGTCCATAACCCACAGGTCGGAGGATCGAAACCTCCCTCTGATACCAAATTGTAACACCTTGCCAGTACAAATAATATAATAGTAAGTCCGGTCGGGACCCCACGCCATACAATACACACTAGTTAGGCATTATAAGGTGATAAACAGAAAAAGAACTACAACTACACAAGAGTACATAAAGCGTAAGTGGAAGCATTTGATTTAAAACATCTTTTAGAACCGTCCACTATCCCAGGAATGAAACAAAAGAGTTACGGACTTAAGGCCTTACATTTAAACAAATGTACCAAACTCAAAACAAACATACATCGGCATGCATGCTGGCAAAATAATGAAAGCAGGAAAAGGGAGGTTGGCCTTCAAGGGCCAACACAGCAAACGGGACACCAGCCACTACTTTCCAATTGGCTCACCAGCACCTGCACCAACATCAAATAAGAGGTAAACGAGGGTCAGTTATGAGCTAACCATAAACCGCGTAACGATCCCACACCACCCCCCCCCCCCCCGGCCATTTAGCCAGCTCAGGGGCGTGTCACCTCTAATCCTGCAAGCAAGCGGTACATGCAACATGTAATCATAAAAGAAAGTGCAACTACCACTACACAGGGTGAGGTTTCAAGCACAATCAATCTTCTAGGTTGAACATCAAAGTAAAGGGAACCTAGGTATGCACATGATGTTGGTTGGGTTCACCCAGAGGATTCCGGCAACTGCCTAGCAACCACATGAGGCTAACAAACATCAATCCACAAGCACTCCACCCTAAGCAACAACCTTAGGTGGGCAAACTAGAGCTTCTGGCCTGTCTAGGTAAACACCTTCTACGACCTCTCCCATGATCCCGCGGCTTTACAAGAGGTAACTACCTCCTACCGTTCTGCATGGAAACGAGTTCGGTTCCGCCATTGCCCGGGATCTAACCGTCGTGGTCACTCAGCACGACGTGGGTACAGCTTCGCCTTGGCCTGTATGGGTTTAACACGTTCAAGTGTTATAATAAAATGATGGTGTCACGCACCTAATCCCTCCCAGGGGAGCTTAGGCTTCGCCCACAAAACAACTAAAGGAGGTACAAGATAGCTCCACTTCAAATCTCATGGTGAAGGTTTGCCTTCCACCACTTTCCAAGCATGGGGCTTCCGTTAGGCTCTCCGAAAGACATCTAACGCATAAGTCACGCAATGCAATGACAAACCTAACAGAGTCATTATCAGACACGCATTCTAGGCTTAACTTAAATGCAATGTCACAATTCAAGCATCATCGATCCTAGCACACGGCCACGAATAGGCTTCACACACAATGCCTAAATCCGTACATCTATCGGATTTCTACATGAAATAATGTTGGACACGGACACAATCAACCTGGAGTTCCGAAAAACTTAAGGAAATCCTACACTTCACCCATTTGGTGAAAGGGAAACTTTATGCAAGCAAGAAAAAGGAATGAGAGGACAAAAACACGTCCTACAACTGGGAGGAAGGATCGTTACCCTTGGAGATTTCTTCGGCACCATAGATCTGAGATTCCAATTGGATAGGAAGAACCGCACCGGGCTGCTCTCTACAGATCTAGAAACGTCTCGCAATTTGGAGTTTCAGAGCTCCATTAATGGCCGAAAGAGCTTCCTCTTCCTCCTTGCCTCTCTTCCTTCTCAAGCTTAGGAGAGATAAAAGACTTAAAGTTATGAGGGGAAATGGTCATAGGCCAAGACCTAATAATTTCCAGCAATATCTCTCAGTCGTTGGATCAAGATCCAAAGGATTTGACCGCTCTGATCTCCGGTTCAACATTTCAATACGGAGCAGAACAAAAAGGGCACGCGATCAGTGGTCGTGCGAGAAGGATTCCTCCTGATCGTGCGAGAACAACCTGTAGCAGAATGGCAAGCCAAAAATAGTGCATGATCAAAGGCACTCGACCAGTGGTCGTGCGAGAAGAAATCCTGTGAACGTGCGAACCGCTCCGGTGGGAAAATGGGCAATGCGCATGACCAGTGGTCATGCACCTGATTGTGCATGAACAATCACGCACGACCAGGGGACTATTGGGCTAAAACAATGGCCCAACCCCGCACTCCGAGCGTAGTATTACCATGCAGCGTTAGCTCGTAGAACAGTAAAATTTGGGGTGATACACAGGTGTGATTCCGCCAGGAGCAACTAGAAGGTCGGGCTCCTGGGCCGGTGGAATATCTCCAAGGGCAGGTGTGGGGGTGGGGGGAATGGCATTCGCCTGGTTGATCCCAGGACTGCCCTCCGTCACCTGCAGGTTCTGCGAGTGATTGAAATTATTAAGATATCGCGCCAGCAGGGTTAGATTTAAAGCGAGATAGAATATAATACATCGGCGGTGTTGTCGGGAGGGATGCTGGACAGGGGAGGAGTCTCTGGCGCTGACTCCCTCAGCGACAGGTTTCGCCGGACTACCCTGGCCTTCTTCAGCCGGTAAGTCTTAGAAGGATCTCTCTTTGACGAGAGCCAGGGGATATACCGAGTGAACCTGAAGGTATTCTCCTCCTGAGCGGCAGCAAGGGCTCCATCAATCCTTGCGAGAGCAGCCTCGGCGTCGGCCTCATGAACAAAATTTTGAATGGCGAAAGCTCAAAGGCGAAGAAGAGACAGTAATAGGAAAACAGGTGTTCTCAAGGCAGCATTCCGGGGTATATTTATAGCAGAAGGGAGGGGCCCGCCAAAAAGATTCCCTCCAGGTCAGCAAGGCACTCGCAGAATATTGGGGGTTGGGCTGTTCTTTCTGAGCGTAGGACTCACTCGCAAAGAGCGGGGATTGTGTACAACCCCATATTTGTCGAGTGGGTCCCAAAGGTCCAAAAGGCAGGCAAGATAGGTCAAGAAGGGCACTCGCCAAGGTCGGGAGAGGCAAGGGAGCCTCAGGGCAAGTACGAGCCTCTTTCGCAAAGCACTCGCTCCCTTAGAAGTACAAATGCGATGAAGGCCTGGCAAGTGGTGCCTTCACAGACCACTCACCCAGTAGAACCTAGTGTGTGAGAGGCCTGGCGATTGGTGCCTTCAAGGACCACTCGCCAAGAAGGCTTTAGTGGGGAAATGACCTAGATGCCATTCGTGGGCTGCCAATAGTCCTTCAGAATAGCGGAGTTAGACTGTAGCAGACCAATTAGGGTGTGATTAGTAAAACTAAAATGCGGATTTATGTTATTTGCAGACCAGACTAGAGAATCTACAAATAGACACTTAAGGGCACCTTGGAGGGGATCCGATATTTTAGGCTCTCTCCTCCTAGGAAAGTTTTGGTTGGCTGCAAGTGCCCTTCAAGGTGCCCGGCTGAGCATTGGTTTGGGACGGGAAGCTCTCTAAGATCTTCTGGGTGTGTGGCGGGACCTCCTCGCTGTAGGCTTGGGTCTGTTCATATTTCTTCATCCACAGTCAAGAGTGTAAGTGATGGATAAGTAGGTGCAGGCTACACCCCCTAGTGGGTCCGAACTCAAGTGATCGATTGCCGGTTTCAACAACTGTCATGTTCGTTACAAGTCCAGTCACACCCGTGACACTCAAAAGTCACAGTCGTGACATATCTGTTGGCGCCTTTACTCCCCCGATACCGGTCAAAGATTCTTCTTTGACTGTCACGCCCGTGACAGTCAAGTTATGCCATGGTCACGGGCATCACCCTGAGGCGTGACCTCTCGAGACTCTTTTTTTACCGACGAGCATGGATTCCGTGCCGATTGGACCTCTCCAGTTACAGGCCCTCGATCACGGGCATGACCGAGGGCGTGACTCTTGAATTTTTCCCTATTTAATCACCGCCTCCCCCTCTCTTTTCTCCACACCTTCTCATACTCTCCTCTCCTCTTTTCTCTCTTCTTTAAGCCGATTTCTACATTCTTCCCTTCCTAATGGCCCCCCGCAGTCACAATTCCATTGGCGAGTCCTCCTCTTCACTCCCTGATGACTCCCTCACTACCGATGCCATGCTCAATTTTCCATTCCCGCGCTCACCAAGACCGGAGTGAACGCCTCCGTGGGAAGGAATCTGGAGTCTTCCGCATCATCGATTGGAGCGTCCTCACCATCTTTGGGCAGGCTGCAGCGGTGCGGAATTTTTTTACTACTCTGGGATGGGCCGCCTTGTGCTCCATTTCGGAGTCGGCATATTCGAGCTTACGGTGGAGTTTTTATCCTCGTTCAAATTTCGCTGGGCCAGGGCCGACAACGTGCTCGAATTCAGGATGGGAGGACTTTCGAAAAGTCTTATTTTGCGTCAGATCAATATTCTCATGGGCTTTTGCCACGAGGCTTTCACCCTTACAGAGGCCTACACCGCCCTCACCCTCGATTTCCCCTGCGACTACAACCTTCATGGATTTTGGGCGGAAATCAGTAACGACCCCATTCCGTATTCGCCCAATAAATCCAAGGGAAGTCATCTCCTTTCAACCGCCTTACGCTATCTCCACTACCTCCTCACTTTCACACTTTCCTATCGCGGCGATAGCCATAGAAAAGTGACCTGCATAGACATACTATATTTATATAGTATGCATGAACGGGTCCCCCTCAATCTTGGTTCGGAGCTTGCGATATTGTTTCGGCATCAGGCCGACAATCGGAGGCTAAGTGCGCTACATGGAGACCCCTTTGTCACTTATCTGACCAAGCGTTTGGGGCTTTGGGATGCACTTCCTCCCATGACTCAACTCCAAGCGCCCGTGCCTATCACGTTCCAACACCTTCGGGCCCTTGGTTTGATGCATCGACGTGGACAAAAATTCGAGGCGGTGCCCGACGAGGTTGGTGGCGACCCGATCGATATTGAATTTGAGGCAGATTCCGGAGGCATTCCCCCCGCTCCACAGTCTCTGTCACAACCCGCATTTTCCCATGAATTTAATAAATATTATCAGATCAAGGGGAAAATATGCGTTATGATGGCACGCCCTGCAGGGGACAGCTACAGACGCTCTGGCAGCCACTACTCACAAAAATTTATAAAAAGACAAAAGTATGTTTGAGTTAAATAGAGAATTTACATTTTTAGCTTGAGACTGTGCCCCTCGGTCCAGTGGATAAACTAGTCCACAAGTAGAAAACTATACATACGCAGCGGAAAAATAGGTTCATTTTATCCCATATGGGCATGAAGATCGAAAATTCCAGCAATGATATGCACATCTCCAGATTTAGTATGAGTAAATAAGAAGTTTTCTACAATCTTCAAAGTAGGTGACATTTACATAAAATCATGCTATGCAAGAATGTCATTTGCTATACATAAAATAACTCATGCATCCTAACATAAAACTTCCTAGAGAGCAAGTATGTAAACTAACCAGAAAGTAACAGCAGAAAAGCAAGCAAGTAAATCTAACACTGGGAAACCAAAGCGACAACTGAAGCAAAGGAACAACTACCTCGCAACAGAGAGGGGAAAGCGGACACCTGCAACTAACCGCAGCTCCGAAAACACCAACTCTACCACCCAAATTGCTACTGCTCTGAGCCTGAGACATTCAAAAGAAAAGAATGCCTCATCAAGAAGGTGCAAGTGGAAACAAGAATTAAACCAAGGATTTCATTAAACAAGGGTTAACAACAATAAAAAATTATTGATTGCAGAAAAAGAGGAAATGACATATCAACATTAATAAGCTTACAACAACCCGAGCCAGCTCAAACGAGTGCACTTGGTAAGAGAAATGCATACACCAAAGTAATGGCTATATATATATATATAATAAACATATATACACATATATGTTTCAAAGCACTTGAGATTGATCAGCTCGAGAAAAAGGGCATCATTTAACATTGGGCAAAACACAAGGACTCGGGTGTAGAATCCACAAATAAATGACACTGCGATGGTGTTTCATTCCACAAAATGCTCGCAGCCCAACAAACAAATAGGAGTGTTGCGGCGGCGGCTCCAATCCACACAAACCAACTTCCCAACAGAGGCACTGTGGCGGTAACTCTTATCTCACACAACCAATAGACTCCAACAGAGCATCCCTAGCTCACATAACCAATAGAGCAAACCTCGCTCTTCATAACCATCAGGCCAACAAAAGAGTGCCAGGCAGGAAAATAGGACTACATATGGTTTTAACAACAACTCATGATGAGAGAATCAGTAAGCACAAGATTTAGCAATTAATCATTAGATCAAGATTCAACTTGTAAAAAGGTTGAAGATTTCAGCAAGCCGACACCATGCAAGACTTGGTGTCGGAACACGATAATGATAAGCTTAATACAAAGGCCAAACACTAGAATAATATTCAACGGTTCATTGGAAAACACTCAGTGAGTCCAAACATTACTCACAATGAACTTCTCATAACAACGCGACGAAAACCACGAAATAACACTACAAATGATCACTTAACATTACGGGACATCTCAACGAATAAAGCATAACTTCATCTAATGTCTCAACAAATGAACTCAACGAGCTCAACATCATAAATTAGGATACCCGGGAACACTCGGCAGAAAGGACTTATATTATTGATGAAGCAATGCAGGATAAACGATGAAATCGACAGAAAGACTTAACAAAAGTCGACAGGAAGACTAAACAAAAGAAGTCGACTAGAAGCTTAATAAAAGAAGTCGATTGGAAGCTTAATAAAAGAATCGGCTGGAAGAGGGCCTGATCGACGGGACAGGAGCCCGATCGACGGGACGGGAGCCCGATCAACGGGAGGTCCCATCAATTCATTCTTAGAAGATCGCAGAATCGACTTCCCTGCCCTCTCCCGTCTTTCGACGGGACGGGATGTCGATCGACGGGACTAGATGTTGATTTTTACTTGAGATACACAAAATTTCTTCTGCCTACCAAAACATTCTACCAGAGTTCAAACTCAACTCCAGGACACAAGAAAAAGTTCAAAGAAACAAATAAACATTCATAGGAAGGGTAATCTTTTCTAAACCTAGGGAAGAGAAACAAAACAAGGAAAAGGGGAAATCGACGGGCGGTCCCGTCGATCGAAAGGACCCTCCATCGATCGACGGTACATTCCGTCGATTTCCACTTACAGATCTGGGAAAATGACTTACTCAGCTGCTTCCCCCCTCATCCCCCCCCCCCCCCCCCCCCCCCCTCGATCGACAAGACGGTCTCTTGTCCCGTCTATTTTGACTTAAAGAACTGAGAAAACAACTTACTCAGCTTCTTCCCACCGATCAACGGGACGGTCTCTTGTCCCGTTGATATTGACTTAAAGAATTGAGAAAACAACGTACTCAGCTTCTTCCCGCAGATCGCCAGGATGATCTATTGTCCCGTCAATTTTGACTTAAAGTCGACGGGAAGCTTTCCTCCCATCGATTTTCAACTCAGAACAGAAAAAAAAAACATTTTCTCCGAACACATATCTGACTAAGGTCATTTTCCATAGCTTTTTAGCTACCTAACAGCAGAAATATGAGCATTTATAACCTCTAAAACTTTGCCTCAGTGTTTTAGGCACAAATTTATAAACCTAAGTCAGTAAATAAATTGACTAACTAAAGGAAAAGACACAAGGAATAAATATAAGGAAGATCTAGAGAGATTTTTTTTAGAAAGAAAGAAGAAAAGAAAGGGCAAACCACCACTTGCCTAAATCTCGAACCACCGAAAAATAGCTTCTCAAGCCCTCCACACCAAGGATCGGCTCAAACACGGCCTAAGCACGAAGAATCTACGAAGATTTGGAGAAAACGAGGGTTAGGACCGCTAACCTTAGCGCCAAAAACCTACGAAACGGACAAAACTAACCATACACGGGATGAGCACGGCGAGAGAGCTTTCTAAAACTATGCTCCGACGTAGATTTCATGCACCGGAGGTACGGCGGCAGCGATCGGAAAGCTCAGTTAAACCACACTCTCTCCTTCCTTCTCTCTCTCGAAACATCTGGCTCGATAATCAGGGAGGAAGATGATGGAGAAGAAGAATAATAGAATAATATATATATAAGAGAGATAGTGGATGACAGAAGTTATAATAATAATAATAAGAAAAAGAAGAAGAAAAGAAAGGCTGAACCAACGGTCGCTGATTCCAATGAAAATTGCACCGAAGACAAATGTCGACGCTACGAATCCAACAAAGAAGTCGAAAACAAATCTGACGAGCCAAACTCAAGATATAAATTTTTTGAAGTTTACGGCATACGATAATTAAACAAATCTTTGGAAAATCATCGAGGCTCAAATAACGCTCGGATCGCAACGAACTTCGGCGAGCCTCTCTAAAAATAAATAATTTAATTTTCTAATGTAAAATCTTCCAACTCTGGCACACTGCAAAATTTGGTCGACTTGACCGAATGGACGCGCAAATGCGCAAACGACGGTGAACCGATAACTCTGCACTAACACAATGCCCTTACGTCAAAAATGACGTCAAAGAAGGATAAAATAATTCCTGAAAATTCAGGGGCGTTACAGTCACCCCACCAAAAAAAAGTTTCATCCCAAAACTTAGAACCGAAACTCAGAATGTGAACGAATAAAAAAGGCAAACGAGTGATAAGCTTACACTCGCTGGATAGAAACGCTAACCGAAGAGGGCTAGGAGAACGGATGTGGATAAGATTTCTTCTCAGCACTCAAAGTAGATCACTCGATCCATGATCAAGGTTCACGATATAGTCACCTAAATCCAACACCTTCCAATTAACCTAAGCGAGGGGATCACCTAAAAGGAAAAGGACATTACCAAGAACTTAAAATGTCCAAGCCAAGAATGGAAAGCAGTCCGTGGAACATCTAACTCGCAGATCCTCAACTGATGGTAGCCTGAACGAAGATCAACAATTGAAAACACTGAACGACCACGCAACTGATCAAGCAAATCATCAATCTGAGGCAACGGATACCTTCTCTCGATGTTCACCTTGTTCAGCTCTCGATAATCGATACACAATCTCATCGAACTATCTTTCTTCTTCACATAAATAATCAACGTGTGAACACTAGGATTTCACATGTCCTTTCTGTCGACACTGATAACACGTCTTATCCTTCAACCGGCATCGAGTCGCATCATGCACTCTTTGCCCACAATAATCACATGTCCTATCCTTCTTCCAACACTGGGTAAGATCGTGCCCCATCTGTTTTGAAAAAGTGCAATACTTGACATTCTCCGGAGCACCTTGAAGAGCCATCACCTGCTTGCCCTTCTAACTTGTTGCAGGGCTGCCACTATCATCGACCTTCCTCTTTCCCTTCCTTGACACCGCATCCTGACCCACAATAGGGTTCCTCACCCTAGGCTGCTGCCCAAAATTAGCCTCCATCCACATCTGAATATGCGCCTGCTTCACGACCATTTGCCTCAACAACGCCTCGATACTCTGACGCAACTCCTCAACCACAGTCTCACTGCGCGCACCTGAGGATTCATCCTCTAAACGAAGAGCTGACTCTGACGCACTACGCTCTGGAGTCATCGACTGCAATTACAAACGAACAACTCACTACAACTAGCTTAAGACACAACAACTAGCAAAACTAGAATCTCCTAACTCAATACAAATCAGAAAGGAATAAATACTTGCTCTTATTGTTACCTTGCTCTGGGAATTCGTGAAATGATGATATGCTTAATTTAGGATGATATATCATCACCCTATTGACTCGTGCATATAACATGAATGCATGAATGCTTAACATCTTCCTTTTAAAACCATGAGTGTACATGTGTCATCATGTAGATCTCTAGATTGGCAACTGTTCTTATGCAATGTTATGCAATGCATGTAGTGCTATACAGTCTAAGAAAGGCCTTAATGCATGCAATGAGTGGCGTACACATGCGATCTTATGCATCCCATACTACATATTACCACGTGTAATGAAAAATAAATTCTAATGGACACACATATGACATACGTTATGCATCTCATACTACATAATAGTCGCATGTGGTCACCTATGAGGATCCATATACAGACACATATTATGCATCCCATACTACAGAGTATGCACTGTATACTTCTTTCATGCTTATGAGTGTAGTGTCCAATCTACAGCCGAGATATACCAATGACCCATCGGTGGGTGTATGCAATGAATAACATTCTCACCAGGTGGTTAACCGGGCCAACCAGACTATCCCAGTAACTCGGCGAACCTCCCTCTGATACGAACTGTCACAACCCGCATTTCCCCACGAATTTAATAAATATTATGAGAGCAAGGTGAAAATACACGTTATGATGTCACGTCGTGCAGGGGACAACTATAGATGCTCAGGCAGCCACTACTCACGGAAATTTATAAAAAGACAAAAATATGTTTGAGTTAAATAGAGAATTTACATTTTTAGCTTGAGACCGTGCCCCTTGGTCCAGTGGATAAACTAGTCCACGAGTAGAAAACTATACATACGCAGTGGAAAAATAGGTTCATTTTATCCCACATGAGTTGAAGATCGAACATTCCAGCAATGATATGCACATCCCTAGATTTAGTATAACTAAATGAGTTTTCTACGATCTTCAAAGTAGGTGACATTTACATAAAATCATGTTATGCAAGAATGTCATTTTCTATACATAAAATAACTCATGCATCCTAACATAAAACTTCTCAGAGAGCAAGTATGTAAACTAACCAGAAAGTAACACCAGAAAAGCTAGCAAGTAAATCTAACACTGGAAAACCAAAGCTACAACTGAAGCAAAGGAATAACTACCTCACAACAGTGAGGGGAAAGCGGACAACTGCAACTAACCGCAGCTCCAAAAACACCAACTCTACCACCCAAACTGCTATTACTCTGATCCTGAGATATTTAAAAGAATTGAATGCCTCAGTAAGAAGGTGCGAGTGGAAACATGAATAAAACCAAGGCTTTCATTAAATAAGGGTTAGTAGCAATCAAAAATAATAGATTGCAGAAAAAGAGGAAATGATAGATCAACATTAATAAGCTTACAACAACCCGAGCCAGTTCAAATGAGTGCACTCGGTAAGAGAAATGCCTCCACCAAAATAATGGCCATATATATAATAATACACATATATACACATATTTGTTTCCAAGCAATTGAGACCGATCAGCTCGAGAAAAAGGGCATCATTTAACGCCGGCAAAACACAAGGCCTCGGGTGTATGATCCACAAATAAACGGCACTGCGACTGTGTTTCATTCCACAAAATGCTCGCAGCCCAACAAACAAATAGGAGTGTTGTGGTGGTGGCTCCAATCCACACAAACCAACAACCCAACAGAGGCACTCTGGCGGTGACACTTAGCTCACACAACCAACAGACTCCAACAGAGCATCCCTAGCTCACATAACCAATAGAGAAAACCTCGCTCTTCATAACCATCAGTCCAACAAAAGAGTGATAGGCAGGAAAACAGGACTGCAGATGGTTTTAACCACAACTCATGATGAGAGAATCAGTAAGCACAAGATTCAGCAATTAATCATTAGATCAACATTCAACATGTAAAAAGGGTGAAGATTTCAGCAAGCCGACACCATACAAGACTTGGTGTCGGAACACGACAATGATAAGCTTAATACAAAGGCCAAATGCCAGAATAATATTCAAAGGTTCATTGGAAAACACTCGGTGAGTCCAAACATGACTCCCAACGAACTTCTCATAACAACACGACGAAAGCCACGAAATAACACCACAAATGATCACTTAACATTACGGGACATCTCGACGAATAAAGCATAACTTCATCTAAATTCTCAGCAAATGAACTCAACGCGCTCAACGTCATAAATTAGGATGCCCGGGAACACTCGGCAGAAAGGACATAAATTATTGATGAAACAATGCGGAATATATGATGAAATCGACATAAAGACTTAACAAAAGTCGACATGAAGTCTTAACAAAAGAAGTCGACTGGAAGATTAATAAAAGAAGTCGACTGGAAGCTTAATAAAAGAAGTTGACTGGAAGCTTAATAAAAGAATCGGCTGGAGGAGGGCCCGACCGACGGGATAGGAGCCCGATCAACGGGACGGGAGCCCGATCGATGGGAAAGGAGCCCGATCGACTGGAGGTCCCGTCGATTCTTACTTAGAAGATCACATAATCGACTTCCCTGTCCTGTCCCTTCGATCGACGGGACGGGATGACGATCGACGAGGCTGGATGTTAATTTTTACTTGAGAAACACAAAATTTCTTCTGCCTACCAAAACATTCTACCAGAGTTGAAACTCAACTCTAGGACACAAGAAAAAGCTTCAAAAAAACAAATAAACATTCATAGGAAGGGTAATCTTTTCTAAACCTAGGAAAGAGAAACATAACAAGGAAAAGGGGAAATCGACGGGCGGTCCATTCGATCGAAGGGACGCTCCATCGATCGACGGTACGTTATGTCGATTTCCACTTACAGATCTAGGAAAATGACTTACTCAGTTGCCCCCCCCCCCCCCCCCCCCGATCGATGGGACGGTCTCTTGTCTCGTCAATTTTGACTTAAAGAACTAAGAAAACAACTTACTCAGCTTCTTCCCGCTGATCGACGGGACAGTCTCTTGTCCCGTCAATTTTTACATAAAGAACTGAGAAAAAAACTTACTCAGCTTCTTCCCGTGGATCGACGGGACGGTATCTTGTCCCGTCGATTTTGACTTAAAGTCAACGGGAAGCTTTCCTCCCATCGATTTTTAACTCAAAACATAAAAGAAATATTTTCTCCCGAACCCATCTCTGACTAAGGTCATTTTCCTTAGCATTTTAGCTACCTAATTGCAGAAATATGAGCATTTATAACCTCTAAAACTCCGACTCAGTATTTTAGGCCCAAATTTGTAAACCTAAGTCAGTAAATAAATTGACTAACTAATTGGAAAAAACACAAGGAATAAATATAAGGAAGATCTACAAAGATTTTTTTTATGAAAGAAAGAATAAAAGAAAGGGTCAAACCACCACTTGCATAAATCTCGAACCACCGAAAAACGGCTTCTCAAGCCCTCCACACCAAGGATCGGCTCAAACACGGCCTAAGCACGAAGAATCTACGAAGATTTGGCAAAAAAGAGGGTTAAGGCCGCTAACCCGAGTGCCAAAAACCTACGAAATGGGCAAAACTTACCACGCACGCGATGAGCACGGCAAGAGCTTTCCAAAACTATGCTCCAGCGAAGATTTCGTGCACCGGAGCTTTGGCAGCGGCGGTCGAAAAGCTCAGGAAAACCACACTCTCTCCTTCCTTCTCTCTTTTGAAACTTCTGGCTCAATAATTAGGGAGGAAGAAGATGGAGAAGAAGAAGAATAGAATAATATGTTGGATCTTACGACGCCCTTAGAGGGGGGGTGAATAAGGGAATAAAAATTCTTTCTTATAATTTTATGAAAATTACAAAATTGTTTTATAATATGAGAAAGGCAAAATGACAATTTAGCTAATTTGTGAGAATATCATAATTTTCAAGTTTAGAAATAAGTACTAAATTGTTTTATGATTAAGAGATTGAAATAAACAATTTAGATAAAGTAATTTGAATTGAAAAACTTTGTAACCAATATTTTAGAGATAACGTCAAAGGAGAGAAATCAAGTAAACACAAATAGAGACATGATTGTATTTATATAAAAAAGGTGTTTACATAAATTTGATTTCAATATCGCTAGAAATCGGAGGCGTACAAAAGTAAATATCTTTTCCTTTTCTATACTGACTTGTATCCCCACAAACCGGTTGGCTTTAGTTTATCCTTCCCCGGATAAGGCCTCAAGCCGCTCTAGCCAATCCCTCCCTGGATATAGCCTCGAGCCCCCATAGATCTAATCACCTAGAACTAGTTGCCAGCACAAGGCGAATTCCCCCCTAAGTCTTACCCAGACCTAGTCGTCAACACAAGGCGAATTAACTAAACGGTTACAAAGAAAGTATGGAATGAAAAATAAAGATAACAATAATAAAAACTCCCTATATGAGATTTCTAAAGTTGAGGATGAAGGATCGATGTAGTATGAGCGAGGTCGAAGCGATCATCCTTCGGATGTAGCGTGACGTAGTCCTCCTCCAGAATTCTCCTTAAGCTTTTAGTGGGAGATCCATCTTCAGCAGCATAGCAGCAGTAGAATTGTGTCACTTGCAACCTCTCTGGGATGGATTTGCCAAAACGAGAAGCAAAGCTCCAATATATTGAACTTCTCGCTAGCGCCTGCGGTAGACCCTAGCGCCTGCGGTAGCGTTCGTGAGGAGCGGTTGCGAAACCGTCGGCGGCGTGGCGCTGTGCACGAACTTGAGATAGCGCTAGCACTGGAGGTAGCGGTTGCGAAACCGTCGGCGGCGTGGCAGAACAAACTTTCGTCGAACGGAATTTTCGTCGAACGAAAATTTTTGTCGAACGGAGCTTCAAGTTCGTCGAACGGAATTTTTCGTCGAACGAAATTTTCGTTGAACGAAAATTTTCGTCGAACGGAGCTTCAAGTTCGTCGAACGGAACCTGAGCTAGCGCCTGGCGGTAGCGCTAGCGGTAGAGCATTCTTCCAGATGTTTAAATTCAGCTGCTTTCTACCTGTGGAGTATTACTCCTTTAGTTCCTGCACACTATAAACACAAGACAAGCAAGATCAAATACAATTTGGGATTTGTTATTCTCAAACAAAGGAATGTGACACACATGTCCAACAATCTCCCCCTTTTGATAATAATAAATCCTCTTAGCAAGAAATCAACAATAGTGTTTATAGTATATGATAAGCAAGATGATAGTGCAACTATAGTATATGATAAGCATGATAATGTGCATACTCCCCCTATCTTAATGCTCCCCCTACATAATGCAATTTATGTTTTACTCCCCCTAAATGATAGATTATATGAATTAGTCTCCCCTTATTCTTCTATATTTCTCCTATATAGATTTCTTCAATTAATCTCCCCCTTTTGGTATTATCAATAGAAGGTAGGGTGGCGGTAGTAAGGAGGCATTCTTTAAGCTAGTTATAAATCATGATCGAGCTTTTGTAATATAGATAATGATAAAGATTTTAAGCATAGTATATAAGAGATTTCAAATAGAAAGATAAGAGTTGTAAGCAAGCGGAAGATTATAATAAACATCTTTTTCTATGCAAGAAAAACATAAGTAAAAATATGAGTTTTAGTTCAAAATTGAAAGATGTTTTAACCTTTGAAATCTCAAAGTTTTTCATAAAGATACCAAGCATGAAATGAACATATCAAAGAGAGATTATACTACAATGTTACTTAATTTTAAGTTCAAGAGATACCAAAACATTATAGAGATCATACTAGGTTATCTAGTGCATTTTTATATAAAGAGTAGTATAGATAAAGCATTAGAATCCAATACTCATGAGAAGAAGTGTTATGAAAGAGAATGATGTGCACATAAGTGTATTTTGGGCAATGTTAACAATTGATTTAAATCAACAAAATAAAAGACATATGTAAAGTAAAGTGCACAATAAAACACAAGTAAATTACTTTCACACTTTTAATGCACATAATTTTTAACAAAATGGTGTAATAACCAAGGTTTGCACAAGACACTACTATTCTTTCCAAGGTGCTCAACCTCACAATGCTTATGAAGACTTATCAGGAGGTTCAAGCAGTGCTTGGTGGAGTTATATTTGTCTACATATATAATTCTTTGTTCACATTTGTGAGACAATATTCTCCGAATACACTTGTTTTGCAAACCCAAATTTTTAACTTAACAACTTTTCTAAATTTCCTAAGTGCAATTCAAATGTAGTGTAGGCAATAAACTTATGCAAGTTGTAATTCATTGTACAAATACAATACACAAGCAAGCATTTTTAGATTTAAATAACACATGTTGATTACCAAAATAAGTGTGTGAAAGGTATCATTATCAATCATAATACATTTACTCATACTTAGAGGCATGCTAAGCTTGGTTCTACGCATATTTTTCAATACAATTGATGCACTTTAAATAGATATATCAAAGTATAATAAACAAAACAATGTTCATAGTAATTTGAAGGAATAAATTTTAACATTGTAAATAAGTCTAAATAATAGAATTCATTCATGCTTGATATTAGCAATAAAGATCATACATTATTTTTATTTATTTTTTGAAAAAAATTTAATGAAATAAACACAGAAAAATCACACAGACATATTTTTGTATTTTTGAATTTTGAATTTTTGTAGTTGATTTTTCATAATATAAATAAAAAAAAGAAAACCATAAAAACTTATTTTTTGTATTTTTGAAATTTTGAACTTTTATAGTTGTTTTTTCATAATATGAATAAAACAAAAATAACAAAAGTTAGAAACACAACAAATAAGTAGTACATATGAACTAACATATTTTTATAGATTTTTAAAAATTTTAAAACACAAAAAAATCAGACACCCACACTAGCGCCGGCGCTAACGCTAGCACTGGAAACAGTACACGATATCTTAAGAATTTTAAATTTTTTATTTTTTATTTTGATTAAGTGTCCTTAGAGTAGTCTTATGCAAAAAATTTGTAATTTTTGGAGATGTCTTGATTGCTCAAATTTGCATAAAACTATAGCTTTTTCAAATACATGTGTTTTACAAAAATAACTTAAGCTCAAAAATATAAATTATGCAAACACAAGAGGACACAAATTTTTTATTAAACAACCCAAAATATGCTTGAATTAAGTGATAAGTAAATAAAACATTCATGCAGTGAATTATAAGTATGTCCTAAGATTAAAAACTACCCTGACTAAATGTCTACACCCTAGCCCCATACTAAGTGACGGATGGGAATGAGGAGCTGCACACATGTTGTAGGTTGGGGTGTTAGTCCCATATGCACACACTAGAGAACACTCAACCTAGCACACTTTGCCCCCAGTGCCTCGCAAGGCCCCACTGGAACCCTCCCCGGTTAAGGACAAGACATGACTTAGAGGTTAGGTTTCTAATGCATACAACCCCACGCCCCCGCTATTGTGAGATATGAAGTCATAGGTGAAATAATCTTTTGGACAACTTATGCTTTTAAATCTAAGGGTTGATATATAAACTATGGGTTTTGTTTAATGTGATGAGTTATATAAAGCCGCATAGTTTTTCTACTTTTATGAGATGACGATATATGATAACTAGCACAATTACTAATATTCAATAAGTGATAAGGCTAGTATGATGAGTTTTGGATTTAATGTCATGTCATAAGATTAATATTAATATTGCATGTATTCCAAAATAGAATTTCAAATTATAGATCTAGAATAGAGTGATGATTAAATTTGATTTATACTTTCATTACAAAGTTGATTCTAGAGTCTACAAATATGAGAGAAACATGCAATTACTAGCAAAGCAAATCAATACATCAAACAATGTAAAGAAAACACTATTCATATTTTTATCATAAGATTCATAATTCCTAGGTGATAAACATTATTGTTTTGACAGACTTCCTGATAAAAACATGAATTATGATTTATGATTATAGAGAATTTTGCATAGAATATATGATAGATCATCATGATGTATGAAAATTCTAATCCTTCTAGACTTATGATATAGTGATATAGTGATTTTCTTTTGAATAAGCATGTTTGATTTTTAAGCCTAGAAAATGATGAACATGTAGTCATATCAAAGACAAAGATCACATATATAATGTTTTGAAATTTATAATAAAATTTGCATTCAATAATTGAATCTATTGATCTTTGGTTTAGCATCATAATATATGATTTATGATACAATATTCATATATATTCTAATGATTAATCCATAAACTATGTGTTTGTTGGAATTTTAGTATTCTATTAAAATTTCAAATCACATAGTTATCATCAATTTTAAATAACATTGTACATGTTATACCTAGCATATAAATTTAAACATATACTAAGAGGTGATGCTAGGATGATGAGTTTTGAATGCAATGTTATTACACAGGATTAATGGAGATAATGTTGCATGTAGTACTAGAAGGTTTCGTATTAATTTTCTTTAGACCAAAAATGAAATGATTAAACTTTTGATTTGAAATTAATGATACAAGACGGTTCTAAGGTCTAAATAACATTCAAACAATGGTGACACACATTACACACAATATACAAAGAATATCATGTGATGACGAATTCAAAGACACAGAAATTGCTGAAATAAGAAGACTGATATAACTCTTAAACAAAGTTGAGTTTGAGCAATTTTGACAGCACCAAACGAATTTGAATGAACAAGTTTGGTTCTCCGTTGGATGGAGATTTCTGTGCTCTTTCCAAAAAGATATTAAACGCGAAAATCGGACGAGCGGATCAAAAGATATGGCTTTTGAAGTTTTAATCGTAAACTCGCATTTTTGAAAGATTAAACATGTGTTTAGATGAATTTATGTTTTCAATTTTTCTAGATAATATTTTTCATTATAAAGGCTATCATATGCAGCAAACAAAAATAGAAAAGAATCAAAAAATGTTGCGCATTTTAATTTTTAGTTTAAGCCCTTTAATAAACCATTTAAATCCAATCTTTAAAATAGTTTCAATAGTCTTGATAATAATTTCAATATTCAATTTATAATAATAATTCAAGACATTGATGGGTAAGGGATTTACAAGGATATATATAAACAATTTATGATGATAGATAGATCACTTTGAAAAATATATGACTTAATGTTCAATTTTAATTCAAATTTGATTTGATAAACATTAGGCTTAATGTATGAAAGTCATATTTCATGATATATAAAGTGATCATCGCATGTTTGTTCAAAAAATAATAAAAAATAAACAAAAGGAAAAAAGACAATAAGCATATCATGAAGTAGAGTATTGATATTTCATTTTTAATTGTTTCTACTTCATGCAAATGATAGGATACTAATGAATAAGAGATTTAGGTATCCAAATGTGACCAAGTGGGATGGTTCCTTTGGGTACCCAAATACATCGTGGTGGCTTTTGGGAAGATAATGATGAATGGGCTTTTTTAAGTAAAGATCATATGTCATTTTTCTTTATGGGTCTCCATTCATACATTGGTTGTTTATCACTTAAATTCATGTTATGATTATGTGACATCTTTATATGATTATATATGTTTGAAAAAATAATTCATTTGTGATTTATGTTTATTCAAATTATTTTTCAAAATAGATTGATGTTGATAATCATAATGAATTTTATTACATGGATTCTTTGAAATCTTCTTTGCTTGATGTGTTGCCAACAAATGAGTCCAATATTGTGACGTTATGTTCTTCTTCCTCCAAGCATAAGTCCTCATCGGTTTCTTCTCTTGGATCCACAAGGAATTGCTCTTGTTCATCATTTGTGGAAGGAAGACTATAAGTATTCTCAAGAAATTTCCAAACTTCATAAGCAGTAGGAAGTGTTTAAATAAGTTTGAAAATATTTTGATCTAATGCACAATATAGACTATTCATAGATTTGGCATTTAAAAACATTTCATTTTTATTTAAAATACTTGGGGGCATTTTAATTGCAATATTGCATACTTTAATATCCAAAGATTTAAGAAATTTTTCCATAATAAATTTCCACCCATTATAATTTTTGCCTTCAAATAAAGGTGGTGCTAAAGATTTTTCATTTATATAAAAGTTTTTCCCATTAGTAGAAGCGAGATCATAAGACGCCATTATTCCCGGTTTTTAAGCCGTTTGGAATAAACTGCCTCTGATACCACTTGTTGGATCTTACGGCGCCCTTAGAGGGGGGGGTAAATAAGGGAATAAAAATTCTTTCTTATAATTTAATGAAAATTACTAAATTATTTTATAATATGAGAAAGGTAAAATGACAATTTAGCTAATTTGTGAGAATATCATAATTTTCAAGTTTAGAAATAAGTACTAAATTGTTTTATGATTAAGAGATTGAAATAAACAATTTAGATAAAGTAATTTGAATTGAAAAACTTTGTAACCAATATTTTAGAGATAACGCCAAAGGAGAGAAATCAAGTAAACACAAATAGAGACATGATTGTATTTATATAAAAAAGGTGTTTACATAAATTTGATTTCAATATCGCTAGAAATCGGAGGCGTACAAAAGTAAATATCTTTTCCTTTTCTATACCGACTTGTATCCCCACAAACAGGTTGGCTTTAGCCTATCCTTCCCCGGATAAGGTCTCAAGCCGCTCTAGCCAATCCTTCCCTGGATATGGCCTCGAGCCCCCTAGATCTAATCACCTAGAACTAGTCGCCAGCACAAGGCGAATTCCCCCCTAATTCCTACCCAGACCTAGTCGCCAACACAATGCGAATTAACTAAACGGTTACAAAGAAAGTATGGAATGAAAAATAAAGATAACAATAATAAAAACTCCCTATATGAGATTTCTGAAGATGAGGATGAAGGATCGATGTAGTATGAGCGAGGTCGAAGCGATCGTCCTTCGGATATAGCGTGATGTAGTCCTCCTGCAAAATTCTCCTTAAGCTTTTAGTGGGAGATCCATCTTCGGTAGCATTGCAGCAGTAGAATTGTGGTACTTGCAACCTCTCTGGGATGGATTTGCCAAAACGAGAAGCAAAGCTCCAATATATAGAACTTCTCGCTAGCGCCTGCGGTAGCTCCTAGCGCCTGCGGTAGCATTCGTGTGGAGCAGTTGCAAAACCGTCGACGGCGTGGCGCTGTGCATGAACTTGAGATAGCGCCAGGCGGTAGCTCTAGTGCTGGCGGTAGCGGTTGCGAAACCGTCGGCGGCGTGGCGGAATAAACTTTCATCGAACGGAATTTTCGTCGAATGAAATTTTCGTCGAACGAAAATTTTCATCGAACGGAGCTTCAAGTTCGTCGAACGGAATTTTTCGTTGAACGGAATTTTCGTCGAACGAAAATTTTCATCGAACGGAGCTTCAAGTTCCTCGAACGGAACCTGAGCTAGCGCCTGGCGGTAGCGCTAGCGCTGGCAGTAGCGCATTCTTCCAGATGTTTGAATTCAGCTGCTTTCTACCTGTGGGGTATTGCTCCTATAGTTCCTGCACACTATAAACACACGACAAGCAAGATCAAATACAATTTGGGATTTGTTATTCTCAAACAAAGGGATGTGACACATATGTCCAACATAATATATATATATGAGTGACAGTGCACGGGGGCCCCCCGTGCCCCGCGCGACAGTACCCTGCCCGCCCTTGGCAAGTTCGCCCGCCCCCGGCGGGCTTCGCCCCCACCCGGCAGGTTCGCCCGCACCCAGCACGCACCCAATTTGTTTTTTAATTTTGCAAATTATATATTATATTATACATTTTTAGATTTTTTTTTAAAATAATCTGTATTACTTTTACATTTTTTGAAAAATCTATTATATCTATATATATATATCAATTATATAAAATTACATCTATTATATACATTATATATATAATATTAAGTAATTTTATATATTATATAATAATATAAACCAAAATAAACGCCTATTCTGCCTCCACTGCCGTTCCCCTATCTCGCCGCCGCCGGAGCCACCTCCGGCCTGACCGGAGCCCACCGGCATGGTCGCCGAACCCCAGCAAACCTGCCGGGGGTAGTCCGGCGGCGCTCCGGCAGGGCCACCGGCGGCGGGGTAGGGGAACGGCGAGGCACTGTTCGGTGAACAGTTGTCTGTCGGGGTTGGCTCATGAGGGAGGGGGGAGGGATTTACGAAAAAGCTAATTGCAGCCCAAATTTTTTTGATCCAACGACTGAGATTCAACTTATGGTCCTAATTTGGTTTCACTATGGGCCTAAATATTTTTCTTTATATAATACGAGCATCATCGCACGGGCTACGCCCGTGCTCGATGCTCTCCGCTTCGACAGTACCACAGCAGCAACGGTACCTCCGCATCGGCAGTACCTCAGCAGCGACTGTGCCTCCGCCCAAACTCGCCCGCGCCAGGACGCTCAGTCAATTGACAGTTCGTGCCTAGCCCCGTGCCCCGCGCAGCAGTACCCCCGCCTCGGCAATGTCCCTGCGCGACGGCGCTCCCGCCGATCGCGAACCCACGCACGCACGGCAAAAATTGGGGACATGCTCAAGCATTAAGAAAATTCAGATTTAGAATCCGTGACAGAAAAGGTACGATGAATTAATTGGGCAAGTTTCTACTTCATCCTCTGTCGTGCTGACAAAGGCCAATAGCACATGCAGAATCCATTTACAAATTCAGTTCAAGCGATGTCGTCCGCCTTCCTTCTCTTAAAGTGGATGCGTTTGCCGTCTCCCATCCCGATTTTGTCGTGCGCGCGTGTCGCCCAGGGACATTGCCGAGGCGGGGGTACTGCTGCGCGGGGCACGGGGCTAGGAACGAACTGTCAATTGACTGAGCGTCCTGGCGCGGGCGAGTTTGGGCGGAGGCACAGTCGCTGCTGAGGTACTGCTGATGCGGAGGTACCGTTGCTGCTGTGGTACTGTCGAAGCGGAGAGCATCGAGCACGGGCGTAGCCCGTGCGAAGATGCTCATAAATATATAAATATACAGTTAGAGAGAGAGAGGGAGAGAGATAGAGGGAGAGAGGCAGGGGTCTTCTTTCGAATTGCTACAGTGCACCGTCCCGCTGCTTTCCGAAAATCAGAACGTCGGCGTCTCTCTTCTCTGCGTCCGGGTAGTCCGCCACCACCTGTTTTAGATATCAGTTTTTGATTAAGTTTTTGTTTTCGATTTCCTTTTTTATTTCGATTTTACTTTGATTTTATTTTTGATTTCAGATGTGATTTAGTTTTTTATTTCAGTTTGTTGATTTCAGTTTTGATTTCCGTGTATTATTTCAGTTTTGATTTCGTTTTTGATATCAGATTATTGATTTCATCTTCGATTTCAGCCTTTACATTTCGATTGCCATTTCAGTTTTTGATTTTGTTTTTGATTTTTTTTCTCGATTTACATAACTTAATAGTATTTAAATTATGAGGAAAAATAAACAGACCAAATTTGAGAAATAAAGAATTAAGTCGATATAACTTAGTAGTATTAAAATTCATGATGCAGTAGGTTATTCATGGTTAGGACGATCAGCAGTGCCTTGCAATTTGATTGAATAGAAATTGGTGGAGGGATTTGCTGATATTAAATTATAAATGAGGATAATGTTACAAATCAAAAGATCATGTTGTACATCATGTATATAGCAGTTCACCCGAAATAAGCAATTATTGATTATAGCCCCCGCCCGCAACGCCCCCGCCTCCGCACTTACCCTCCTCCACCCCTTAACTGAACCTTTTATGTCCATAAACATACCACATACACATAAAATGACACCAGCACTAATGTACAACATACAAACTATTTACCAGAGTACATTGGGAGGGAGAAAGAGGGAAGAAGAAACAAAAGCTCAACGGTTTTTGTGATTTGACTGAATAACAACAAAGCAGCAGAGCTCTTTGGCTGAATAACAATAAAGCAGCAGGGGCAAATAATGAAATAAATCCTCCTCTGGCAGCAGCGCACCTGCAAGCATAAAACATTTTGTATAATTATATCAGTAAATATGTCAAAATTATGAGTATCAATTGCTAACAGTAGCATCTGAGCCATCCGATTCCTGCATAATCTGTTGATGACTGAATTGGACAGATTAATTAAACTAAGTTAACTTTTTCAGCTTCACAGAGAAGTTAAAATATTATGAGAAAAGAGGATGATTGTAAAAATATTATGTGAGTAGCAATATCAAAACAATTTCCGACGAGCGTATGTATCTTCTTTCACTTCCGTACATATGTAAATTAATCTACATTCACCAAAAAGGTCTCTCACGGGCATGTTCATAAACAGAATTAAAAAACTGTATAGATCACATGTGCATAAACTGAAATATAGAAAAAGAAGTAATCAAATAAACATAAAGAATATTTAAATGTGTTAGTAAGAACACGAATAAAAACACACACACACACCATCAGCACCAACCGCAACACCGACGGCAACAGCAACGGGAGTACCAAGCCACCAACGGCGACCATGCAATCCCATCAGCAGCAGCCGGTAGCAGGAATGCTTGTCAATTTCCATAATAGTGCTGCTATCCCGGATCAGGTGCGAAATGTGATTTAAAATTCAGTCAAATTTTGACTGAAAGTATTTACAAACTGCTACTTACAATTCAATATTGAACAATCACCTTACACCTTCTTCCTCAAATGAAAGCTTCTATCTGTGTAATTTTTATGCTGTCTTGAAATTAATATATCCAGACTAAAAAAAAATGATTGCGAGCAGAACTCCAAATTTGTAGTAACTTATCATCCAAAGTTTTTGTAAAGTGATACAAATATACGAATATGTATGGTGGTTGAATTAAAATTTAAGTATGATATGAGTACAGGTTACATGGAAACATTGGACATTTCAATGCGGGAGGAACTGAAATGTTAGGGAAGCATGATGCAATATTAGAAGTTGTCAGAACTAAAAATGAAGTTGCTGTGGTTTTGCTCCATGAGCCTGCAACGGCTTTGTTACCATTTCCTGCAGAAATCTGATGCGTGTTTGGCTCGGTATTTGCCGGAGGTTTTCTGCAGCAAACCACTGCGGAGGTTTTCTGCAGCAAACAGCTGCAGGTTGGCTGGGGTTTTCTGCAGCGAACCACTCCGGCTTTGCTGAGGTTTGTTGTAGCGTCATATGAAAAGTGGTTAAGGAAAGAAACTATGATAGTTGAAGTATTTTGTAGTTGTGAAGAAGTCTTGTTTAAAAAGGTAGCCACATATAAGTAAACATGATTTAAAAGTAATTATATAATAGTTTAAACAACAACTAAATAAATCAGTATATTAGTATGTAGGGAAGAGTTAGCAAAATTGGTCTGAAGCTATATTATGAGAACATGTATTGAGGACTTAGCAGCACAATGTAGCAGAGACATTAAGGCGTGAAGTAGTTTTTTTTTTGGTGCATCAACCTGGGCTTGCAATCAAAAACCATATGAACACAATGCATAAGTAATAGTTTGATAGTTTTGATAATGAAACGTCAAAAAAACGGAGAATTATAAACGCTGCGGGCGGTGTCGGCGGGCTTGGGAGCAGACAACACCGGCAGAAGGTCGTCCAGTGTGACCAGGCTACCTGCTCCCTTGAATTGCAAGCGCATCAATTTCAAGCAAATGTTTTAATAGTTGAGCATACACAACCAAAAAACAGTGGAATGGGTTTTCACAGATGGGCATAAATTCTGCATGCATGATAAAAACACATGAAATACTGACAAATCTAGACTAACACAGTTGGTATTATAGTTAAATGCATGCAATTCAGCGTAAATTGGAGAAATTATTTGATAGAAAAAGGATTGAAATTGGATTGAGTGTACAAATCTTTTTTAAATTGAAAATCGATGTTTGAAGTTACGTACATGCAATTGAGCACAAATTCAAAACTAATTGAGCATTACAAATCCCAATGCATGCAAATGAGGTCGTGATATTGCAGAAAATGAGGCACTGCCCATATCTTGAAGCTTCAGTTACTTGCAGTGGCTTCCTTCCTCGATGGATGAAATAGAACTGAATAATCTCGATACGTCTTTGATTCCTGCTTGCTGCCTCAATTTCTCTTGTTTGTTCAACATAATCAGAGTGGCGTTGGAACAAAGAAAGCACAGAGTCGGCAACTTCCTCGCACTGCGCGAGCAGCATATTTGACAAAGAGGCAGGAGTGGAGATCGAAAATCCCAGAAAGCACAGAGTCGGCAAGATGGCTGGCGATGGAAAAAGCAAAGCCACAAATGAATGACGGTGTACGGCGAACGAAATAAGTGCCAGGAGAAGTTGTTGATGCAAACGGAGCCGAAAAGGATGACATAGCAAAGCAAAAACAAAATGAGTAACGACATGAAAAAAAACTCCAGCGGAGATGACGTAAGGTAATACTAATAACGAAAGCAACAACGTGAGTAATTGAAATAACTTGAGTAATTCTAAATAAAGTGTATTTAAAATACTTACGCAGTGTAGATCGTCTTTGTAGGTTGGTTGATGATTATGCAATGAAGGTTGTCGCAGTCGCATGTTCTAATGCTGTGTTTACTGATGAGTTCATGTGCAAAGGAATTGCAGATGAGGGTGTTTGATGGGACTGTGTAGTAATATTAATACTCAAGAATATTAGTATCATCGAAGTATATGTCAGAAACGAATGGAGAGGCAGAATAGTGAGTGAACCGGGACAATGACTTTGGAAAGCAAGTCCTTGAAGGCAACATTTTTTGTGTAAGTACTCTGATGTCCAGGAAGAATGCCGTCTTTGACCAAAATTTTTGTATTTATTGTAGTGACGCCTCTTGATAAAGCAACATATAGTTGACCATGAGTAAAGACAGGGGAAGGCAGGTAAATGCCAACTTGCTTAATCGTTTGCCCTTGAGATCTATTTATCGTTAGCGCAAAGCTTAAACGAATCGGAAATTGCTTTCGAGTTAGTTCAAATGGCATTTTTAGATCCTCAGCATTTTTGAGTGGAATGCGAGGGAGAAAGACTGGTTTGCCTTTATGTTGACACATAAGTATTTCTGCCTCAATAACATTTCTTGAAAAATGACGGCACATGAGCCGTGAACCATTGCAAAGCCCAATTCGTGGGTTTAAATTCCGCAAAATCATGACGGGTGCGCCTTTTTTCAAAGATAGTTTGTGCGGCGGAAGATTGCCCGGTGAGGTGCTATTAAGAAACTCTTGCGGGTATAAATTATATCTGTCATCCTGAACAGAATCAAAAGAGTAGTATGTAATTTCATCTCCAGGGAATATTTGAAGGCATTTCTCATTTAACAGAGTCACATCTTCGTTTAACGGAGTTAGCAATGCTCTGTTTTCCCAATAATCAGAGGTGCTAATGTGAGATGCTATATCGGAGAATATGATGTTTATAAGTACAGCGAGTGAATGTTCATCTTCCCATGGAATAAGCATTGGAGCAGGAACACGGATTTGATCATCAGCAGATGTTGGCTCATCACCATTTCCAACACGAAGCAGAAAGTCAGAGAAATGTTGATCATTTAAAGCTCGCATATTTTCAGTCAGCGAAAGTAATCTTACAGATGACCATAAAGGTGATTCAACTATGCTGGCATTGATAATTTGTGACCTTGTTCCATTTATTACGACAGGTGGAACTTGGCGAAAATCACCTCCCATTATTACAACTTTACCACCAAAAGGTCGGTTTGTTTGCAAAACATCTCGCAGTGATCGATCAACTGCCTCAAATACATGTTTGTGTGACATCGGTGCCTCATCTCACACAATAGCAGAACATTGTTGTAAAAGCTTGTGAGTCTCAGATTGCTTGCCAAATTTGCAGAATGAGCCTGCTTCCACAGAAATCGGAATTTTGAATTTCAAATGTGTTGTGCTTCCACCAGGAAGAAGAGTTGCAGCAATGCCTGATGATGCTGTTGCAAGCACAATATGACCATCTTGTCGTAGACGGGCAAGGAGTGCCTTGTACAAAAATATTTTGTCAGTGCCGCCAGGGCCATCTATGAAGAAAATAACACTTTGTCTTTGTCGAATAGTTTCCATAATAGTATGGAAAGCGTAACTTTGCGTGGGATTCAAACATGAAACAGAGTTCAAATCTGTACGTGAGATAGGTATCGAAAGTTCATCTTCAATTAAGCCAGAGAAGCTCATCATATTTTCAAAGATTGCAGACATTTGAGGGATATCAAACTGTGTAACACTTTTGTTATGTTGTTGAAGAGTATAATCAATTTCATGAAAAAGCTTGTTCAGAACATATAAATCACTAATTGAACTGGAGGAAACGTAATCTTCAGTCAGTGCAGTGTAATTGTCATTCCATAATTTCCTCACTTTTGTCGGGTTGCAGTACAGTAAAATTGTCACGACAGCACCCTGGCCGCGACAGCCGCTCTGCAAGCAGTCACCATCTCTCGGGCTTATAGAATTCGCACGCCACCCCACCCCCACCCCTACCCCTACCCCTACCCCTTCCCCTACCCTTACCCCGAGTGTGATTGCAAAGGTTGACGGGGAGCTCGCGAAGGTCTCAGGCTTCTTTTCCGCTAATTATATTAACATAGTTTAAGGAATGATTTCAAATATTTTTAAAACTTTAGGGACCAAATTCAATAAAAAACAAACTTAAGGAGGGTCATGTTTATCTGTTCTGAAAGACATCATGGAGACCGACAATAAAAGAAAACATGATGGCATAGTAGAAGGAGATAAATGGACTTCTGAAAAGAGAAAGGAGATGTGGAATCTGTCTATATGAATATTTATCTGCAGGCCAAGAAACTTGATATTTGAACAACAAAATCAAGTGTTTTGAGTCTCATGGAATTGAAGCAAGAATAGCTGTGAACTGTGCTTCGCTGACATAAATTGTTTATTAATTGCATGAACATATTACTCCCAATAAAAGAAACTCGAGTAAGTTTGCATTTCATATAAAAATTTGATGTCAGTAAAGCATTTTCCCCTCAAAATGAGCTAATGCGATCATTACCTTCATATGCTTTGCCATATCATGTATTTCTAAAACATTGCTCACAATGATAAGAGCCAATATTTCACATCATTGCTAGAGAATCATAGAAATTCAATTGGTATGGACATCGAAATACACGCAAACTTACCTGCTTCAGTACATGCTAGTGTAAAATATAAATGAATTAGCATTTACAATGACAATATCTCTTAAGACATTCTCTTTGGCATTGTATCGAACAACTATAAATCAAGAAAATACAATATACTATAATTGAAAGATATTTCCGGCATTCATGTGCTGCTGAGGATGATTAAGGCGTCTTAGTAGGAGAATAAAAAATAGGGCAGCCCAAACATTATGATGCAAATTTTCTCAGAAACATGCAAAATACCTAGCTTATAGAATTAGATAAAAATAAAATTTTAAAGTAAAACAGTAGCCAACATTGCTCTGAATATTTTTTGCATCAAAAATCTATGTTGAACAACATGAATCAGAGAACCATGGAATACGTAATGGCATACTTATAGCAGGATAGCAGAATAAGGTACAAAAAATTTGCGTAAAAATCTATGTTGAACAACACAAATCAGAGAACCATGGAATAGGTAATAGCATACTTATAGCAGGATAGCAGAATAAGGTACAAAAAATCTAAAGAAAACATTGAAATCCAAAGTAACCATTGGAAGAAGAAGCTAGCAAATATTCACATCCGAAGTAACAATTCAAAGAAAAAACAGTAGATGGGGGAATACCATGAGAATTTGAGAGTGGCAGAATTTGAGAGTGGCAGAACGGGTGTCGTGAGGAGAGCTGGAGAGCACACCCAATCAGAAAATTGCCGATGAATAGAGCATTATCTGCAATACGATGGTAACCATTGGAAGAGAAATCACGAAATAAATATATAAAAAAAATCAAAAAGTAAATCACAAACTTACCGCCGATCCAGGGAGCAGGAACGACCAACCAGGGGAGCAGGAACGACGGCGGGATTTGATCTTGGCGAAGCATTTTTTTCGGATTAGAACGATAAGAAAATAAAAGATTTACAGAAAGTTCAGTTTAGTTCAAATTATGTTAACAAATCAACTCACTGATGCTATATAGATATTTAATGATGGAGGCATATATAAGTTAAAGAAGGAAACTATATATATAAGTTTCATGTGAGTTACCTTAATGCGCTCCATTCCTGTATTTTCATCTTCTACTACTATATCATCCATAAAGTTGCACATATCAAAGGGCACAGCAATAATGAAGTATTAGGAAATGCAAGTAGGCATAAGCTTAGATCGTAGAAGACATATCAAATACTGTGGAAATTGCAATAGGAAAATGGCAAAAATACATTTGGAGGAGAAGATGAACAGTTGCAGCCAAATGTGACCTAACCGAGAGGCGAGGTGCGGCGAAGCCTCAGAGGGGGTATTACAATCTGGGAGGCTCTGAAGTGGAGCCGAAGCGGCGAGGGGCGGCGATGGCAGAGACGGTTGAAGGCGACGGCAGAGGCGGTTGATGTAAACTTCTCTTCAGCATTCTATCAAACATAGCAAGTGCAGGATTCAGGCACATATGGTTACGACTGGAGAGGATTGCGTGGAGGAAGAGCCGACAACAGTGGAGGGCTAATAATAGGGGAGAGAATATACCATTATGAAAGTCAAATGGAGGTTAATGGTTATTGAAGATTGCATACCTGGAGCGGATGAGCTGAGCTGGGAATCCAGAAGCCGCACGATGAGAAGCGGCGAGGAGAAGCGAGGCTTGGGGGAGAAGTTATGATCGAGAGCAAAAGCAGCGCCGTGAAGAAGATCGCTGAAAGAGCCTTGGGTTGCGAAATCAGAGGCTGATAAGGGAAGTTGAAAAGCATTGCAGGAAGACAACAGTACTTGGAGGAGAACGAAGAAGAAGTGAGGCAGGTGCGCAGCTGGAGCGGATGCGAGGAGGCGGTAAGCGGCGAGGAGAAAGAGCAGACGTGTAACGCCTTAATTTTATTTAGAAGTCATATTGGGCTGCGAATAGCTGAGAGTGGGGTGCGGATAGGGAATATGGTCTGCGATTAACAATTTCGGGTTAGGGTTTTAAATAAAAACCTAAATCCTCCCTCATCCCCTCTCACTTTTCCCCGATCTCCCGTCGCCCATCTTCCCTCTCGCCCTCGTCTAGGTCGGCCGACCAGCGCCCCCTTCTCTCTTGCTCGCGCGACTCCAGGAAGGAGGAAGCCGATACCCTCCTCTCCTCCCTCTCTCTCGCCGGTCAGGAGGAAGCCGGCCCGATCCCCCCTTCTCCTCTGGTTCGCACTGCTCCAGGAGGAGGTCGCCTCCTTCTCTCTTGTTGCACTGCTCCAGGAGGAGGCCGACCCCTCTCCTCTCCTCCCCCTCTTACTCGTGCGGCTCCAGGAAAGAGGAGGCCGACACTCTCCTCTCTTCCCTCTCTCTGTTGCGGGCTATCGGGTGCTTGCGCCGCCTGGAGTGAGAGTTCCAGCCGCTATTTTGGCGCTTGACCGAGGATCTAGAGGAGATCTCTTGCGAGAACCGTGTGTGAAGCCGCGTCGAGGCTAGATCCGAAGTAGGGCAGCGAATACCGTCACTGTGATGCCTGCGCGACGCTCTACAAGGGTAACGATTTTTCCCCCGGTCTTAGGACTGCCTTTTTCTGTATTTATGTGCTTGCATTTGCTAATCGTGCAATGAGAGTCCCCTCACGCCGTTTCGGTTGAGGATGGGGACTCCGCCACGGCGTGGGATTGCGACCCCGGCGTATGTTTGTGTGAACTGCACGTAGAGTCCCTCTCCCGCTACACGGTGGAGAGCGGGGACTTCGCCAGGGCGTGGGATTGCGACCCCGGTGTAGTTTTCTGCTTTTATTTTGCTTAGGAGGGCCACCCGTCTCCAATTGGACGCGGTGTGTGTTTTCCCTCGGTTCATTGCGAACCCCCTCCGGGTCGATTGTGTCCGTCCCCGGCATAAACTGCATTAGTAATCCGACGCGCGAGTCTGGATTTAGGCATGCTGTGTGAAGCCTACCCGTGGCGTTCAGCCCGGATCGGTGATGTTGTTGTGTTGTGCATTGCGGTTAGCCTTGAACACGCGAACGGGAATGTCCTGTGTTATTCTCCGTAGAGATCATAGGATTCATGGGTTTCGTTCGTGAATACCCCGTTCCTAGGCGGGCCTGTGTTGGGCCCGGTAGAACGACGTTCTGTGGGCTTTTGTTGGACGGGCGGATCCCCGTCCCTGCATAGATTGCGCTTCCGTAGACCAGTCCTCTGCCACTTTGAAATGACAGTTGTAGGTCGTATATCTTCTGACCAGCCCTCTGCCACGTTAAAAGGCAGTTGTAGGTCGTATATTTTCTGACCAGTCCTCTGCCACCTAAAAAGGGGTAGTTGTAGGTCGTTCATCCCAAACCAGCCCTCTGTCCATGCTATGGAGCAGTTGTAGGTTTGGTTCCTTCTGTCACTACGATTGACCGAGTCACGGTCGTACTGTTTTACTGGGCGTTGAAGTTTAGATCGTACGCTTTCAGTGTGTTCATAGCACGTGCGTGGTAGTTTGAAAGGTGGCGCTTAGTGTGTCCCCTGACTCTTGGTCCTTTGTTCCTTGTTTGCATATTTTGGTGTGCGTGCGTACTTGCAGGAGAGCGATATACTCGCCCCGGAGTCCGCTAGGATGACCGGGGGGAGGAGTCGTTACGTTGTGTTGGTCAGCCCCATGCTGACCTTCGTTGCACCGCCTGTTTGTTCTTGGTTTCAGGTGGCGGAGCTCGCAGTGGTGTGTAGTGGGCCGGAGCCCATGGGTTGCTGAGGAGCTGGTTAGGGTCCTCTCTATTTTGGAGTTTTTCATGTAGCCCTGTTATTTGTCTGTACCTCTTTTGCAAGCCATGTAAGGCCTTTAGGCCGTGTCACTTCTGTATTGTTTTCTTTAGCTGTGGACATTCTGGGCCCCTTTGTTTTGGGCTTGTGTTTAGCTTCCGCTTCTGATTACTCTGAGATTTTATTAGCTTATTTTCTTGTATCAATTATTAATGTTCTAGATTTTGTGGGTATTATATGTCGTGGGGTCCCGGCCGGACCCATGTTATATTCTATTTGCAGATCAGGGACGTTACAATTGGTATCAAAGCGAGGTTTCGTGATCCGCTAGTCTTTCGGTTTCGGGACGAACCCTTTTTAACGGGTGGTGAGCACATGTAGTGCAAGAGCCTAAATAAGTAGCTTTAGGCAGAATGTCCACTTAGGATTGACGGAAAGCGTGTGTTTACGCTGTTTTGGGGAACTTGAACGTTCCAAATTCTCTTATTTGCCTAATTTAGGCCGCTAAATGTAGTATTTTTGTGTATTTAGGCAGCTAGAAGTGGTGCGGGCCCTTCCCGCAATGCTGCCGGCAGCAGTACTTCTGGGTCTACTGCTACCATTCCACCGTCTGCGGAGACAGTTAGATTAATCACGGAAGCAGTACTTGCTGCTTTGGATGCGAGGCAAGGCAGTTTGGTACCAAATGCTGCACCCGCCATTCCTGCCACTCCTGAAGCAATCCCGACACCCGTCCCTGCTGCGGTACCCATTAATGTTGCGGTACCAGATGTTGCTGCTAGACCTGCTCCTACTGCTGCGGCTCCTGCCGTCGCAGTACCTGCTGCTGTTGCTGTCCCTGTTGATGTTGCTGTCCCTGTTGCTGTTGCGGTGTCATCTGGCAATCCACGTGCCCGGGATGACCCTTTGAAGCATTTCTTGAGCTTCAACCCACCATCTTTCTCGGGGAGTGAGACAGCTATTGAAGCCGAGGATTGGTTGTCCAGAATTAAGAGAACTCTGGCTGCCACTCAGACTGTCAGGGAGCAGATGGTGACCGTAGCCACCTTCCTACTCAATGGGGAGGCGAGGCTTTGGTGGGAAGAGGTGGCAGAGATGAAGTTTCGTGGTAGAGATCTGACAGAGATAGCTATGGAGGAATTCTCCGAGTCCTTCTTGGAGCGCTTCATTCCTGAGGCGACTCGCCTGCACCTGCAGAACCAGTTCTTTCGTTTGCTGCAGAGAGATATGAAGGTGGATGAGTATCTCCACGAGTTCACCCGCTTGGGCCGTTTCTCTGGTGGATTATTAGCCAAGGAGAAGACCAAAACTCACAGGTTCTTTGAGGGATTACGTGATAATCTGAGGTTGAACCTGTCAGGGCCCAAGTCCCTTGGTTTTAGTGCACTGGTGGAGGAGGCAAGAGCGTTAGAGATGGACTTGGAGAGAGTCCAACGCCGCAGAGGATTCCAGTCAAAGAGCACCGAGTCCAAGGCGTCCAAGTCCCATGGGAAACCCGAATTTAAGCGGTATAATAAGAAGCAGAGGCAGGCAGACTACGCACCAGTACAGTCTACCGCTTCGGGAGTCACTACTGCTCGAGGTCCCTTCACTTGCTACAAATGCGGGGTGGCAGGACACATTGCTCGTTTCTGTCGTCAGGGCCCCCCGAGGACTGATCGCTTAGCATTGGAAGCTCCCAAAGCGGCAGGGCCCAGCTATCAAGAAAAAGGGAAGGCTGCAGAGTCATCAGCCTCCCAGTACCCCCCGGCTCAGCCAAGGGTCTTCGCTCTCGGTCAGCAGGACGCCATTCGGCAGAATGACGTCGTGACAGGTACATTTATGCTTTAATTACTGTCATGATTTTTGCTTATAACCCTTGTATACGCTTACTCATCGTGTACCCGCTAGGATTCGTATTGGTCTTTAATTACCCTGCGAGAGCGTTGTTCGACACCGGCGCATCCCACTCCTTTCTATCAGAAGAATTTGTGGTGCGAGTCGGAGTGCCTTGTATGTTGGCAGAAGAGAAGTTGGATGTGCTCTTACCCAATGGGTTCTTAATGAGTACGAAGAGGAAGAGCTGTGTGAAGGTTCGTATTGGAGAACAAGACTTCGATTTGGAAGCCGCGCTGCTACCGTTGTCGGAGTTTGACGTCATCTTTGGTATGGATTGGCTGACAAAGCAGAGCGCATGTATTGATTGCAAGTCAAAAGAAGTCTTGTTAGGCGGAGGGTGCGGAGGCGGAACTCGTTTTACCGTTCTGAGAGGTGCGAGCAAAACCTTGATGACCGCCCTCCAGGTAGTGAAAGCAACTCGGAAAGGCGCAGAGCTATTCTTTGCTTTGGTAGAGGCTTCAGAGCGTAAGCCCAAACTGTGTGACGTGCCAGTTGTAGCGGAATTTGCGGACGTCTTTCCGGATGAGCTTCCTGGGGCCCCGCCCCAGAGGGAAATCGACTTTTGCATTGAGCTTGTGCCGGGTGCCAAACCCGTGTCACGCTCGCCCTATCGTATGGCGCCAAAGGAGATGGCAGAGTTGAAAGTGCAATTGCAGGAATTGCTCGAGCAAGGATATATACGTCCGAGCTCGTCACCGTGGAGTGCACCGGCCCTTTTCGTGAAGAAGAAGGACGGTAGCTTGCGTCTGTGCATAGATTACAGGGAGTTGAACAAATTGACGGAAAAGAACAAGTATCTGATTCCCCGCATTGACGATCTGTTTGATCAGTTGGTAGGATCCACGGTGTATTCAAAGTTAGATTTGAAGTCGGGTTATTATCAGCTCAGGATACGGGAGTCTGACATCCCAAAGACTGCGTTCAGCACACGTTACGGGCATTATGAGTTCACGGTGATGCCTTTTGGGCTCACGAATGCGCCGTCTGTCTTTATGGACTTGATGAATAGAGCTTTTCGGGAGTACCTAGATCTGTTTGTTATTGTCTTCATCGACGATATTCTGGTGTACTCGCAGTCCGAGGAAGAGCATGTTGGCCACCTTCGTACAGTCTTGACCGTCCTAAGGGGACATCAGTTATATGCAAAATTTTCCAAGTGCGAGTTCTGGCTACCGTCTGTAGCATTTCTGGGGCATATCGTCAGTGGAGAGGGTATTGCGGTAGATCCGGCGAAAGTTGCAGCGATCCGAGAGTGGCCTGAGCTGAGGAGTGTAGCGGAGGTCCGGAGCTTTTTGGGGCTTGCCGGTTATTACAGGCGCTTTGTGGAGAACTTCTCGCGGATTGCGCTTCCCCTCACTACTTTGACTAGGAAGGATCAGTGGTTCCTCTGGACGCCAGAGTGCGCTCGAGCTTTTGAGGAGCTGAAGAGCCGACTGATTTCCGCCCCGATTCTGTGTTCGCCTTGTGGGACTGAAGGTTACCAGGTGTACAGTGACGCCTCGGGTAGTGGTCTGGGCTGCGTTCTTTGTCAGTTTGGACAAGTTATCGCTTACGGATCGCGTCAGCTGAAGGTACACGAGAGAAACTACCCAGTCCACGATCTAGAATTGGCGGCCGTGGTGTTTGCTCTGAAGTTGTGGAGACATTATCTTTATGGTGTGAAAATCGAAATCTTCACAGACCACAAGAGTCTGAAGTACCTAGTGGATCAGAAAGATCTTAATATGCGTCAGAGAAGGTGGATGGAGTTCTTGGGAGACTACACGTACGAGATACTTTATACCCCTGGGAAGGGGAATGTGGTAGCAGACGCTCTGAGTCGTCGGGCACCGGCGCAGGAAAGTTGGATTCTGGCTCACGATGAGCGGTTGATACGTGAGTTGGAGGCTTTGGAGATCTCTTGTGTAGATCGAGGATCGTCTTCCATCGCCGTGCTGAGCTGGATGGAGGTACAATACGACACTGGTGATCGTGTGAGACAGGCCTTGGAGTTTGATCCGAGCATGCAGCGTTATATGGCAGAGTCCGCTGAGGGGCCGAACTCTGAGTTTCTCTTTGAGGATGGGTTACTACGGAAGAATGGCAGGCTTTGTGTTCCAAACTATGGGAAACTGCGTGACGAATTGATGTACGAGGCCCATTTCACCAAGTACTCGATTCATCCAGGTAGTACCAAGATGTACCAAGACATGAAAACACTCTTCTGGTGGCCGGGTATGAAGAAGGATATAGCTCTCTTCGTGGCAAAATGCCAAACATGTGCGTTGGTGAAGGCCGAGTGTCAACGGCCAGGAGGATTTTTGAAATCGTTACCAATTCCGGAATGGAAATTTGATGATATTTCCATGGACTTTGTGCACGGGCTGCCAAAGTCGTTGCAGAAAAATGATTCGATTTGGGTGATCGTAGATCGGTTAACTAAGGTGGCACACTTCATTCCAAATCAGAAGAGCGATTCGGTTGAGAAGCTGGCAAAGCTTTATGTGGAAAACATTGTTCGGTTACATGGCGTCCCTCGCAGCATCGTTAGTGACCGTGACGGGTGGTTTACGTCCGGAGATTGGAGACATGTCCATCGTTTGTTGGGCACAAAACTCAAGTTTAGCACAGCCTTCCATCCGCAAACAGATGGGCAGACCGAGAGGACAAATCGGACGATGGAGGACATGCTTCGCATGTGCGTCATGGATTTTGGACAGCGTTGGGAAGATCACCTTTACATGGTAGAGTTCTCCTATAACAACAGTTATCAGGCGAGTATTCAGATGGCCCCGTTTGAGGCATTATATGGGAGGAGGTGTCGCACTCCTTTAGCATGGGCGGAGACCGGTGATACCAAGCTTTTGAAGCGCAAAGAGGTTGATGAGGCGAATGAGTCGATACGGACCATTCGAGAACGGTTGCTGACTGCCCAAGACCGACAGGCAAAATATTACAACGCCAAACATCGGAACGTGGAGTTCACAGTAGGCGACTAGGTGTATTTGAAAATAAAGCCTTTCAAAGGAGTGTCGAGGATTCGACGCTTGAAGAAGCTGAGCCCGAGGTACCTAGGGCCATTCGAGAACACCGAGCGCATCGGCGAGGCAGCTTATCGATTTGCGTTGCCGACAGAGCTGAGTGGGTTGCACGACGTCTTCCATATTTCTGTGTTGAGGAAGGCGGTGCGAGAGCCCGATTCTGTGGTGGAGGCCAATAGCGTGCCGGTGGATAGTGGCCTATCTACTAAGGTGACTCCGTTGTGCATCATCGATTCTGATATTCGACAGTTGCGGAGGAAGTCAATCAAGATGGTGAGAGTCCGTTGGGACAACTGTGGCCGTGAGGAGCTCTCTTGGGAGCCAGAAGAGGCCATGCGCGAGGAGTACCCCGACCTTTTCACTCAGGTATGACGAATTTAATTTCGTGTTCGTGCTCTAAATTTCGGGACGAAATTTTGTTAAGGAGGAGAGAATTGTAACGCCTTAATTTTATTTAGAAGTCATATTGGGCTGCGAATAGCTGAGAGTGGGGTGCGGATAGGGAATATGGTCTGCGATTAACAATTTCGGGTTAGGGTTTTAAATAAAAACCTAAATCCTCCCTCATCCCCTCTCACTTTTCCCCGATCTCCCGTCGCCCATCTTCCCTCTCGCCCTCGTCTAGGTCGGCCGACCAGCGCCCCCTTCTCTCTTGCTCGCGCGACTCCAGGAAGGAGGAAGCCGATACCCTCCCCTCCTCCCTCTCTCTCGCCGGTCAGGAGGAAGCCGGCCCGATCCCCCCTTCTCCTTTGGTTCGCACTGCTCCAGGAGGAGGTCGCCTCCTTCTCTCTTGTTGCACTGCTCCAGGAGGAGGCCGACCCCTCTCCTCTCCTCCCCCTCTTACTCGTGCGGCTCCAGGAAAGAGGAGGCCGACACTCTCCTCTCTTCCCTCTCTCTGTTGCGGACTATCGGGTGCTTGCGCCGCCTGGAGTGAGAGTTCCCGCCGCTATTTTGGCGCTTGACCGAGGATCTAGAGGAGATCTCTTGCGAGAACCGTGTGTGAAGCCGCGTCGAGGCTAGATCCGAAGTAGGGCAGCGAATACCGTCACTGTGATGCCTGCGCGACGCTCTACAAGGGTAACGATTTCTTCCCCCGGTCTTAGGACTGTCTTTTTCTGTATTTATGTGCTTGCATTTGCTAATCGTGCAATGAGAGTCCCCTCACGCCATTTCGGTTGAGGATGGGGACTCCTCCAGGGCGTGGGATTGCGACCCCGGCGTATGTTTGTGTGAACTGCACGTAGAGTCCCTCTCCCGCTACGCGGTGGAGAGCGGGAACTTCGCCAGGGCGTGGGATTGCGACCCCGGTGTAGTTTTCTGCTTTTATTTTGCTTAGGAGGGCCACCCGTCTCCAATTGGACGCGGTGTGTGTTTTCCCTCGGTTCATTGCGAACCCCCTCCGGGTCGATTGTGTCCATCCCCGGCATAAACTGCATTAGTAATCTGACGCGCGAGTCTGGATTTAGGCATGCTGTGTGAAGCCTACCCGTGGCATTCAGCCCGGATCGGTGATGTTGTTGTGTTGTGCATTGCGGTTAGCCTTGAACACGCGAACGGGAATGTCCCGTGTTATTCTCCGTAGAGATCATAGGATTCATGGGTTTCGTTCGTGAATACCCCGTTCCTAGGCGGGCCTGTGTTGGGCCCGGTAGAACAACGTTCTGTGGGCTTTTGTTGGACGGGCGGATCCCCGTCCCTGCATAGATTGCGCTTCCGTAGACCAGTCCTCTGCCACTTTGAAATGACAGTTGTAGGTCGTATATCTTCTTACCAGCCCTCTGCCACGTTAAAAGGCAGTTGTAGGTCGTATATTTTCTGACCAGTCCTCTGCCACCTAAAAAGGGGTAGTTGTAGGTCGTTCATCCCAAACCAGCCCTCTGTCCATGCTATGGAGCAGTTGTAGGTTTGGTTCCTTCTGTCACTACGATTGACCGAGTCACGGTCGTACTGTTTTACTGGGCGTTGAAGTTTAGATCGTACGCTTTCAGTGTGTTCATAGCACGTGCGTGGTAGTTTGAAAGGTGGCGCTTAGTGTGTCCCCTGACTCTTGGTCCTTTGTTCCTTGTTTGCATATTTTGGTGTGTGTGCGTACTTGCAGGAGAGCGATATACTCGCCCCGGAGTCCGCTAGGATGACCGGGGGGAGGAGTCGTTACGTTGTGTTGGTCAGCCCCATGCTGACCTTCGTTGTACCGCCTGTTTGTTCTTGGTTTCAGGTGGCGGAGCTCGCAGTGGTGTGTAGTGAGCCGGAGCCCATGGGTTGCTGAGGAGCTGGTTAGGGTCCTCTCTGTTTTGGAGTTTTTCATGTAGCCCTGTTATTTGTCTGTACCTCTTTTGCAAGCCATGTAAGGCCTTAAGGCCGTGTCACTTCTGTATTGTTTTCTTTAGCTGTGGACATTCTGGGCCCCTTTGTTTTGGGCTTGTGTTTAGCTTCCGCTTCTGATTACTCTGAGATTTTATTAGCTTATTTTCTTGTATCAATTATTAATGTTCTAGATTTTGTGGGTATTATATGTCGTGGGGTCCCGTCCGGACCCATGTTATATTCTATTTGCAGATCAGGGACGTTACAAGACGTGCGTAGAGGGGATGCCGGCGACAGGGAGGTTGGGGGAGACTGAGCCAGCAGCAGAGGTTGAGGGCGCGGAAATGGGGCTGAGAAGCAAGGGACGGGGTTCATTAGTAAGCGGCTAGCGGCGACAGCGGCGGTGGGAGGACACGCGGCAACGGCAGAGGGCGACGCACATGCGCGGAATTGAGAGCCACACGACACGCAGGCGGATTGCATCGGAAGAGCGGAAGGGCTTGAACTGCGACGGACGTTTGCGACAGACATAAATAACTTTATATATATAGTATCGAATCATATGCGAGAAAGAACTGTGCGAACCAGGTGCGAAGACAGCGGCTGTCGGCGGCCTCGGGCTCGCCGGCCACCGGCCGCCCTGGGCGGCCGGTGGCCGGCGAGCCCGAGGCCGCCGACAGCCGCCGTCTTCGCATCTTCTTCCCTTCGCTTTTTGCCGCCGCCCGCCGCTGTGGAAGTCGCCGCCGAACCCATCGGTTAGGTTGGGAAGAACCAGGGAAGAAGTCTCCGACCAATCCTTGCTGCGGGAGTCGCCGCTGAAGCCGCCGCCGCTGGAAGTCGCCGCCGCCGCTGGATCTCTCCTTGTTCAACGGCCACGATGCAGCGTTCGCACCTTCGCACGTCGTCTTCTTCGCACAGGAACGCGCCTCAGTTCTAGTATAGATATATATAATAAGAGATATAGTGGATGCAGAAGTTATAATAATAATAAGAAGAAGAAGAAGAAAAGAAAGGCCGAACCAATGGTCGCTGATTCCAATGAAAATCACACCGAAGACAAATGTCTGCGCTACAAATCCACCGGAGAAGTCGAAAACAAAATCCGTTGAGCCAAATTCAAGATATAAATTTTTGAAGTTTACGACGAATGATAATTACACAAATCTTTGGAAAATCATCGGGACTCAAATAACGCTCAGATCGCAATGAAACTTCGGCGAGCCTCGCTAAAATTAAATAATTTAATTTTCTAACGTAAAATCTTCCAATTCCGGCGCACTCCAAAATTTGGTCGACTTGACCGAACGGACGCGCAAACGCTCAAACGACGACGCATTAATAACTCCGCACTAACGCAACGCCCTTACGCCAAAAATGACATCAAAGAAGGATAAAACAATTCCTGAAAATTTAGGGGCGTTACATATTCCACTGTAGGCGCAATAACATTTTACTCAAGCGCCCGACTCGTATACTTATTTCGATCAGCAGTATGGGCGGATCCACTCTCTCCTAGATCAGATTTAGACATAGTAGATGTCCATGCGCGCTCACTTCGACACTCAATTTTATACACTCGAGCAGCGCCATGCTTCCTCTATAGATCATCTACAGCGGGAATTTACTGATCTGCGTGCTTATTATCAGCAGGAGGACGATGACGATGACGCTTAGAGTTTTATTTTTGGTCATTTTTATCTTTTCGTTTATGTATCGCATCTTTTGTATTTGTTTTTATTTCCCTTTTATTAATGCAAAAAAACATGTTTTGCTTTCACATTATGTTTTCTTCAGGTTAGCTCGGTAATGATTTGTTCTACATAAGGGAAGCTTTCTCTCCTTTACTCATACTTTTATTTTTATTAAACATTGTGGACAATATTTATTTTATTTATGGGGGCGTCTTCTCTTTTTTTTGCCAATCATTCACAAGTTAATCACAAATATATGCAAAAAGTGTTTTTCTTTTAGCTTTTCTTTATCTTATTTTTTTTTATTTCCCTAATGAAAAATATAAAAAAATTAAAAATTAAATATCAAATTTCTTGTGAACGGGCCGTGTTGGGCTTTCATCCCACAAAACTGCCTAGTACCTTGAGAGCCTGACATTGGGTATTCCTTGGGATTTCCAAGAACCAAATTTTTTTATTTCTGTTTTAATTTTCTTTTTCAAACAAATATTAAAAATATAAAAAAAACATTGAAAAAACTGTATAAAAAATTTCAAAAAAAAAACGTCAAAACAAATACATCAAAAAACTTTATAAAAAAAAATTAAAAACCTTCGAAAAATTCAAAAATAATGTTTTTATAAATTTTGGAATATTAGATGCTTCCTTACTTTTTATTTGAGTTCAACCAATTTTAATTATGTTCTTTTGTTTATATTACTTTTAAAAAACAAAAAGTTTTCTTTTTATGTTTTTTTAATTTTATATGTCTCATCATAATTTGTTAGATTTAATTTTTAGATATATTTGAATTAAAGAATTTTTCATCATTTTGGTGTATTTAGAATATTTCTTAGTTTTGTTTTCTCTCATTAAAATATCATGAATTAATTTTGTAGCAATTGTGCTAAAAGATCTTTAGATTTTACTTATATTAACTTTAGCTCATAGATTCTTAAGATTTCTTAATTTATTTTCTATGCTCTCAAAATAGTTATCTTGAAAAATTTTATAGCTTTTAAACCTTAGCCCCTCCTTTTGCTTTACCCTTTTGATTGGCAATTAAAAAAATATAAAAGATCATAAGTCGTGGAATGAGCGGATAAAATTCATCATTCCTAAATATATGCACCCAAATTTGTACAAGATTATATGTCATGGAGCTGAGAGGATAAAAGTGATCACTCCTAAACATATACATTTGGGATATAAAAAAGGAAAAGTATTTAACAAAAGATGGAAAAGTGAGGATAAAATTTATCATTTCCCAATTAAAAATCTCTTCTATGGCAAATTTTACCCATATTTAGCCAATATCATTTCATATTCAAGATATTTATGAGAGAACTTAGTTAATATTTTAGGTTTTCTAAAAAGTTTTGAATGATATCAAAAGATTATATAATTCTAATCTTAGATTATTTTGCTTAATTCAATACAATCTTATTTATGAAAATTTGATTAGAGAATTTTTGAAACTAATTTTTAATCTACGCATATCAATTTATGAATCATGATTTATTTCTTATGAATCTAAATTTTATTTCAAAACTTATTTCTGTATGAGTCATGTATAATTTTAAAATGCATAATTAGGAGTAAATTCTTTTTCTTTTTAAAATATCGTATAAATATTTCTCGTACTTGTGATGGTTTTGCTCTGGAATAGCAAAAGTTTAAGTATGGGGGTATTTGATAATGCATCATTTATAGTTATTTTTATAAGATATTTTATATATAATTTATTTATTTTATTTAGTTTTAATTTAATTTATCTCTAATTTACCTTATTTTTGTATTTTTCAGGTAATTTGGGCTGCCAATAGCAATTTCAAGCTCATAGAAGTGATCAGGAGAAGATTTGGAGCATTTCTGTCGAAATCGCAAAGTATACGCCCTTGGTCATGGGCGTGACCAAGTGCGTGACTCCAAGTCACGGCTGTGAACCATCCCAGCCGTCTCCCAGCTTCTAGAACACGCTGCCACATCGGATTAAAATTACACGCCCTCTGTCCCGGGGGTGACAGAGGGCGTGACCTTAAGGTCACGGGCGTGACTCGCCCGTCAAAGATTTCAATGCATGTAGTTCAGCTTGCGCCATTTCCAGCTTACACGCCCTCGGTGGGGGCGTGACCGAGGTCATGATTCCTCCTGCAACCGCCAGATTAACTCATGATCGCGACAATTCCCGCCATTTCTAGACTCGGTGAAGACACGCCCTGGGCCACGGGCGTGACCTGGGCCGTGACATGCCATGCAACTGATTTTTGGCGGTTTCTCACCCCCAATGTTCCCGGGCTTTCAAGATAGCAATTACGCAGCTGACACGCCCTTGGTCACGGGCGTGACCAAGGGCATGACTCAATTTTTCAACTATAAAATACAGCAATCTCCAGAAGTCAAGGAGTTCGATTTTGGAGTTTATTTTCATCTTTAGTTTACTATTTTTTGTTGGTCTAGCTAGTTTTTCTACAAGTTATAAGTTTTCTATTATTGCAATTTCAATTCAAGTGTTATATTTTTTTTATCATGTCTTTTTCCTCTTCTATTTGTATTCCCATCATTATGATGAGTAGCTAAATTTCATTTAGCACTTGGTCATGATGAACTTTGGAATGAAATAAAATATGTTTTGAATATTTCTAATTGGCAAGCTCTCTTTTGATTATCTTCGATTTATCTTTGAAATAATTCGTTTTGATTTCATATGTCCGGAATATGATTTTCAATCCAAGATCTGTATTATAGTTGATCGAGAGATCCGTGCATACGAGGAGATCACTCAAAGATAAAAGGAGTTGCATGCACACCTCCAGATAGGACGACATAAATCTTCCGGATTGGAGTCAAATCCAATAGTAGGGTTCACCGCTAAAAGCAAGCTTAGGGGTTTCGACTTGCCGAGGGGTCTTAATCGATCAACCTAAGGTTAGTTGGTAGTATTCCTCGAGAGAGGTGATATCATGTTTTGGGAACCTCCACGGTCGAAGTTATTTCAATAAGAGTTTGCGGATTATTCTTTTGTAAAATTCTATTTTATTCTAAAGGGAGTCTAGATCAAGTGCTAATCTTTTAATCATAATCTTTCTTCGTTGTTGAATTTCTCCAAATCATTTTCCATAACAAACCCGACTTTTGATCGATAAAATAATAGCTCTTCTTTGTGAGTAGAAGTACTTAACAAGCCCGAAAAAATACGACACTTGATTTTCTAATCTTATACTATAAAGCGATAGGTATACTTATCTTATCGAATTATACGTGGATATTACTCTAATTTCATGCAACACGATCCTAGCGCATCAAATGTCTAGAGAAAAGGTGCTTGATATATATATTTATACTTGATAGTTAGACCCAAATCACCTGCTTGGTTTTCTTTTACCCCTTATTATCCTCCGCTTATTCCTTCCGCCCGGTGCCTAGGAGTCACCAGGGGAGGGGATGGGGAATTTGGCTGTCTTTTGACTAACGATCGGTTGACCACATCATTTTAGGAATTGATATGCCGGAGTAGCAGGACCCCATTCAGGAGACCAGGACAAAAGAGCGTGACAACATGGTTCGGCTCGTACCAGCAGTAGCTGCAGTAGAAATGGATGTAAATGTTTTTGAAACTTTCGCATGAGCATGAGTTAACCTGTAGTGAGGATTTGATATATTGGGCATAAGACCCCTTTTACTTTAGTTCTTTCTCATCGTGGACAGTGTAATCATGTAATTTATATTTTAATGTGATTTGTGGACTTATTTATTCTAACGCTTCTATTACTATGAATTGTGGTTGGCCTGGATGATGTTAATTAGCCGGCAGAATCGGCGTGTTGTGGTGGCAACCAATCCTGTGAGTTGGTGTCACCGCAAGATGACGGTTCTGTGCGGTAAGACCCTAGAACGAATGCAAAAAAAAGAGGGTCTTACAGTACTCCTCACAGTACTTTTTATAGAACTTTTCATAGGTCTTGCATAGGACTCTACTTAGGACACTTTATAGGACCCCTCATAGGACTCTTTATAGAACAATACGTAGGACTCTTCTTAGGACTCTTCATAAGACTCTTCATTGGACTCTACTTAGGACTCTTCTTTGGACTCTTTTTAGGACTACTCTTTGGACTCTTCATAATTCACTTCATAGGACTCTTCGTAGGAGTCTTCGTAGGACTCTTCATAGGATTCTTCGTAGGACTCTTTTTAGAACTCTTCATAGGTTTCATTATTGGAATCTACTTTGGACTCTTTCTACGACTCTTCATAGGAGTCTTCTTAGGATTCTTTGTAGGACTCTTCGTAGGACACTTTGAAGGACGCTTCTTAGTACCCTACTTACGACCCTTTGTAGGACTCTTAGTCAGACTCTTTGTAGGACTACTCTTTGGACTCTTCCTTTGACTCTTACTAACACTCTTTATAGTACATTTCATACGACTCTTTTTAGGACTCTTTCATAGTATTCTTCATAGGACAGTTCATAGGTCTTTTTGTAGGACTCTTCATAAGACACATTGTAGGATTCTTCATACGACTCTTCGTAGGATTCTTCATTGGATTCTTTGTTGGACTCTTGACAGGACTCTTCTAATGACTCTTTATAAGGCTCTCGTTAGACTCTTCATAGGTATATACATATGACTCCTCATAGGACATTTCGTAGGACTCATTTTTGACAATTCATAGTACTCTTCATAGGAAACTTCATAGGACTCTTTGTAGGACCCTTCATAGCACTCTTCATAGGATTCTTTGTTGAACTCATCATTGGACTCTTTATAAGACTCATTGAAGGACTTTTTGTAGGGATCTTTGTAGTATGCTTTGTAGGACTCTTGGTAGGACTTTACTTAAGACCCTTTGTAGGACTCTTCATAGGACTCTATATTAGAATCTTCCTAGGACTCTTTATACGACTCTTCATAGGTATCTTCATAGGACTAGTAGTAGACTTCTTTGTAAGACTTTTTGTGGGTCTCTTCGTAGGACTCTTCATAGGACTCTTTGTAGATCATTTATTAGGACTCTTTTTGGGACTCTTCTTAGGACTTTTCGTAGTTGTCTTCATAGGACTCTACGTAGGACTCATTATCGGACTCTTTGTTGGACTCTTCATAGGACTCTGCGTGCTTGTGATGTCTTCGAATCCGTGGAGAGGAATCCTGGTCTGATGGCACCGAAACGAGCAATAAGGGTAACGATTCTCCTCCTTAATCTTTGAATATGCTAGTCCTTTGATTCGCATAGTAGCAGGAAGATTTCCACTAATTAGTGGATAGGTTTCTTCCGATGGGTCGATATGGATTATCCCCGTAGAAATTGCATATAGAATCTGGATCGTTGTATGGACATAGGCATATTGTGTGAAGCCCATCTGGACAGGTGCAGGTTGGTCTGGATTGGTGACTTTAATTGCGCTCAGGAGAAGACTCCGAGTATGTATGCTTATTTTCGGGTTCTGTGTGTTGTGATGTGCTATAGAGAGTTCTAGAGGCGACCTCCAGGAAATACCCAAAAGAGCTGACAGAACTGCGTTCTGTTAGCTAGAGCACAGCACTAGCGCTAGCGCCGGCACTAGTGCCAGTGAGCATTTGTGCTGGGTGTGAAGCCTAGGTCCTGGGGACTTGTGGTGTAGCACCAGAAAGCTATAGACTCACCATTGTTGAGCATGGAAGAGGGCAGAAATGAATTCTGTTATGAACACCAGGAGGTAGTCTTATCGCTAGCAGTAGCTCCAGTGAGCAATAATGTGGAGACTATGAAGCCGAAGTCAAAAAGGACTGGGTGTGTAACAGCATGGAAGGAAGGAACGGCCGTCGAGCTTACCTTCGTTGGCCTTGTGAGCCAATAGCGGGCCGACGTGAAGTCGTACCTGCATCAGACAGAGTTTGATCCTGACGATATGAGCACGAGAATAAAGTTAAACCAAACCAGTCCCTTAGTCATTCAGTGATGAGGTCGCCCCTCCATTTCACTAAGGAAATTTTTGGACTAAATCGTAAGGCAAGACGACCTTTACGGTAAAAGCTCATAGTATGCTAAGTTGAAAAAGTACTTAGTGTTTTCTAAGTTTGAAAAAGGACTTAGGCATATGGCGTAACTCGGGGAGTACGCTGAAGTGTGCCTTAAGAGCACGATACGTGTGGCCTTGACTCGGCGTATATGGGGATTGTTTCTATGCGGTGTTTAGACGCACCTGTAAAATATATGTTGCTATTGTTATTGCTTGCTTGTAGGGAAGTAGTACCACCGCCCCGGGCATGGGTGGGGTCGTTATAAATGTTGGTCAGCTAAAGCTGACTGGTTACCTGTTTTTCCCACTGTTTGGTGGATTGTGTTTGACAGTTCCTGGCGAGACGAATGGGAAATAGCGGGTTGGAACCCCAGCTGATGCGCTTTGCTGGCCCTCGAAGGCCCAAGTGTTTTGAGTGTGTTTACTTCATGTATTGCAGGCATGCGTGCCGATGTTTATAAATCATGTAGTAAGAGAAACACACTTTGATGTATGCCCGTAGTGTCAAACCTTTCATATATATATATCAGTCATTCATGTTCTTTATTGTGGACATGTCTTCTGGTTTCAAGATGTAATTTATTTATGCTTCCGCTAATGCGTAATCTCTGAGATGGTGTTGGTTGGTTAACTAAATACGTAACCCACTTGCTTGTTCACCTTATATGGCTTTGTGTCCCGGACGGACCTTCTGTTATATACTATGCAGCGGGTGGGGTGTTACACTACATGCTTATCATAATTCACCTTTTTCACTATACGCAGACCACCTGAACTACATGATGGATAAAAAGAGAAAGACTCCAAATGCTCATTCAAATGACCCAAGATTATTATTGGGAGTGTGTTATGACATCTTAAGACTATCATTAAAAATTCATAATTTTCCTAATTTATTTGGCATTTATTATAATTTCTTCAAAATCAGGGAACATATGACCTTGAACGCCAAGTATGGTTTTTTGATAAGCTATGGTCTTACCAAAATTTGTGCAACTATATATCATCAAAATAACAGTCATATATAAAATTCATATATTTCCATAAAGGTTTTGACCTCCAATTACAATATTGACTAATTTATCAAAATCAAGGATTAACAAAGAAAGTACCAAAAATACACATTCAAAAATTACTAGAACATTAACATGTGTCTATGGTGATCAGAAAAGTTCACTGCCTGAGTTCCATAATTTTCTATAAATCCTTTATTTAAATAAATAAATCCTAGGGCACTTTGTGATGGGAACCATATATAAATTCCTCCAAAAATTATACTAAAATTAACAGATCATATACTTGCCCTAAAATGTCCTCTGGCCAAGGTTCATGATTTTCCAGTGAATATTGAACCCATAATTAATTCCCCTTATAAATAGGTCACACAATTGACTTGTGAAAGAAGTAATATATATATCAATCTAAAATTCACAATAAAATTATCAAAAAACAATATCACTAATACAAGCTCACTGCCAAAATTTCATGAACATCCAAGGTTAAATAAACATGTAAATCCTTCTTATAAGGAAGTGCCCTAATTGGTTCTTAATTAATTCAGAGGGGATAAATGTGCTTAAAAATTCCAGATAAATTACCTAGGGCATAATATCACACTATAAACCTCTCTACTAAGTTCAAAGTCAATCCAAGGACATATGACCATATGTCCTTCAATAGGTTCAATATACAACCCTAGGGTTCGAACTAGGGTTCTAGGGCACATCCATCCCAAACCACCCAAAACCACTTGTGGGGTGTTTATATGATGTTAAATCAATGGACAAGGTTTCACAACATTTGGATGAGGGATGACCCCTCAAAACTCCTTGGATGTTGAATGCCTTATGCTCGCGACTATGAACTCTGAGCTTCAGAAGCAACATGAGAACATGAGTTGTTATGAGATGGTTGAGCACCTGAAGAAAATATTTCAAGGGAAAGCTCGCCAAGAGAGGTTCGATATATCCAGGGCGTTATTTCAGTGTAAGATGGGGGCTCGAGACCCAGTAGGAACTCACGTACTCAAGATGATTGGGTATATAGAGAGCCTTGAAAGACTGGGGTTTCCTTTGAGCCAAGAGTTGGCCACTGATCTGATCCTTCAATCGTTGCCGGACAGTTACGAGCAGTTTGTCTTAAATTACAATATGAATGAAATTGACAAGACACTGCCCGAGCTCCTAGGCATGTTAAGAACTGCCGAGATCAACATGAAGAAGACCAAGCCTGCTAGCCCCATACTGATGGTGCATAAAGGCAAGGGCAAGGTCAATGGAACCAAGAAGACTAAGGTAGGACCTAAGTCACATCTTGATCCCAAGTCTTCAGCACTGAAAAGGAAAGGATTGGCTAAGGAAGGGAAGTGCCACCATTGTGGTAAGGCAGGGCACTGGAGGAGGAACTGTCCTCAGTATCTAGAAGATCTGCAGAAGAAGAAGGGAAGTATGACTTCCACTTCAGGTATTTTCGTTATAGAAATAATCCTTTCTGCTCCTTCATCCTGGGTATTGGATACCGGATGCGGTTCTCACATTTGTATAAATGTGCAGGAACTGAGAAGGAGAAGAATGTTGGGTAAAGGGGAGGTAGACCTGCGCGTCGGGAATGGAGCAAGAGTTGCTGCCGTCGCCGTTGGTGTTTACTGTCTTTCTTTGCCCACAGGGCTTGTAATAGAACTTGATAATTGTTATTATGTTCCGGCCATAACTAGAAACATTATTTCAATTTCATGTTTGGACATGATTGGTTTTTCTTTCGTAATTAAGAACAATTGTTGTTCTATTTATAAGAATAATGTTTGTTATGGCGTAGCCCAAATGTTTAATGGTTTATATGTTTTGAACTTAGACCATCCGATCTATAACATAGAAAATACTAAAAGACTAAAAACAAATGATTTGAATCCTACGTACCTTTGGCATTGTCATTTAGGACATATAAATGAGAAACGCATATCCAAGCTCCATAAAGATGGACTACTGGACTCATTTGATTATGAATCATTTGAGAGATGCGAGTCATGTTTATTAGGCAAGATGACGAAAGCTCCTTTCACTAGTTGTAATGAGAGGGCTGATGATCTCTTGGGTATAATACATAGTGATGTATGCGGACCCATGAGTTCTATGGCTAGAGGTGGGTTCTACTACTTTGTTACATTTACTGATGATTTCAGTAGATACGGATACGTGTTTCTTATGAAGTACAAATCCGAGACCTTTGAAAAGATCAAAGTGTTTAAAAATGAAGTAGAGAACCAACTGGGAAAAAGGATAAAAGCACTCCGATCTGATCAAGGTGGCGAATATCTGAGTCATGAGTTTCGTGATCATCTGAAAGAGTGTGGTATTGTATCACAACTCACTCCGCCCGGAACACCTCAACATAATGGTGTTTCTGAGAGGAGGAATCGTACCTTGTTAGACATGGTGCGATCGATGATGAGTCATGCAGATTTGCCCGTTTCCTTTTGGGGTTTTGCTTTAGAGACTGCTGCTTTCACACTAAATCGAGTTCCAACGAAAATGGTTCTAAAGACACCATATGAGATATGGACTGGGAAGCGTCCTAGTATGTCGTTCATCAAGATTTGGGGTTGTGAGGCATACGTGCGATGTCAAATGCCTGACAAGCTGGAACCCAAATCGGATAAATGTTATCTCGTGGGGTATCCTAGGGAAACCAAAGGATACTACTTCTACTTACCGTCTGAGGGCAAAGTGTTTTTCGCAAGGACTGGTGTATTTATGGAGAAAGAGTTCTTATCCAGAAAGACAGCAAAGGTAGAACTTGAAGAAGTTCAAGAGCCACAAACAATGAACGAACCAAAATTGGAACCTGAGCAAGAACTACAAGAAGTTGTAGCTAGAGAGCCTGCTCAAGAAACACAAGTCCTACGTAGATCTGGTAGACCAAGATTTGAGCCTGAGAGATATGGATTTCTCATGACTCAAATAGGTAATGTGTTGTTTATGGATCATGATGATGAGCCTGCAACCTACCAAGAAGCTATGAATGGACCTGACTCCGAGAAGTGGCTTGAGGCCATGAAATCTGAAATGGACTCCATGAACACAAACCAAGTTTGGACCTTGGTGGAACCACCTGAAGGGGTTCGACACATAGGGTGCAAGTGGATCTTCAAGAAGAAGACCGACATGGAAGGGAATGTACAGACATTCAAAGGCCGGCTGGTGGCTAAAGGTTTCAGGCAAATTCATGGTGTTGACTATGATGAAACCTTTTCCCCTATAGCAATGGTCAAGTCCATCAGAATTCTACTTGTTATTGCTGCGTATTATGACTACAAGATCTGGCAAATGGATGTCAAAACGGCTTTCCTTAATGGAAACCTCCTTGAGGAAGTGTATATGACACAACCCGAGGGTTTTGTATCTCCAGATGAAGCCACTAAAATATGCAAGTTAAATCGATCCATTTATGGATTGAAACAGGCTTCTCGAAGTTGGAATCTGCGTTTTGATGAGAAGATCAAAGAGTTTGGTTTCATCAAGAACGAATATGAGCCTTGTGTTTACAATAAGATTAGTGGGAGCATTGTTGTCTTCCTGATATTGTATGTAGATGACATACTGCTGATCGGGAATGACATTCCGACCCTGCAAGTTGTTAAGAACAACCTAGGGAAGTGCTTTTCTATGAAATACTTGGGCGAATCGACTTACATACTTGGTATTAAGATCTATAGAGATAGATCGAAGAAGTAGCTGGGTTTGACCCAAAGTACATACATTGACAAGGTGTTGAAATGGTTCAACATGCTTGAGTCCAAGAAAGGATTCTTACCCATGTCACATGGTGTGAGTCTCTCTAAGGACCAGTGTCCAAAATCTTTGGAAGATAAGGACCGCATGAAGTTGATTCCATATGCTTCGGCAATTGGATCAATCATGTACGCAATGTTATGTACTCGACCCGATGTCTCATATGCTTTAAGCATGACTAGCAGGTATCAGTCTGATCTGGGTGATGGTCACTGGATCGCAGTCAAGAATGTCCTAAAGTACATGAGAAGGACTAAGGATACATTCTTGGTGTTTGGTGGAGAGGAAGAGCTCGTTGTAAAGGGTTACACGGATACAAGCTTCCAGACTGACAGAGATGACTCAAAGTCACATACAGGTTTTGTGTTTTGCCTTAATGGAGGAGCTGTAAGCTGGAAGAGTTCCAAGCAAGAGACAGTTGTTGATTCTACGACTGAGGCCGAGTATATCGCTGCAGCGAATGCGGCGAAGGAGGCTGTATGGATTAGGAAATTCATCAGCGAGCTTGATGTAGTTCCTAGCATTGTTGATCCCGTAGTTCTCTACTATGACAACAACGGTGCAATTGCACAAGCTAAGGAACCTAGATCTCATCAGCGCTCCAAGCACATACTTCGGCGCTTCTATCTTATTCGAGAGATTGTCGATCGAGGAGATGTGAACATATGCAGAGTACCGACTGAAGAAAATATAGCGGATCCACTGACAAAGCCTCTTGCGCAAAAGAAGCATGATGTTCATGTTAGATCAATAGGTATTAGATACCTGAATGATTATCTTTAGTGGGAGCCTTATGGATTGCATATTTGTTGGTTATTTGTTCATTGGATGAGTTGTAAAAGGTACTATGTATTTCATTTTATATTTATGGCAAGTTCTTTTATTATGTCATTTATATCTGTCTGATAAGATTAATTGGCATAATAAATGCCCTTGGAGTGTTTGCTTCCATAGGAATTCAAGTACGTGACTTGAATGTGAGGATCTATGTTTAAATGAAGCTTCATTCTTAAATGGACCCTGGTCGAGGTATCATCCTAGAAATTTAGGGCGAGGATGAGACCATAAGACTAGCATGTGCGTTGACTGATGACCAGTTCTCACAGGTCATGATATTGTGATATCAAGTCATCACATGGGTACTTGTTAAGAACAAGTTGTACTGGACAGACCCCCCCCCCCCCCCCCCCCCCCCCCCGTCCAGACCCCCCCCCCCCCCGTGAGACTACTTTGTGGATTGTTATATGAACGTGTCACAAGTAGGTCTCAAGTGACAATGGTGTTTGTGGTCCTTTGACCTGAAGTCATAGCATTCATCAGGTGAGGAAGAGCGTACTTTGATGACATCTAAAGTCTTCTCTTGAGAAAGGTTGACGATAAGGGTGGTTGTTGTGTATGTTACGAATCATTTGGATGTTTGTGTGTGAGCAGAAATGGGATTTGTCCTCCTGTATGGCAGGAGTTACATCCATGGGCCCCTTGATGGAATGAGACTGAGAAATGCATGGCCATGCTTGGTTGAGTCAATATATGATATTGAGCTCACCAATTTTCAGACAGTCTATTCTGGATCAAGAAACTAGGATTGAACGATTATGAGGGTGACACGGTCCATGCCTCTAGTTCTATCCGGATGTAAAGGACAAAGGGACATGACAACACAGATACATTGGTCATGACAGGCTTGTTGAGTTATGAACTCTTATTGCTTGGGTAGCAATGATGTATTGCTAGATGCCGCTCATTGTTTGTGAGACTTTTGTTGATACTTTGTGATCAAGTGGGAGACTGTTGGAGTTTCTGAGGTGATCTCAAAGCAATCAATAGTTAGTCTTGTTGCCAACGCAATATGAGTCTATAGGGTCGCACATAAAAGCGTTTGGAGAAATTGGAGAAAGGATTTTGTTGGCCTTACTCATATTGGATATGAGTGAAAGACCAATCCTGTGATTGCTTGGAATCAAGTTGAGAATGTCTCAAAAGGGAAATCGTTTAAAGTGTTTAAACGAACGGATTTACACTAGATAATTCGGCTAATGGCAAATTCGGTTAAAGGATTTCGCCGAATTTATATAGCCAAATTTATATATAGTCGAATTCGTCAAAATGGTTTCGCCGAATTCGGTTATAGTGAATAGCCGAATTTATATATAGTCGAATTCGTCAGAATGGTTTCGCCGAATTCGGTTATAGTGATTAGTCGAATTCGGTTAATGTGATTAGTCGAATTCGGCGAATGTAAATCTGGACAGTTTTTCCTCTGGTCTGCGGATAGCCTATTTTATACCTTGCCTATAAAAGGGAATGCGATTAGGTCTTCGGTATGACTTGATCTTTCCGCGAAGACGAGAACTGCCGACCGGAACCGTTCCGTGCGAGGGCACGTTCTTCCCGTCCGCCGATCATTTTCCCGCCGCCGCTAGTCGCCGCCGCTAGTCGCCGCCATCGGTCGCCGCCTCCCCTGGATCGGATCTAGCAGTCTGTGGGGACGTTGAGAGCATCCTCCTCCGACCTAGTTCTTGTGCGACAAGAAGCTAGGGTTCTCCATTGTTCGTGTGGACTTCTGTAGAGGGATCGATCTATTTCGATCCTTGAAGAACTCAAAGCAGATTTCGGATTTCTCTTTGGAGCACCTTGGTTGAGTATTGACTCAATCCCGCGAAGGTATATATTGTATTTGCTTTCTTATTCTCTTGAATCATGAAAAACCGCAAGATCCGTTGATCTCCTTTTGGGTTGTTCTTGTTCATTTCCACTGCGCATATTCGATATGTCATCCCTTATGAAGGGGTATAGGAAACCCAACAAGGTCGAGTTCGGCTCGACTAGAGGTGTTGAGTTTTTCTCCACCTCAGGTCAAGTTCAGTTCGACCTAAGGTGTTGAGCTTTCTCCACCTCCAGTTGAGCTCGGCTCACAGGAGGGTTGTTAAGTGGAGAAAGGTTTTCCTTCCAACTCAGTTCGAGTTGGGCTCGACTAGAGGTGTTGAGTTTTTCTCCACCTCAGGTCAAGTTCAGTTCGACCTAAGGTGTTGAGCTTTCTCCACCTCTAGTTGAGCTCAGCTCACAGGAGGGTTGTTAAGTGGAGAAAGGTTTGCCTTCCACCTCAGGTCGAGTTCGGCTCGACTAAAGGTGTTGAGTATTTCTCCACCTCAGGTCAAGTTCAGTTCGACCTAAGGTGTTGAGCTTTCTCCACCTCCAGTTGAGCTAATCTCACAGGAGGGTTATTAAGTGGAGAAAGGTTTGCCTTACACCTCATGTCGAGTTCGGCTCGACTAGTGGTGTTGAGTTTTTCTCCACCTCAAGTCAAGTTCAATTCGACCTAAGGTGTTGAGCTTTCTCCACCTCCAGTTGAGCTCGGCTCACAGGAGGGTTGTTAAGTGGAGAAAGGTTCACCTTCCGCCTCAGGTCAGGTTCAGCTGAAAAACTCGGCAGGAGTATCCCGTTGGCAGGGCCCTTCATGGATTCCCCTAAGGTCCCACCTACTCGTCAAATAGGTGGGTTGGACTTTCTTTCTGAGCTTAAGGCAAGCTCGAAAAGAGCGGGGAGTGTGTACAACCCTCATATTTTCCGAGTCAGTGTGAACCATCGCGGATGAGGTCAGAATAGAGAGGGTGACCGTGACGCAGTAGATCGACCCGACGGAGGTCGTCAAGACCAGAAAGAGAAAGCGGGGAGGTAGAACTCCTTGGACGAGTGGACCTTGGGTCCACTCGCCCAAGGACCCGGGTGAGTGGACCATTGGTCCACTCGCCCGAGTGGGGGGGGGGGGCGAGTGGACCATGGGTCCACTCGCCCCGTGCAGCTGGGCGAGTGGACCAAGGGTCCAGTAGCCCGGTGGGTTGAGTGGACCGTAAGGTCCACTCGCCCAGTAATGGCGGTGACCTCGGTCCACTCATTCGACCCCCGGCAAGGGGGGAGTCGACGTCTCGTCCTCCACTAGCCCCCCCCCCCCCCTTTTGTTTTGACCATCCAGGTTTGTGGTTGAGCTGCGGATAGCAGAATTTTAGCTATCCACAGCCCAATTTGGGGAAGTCTATAAATAGACCCTCATGGGCACCTTGGGAAGGGATGTTGGTACCCCCTCCCTCGCGTTAGTATTGTGAGCAAGAACTACTCGTCCCCTCCACCTGTCATTGAAGGTGGATGGTGAGGTGGCCCTTAGTGCCCTCCAAGGTGCCCAGGCTCAACATTGGCTTGGGAGGGGAAGTTCCTTGTGAGCTTCCGGGTGTGCGGTGGGACCTCCACGCTACAGCTTAAGGGGTCCATTTATGGACTTAGCTATTCTTCAAGGGCAAGGTTCTTCGGTTCTTAGTGGCTGGTCAAGGGTTCTAGCTCGGGTCAAGTAAGGGTTAGCTGCATCTCCCTTTCGAACGTCGAGACCAGTTCTCCGGTTTCAACAATGCTCCCGACGTCTTGGTTTCGCCAAAGGACTTTGACCATAGGAATCGTCTTCTTCCGCAACACTCAATGCTGAGTCTCTAGAATAAGAATAGGCTCTTCGACATAAGATAGATTAGGTTGCAACTGGGGCACCGAGTCAAAGACATGGCGATCACTAAGCACACATTTTCTCAACTGGCTCGCATGAAAAACATCATGAACACCTAGGAAAGAAGGAGGCAAAATCATCCTATAAGTTGATGCTCTGATGTGCTCAACAACCTAGAAGGGTCCCATATACCGGGGATCCAACTTGTGGTTCCTTCCAAATCTCTTTACACCTGGCATCAGAGAAACCTTCAGAAAAACCATGTCCCCAACTGCGAACTCAAGGTCAACCCTTCGCTGATTTGCATACTTTTCGTAACACTAATGTGCCACACGAAGCTTCTCACGAATATGCGTTATAGAAATACTCATTTATTCCAAGGCTTGTGGACCCAACAACAGTCTCTCACCAACCTCGGCCCAAAACAAAGGAGTTCGACAACGCTTCCCATATAAAGCCTCAAAGGGGGCCATCTGTAAACTCTCTTTATAACAATTATTATGCGCAAACTCCATCAGTTTAAGACACTGGCTGAAGATCCACCATTGTCTAGGATATAGCATCTAATCATATCCTCCACAATCTAATTGACTCTCTCCATCTGATGATTCGTCTGTAGATGATAAGAGGTAGAATATCTGAGGTCGGTGCCCAAAGCTCCCTGCAAGCTCTACTAGAAACGAGATAAATACCTGGAATCTCGATCTGGCACAATACTCAAGGGCATACCGTGCAACCTGATGACCTCATCTAAATAAAGCTCTGTTATTTTCTCCATCAAATAGCCAATCTTGAAAGGTACGAAATGAGCGCACTTCATTAATTTATCCACAATAACCCATACAGAAGCATGCCCTCGGGGAGATCTCGACAAACTGGTAATGAAGTCCATAGAAATACTCTCCCACATCCAATTTGGAATATCCAAGGGGTTCAACTTACCTCCATGTCTCTTATGATCTTCTTTGACACGCTTGCAGGTATAACATTCAGATACAAACTTAGCAATGTCATTCTTCATTCCTGACCACCAAAAAATCTGTTTCAAATCTCGATACATCTTTGTAGAACTATGGTGGTAAGCAGCACTAGATCCATGCGCTTCCATAGAAATACTTGTCTGAATATCCCCAAAATCAAGAATGCAATATCTACCTTGGAACATCAAGGTACCAGTCTCATCAATTGAGAAATCCGGCAATTCTCCTTTTTCGGTTCTACCTCGGAGGTACTGCAAGTCCAGATCTTCTTTCTGATGTAACCTCATGAGGGTAATCCATGAAGGCTTTTCAGCTTCTAACCTACAAGGTGTGTTACTACTTCCAACTGAGATATCCATCAGTAAAAACTCTTCCACCAAGGACTGCACGGAAAGGTTAAAGACTTGCGCGGTCTTTCTACTCAGGGTGTCTGCCACCACGTTAGCTTTGCATGGTTGATAAAGAATATCAACTTCATAATCCGTGACATACTCTAACCATCTGCGTTGGCGCAAATTCAACTCCTTCTGAGTGAAGACGTACTTTAAACTCTTATGGTCTGTATAAATCTTGCACAATGCACCATACAATAAATGTCTCCAAAATTTCAAAGCATAAATTACTGCCGCACATTCCAAATCAGGTGTTGGATAATTCCTTTCATGAATCTTCAGTTGTCTTGACCCATACGAAATTACCTTTCCTTCTTGCATCAAAACGCACCCAAGACCAACGTGCAATGCGTCCACATAAACAACATAATCGATTCCCTGGATAGGTAAAGCCGAAACAGGAGCGGTGCACAACCTCCTTTTCAATTCCTGGAAGGCTTCTTTGCACTTATTGCCCCATACAAATGTTGCATTCTTCTGCCTAAGCTTATTTAGTGGCATAGACAACACAGAAAATGCTTTCACAAATCTCATATAATATCCTGCCAAACCTAGGAAGCTCCTTTTCTCCTTAGGCGTAGTAGGTCTTTTCCAATCTATGACTACAGTTATCTTTTCTGGGTCCACAGAAATTCCGTCTTTACCCACTATATGACCCAAGAAGGATACTTGAGAGAGCCAAAACTCACACTTACTCAGCTTCGCATACAACTTATGCTCTCTCAGAGTAGATAGAACCAAACGCAAGTGCTGAGCATGCTCCTCAACACTCCGGGAATACACCAGAACGTCATCAGTGAAAATGACCACGAAGTGATCTAAGAAATCATTAACTGATCTATTCATCATATCCATGAACGCAGCGGGTGCATTTGTTAACACAAAAGACATCACTAAGAACTCAAAATGTTCGTGTCGATAATGAAAAGCAGTCCACGGAACATCTGACTAACGGATTCGCAACTGATGGTAGCCCGACTAAAGATCAATATTTGAAAACACTAAAGTACCATGTAACTGATCAAACAAATAATCGATTCGCGGCAACAGATATATGTTCTTGATGGCTAATTGACTTACCGTCCAACAAACGATCAAAACCTCCCTCTGATACCAACTGTCACAACCCGCGTTTTCTCAATATATAAAAATATTATCAGAGTAAGAGAAAACACGCGTCATGATGCCACACCGTGCATGGGACAACTGCAGATGCTCAGGCAGTTCTATCTTCACACCTTTCTTTATAAAAGACAAACATATGTTTAAAACATAATTTAAGTTTAAAGGTTTCAAACACCGCGTCCCTCAGATTAGTGGATCATCTAGTCCAGCACCAAGAAAGTATAGTTATACGTAGCGAAAAATACATATTTTACTTTAAGTCATCCTACATGAACATGAGAACCCAATTAGCAACCAAATGATATGCACTTTCTAGATTTAGTATAGATATAAATGGAACTTTTTACGCGTTTCAAAAAAGACTGATATTAGTTTGAAAAGATGTAATGTATGAGCAAATATGCAGCTTTACTTAAATAAAAATATCTACTATGCAACCTAGCAAAAATCCTTCCCAGAGAGCATTTGCACTAACAGAAAATTAACAGTAGTATCATAAATAACAATAACGGTTTAACACAATAGAAGGTCATACTGTGGGGCGTCAACAAACTGAAATGAACCAATTGAAATGACCAAAGTTAGAAGAATTCAACAAAAAACCTCTGAAAAGAGGGAAAGAGAAGTAGCTAAAAGGCTGCAAGGTCCTGCCTTGCTCTGATCAAGCACTACTAGTCCAGACCTGAGGCATTCAAAGGAAAAGAATATCTCAGTACAACGGCAATTCAACAAAAGTGAAAATAGGAGAACTTAGTAAGCTCAAATAGGGTTACCAACCCAACAGAAAGGAGGATAGCTGTGAAACAGCATCAAATAAGTAAAGAAGTCTTAGTATCCAAACAGGGAAAAAAAACATGCATGAAATGTAGTCAGAGCTATAAAATATCATCCAAGTAGGAAGAAGAGTGAAGGATCGGCTCAAGAAATGAATCATTAAGCCAGTCAAAAGACGGTACTGAGGCGGTGGATAACTTTCTAACACAAACCATCAGACCAATACATCTAGGGAACAAAAGGCACTATGGCGGTGGTTTTGCCCACACAACCAATAGTCTACACATCCAATGAAGAAAAACAGGCATTATGGTGGTGGCCACTTGTGCAACTCAACCAACAGTACAAAAACAAACAACTAGCTGTAGTGATTCACAAACATCTTGACCAAACCTGGCACCACAGAAAAATCCATAACATTTCCAAGTACAACCTCACAACAGATTCGTCGAAAGCACTCGATGAATCTTATGAATACTTGAAAAAAACACCGCTCACTCGACAAATTCGTCGAGTTGACTCTTCGTCGAGTTGACTCGACGAATTCATCGAGTTGACTCGACGAATTCCAATAATCATTCGACTAATTCGTCGTATACACTCGATGAATCTACTCTTTATTTCGATGACATGAAGGAACTTCTCGACGATAGTATATCAGCGGATTCGTTGAAAGCACTTGACGAATTCACTTTGCACTCGACGGATTCGTCGTATATACTCGACAAAATTCCTTAATACTCGACGGATTTCACGAATACACTCGAGGAATTTGGCTAAGTTACTCGGCTTATTTACATGAAAGGACTCGATGAATCGACTATTCACTCGACAATTTTACTTAGAGACCTTGCTTGTCCACTAGACGAATTGCTAACACTCGACGAATTCGTTGATATTACTGGACGAATTCTCACTTAACTGCACGAGTGGTCTCGACGAATTTTACTTAACTAAAATCGACGAATTCTGCTATAACCAGAAATTTCAGAGACAAAGAAAGGAAATTAATACAGAAAGATGCTTGTCTAAAAAAAAGGAAAGAAGATATTTAAAATGAAAAGAAAGCATAGCAAGGGGGAATAGTCCACCACTTGCCTCAAACCTCTCTGAAGCCCAGATCGGCCAAAAGAAAACTCCTACCAAGATTCTCTGAATGACTAGAATGAAAAATAAGGCTTAGGGCCAAACACTCCAATGCCAGAACCTCAAGAAAGCGAAAATACTCACCGCAAACACGAAGTTCCCGGCGAGAGCTTTCTGAATCTATATTTAGACGAGGATTTTGTGCACTAGATCACTCGCGACGGTCGACAGAAGCTCCACGAAAGTCGCGAATTCTGCTTTCTCTCGCTCTCTGGTTCGGCGAAATGGGAAGAAGAAGAGCAATAACCTAATTCTATTAATGGCCCTTTTATACTAGGATTTAAATGTCTTTATTTAATATTAAATTATAATGATTTTAGCCTTAAACATACAATTTGGACAAGACTAACTCGGATTTTCATGAAAATCGCATTGAAGGCAAATAGCGGTCCTCTGAAACCAACAGCGAAGTCAAAATCAAAGTTCGGCGATCTGATTACGAGTTATAATTTAATTTTCATAATTTACAACAATGAAACTTGACAATTTCACTTCAATTAATTATTTTAAATTTTCTAATCTCAGAAATTTCCTACAGTACTTTGGCAAAACACCGCTAACTGCACGCTAATGTAACACCCTTACGTCATTATTACATTGAAATATTATTTAATTAGATTATCGGAAAGTCAAGGGTGTTAAAATACTAGAGTCAGAATAAAGACATGAAGAGGTACAACTAGCGAAGTTTTGCATTTAAGTTTTCTCTCGCAGATTGAGCCAAAGAACTTTAATGAGGTAAAAGAGGATGCCTCGTGGATTATTTCAATGCAAGTGGAGCTCAATCAATTCAAAAGATGCAAAGTTTGGAAGTTGGTGCCAAGACCAAAGGTCAGAATGTTATCGGGACAAAATGGGTTTTGAGAAACAAGTTGGATGAAAACAGTGTGATCATCAATAACAAGGCCAGACTTGTTGCCCAAGGTTACCGAAAAGAAGAAGGGATCGACTTCGATCAAACTTATGCTCCATTGGCAAGACTCAAACGATCAAGTTGTTTCTAGCGTATGCTGCTCACATGGTATTTAAGGTCTATCAAATGGACGTGAAGTCAGCCTTCCTTAATGGTAATTTAAAGGAAGAAGTATGCGTAGAACAACATCCAGGTTTTGTTGATTCCTCCCTCCCGGATTATGTTTATTTCTTACAAAAAGCTTTATATGGTCTAAAACAAGCACCCCGAGCTTGGTATGAGACCCTCTCTAGCTTTCTTCTTCAAAACAAATTCACAAGAGGAAAGATAAATAAGACATTATTTCTTAGGGAAGTAAAAATGCAAGATTTTGCTAGTGTAAATCTATATCGATGATATTATCTTTGGAACTACGGATGATCACCTTTGCAAAAAGTTCTCTAACTTGATGCAAGGGAAATTTGAAATGAGTAGTATGAGTGAGCTGAAGTATTTCTTAGGACTTCAGGTGAAACAATCTGAAGATGGAATTTTTATCTCTCAGACGAAGTTCACCAAGGAGTTAATTAAGAAATTCAGAATGGAGAATGCATCCTCAATGAGGACTCTAATGGGTTCAACTATGACTCTAGACAAGGATGAGAAAGGGAAACCTTTTGATGAAACCAAGTATATAAGCATAATTGGATCCTTGCTCTACCTTACTTCCACTAGTCCATACATAATGTTTTCAACATGTGTTTGTGCTAGATTTCAGGTGAACTCTAAGGAATCTCATTATGCTGCTGCAAAGAGGATTTTGAGATACCTTAAAGGCACACCAAATCTTGGCTTGTGGTGCCCAAGAAGTAATGACTTCGAGCTAACAGGCATTTCATATGCTGATTTTGCAGGTAGCAAGGATGACAGAAAAAACACTTCCGGGACATGCCAATTCCTAGGAAGAAGGCTTATTTCTTGGAGTAGCAAGAAGCTGAATTGTGTAGCAACTTCAACTGCTAAATCAGAGTATATCTCTATATGCAGTTGTTGTGCACAACTTCTATGGATCAGGAATCAGCTAGAAGACTACAACTTGAAGTTGAAGGAGATTCCCATGTTCTGTGGCTCATCAAGTACCATAGCAATTGCTAACAATCCAGTCTCTCACAGTCGGACAAAGCACATAGAGATATGTTATCACTTCATCCAGGAGCATGTGGAGAACAAGGACATCAACCTCAGTTATGAACCGACGGAAAAGCAAACTGCATATATTTTCACGAAGCCACTAGATGAGGCCAAGTTCAAGTATTTCAAGTTGGAACTTGGTATGTTGAACAACGATTCTTGAAGAAAATCTTAGGAAATCAGTCTAAGCACTCAAATTCTAAGGGGGGGAGAAGATTGAGGGGGAGATGAAACAAGTTTTCAAAGTCTACATCCAAATAAGGACTCCGCTGAAGTTGCTGAGGGGGAGAACCATGTTGAACTGCCTTGTTATCACTTCCCTATCTAAAGCAGTCAGAAAGGGGGAGAGAAGATTGAAAGGGGGAGAGAAGGTTGAAAAGCAAAAAGGTTGAAAAGCTAAGTCTTTAACTCTCTATGTCACTTTATGTATTTTATATTATTTATTATCTGTGTAATTCACCTTAGTAGATAGAGTTCTGACTTCTTCAAATAGGGGGATATTGTTGGGAATTGTAATGATAATTACCTTGATTTGAAGAAGTCCACTTGCACTAAGATGAATTGAGTTTGTATTTGATTTGGTATTTTAATTATGTGTTTGCATGACATTAATTGCTAAGTACAAACTAATGTCAGGTTTCAATGAGTCATAAACACAAGCCTATGCAATGTAATCCCTCATTGTGTAGACCAAGGTGTTGACTCATGTGAATTCACTATATTAGGGTGTACTTCATATTCAAACACTATGGAGAAGTCAATGATGTAGTTGATGTGTTCAGGACTAGAAGAAATTATTTTAAGTCAATTCATCGAGCACACTCGAGAAGACTCGAGGAAATCGTCGAGACATCTTGAGTGGACTAAACGAATTCGTTGAGACTACTTGATTGGTATCTTGAAATGTCTTAAGTCCTTTCGTAGAGTAAAAAAATGTTCACTCGAGTACACTCGATGAATTCGTCGAGTTGTCTGTTGTTCACTCGAGAACACTCGACGAATTTGTCGAGTGGTTTGTTGGTATCTCGTGAAGACTCGATGAATTTGTTGAGTACTCTCGACAAATTTCTTGAGTGATCATAGCTATTGTTTCTTCCCGTCTGAACATTCAGCTATGTCCTTTTCGTTGAGTCTTCAAGATGTTTTCGTCAAGTGATGAAGTGAATTCATCGACTGGTCAATGATTTCACGAGTTCACTTGACGAATAAACCCAGAGCCGTTTTCTTTTAAATGTGCAGACGACTTTCTATTTTAGGTCTTCCCCATGTAAAGTACACGTAGAGGTCCTTCCTTGATTTCATTTTTAACCGTTAGAGAAGATGTGATATATACAAATACTTAAGGGTTATTCACATAACCCTAATCGTGCCTAATTTTAAGAACTCGCAAATCGTCTGTGTCGGCCATTCTCATTTTTGCAAATGATATTTCTGCTGCCGACAAAGTTTCTGCACGATTCGATCTTCTCGAAGTTCAGATTCGACAAGATCACATATTTCAGATTCTGTCAAGTGCTTTTTCAGATATTGTTTTCTCAATAAGTACTCAGATTAAGATTTCCCAAGATAAAATTTCTTCTTCCCCTTTCAAGATCAAAGCTTTTATTTCAGTCAAGGAAGAGGAAAATCTATTACTTTCAGATCTGAACAAGATAAATCTCTTTGAGAGTTTAGAATATTGTTTCTCAATCTATTGTTGTGTAAAAACCCTTTACAATATTTGTTGTAGGAAGTTTTTCTTCTGAGTTTTTGTAGATCCTAGTTTAGAGAATCAAGTGTAGGAGAGGATGTTCTCTGAGTTTTTGTAGGAGAGTTTGTTCTCCGAGTTTTTATAAGAGAGTTTGTTCTCCGAGCTTTTGTAGGAGAGGTTGTTCTCCAAGTTTGTAGGAGTTGCTAACTCCGAGTTGTAAGATTGTTTCAATCTGAGATTAGTGAAGTGGCCTAGTCTAGCCGGGAGTGCTAGATAGGTGAGGCGGGAAAGTGAACGTACCCATTCCAGGGAACCACTATAAATCCTTTTGTTTGTGTGTGCTCTTTATTTCTGTGTGCTTTTCTTTAAAAATTTTAATTCCGCATAAAAGCCATATAATTCACCTATTCCCCCCCCCCCCCCCCCCCCCCCTTTACGTGATTTAGGTAGCAACTAGATACTTTCAAGGTCAGACCGCAGAGACCGCGGAGATCGCGCGATCTGCGCGGGCTCTCTATATCGACCAGTCAAGGTCCGGCTAGGTGGGCTCAAGGAGGTTTCCTGATGGTGACCGCGGGATCTCCTTTGTAACGATCTTGTTGGGCGATTATTGTATCTCTCTGTGGCGGTGACGGCATCCGTCTATCTGCCTATAAATTGAGGTGTCGGGCACGTCGTTGAGGCTGAAGTGAGAATAAGATAACTGTAAGAACTAAGCTCGAGTTTGCCTTTGTCGGTCTCATAATTACTGACTGCACGGTCTAGAAGTTGGTTAACCGTTTGCTATGTTCGCACGTTGTGCGGTCTCACCAGCGGTCTCCTTCCTTGGCTTTTCCCAGTTTTGAATAACTAGTTTGCCTCTGGCAAACTAAGTTGTAGTTCTTCTGCTGTTCGCAGCAAGCTCTGCGGTCAGGTGACCTTTGCGTTCAGGCGACAACTTGTGCAGTTCCCTTTTTCTGTTCGCGGGAAGCTTCTGTGATTATGTGACCTCGCGGTCAGGCAATGAAGAAGTGCGGACAATTATTTTTCTCAGTAGAGCAATAAGTCAGCAATTCGTGCGGTCTTTGGTGGCAGTCTGGCAGATAGCAAGTTGACGGGTAGTACTGTTCACGCAGTCTCAACGGTTGTCGTGCGGTCTGGCAGTTTGAGCGGTCTGGCGGTCACAATTTTTTCTGTTTGCCAGCTCCTTGTTGATTTCTGTTTTTCTCCATCTGGTGTTCTAATAAATCATGTCTAGCCATGTATATCTCGCATTGTAAAGAAGATTGTTAATAAAAGATTTTCTTGTCCTTCTATTGTTACTGGTTGCTTAGCTTGGTTATATGGTTGAAGTTCTCCTGCGCCTTATTCCCACTTCTTTAGAATTTTTCACATGGGGTGCTACAACATTGGCTAAAATTATGCTAGATTATGATTGTGACTGTATGTGATGTTGGAAATAAGCCTTTACCTACATCTTTTTTCTAAGTCAAATCTGACACCTTTTGCTAAGCCTCGTCATGACATGAAGTACAATACAACATGGGTTTAACCACTGAAAGTTGAAATGGAGATGGGCTTCTTATTTTAACAACTAATGTAATGTATTATTTGAAGTCGTTGTTGGTTTTTTGGTTTTTGAAGTCTATATAAACCATCTCTTGTATCAATTTTTGTAGAAGTTGTATGAAACAATGTAATATCTTAAGCCTCTTCCCTACCTTCCTTTCTCTATTTTATATTTCAGTTTTTAATTTTTTTTACATGGTATCAGAGTAAGGTTCAGTGAGTTGGTCGATCTCGCCGGGGGGGACTTTCTGAAAACCAGATTTCAGCGAGACTATGACGAGAGAGGCCAAAAAGGTAGATTCCTCGGTGGCTCGTATGGCCTTTGACTCACAATACCTACCCAGCGAGGTTGCGCGTAGGATGTTTCTTCTTGCGGAGGAGGTGTCTTTTGGAGTGCAGATTTAAGCAAGATGATGACGTGAGGGACCAGAAAAAAATGGAATATCCGCGGTGGTTCGTATGAGATCTGTCCCACTTCGCCTAACCAACATCGGCCTCCTACCTCCTTCCAACAAGATCCATCTACAACTAAGGAAGAAAATAATTTTTTGATGCAGATTTTGGCTTATTAGAGGGTGTTGGAAATAAGCCTTTACCTACAGATGAACCACTAGACAAACCCATAGATGAATCCCTAGATAAACCCCTAGATTTATCCCTAGATGAACATCTAGATAAAACCATAGATGAACCACTAGAAAACCGCTAAATGAAACCCTGATAAACACATACATGAAACCCCGATAAGACATACATGGAAACCTAAAAAAAACCCTAGAAAAACCCCTAAATTAACCCTTAGAAGAACCACTTGAGAAACACATAGATGAACACCTAGATAAACCCCTATATGAACATCTAGATTGTAACATCCCCAGAACAACTAGACCCCTGAAGTGCATTTTGTCATGTCAAGGTCATGACATTCCTCTAAGAGACCAAAATGGCCTTAAGAACCAAGGTGAATAGGTGAAAATCAACTTGGTGTGCAAATAGCCATGGAAAGTTGCCTAGGATGGATCAAGTACACAGAGTGGGCCAAGGAGGCCCCATGAATTCCATAAGTTAAGGAGGAATACACTTGGTGTGCGTTTAGCAAATTTTGATGTCCTAGCTCAAAGGTGACCAAAAGACTCCAACAAATCAACATAACCTCATCATGACCCCTATGACCATCCAAGGAGGTGAGTGGACCACTAGGGACCCTTGGGATAACCCAACTTTGGAGAATTGGGCAAAATTTCTAATTTGCCCAAAATTACACCTTATGCCCTCTATGGTTTAAGTGGCCCCAATTGGCCAATTTGGCTTGGCACCACCCTCCACAACACCAAGGAGATTAAATGAGACCTAGATGAGCCAAAGTGCACATTCAATCTTGGAGGATTAGGGCAAGATCACCAAAATACACAAATTGCCCCTATAGGCAAATAAATGCAATCAAGCCCCATTTGACCCCACCTTGACTCAATTCCTCATGGGATGAGTTCATAGTGCCTAGGGGAGCAATGTGGCTCAGTCACATTAAGTGGTGTGAGCTTGGGTCAAACCCAAACCCAAAAGCCCCAAATTGCCCTATTTTGGTCAAGTTAGCCCAAGTACAAATCAACTGGGTTTAGCTCAATGTCAAGGCCCAAAATTAGGCCCATGAAATTTCTGAACCCTAAGAATTCAGAAATTCATAAAAATTGGGATGAATTATTTGGGGGAAAAGACAAAGAGGGAACATGGGAAGAGGAAAATGGGATTGAGTGACAAATGGCACTCAATTCCCCCTTCCCAAGCACCCTTCAGAGCTGCTCCATCAATTCCCCATATTTTCCCCTAAGTTGTGCATGCGATTCCATTGGCTGCCATGGGAGGTGCCACCTTGGTCGACACCCATGTAATGGCAAACTTGGATTAAAGCTCCCCCACCCCAAATGAATGGCTGCAATACCTTCAGGGAGTAGAGAGGAAGAGAAGCCCCATGGAAAGTACAGAAATTGGGCACTAGAAGGGGAGATCACCATGGGAGCTCAAGAAAATTTTGGCCATTGCAAGCTCGAGCTTCCTTCAATCTCAAGCCAAATCAAGGCAAGTTCCTTCTCTCCTCCTCTCATGCTAGATATCTCCTCTATCCAATTGCAAAATTCGTGGATGAATGGTGGAATCACCATTCCCGTTTTTCTTGTTCCTAACCGCGAAAACGAAAATGACGGGAGAGCTTCTCCGACCACCTCCGGCCGAACTCTCACCGCCGGTCGATAGCCCTACCCCGGACGGAGGTGGTGGCTTGGGGGATTGGCCGGAAACCCCTTCTGGTAGCCGGAATCCATGGAAGAAAATGCTCCAGGAAATGGCGTTTTTCTGTTTTTTTTTCTGGACAGGGATGATGAACAGTGCCTTTAATAAATATCTTAATTTTTTCATAAATCTGTCACACTTATTGGCCAACATTGTAAGCTGAAATTGAAGCTCTTAGATGCCATATTTGCAAAAAGTGGCAGAGATGACTTTTGTATCCCTATGCGTCTACTTTCATTTGCCACTTGAATCAAACGATTTGGTGCATTGTGGACTTCAGGGCACTCATTTTCCTAGGGCTGCTTCTTGTGAAGGGCAGAAATTAAAAATGCTATATCTTTTTAATGGCTTAACTAAATCCCTTGAAATTTCTAACATGCATGCATGGTATGATGACACACCTAGGGTTTAAATTTGAGAACTTTTGGATGTATATCCATTGAGATATTTCATTTATTAGCAAAAGTAAATATTTGGTATTTATGGAGTTGTATAACTCCGAACACCCCCAAATTGGGGTGGTAAGCTCTTTATATATATATCTATATCTCTGGTAGAAATTTGAGGCCATTTGGCCTTGTGCATGTTTGGTATTTCTCTTTCACATGCATGCAACTAGGGTATGGAAAAATGGGGTACATTTAGTATAAAGGTGGAGTTTGAAGAATCTCTCTCAATGGCTCCATACTTGGCAATGAGATTTTGTCCATGCATGTGATGTGAATGAATGCATCACTTTTAGGTGTGTTGGAAATTGTGGGCTCATAATATCTAGGTTGTTTAATAGTCCCACTTTTGGCCACATTTTGTTTATATGTGTAAATGTACTTTGTATGTAAACATTGTGTACAACCTTGCATGTTGATTTCACTTTGGCTAGGATCATTTATGGAGAAAATAATCAACATGAACATTGTAGACCTTTAAGTTACCTTTAAAATGCCACTGACTTTATGTCATTTGGATAAGTACAACTCATTCTACACCATTTTTGGTGAGACATGTCCATAGTAGGTTTTGTTATGTTAATATGGTGTACAATACTTGTAAGTTAATTCCACCTAGGTTATGTTTACTTCTGGAATTAGTAATCAACAAAAATATTGTAGGTATTAAAGTTACCTTTAAAATTCCACTGACTTTATGTCATTTGGATAAGTACAACTCATTCTACACCATTTTTGGTGAGACATGTCCATAGTAGGTTTTGTTATGTTAATATGTTGTACAGCACTTATAAGTTAATTCCACCTAGGTTATGTTTACTTCTGGAATTAGTAATCAACATAAATATTGTAGGTATTGGGGTTACCCTTAAAATGTCACTGACTTTATGTCATTTGGATAAGTACAACTCATTCTACACCATTTTTGGTGAGACATGTCCATAGTAGGTTTTGTTATGTTAATATGTTGTACAGCACTTGTAAGTTAATTCCACCAAGGTTATGTTTACTTCTGGAATTAGTAATCAACATAAATATTTTAGGTATTGGGGTTACCTTTAAAATGCCACTGACTTTATGTCATTTGGATAAGTACAACTCATTCTACACCATTTTTGGTGAGACATGTCCATAGTAGGTTTTGTTATGTTAATATGTTGTACAACACTTGTAAGTTAATTCCACCTAGGTTATGTTTACTTCAGGAATTAGTAATCAACATAAATATTGTAGGTATTGGGGTTACCTTTAAAATGCCACTGACTTTATGTCGTTTGGAGAAGTACAACTCATTCTACACCATTTTTGGTGTGACATGTCCATAGTAGTTTTTGTTATGTTAATATGTTGTACAGCACTTGTAAGTTAATTCCACCTAGGATAAGTTTACTTCTGGAATTAGTAATCAACAGAAATATTGTAGGTATTGGGGTTACCTTTAAAATGTCACTGACTTTATGTCATTTGGATAAGTACAACTCATTCTACACCATTTTTGGTGAGACGTGTCCATAGTGTTTTGTTATGTTAAAAATGTTGTAAAGCACTTATATGTTGAATCCACCTAGGTTAGGATCATTTCTGGGGGAAATGATCAATATGAATTCTGTAGATATTGATGTCACCTTTAAAATGCCTCTGATTTCGCGTCATTTGGCTATGTATAGCTCCTTCTATGCTATTTCTAGTGTGACATGTGCAAATCCGTAAATTGTTAAGTTAAACATTGGGTGCATTTAGCAAGAATGTAATAAAAGGTAATTAAAGTCAAATACATCTTGGATTAATATGAGACTTAGGGTTGGTAGTTTTACACCAATAGTTAACTACAGTAAATTTCCCAGAATTTAACGAAGCCTTAGCCCAGCACTCGTAGTGTAAACTCTTATCTGCACACCAAAAGTAATAAATAATAAATAAGGTCAAGTAATTCTTGGAAAATGGGGGACCTGGGGTTTGAGGTTCCTAGACCAATACCAGGTTAAGGTAAAATTATTAGAACTTATAGGGATATCTAATTGATACTCAAGGTACAAAACCTTGTCTGCACACCGTTCATTTTAAATAGAGTTTATGAGTAAACACCTTAGAATATTATGAAGTCTGATATCTGAGTTTTGTCTAGTCACCCATTAAGAGCCTATGGCCAAAACCTAGGAACTCATTTAGACATGATAAGCTTAAGATCTCACCATAGGAGTCAAATCTAGCGCAACCTCAATTTGGTCTATGAGTAGCCAACCTGATCTATATGATATAGACCACCACTAGCCTTCATACATAGAACTATTAGCTCTTTGAATATTACGAAGTTACAGATTATTAGGGAGAGCATCTCTAAGGCCATCTTGGGAAATAAGGTTTAAGTGTGCATTTAGAAACTATAAGGTATGAATTCACCGTGATATGAAAAGGAGGTTAGACCTCATTAAGGGCCCCACACACAACTCATCGGTATTAAGTGATTATATGAAAGTAGAACTGCCCTTGGACGGGTGAGCATCTTAAGGTAAATACTCAAGGGCGAAGTCGAGAAGTATCTAAAGCAAACCCTGGATTAAGGATGACAAAGAATAGGAGTGTGGGTCCAAGCAAGGATGAGAATTATGGGTGTATGTGTGTAGTCCATAGGTGAAGAAGGGAACACGAGCTTAGAATGTGACGACGGGAGAGTCAGCACCCGGTCACAGTTGGTGGTGTTGGAGCTCAAGTGAACTCCCCCACTCCTAAGTGCCAATTTAACTCATCTTAGAGATTTAATGTAATTGGAGAGGAAAATAGGGATCAACTAAAAAGGGGTAGATACCAACAAGATTAAGTGCCTTGGGAAAAGGGAGTTCGGGGTGTCAGCCCGTCATACTTCCCAGTACCGCTGCGAGCCCCTCACCGGGTAACCCTCCAGAAGTCCAAGGCTAACCCTAAAGCTTCTAAGATCAACTAAATTATAGGCAAGACTAGTTAAGTAGGAGAACATGACAAATTAGCTTCCATCCCAAACCGGAACATTTTATAAGGAAGGACTGGGATAGTCCTGCGAGCGGTAGGCTCGGGTTATAAGTAAGAACTGGGATAGTCCTGCGAGCAGTAGGCTCGGGTTATAAGGAAGGACTGGGATAGTCCTGCGAGCGGTAGGCTCGGGTTATAAGGAAGGACTGGGATAGTCCTGCGAGCTGTAGGCTCGGGTTATAAGGAAGGACTGGGATAGTCCTGCTAGCGGTAGGCTCGGGTTATAAGGAAGGACTGGGATAGTCCTGCGAGCGGTAGGCTCGGGTTATAAGGAAGGACTGGGATAGTCCTGCGAGCGGTAGGCTCGGGTTATAAGGAAGGACTGGGATAGTCCTGCGAGCGCTAGGCTCGGGTTATAAGGAAGGACTGGGATAGTCCTGCGAGCGGTAGGCTCGGGTTATAAGGAAGGACTGGGATAGTCCTGCGAGCGGTAGGCTCAGGTTATAAGGAAGGACTGGGATAGTCCTGCGAGCGGTAGGCTCGGGTTATAAGGAAGGACTGGGATAGTCCTGCGAGCGGTAGGCTCGGGTTATAAGGAAGGACTGGGATAGTCCTGCGAGCGGTGGGCACGTAGTTTAAAGATAAGACTACTGTAGTCTAGCGAGCGGTAGGCTCGTAGTTAAATATAAGACTAGTGTAGTCTAGCGAGCGGAAGGCGCGTAGTTTAAATATAAGACTAGTGTAGTCTAGCGAGCGGTAGGCTCGTAGTTTAAATATAAGACTAGTGTATTCTAGCGAGCGGTAGGCTCGTAGTTTAAATAGAAGACTAGTGTAGTCTAGCGAGCGGTAGGCCCGTAGTTTAAATACAAGACTAGTTTAGTCTAGCGAGCGGTAGGCTCGTAGTTTAGATATAAGACTGGTATAGTCTGGCGAGCGGTGGGCTCTACTTTATAAATGTTGGTATAGAATTGCGAGCTGGAGGCTCGATTGTAAATGGCTAATACATGTTATTTGTGTATATGATGTGGTGGGTCTTCGGATCTATCTTAGTCGTCACACCGACAGCAGTTCCTTGACTCGACAGTGCTAGTGGTTTTATCGGGGCCAGGTTGTCTTACTGCGCATCCGACGGGATGGATTCCCTAAACCCTGCCTGGCAAATTCAGTTTAGTACGCAGGAGCTCGTGAGTACCGGGTACCGGTATCACAACGTACGTTTGGGCCTGGGTCTGGTAGTGTGACTTACCCACCTAGGTGAGGAGACGCCCGCTCCTCTGCCACCGTTTGACCACGACGGGAGGTGCCCGAGAGGTTAGCTACCTCCGAAAAGTGTGAGCTAAAGGTCTGTACGTACAGAGTCGTGTGTGTGAGTTGCATGTGTATGAAATAATAATACAAACATTGCATCATTGCATTGCATTGCATATCATAGCATAGCATTTCTGCATAAATAGAGACCTCATCGTATAAATCAGTATGGGCTCTTTTATACGATGAGTGTATTTCTTGTCAGATCCCTTAGCTTATGTGCCCTTGTGTGTGCATATAAGTAAAGGTTACTTTCGTAGTTGCTCTTAATTATTATACTTGCTTCTTATAATGCATTGTCGTTACTTATTGCTGTCACACTTTACTCTGCTAGCATAGAATCGTTATCATTTAATGTTCTATAATTATAAACTCTTGCTAGATTTACCACTTGTCACCTGCTTCTTGAATCACCCCTTGTTTGTTCTCCGCTTCTTCCTCCCGCACGGTGCCTAGGAGTCACGGGTGGAGGCGGTGAGGAATATGATGAGTCTTTTAGACTGACGGTCAGTTGACCATATCATTTTAGGGATGATGTGCCGGAGCAGCAGGACCCCGTTCAGGAGATAGGATAGGAAGACGGGGTGGAGCAGAATATCCACTAAGCGACGTCGCAGCAGCAACTGCAGATGTGTGAGGACAGAATTGATTGCTTCCGCTTAAAAGTAGAATGAGAGTATTGATGCATATATTTGAACATGTCATGGGCATATGCCCTCTTTTACTTAAATCTCATCATGGACATTGTATCATGTAATTTATTTATTTAATGTGATTTGTGGACTGATTGCTTCTTTTATTGCTTCTATTACTGTGAATTGTGGTTGGCCTAGATGATGTTGATTAGCCGGCAGGATCGGCGTGTTGGGGTAACGACCATTTGGCGTAATGGTCTCACCGCAAGACGGCGGTTCTGGGCGGTAGGCTCGTAGTTTAAATATAAGACTAGTGTAGTCTAGCGAGCGGTAGGCTCGTAGTTTAAATATAAGACTAGTGTAGTCTAGCGAGCGGTAGGCTCGTAGTTAAATATAAGACTAATGTAGTCTAGCGAGCGGTAGGTTCTGGGCGGTAGGCTCGGGTTATAAGGAAGGACTGGGATAGTCCTGCGAGCGGTAGGCTCGGGTTATAAGGAAGGACTGAGATAGTCCTGCGAGCGGTAGGCTCGGGTTATAAGGATGGACTGAGATAGTCCTGCGAGCGGTGGGCTCGTAGTTTAAAGATAAGACTAGTGTAGTCTAGCGAGCGGTAGGCTCGTAGTTAAATACAAGACTAGTGTAGTCTAGCGAGCGGTAGGCTCGTAGTTTAAATATTAGACTAGTGTAGTCTAGCGAGCGGTAGGCTCGTAGTTTAAATATAAGACTAGTGTAGTCTAGCGAGCGGTAGGCTCGTAGTTTAAATATAAGACTAGTGTAGTCTTGCGAGCGGTAGGCTCGTCGTTTAAATACAAGACTAGTGTAGTCTAGCGAGCGGTAGGCTCGTAGTTTGGATATAAGACTGGTATAGTCTGGCGAGCGGTAGGCTCTACTTTATAAATGTTGGTATAGAATTGCGAGCTGGAGGCTAGGTTGTAAATGGCTAAAACATGTTGCTTGTGTATATGATGTGGTGGGTCTTCGGATCTGTCTTAGTCGTCACACCGACAGCAGTTCCTTGACTCGGCAGTGCTAGTGGTTTTATCGGGGCCAGATTGTCTTACTGCGCGTCCGACAGAACTGATTCTCTAAACCCTGCCTGGCCAATTCAGTTTAGTACGCAGGAGCTCGTGAGTACAGGGTACCGGTATCACAACGTACGTTTGGGCCTAGGTCTGGTAGTGTGACTTACCCACCTAGGTGAGGAGACGCCCGCTCCTCTGCCACCGTTTGACCACGACGGGAGGTGCCCGAGAGGTTAGCTACCTCCGAAAAGTGGTAACTAAAGGTCTATACCTACAGAGTCGTGTGTGTGAGTTGCATGTGTATGAAATAATAATACAAACATTGCATCATTGCATTGCATATCATAGCATAGCATTTCTGCATAAACAGAGACCTCATCATATAAATAAGTATGGGCTCTTTTATACGATGAGTGTATTTCTTGCCAGATCCCTTAGCTTATGTGCCCTTGTGTGCATATAAGTAAAGGTTACTTTCGTAGCTGCTCTTAATTATTATACTTGCTTCTTATAATGCATTGTCGTTACTTATTGCTGTCACACTTTACTCTGCTAGCATAGAATCGTTATCATTTAATGTTCTGTAATTATAAACTCTTGCTAGATTTACCACTTGTCACCTGCTTCTTGAATCACCCCTTGTTTGTCCTCCGCTTCTTTCTCCCGCACGGTGCCTAGGAGTCGCGGGTGGAGGCGGTGAGGAATATACTGAGTCTTTTATACTGACGGTCAGTGGACCATATCATTTTAGGGATGATGTGCCGGAGCAGCAGGACCCCGTTCAGGAGACAGGATAGGAAGACGGGGTGGAGCAGAATATGCACTAAGCATCGTCGCAGCAGCAGCTACAGATGTATGAGGACAGAATTGATTGCTTCCGCTTAAAAGTAGAATGAGAGTATTGATGCATATATTTGAACATGTCATGGGCATATGCCCTCTTTTACTTAAATCTCATCATGGACATTGTATCATGTAATTTATTTATTTAATGTGATTTGTGGACTGGTTGCTTCTTTTATTGCTTTTATTACTGCTTCTATTACTGTGAATTGTGGTTGGCCTGGATGATGTTAATTAGCCGGCAGGATCGGCGTGTTGGGGTGACAACCATTTGGCGTAATGGTCTCACCGCAAGACGGCGTTTCTGGGCGGTAAGATCCGGTTTAAAAGCAAAAAAAAAGAGGGTCTTACATAGATAAACCCATAAATGAACTACTAGAAAAACCTCTAAATGAAACCCTGAAAAACACATACATGAAACCCAGATAAGAGATACATGGAAATCTTAAGAAACAATTGCTAGATAAATCCGCTCCCTACCTTCCCTTCTCTGTTTTATATTTCTGTTTTTTTTCTACAAGATATCAGAGCGAGGTTGAGTTGGTTGGTCGATCTCGCAGGGGGCTTTGTGAAATTTAGATTTCAGCGAGACTATGATGAGAGAGGCCGAAAATGAGGATTCCCCGGTGGCTCGTATGTAGCCGTGAACAAAAAGCCCGATCGGGCCGGCCCGGACCGGGCCCGATCGGGCTTTTTCCTAAATCGGGCCGGGCCGGCCCGGTCCTCCCCTAGAATCGGGCCGGGCCGGGCCGGGCAGGCAGCACATAAGTGCTGCCTGCTCCGGCCCTTCAGGCCGGGCCGGGCAGGACCGGGCCGATCTCGGGCCCGATCTGGGCCGGCCTGAATCTTATCCCAGGCGGGATTAATCCGCCAATTAGGCGGGATTAATCCCGCCGCCTGAAAAAATTCAGGAGGGATTAATCCCGCCTGAATAATTCAGGCGGGATTAATCCCGCCTGAATTTTTTCAGGCGGGTTTTCCCAAGGGAAATCCCAGGGAAATGATTTCCCTTGGGAAATCCCGAACCATCACATCCAGGAGGATGTGATGATTACATCCATCACATCCTCCTGGATGTGATGTTACAAATCCCAGGCGGGATTTTTCAAAATCCCGCCTGGGATTAACTAGCCCGGGGCCGGGCTCAGGCAAAGCCCGGCGCCCGGGCTTTACCCGGCCCGGACCGGGCCGGGTACCGGGCCAGGTAACACCTCCAAACCGGGGCCCTTTCAGGGCCCCGGGTAAGGGCTCGGCCCGGTTCGGTCCTGAACCGGGCCGGGCTTGACCGGGCCTTGACAGGGCCAGGCTCGGGCCGGCCCGTCAGGCCCGGTTTTTTTGTTCACCATTACTCGTATGAGCTTTGTCTCACAATGCCTACCCTGCAAGGTCGCGAGTATGATGTTTTGTATTGTCGAGGAGGTGTTTTTTGGAGTGCAGAATTAAGCAAGACCGTGACGTCAGGGACCGAAAAAAACAGAATATTCCCGGTGGCTCTTATGAGATTTGCCCCACTTCGCCTACCCAACATCGTCTACTCCTTTCAACAAGATCTCATATGAAAATGCAGTTTTTTTTAAAAAATAAATCACAGAATATTAATTAACTTATTTTTATGATTATTTTAAGATCTCATATGTATATGTTACAGTCTGAAAATACACGTGTTAAAAATTGATTTTTTTTAATAAAGTTACAGTTGTAAATTACATACGTTTTTACGACTGTAAATATAACTATAAATACAGTTACAGTTGTAATTTCAACTAAAAATACTGTCCCGCACCATCCCATCAAACGCTACGTGTACAGAAAATTATCTCGAAACAGCCTTTACCTACACAGCCTTTTGCTAAGTCAAATCAGTCACCTTTTGCTAAGCCTCATCATTACATTAAGTACAATACAACATTGGTTTAACAATCGAAAGTTGAAATTGAGATAGGCTTCTTATTTTAACAATTTACGTAATGTTTTATTTGAAGTCACTGTTGTTTTTTGGTTTTTTGAAGCCTATTTAAATCATCTCTTGTATCAGTTTTTGTAGAAGTTGCACGAAACAATGTAATATTTTAAGCTTCTTCCTTACCTTCCCTTCTCTGTTTTATATTTCAATTTTTTGTATTTTTTGTATTTTTTGTATTTTTTGTATTTTTCTGTGTGAAGCATCTCTATTCAAAAGAGCAAAGCATCTACTTTTCAAAAGAGAAAGATAAAGGAGACTAGCCAATATTTTTTTTGTTTAAATTATTATTGTACAACTATAACCAAAACCAGCAGCCACACAGTAAATTTAATAATTTAGAATTAGAATATCAATTTTCTCTCCTAAGCTTGCTCACCTGCATGCCCGCAGGGTCGCTGTGGTAATTACTTCATTTAGAGCAATGCAATGGCTGCATTTAATTACAAGTTCCATATATTTTCTTAATATATTTCATTTATATATGATTAGCATGAGACAAAAAAAATTAAGCATTGAAGTGGATGAAGACGAATATTGCCGGTGACTTGACATTTCTTGAAAAGCAAGTATGAGTGCCACTTTGGTAGAGAATAAAGCTAAAAGATAAATAATATGGAAAAATAAATGGATAACATCTATTTCGTGGTCAAGATTTTATCCAAGTTGATCATATATAGGAGTTTAGTAATTTCATCCATTTATCATATCTTCAAAAAAAAAAAATCATTTTTTAATAAAATCAAAAGAGATCTAAATCATGATCATCCCATCCAATAATGCTGGGCGCATTCATGTGCAGGCTTCAATATAAATTATGGTGAATGGGAGCCCAAGTTTTTCACATTAATTCTCAGTCTTCTTCACAAAGCTCTCGAGTGATCCAGCGATGCCTGGGGGTGGTCACAGCCGAGTGAGTGAGACAGCGAACGGGCTGCCCGGTGGTCGTGGAGATGCGAGCACGAAGGCTAATGGTGAAAGCGGCAACAACGCGATAGGCGGAACTGGAGGAGCTGGAGGCGGGGCTTGGTGGGGATGGATAGAAGGTGGGCCGCCAGGTAGAGGCTGGAATGGAGGTCGTGGAGGGGATGGTGAGCCAGGGTGGGGAAGCTACGGAGGTCGTGGAGGAGATGGTGGGTCAGGCGTAGGTGGTGCCGGAGGGAGGGGGGGTGCAGCTGACATTGGTGGGCAACAGTGGGCAGGATATGGAGGAGGAAGTGCTGGGTGTTGGGGATCGCCTGGAGGTTGGGGTGGCGGGTGGTTGTCCGGGATTGATCAAGGAGGCGGACACAGTGGGGGTGGTGGCCCCAGAGGGTGGTGGGGAGGCAAACGGGAGGATGGATGGGATGGAGGCTGGGGCTGGGGTGGGGGTGGTGGGCGAGGTGGGCATGGAGGTGGAGGGTGGTGGGGTGGTGGTAGTGGCGGCAGTGGTGGCGGTTGGGGAGGTGGAGGTGGTGGCGGCGGCTCTGGTGCAGGATATAGTGGATGGGGACCTAGTGGCCCCTACAACTCCTAAAGCGTCAATCAACCCTGCCTAGGTGCATGTATTTTATGATTTATACTATAAATAGATGAAACTTGTGATATGTATTGTCCTTCTAACCCAGCCCAGTGGCTTTATATGTGGCTTAGTCTGTGTTTGATTTGGCTAACTTGGGGGTAGATGAAGGCGGTTGGAAGAACATAAATAAACCTATCTATTTTGGTTGCCGTTGCATTTGCATATTATATTCAATAAATACCTTGTGGAAGTTTGATGGCCGGGTTTGCTGTGCTATTATGGGAGGTAGAAAAAATAAATAAACATGTCACACTGAATTTATTTTCATCTTTGCCTTATAATTACGTACTACATCTCTATTAGAAAGAATAGTTAACTACTACAGCCTTTTTGAAATTTAGGTGTAGATAATTTCAATTTTAAGAATTTATAGTGCTTAGGAGGAATTATAAGATTAGATTAACACAATGTAGTAACGTGACATTGAAAATTAATATAAAATTAAAATCATATGTACTATATTAACGAAATTCTTCATTTTCTTTAGTTTTCTTTCATTCAAATTTTATGAATATTATTCTCTTAATTACATGGTATACTATAGTAATAAATGTAAATAAAATTTTTAATATATATAAATACAATAACGATTAATTGAAATATTAAAGATATAATTTAAATATATTATTTTAATAAATATATTATTTAATTAAATAATATATTATTTAATTAAAGTGCATTTATATTAGCACCCCACTTATGGATATTAGCATACCATAAAAATACCAAATAACAAGTAAAATTTATGGCTATTAGCACTCCACAAAGCACCAAATAACCTACACATAAATTTTAATACCTGATGGGGATTCATCATGAGCTCTCATTTATGAGAGAACCGGATGGTGGTTACTCCCATAAACCACTCTCCCCATTACTTTAGTGGGAGAGAGTGGGAGGTTAAAGCCGAAACCGCCGTCTCCGCCACCAACCGCCCGAGCAAGACCGCGTACGATTGCCGCATCCACCTCCGCGCGAGGCGGGACCGCACACGGTAGCTCCCGCGGCAAGCGCGGCGCTAGCCGAGCCCCTCTTGGGGTGCGGCTTGCAGCCAAGCCGCACCCCCTTTGGGGTGCGGCCAAGCCCCACCCCCCTTTGGGGTGCGGCCAAGCCGCACCCCCCTTTGGGGTGCGGCTTGGCCGCACCCCCCTTTGGGGTGCGGCTTGGCCGCACCCCCCTTTTGGGGTGCGGCCAAGCCGCACCCCCTTTGGGGTGCGGCCAAGCCGCACCCCCTTTGGGGTGCGGCCAAGCTGCCAAGCCGCACCCTCTCGTGGGGTGCGGCCAAGCCGCACCCCATGAGAGGTGCGGCCGATAGGAGTTGCCCCTCTCCCTCTGGCGCGGCCGCGCCGCGCCCGCCTTTAGGCTTCATCTCCCCTCTCCCGGCTCGTCGTCCGCCTTTCGGGCTCCGGGTTCCGCTCGGAGCTTTCTCACTTTTCTGACTCGGCTCGCTCACTTTTTGTTTTTTCAGTTTCTCACTTTTCAGGAACAGCTTGTCGCATTTCCTCAAAGGGCAGCATGGTCATTTATGAAAAATGGTGATCCGTGGACTCTGAACCGAAAAATATGATTCGTCCTCCCAGGTGGTTACGGTGGTTACAACGGCAAAATTACCGGGCTACCCCCGGCCAAAGCTATAAAAGGACCTCCTAGGCTTCATTTGAGGGGATCCCGCCTTGATGACCAGAGAGAGCTCCTTGAAGATTTCCACGGATTTCTTCTTCAGCGATTGAAGATCTCCTTCGTGGACTTGAAGTTTTCCTTCGTCCCGAAAGGCGACTCGGCAGTCTCACTTTCGTTCTCACGAAAGCGGACAAGGCATTCTCACTTTCGTTCTCACGAAAGCGGACAAGGCATTCTCACTTTCGTTCTTTACTGTGCTCAGAAGGAAAAGACTTAGTTTTTCCGAGAGGTGGCCTGTCACCCTCGGAACGTTCTCTCTCTCTCTCTCTCTAATATTGTAACGAGCGGCGGCCTGTCGCGCTCGACTTCTAAATCTCAAATTGTAACCCCCCAGAAGATAGTGGAAGTTTGGTCGGCACAGCTCCGACCACGTGGTTTTTTACCCTTTCCGGGTTTTCCACGCTAAAAAGTCCCAGTGTAATCAACGAATCTTAAATTGACTGTTTGCGCGCTTGGTTCGCTCCCGAGCTAAGGTGGTTCAAGTAAACCGGTCTACCAAGAGTCCTAAGCTACCCGCAACAGTTTGGCGCCGTCTGTGGGAACATTCCCAGAACTCTTTGAAGGCCAACCGCAATGGCAAGGCAGAGTGCTTGCACTACTGAAGGATCAATGCCGGAAGGACGCATTGACCCAGCTCCCTCCCACTCGCTCATCAATGCGTCTCTCGCAGAAGAGGCAGTGCTTATGCCTGCGACGGTCCTGGAAGGTCGCATTCGGCAAATGGAAGAGCAACAAGCCGAGATGCTAACTCTCGTAAGAAACCTAGGGGCACCTCGAGTTCCCAATCAACCTCCAGCATCAAATGCTCCGCCACCCCCAGTTCCGAATCATGCTCCGGTCGAGGGAGCCATTCAGGAAGATGGAGTCTCTGAAGATTTCTCTGACGCTGCAAGCTCCGCACAACCTGCTCCCCCGGTCAGAGGACCGGAGGCTGACCCTCATCACCCCCGCCAAGGAAGAGTTGCTCCCGTCCGAACAGTGGAAAGGACCACGCGAGAGGAAATACGCGACATGATAGAAGAAGAGTACGCCCAAGCAGGACGACGCGCAACTCTCGCCCGCCGTCCCGCACACCGCGGCTCCCCCCTATCGCCTCAAGTATTGGCTCATCCAATTCCGAACGGCTTCAAGCTTCTCCACATCGAAACGTTCGATGGAACGGACGACCCCCTGGAACATGTCAATCACTTCTCCACCATCATGAGGATTTACAGCGCTCCCGATCAACTCCTTTGTCAAGTGTTCCCAGCAACCTTGAAGGGACAAGCACGCACTTGGTTCCACTCCCTGCGAGATGGGGCCATCAACAACTTCGCAGAAATGGCGCAGCAGTTCGTGGACCAGTTCATCGCCAATCGTAGGATTGTTCGAGATCCCTCCCATCTCTCGGGAATCCGCCAGAACGACGGAGAAACTCTGAAGGATTTTTTCCGACGCTTCACCTCTGAGGCTCGGCAGATCCCGGGAGTCGACCCCGAGCTTTTGCAAGGAGTCTTCCTTGGAGGTCTCCGTCCAAGTGGCTTTTACTCAGCTCTAATGAGAGAAACCGTACCAAGCTATCCTGACCTCGTTCAGCGAGTCGAGGCCCAGATAGCAGCAGATGAGGCAATTGAAGCAAACCGCCGGCAGTTCGAGGGGAGCTCAAAGAAGAAGAAAGAGGAGTTGTCGCTGCAGACAATTCCCAACAAGAACAACAAGCATCACGACAATCCCATGCGAGACCGAAGATCTCGCCAGCATCAAGACTACACTCCCCTGAACACAACCAAGACTAACGTTCTCCTCGCCATCCGCGATCATCCCTCTCTCTAGAGGCCTAGGGCTCTTGCACCAAATTCTGGGGACCAATCCAAATACTGCGACTACCATCGAGGTCGCGGGCACAAAATAGAAGATTGTTCGCGACTGAGCGCAGAAATCGAACGATTCGTACGTCGGGGACTCCTTGAAAAATTTCTCCAAACCAAGGATCCTGAATCAATAAGTCAAGAATGATCCAGCAGGGGAGCAATCCCCAGAGCGACAGTCCCGAAGAATAGCCTGTTCTACGCCTGACGTATTTACTTGTATCTTATGTTTTCAGCATCCATGTAACAAATAGGTGTTATGTAATTTATTACTTTTTATCATGCGCCCAAACCGCAAGCGTCATTTTCAATTGTACTGTTTCTCCCAAAACAGAGTGTTCAGATCGTCCTAAATGGACTTTGACCTCTCCCAGAATAGAGTGTTCAGATCGTCCTAAATGGACTTTGACCTCTCCTAGAACAGAGTGTTCAGATTGTCCGACAAAGGACTCTGCCCTCTCCCAGAACAGAGTGTTCAGATTGTCCGACAATGGACTTTGACCTCTCCCAGAACAGAGTGTTCAGATTGTCCGACAAAGGACTTTGCCCTCTCCCAGAACAGAGTGTTCAGATTGTCGGACAACGGACTTTGACCTCTCCCAGAATAGAGTGTTCAGATTGTCCGACAAAGGACTCTGCCCTCTCCCAGAACAGAGTGTTCAGATTATCCGACAACGGACTTTGACCTCTCCCAGAACAGAGTGTTCAGATTGTCCTACAAATGACTCTGCCCTCTCCCAGAACAGAGTGTTCAGATTGCCCGACAACGAACTTTGACCTCTCCCAGAACAAAGTGTTCAGATTGTCCGACAAAGGACTCTGCCCTCTCCCAGAACAGAGTGTTCAGATTGTCCGACAACGGACTTTGACCTCTCCCAGAACAGAGTGTTCAGATTGTCCGACAATGGACTTTGACCTCTCCCAGAACAGAGTGTTCAGATTTTCCGACAAAGGACTCTGCCCTCTCCCAGAACAGAGTGTTCAGATTGTCCGACAATGGACTTCGACCTCTCCCAGAACAGAGTGTTCAGATTGTCCGACAAAGGACTCTGCCCTCTCCCAGAACAGAGTGTTCAGATTGTCCGACAAAGGACTCTGCCCTCTCCCAGAACAGAGTGTTCAGATTGTCCGACAAAGGACTCTGCCCTCTCCCAGAACAGAGTGTTCAGATTGTCCGACAAAGAACTTTGACCTCTCCCACAACAGAGTGTTCAGATTGTCCGACAAAGGACTGTGACCTCTCCCAGAACGGAGTGTTCAGATTGTCCGACAAAGGATTCTGCCCTCTCCCAGAACAGAGTATTCAAATTGTCCGATAAAGGACTTTGACCTCTCCTAGAACAGAATACTCGGATCGTCCAACAAGGGACTCTGACCTTTACCAGAACAAAGCACTTGTATATGCCATACAAAAATGACAAGCTCGATCTTCAACACAACCACTGGGCAGCAAGCCCACAACGTAACCGTTAAAGGCGAGATAGAAATCTCTTCCACAACTAGAGCCAAGCGATGACTTCCGGCACGTCACACGAAGATGACAGTAATCCAAATTGCCGCAAAGGAAAATCAAAACCTCCGAACTCCTCCGCGTAGTAAGTCGGACTCCGATGGTTTGGGGGGCTTATGATGGGGATTCATCACGAGCTCTCATTTATGAGAGAACCGGATGGTGGTTACTCCCATAAACCACTCTCCTCATTACTTTAGTGGGAGAGAGTTGGAGGTTAAAGCCGAAACCACTGTCTCCGCCACCAACCGCCCGAGCAAGACCACGTACGATCGCCGCATCCACCTCCGCGCGAGGCGGGACCGCGCACGGTAGCGCCCGCGGAAAGCGCGGCGCTACCGCCCGGCGCTACCGCGCAGTAGCGCGCGCGGTAGCGTCGAGCCCCTCTTGGGTTGCGGCTTGCGGCCAAGCTGCACCCCATGTGGGGTGTGTTGTTTATAGGGTGTCTACTAAATCACCTAGAGGGGGGTGAATAGGTTTTTCTTGGAGTAATATCCCCCTTTTGGTTTTTCTTTCTTACTGGTTAATAGATCTATGAAATAAAGAACAAACCACAAAAAGCACACAACGATCTATAGAGGTTCCTCAAGACCGGGTGTCTTGAGTAGTCCTCTCTCCCACTGCGCCTACCGAGCGATCCGCTAGGCTCGGCAAACTCCGCCAAAATCTTCAGGCCCTCAAGCCTTACAACACCTACCCGCAAGTCCCAACAGCCTAGGCCCTCAAGCCCCTACTGCCCCCGAGCCCGCAAGCTCGACACTCAGGCCCTCAAGCCTACACCACGGACCCGCAAGTCCCAACAGCCTAGGCCCTCAAGCCCTTACTGCCCCCGAGCCCACAAGCTCGACAAATCCCACCCGCGAGTGCACTGCCCTGGCCCTCAAGCCTCACAGCTCTCCAACCCTCAAGCTAGACAATATGGCCCGCAAGCCTTACAAGAGATTACAGATATAAACTGTTTCTTTTGCCTGATGTTGATCGGCAACCTTAGCCTGATGATGATCGGCTTCTTACGGTTGAAGAGGACGCTTTAGATTTGATCTTTACGGCTCAGCTCCTTCTTCAATCTTTCTTAGCCGGAAGTGGATTGGCTTCTTAGCAGTCGGTGAGGATGACTGCTTATTGAGAACTACTTCTTCTTCTCCGCAAGAAATGTACTGTTCTATTGAGCGGCGGGATACTTTTTCCAGTTCTTTCTTGCACGCTTTGTTCTTTCTCTTTCCTAGGGCAACACTGTTCCCTTTTATAGGACGGACAAGCCGTATAACGGTCATATTCACTTTCCTTTCCTATCAGACGCCCATCCATCATAGCAGGCGCTGATTGGACAATCAGGCGGCGGCATTAATTGCTGACAGCGCGTCCGCAAGATTTGAATTCTGTCTTGAAGATATCTGCATCATTACGACGTCAAGCTGTCTCTGACTTTGTCGTCGCTATCTTCCTTCTGCCACTGATGGAGATATCTCGACGATACAAGATATCTTCTTTCTTCAGCCGCTGACGCTGGTATCTCGTCGATAAAAGATATCTCAGCGGTTCTGCATGTTCGACGATCTGCTACCTCTGTCAATGTCGTAGTGATCTTCCTTCTTGCAGCATGTCGTCGTGATCTTATTGTTTTCTCGACGATATGCCTTCTTCATGTCGATATCCAACTTCATCAGTCAACCTTAGCCTTGTCAGCGACAACCCTTCTTTACGACGATATCTACTCTTCTTGATAGTATGCCCACTTTGTTAATGTCGACGATACTTCATCTTCTCAGCGATTGCTGCTATGCCTGTCATTACGACGACAAGCACACTTTGTCGACGATATCGCCTGTTCTTCTCGACGATATAGTATAAAGTACATGACATATTGTCGATTCCTGCAAGCATGAACTAGATGGTATGTCAAATACAAAGTGAAGTATTCTTGACATGATGACTTCTTCAAATCAGGAATCATGTGGGCACGATTCCCAACAATCTCCCCCTATTTAAAGAAGTCAGAATCTCATTTCAAGACTACTTCACATGACAAAAAAATAACATAATCTTAACAGAAGGTGTGTTAAGATATAACTTATCTTTGAGCTAGTTCCCCCTTGATTTGCTCCCCCTGTCTTTAGGGAATACTTTGAGTACATCAATTTTGTAGCTCCCCCTTGATTTGATGTCTCTTCTTTGAGCACTCTTTCTCCCCCTTTCTGACTTCTTGCCTTCATTCAAAGCTTTCAAGTATTCTTGACCTAGTTGCTCCAAGAGATGCTTTACCTATTTTCCTGCATTCTGCAAAGTTTGCATCTGAAATCTAGTATAAGCATTTATGTGATTGTATGGCATTTTGGCTGGCAGACACCCAAAGTGTAGGGCCCCTTATTAGCAAGCACAGGCAGATTGCACAATAAGAAATAATGCGACACTGTATTCCCAGGCATATGCCTTATACTCATTTATATATTAACGTTTGTGTAAATATTTTGTTCATCTATGGCTATACTTAAGAACTAGTTGTAACTAGAGGCTTCCTTGAGTCTTGCTGCAAGATGCTTTTTGCGCTTCCTTCTTCTTTTGCCTTTTGTAGAAGTGTATTGGTCTTGGTATTCTTTTTGGTGGCGGAGGAGGTCCATCAGGAAATGCCATCTTGTGAAGCTTCCTTGCTTCCATCTCATTCTGGTGTCGACCTCATTCTGCGGAGGAGTAGGCTCTTCTAGGACTAACTTGAAGATGTCCGAACGCCAACCACGATTCTGTGATGATTTCCCTCGAACGGGGACTCCACTTACCAGCTTCAGGGTCCAGCCCAACTTCATTTAACCTTTTCCGCCGATACTCCGCACTAGAAGCTCTTCTTCTCTTCTTGGTCGACGTGGACTCGTCCGAATTTCCTCCATAAGCGTTAGAGTCAGAGCTGATTGAGGGTTCAGTGAATGCGTTTTTACAAGGGATCACTTGCAGCGCTTCTTTTACTTGATTGCTTACCCATATAGCTTGGTGTGAGCCGGCATGTATATTTTTCTTACCCTCCTCCTCGATTGTCTCCTTAACATTATCCTTCATCTCCTGGATGTTCTCAGATACTGAGTTTTGCAACTCAACCAGTTGTTGCTGAGCTATCTGATTTCCTGCATCAACAAAGTCTCTAACTTCTAACAGGCGGGTACTCATATTATGCTCATGGGCAGTGATCCTGTTCAGAATCAGACCCGTGAAGTGGGCATTTTGAGTGGTGAGATTCAGGACATCCTTCTTTATGGATTCCAACTCCGCCTTGGTCTCATTCCTAAACTCACTTATGGTCTTCTGCATGAAGTTTTCCATTTGCTCTTTGTGAACAGCGAGAAGAGTAGAGATGCAGTGGTAGAGTGAGTCACTTTGAGCTAAGGATTTGCCTGGTCCAGGGGTGCCTCTTTCCTTCTCCATGTGGTCGGAGACAAGGAAGGAGTCGATAGCCAGGTTTCTAGGGAGTTGTTCTACTTATAGTGAGGGAAGGTGAGGAGTCGTTCGGTACCCGTGCCTATTTGAACTTATCGATGAGCTGACGGAGATTGTGTCAGAAGGTTCTGATTTACCAATTTACTAAGGATTTAATTAATTGCCCTCGATCTTTATACACCATCTCCTTGATGCGATAGATGTTATGCCGTCAAGACATATTGCCATGTCATGATTTCTTGTGCTTGTTAGTCTTAAACAAACTTCGTCCCTTCCTAGGTGGCTTTCAAAAGAATGGTGAATGAATCTGCTGTCTCTAGCACAGAACAACAACTTGTCCAAAGCCTCAAATATAGGCTTTTGGACTACCTGCAAGGTGAGTTTACATACCCTTAGGGACCCAAGTGGTCTTGGGTCCTGCGATATTGTTAGCTTTAAAAATCACAGCTCCAGGATATGTATGATGATAATGATTAGCCTTCGTTACCCTTGGAGTGTTCGGATTATGCCAACAGTCAATTGCAAAATGACCCGTCATGCCACAGCACCAACAATCAAATTTATTGTATCTTGTCCTGTTGTGATAGGCAGGCATATGATTCTTTTGTGGCCAGTTGGACGTGTACTTGTGGGAGACAGAGTTGTATTGGTTAGAAATATAACTCTCTCCGTTCATATTTCTTCTTTTGAATCCAGTCCTTTGTTGCGGTTCCTTCTTCCTCCTGTGTCCACTGAGCTCCTATTTTCCCGTGTCTTCCTTTCTGAGATGTACCTTGGAAGTGGTAGGTGGCATCTTTCTCAGATTGACCTTTGTCACCCATAGTGGACCTAAACCACTCTCTTGATGGAAGTTGTGCTCCCCTCTTGGAGTAGAGCAGCAGCCGTTGATGGGCTTAGTGGAGCTTGTTGATGGGTTTCCTTTGAAAGAGAATTTGTTTTCTATATTTTTAACCCTTGGTTTCAGGGGGGCAGTCAGGTCTCTATCCTTTTTTAGAAAAACAATCGCTTTGGTGAGGGAGTAGCATATCTCCCTGCTATCTTCTAAGGCTTTCAGAGTTTTTCCAAACTTACTTATGAGGTCCAGGTTGGAGCTGGCGTTGAAGTCCTTCTTGAGTTGGCAGAACTCTGCATTTTGCAGTGTAAGTTTCTCTGCCTTATCCAAGAGATCAAGGTTTGTTGCTTGAAGAATGTAGATTTCATCAGCTTGTTTTTTGCAAAGTTCTCTGCTCCTTCTTAAATCTTCTATAAGGTCCTCATAACTTCCTGAGAGGCTTGTTTCCAAATCTGAATCGGTGTTTGACAGAGGAGCTCTTATTCCACCTTGTTCAGAAATGAATTCATTCTGAACTTCTTCGTTTGATTCAGATAGGACAGCTAGTCCAAACTGAATCTCCTCCTCTGTATCTGAAGTGCCTGAGTCACTATCACTCAGGGTTTTACTTTTCCTTTCAGCTTCAGTTCTTTTGGCTTCTGGTGATCCTTCCATGAGAGTTGCTATTGACTCCCACATTTCCTTGGATGTAGTGCAGTGTGCAATTTGATCCAAGGTAGGAGTATCAACTGCACTTGCAATGATGTCTTTGGCCCTTTTGTCTAAGTTGACTAAGATGATCTCATCTCCAGTCATTTTCTTGGGCAAGGACTTGTGGAGGTTTGGCCCTTCTTGTACGATTCGAAACATTCTTGGATCTAGAGCTTCCATGAATATTCTAGCTCTTATTCTCCATAAGCTATAATTTTCCTCAGAGCATGCAGCTATTTTTGATTCCATAGTCATGATCCTTAGACACCCGCTGGCAGATCTGTTCAAGCTGTTAAGCTTTGTTTGAATAACCTCGCTCTGATACCACTTGTTGTTTATAGGGTGTCTACTAAATCACCTAGAGGGGGGGGGGGGGGGGGGGGGGTGAATAGGTTTTTCTTGGAGTAATATCCCCCTTTAGGTTTTTCTTTCTTTCTGGTTAATAGATCTATGAAATAAAGAACAAACCACAGAAAGCACACAACGATCTATAGAGGTTCCTCAAGACCGGGTGTCTTGAGTAGTCCTCTCTCCCTCTGCACCTACCCAGCGATCCGCTAGGCTCGGCAAACTCCGCAAAAATCTTCAGGCCCTCAAGCCTTACAATACGAACCCGCAAGTCCCAACAGCCTAGGCCCTCAAGCCCCTACTGCCCCCGAGCCGCAAGCTCGACACTCAGGCCCTCAATCCCTACACCACTGACCCGCAAGTCCCAACAGCCTAGGCCCTCAAGCCCCTACTGCCCCCGAGCCCGCAAGCTCGACAAATCGCACCCGCGAGTGCACTGCCCTGGCCCTCAAGCCTCACAGCTCTCCATCCCTCAAGCTAGACAATATGGCCCGCAAGCCTTACAAGAGATTACAGATATAAACGATTTCTTCTACCTGATGTTGATCAGCAACCTTAGCCTGATGATGATCGGCTTCTTACGGTTGAAGAGGACGCTTTAGATTTGATCTTTACGGCTCAACTCCTTCTTCAATCTTTCTTAGTCGGAAGTGGATTGGCTACTTAGCAGTCGGTGAGGATGACTACTTCTTGAGAACTACTTCTTCTTCTCCGCAAGAAATGTACTGTTCTATTGAGCGGCTGGATACTTTTTCCAGTTCTTTCTTGCACGCTTTGTTCTCTCTCTCTTTCCTAGGGCAACACTATTCTCTTTTATAGGATGGACAAGCCGTATAACGGTCATATTCACTTTCCTTTCCTGTCAGACGCCCATCCATCATAGCAGGCGCTGATTGGACAATCAGGCGGCGGCATTAATTGCTGACAGCGCGTCCGCAAGATTTGAATTCTGTCTTGAAGATATCTGCATCATTACGACGTCAAGCTGTCTCTGACTTTGTCGTCGCGATCTTCCTTCTGCCACTGATGGAGATATCTCGACGATACAAGATATCTTCTTTCTTCAGCCGCTGATGCCGGTATCTCGCCGATAAAAGATATCTCAGCGGTTCTGCATGTTCGACGATCTGCTACCTCTGTCAGTGTCGTAGTGATCTTCCTTCTTGCAGCATGTCGTCGTGATCTCATTGTTTTCTCGACGATATGCCTTCTTCATGTCGATATCCAACTTCATTAGTCAACCTTAGCCTTGTCAGCGACAACCCTTCTTTACGACGATATCTACTCTTCTTGATAGTATGCCCACTTTGTTAATGTCGATGATACTTCATCTTCTCAGCGATTGCTGCTCTGCCTATCATTACGACGACAAGCACACTTTGTCGACGATATCGCCTGTTCTTCTCGACGATATAGTATAAAGTACATGACATATTGTCGATTCCTACAAGCATGAATTAGATGGTATGTCAAATACAAAGTGAAGTATTCTTGACAAGATGACATCTTCAAATCAGAAATCATGTGGGCACGATTCCCCACAGGGTGCGGCACCCCCTTTTGGGGTGCGGCCAAGCCGCACCCCCTTTGGGGTGCGGTCAAGCTGCACCCCATGGGGGGTGCGGCCAAGCCGCACCCCCTTGGGGTGCGGTCAAGCGGCCAAGCGGCCAAGCCGCACCACATGAGAGGTGCGACCGAGCGGAGTTGCCCATCTCCCTCGGGCGCGGCCGCGCCGCGCCCGCCTTTAGGCTTCATCTCTCCTCTCCCGGCTCGTCGTCCGCCTTTCGGGCTCCGGGCTCCGCTCGGAGCTTTCTCACTTTTCCGACTCGGCTCGCTCACTTTTTGTCTTTTCAGTTTCTCACTTTTCAGGAACAGCTTGTCGCCTTTCCTCAAAGGGCAGCATGGTCATTTACGAAAAATGGTGATCCGTGGGCTCTGAACCGAAAAATATGATTCGTCCTCCCAGGTGGTTACGGTGGTTACAACGGCAAAATTACCGGGCTACCCCCGGCCAAAGCTATAAAAGGACCCCCTAGACTTCATTTGAGGGGATCCCGCCTTGATGATCAGAGAGAGCTTCTTGAAGATTTCCACGGATTTCTCCTTCAGCGCTTGAAGATCTCCTTCGTGGACTTGAAGTTTTCCTTCGTCCCGAAAGGCGACTCGGCAGTCTCACTTTCGTTCTCACGAAAGCGGACAAGGCATTCTCACTTTCGTTCTCACGAAAGCGGACAGAGCATTCTCACTTTCGTTCTCACGAAAGCGGACAAGGCATTCTCACTTTCGTTCTTTACTGTGCTCAGAAGGAAAAGACTTAGTTTTTCCGAGAGGTGGTCTGTCACCCTCGGAACGTTCTCTCTCTCTCTCTCTCTTTAATATTGTAACGAGCGGCGGCCTGTCGCGCTCGACTTCTAAATCTCAAATTGTAACCCCCCAGAAGATAGTGGAAGTTTGGTCGGCACAGCTCCGGCCACGTGGTTTTTTACTCTTTCCGGTTTTCCACGCTAAAAAGTCTCAGTGTAATCAACGAATCTTAAATTGACTGTTTGCGCGCTTGGTTCGCTCCCGAGCTAAGGTGGTTCAAATAAACCGGTCTACCAAGCTCCCTAAGCGACCCGCAACAATACCCTACTCGTATACTCTCATCCCAACACTAACCAGTGACTCCCACACCCATGCTCCACGGTCACTGCTCATCCCTATCGCTCCTGACATTACTTTCATCGCCGACATCGCGTCCTGCCATCATCCGGAGGAGGCTGTTTTATAGGCCCAAACAAGAACCCATCTCCACAAACTGATGCAAATGATGAAATCTAACCGTTAATTTTTAGAAGAAGAGAATAACCTTGATTTACTAGAGTTCATAACCGAGATTTTGATGGGAGGACAACACGGAGATTCTTCCTGGAAGTAGATGTTATTTTTTATTTCTCCCACTTATAAGATCGGAGAAAAGGTACCTATAATAATAAAATAATAATTTAATCATACAATATAATTATCTCTCAAAGATACAAATATGAAATTCCAAGAGTGGGATCGGGAAGGTGGTTGAAAATCAAAATAATTTGCCTCTAATTCAATCTTCAAGCCATTTGGATCACTCTGTTGCCGCAAATGAATTCTTCCTTTCGGCATGACATGACACATATCTTGTTATTATTATTATTTCTCATGAGATAAATAACAATGCCCAAACAGTCCAAAAGTTTTACTATATTTTAAACTAGGGGTGCGCATTGTGCGATAGTAGTCTGATCATCATCAGAGCATTGTATTTTGTGGTTTGAAAAGAATGAAAAAAATGTTATTTTTTTTGGCGGTGTGTTAATAGTCAATTGGTGTGAAAATAAATTTTTTTGAGGTGCTAATATAATATAATGGGTGATGGGGTCAAGCTCATTAAATAGGAGGTCCCCGCATATGAAAGGTCCAAAAAATAAGGAAACACAATATTCGTTGAATCCTCCCCGCAAGGAAAGCTGCGCCCCGCATGCACGATCGGCGCACCGGATCTCGCAAGCAGGCCGCGATCCCCGCGCAGCCCCTCACGCTCGCGGCCGGCCATGCAAGGATCGGCCGCCGGCCGCCGGCCAAGGCCGCCCACCCCGGCCAGGGCCGCCCGCCCCGGCCAAGGCCGCCCGCCCCGGCCAAGGCCGCCCGCCCCGGCCAAAGTGCGGCCGCCTAGGGCGCCGCTGCCCAAGGCTCTGCCGGCCTTGGGTGCGGCCACCCAAGGCCCCCGCCCCGGCCTAGGGCCCGGTCTCCCTAGGCAGCGCCCGCCTAGGGTGCCACCGCCCTAGGCCTCCTAGGACGCCACCACCCTAGGGCGCGACCGCCTAGGGCGCCGCCGCCCGAGGTCGCAACGGCCTTGGAGAGGCCACCCAAGGCCGCCGCACCATCCTAGGGCCCGGTCGCCCTAGCCCGCGGCCGCCTAGGACGCCACCGCCCCAGGCCGCACCAGCCTTGGGGGAGGCCTCCCTAGGCTGTGACCGACTTGGGCACCGCCGCCCAAGGCCGCACCGGCCTTGGGCGAGGCCTCCCTAGGTCATGGCCGCCTAGGGCGCCGCCGCCCAAGGCCGCGCCGGCCTTGGGCCAGGCAGCCCTAGGCCGGGCCGACTGCCCTCCATCCCGACCGTCGTCTTGGCCAGGGGCCGCACTCCATCTCTTTCTTCCGGCTATGTTCGTTTAGGGTTTGGGGGTAGGGCCGTCATTTCCGGGAATTTAGCGATCCGCGTGATAGGATCCGTGCGATCCTATTGACCGGTCCGATAATTTGCCGGTATAATAACATCCCTATTCCTTCTAACCCCCCCCCCCCCCCCCCCCCCCCCCCTTGTGCTATAGTTAAGACTTTGGTAGTGACCAGGGGTCATGAGATGACCATAGACTAGGTTGAACCTAGGTAAATTGCTAGGAGCACCCCAAAGTTGCTTAAGGTCAACATAGGTCAATTCAACCCTAATTGGCTCAATTAGGCTACTCATGGTCAAATTGACTCTACCCTTGGCCTTATGATGTCATAGGGGACCCAATAGATCCAAAAGCCCATCATGGGGCCACCAATTTGACCAAAGTCAAACCTAGGCCAAATTTGGTTAAACCCACTCCATTTGGATAAATTTGCCCAATTGGGGCTCCACCATTACTCAACCAACTTTAGTTGGTGTTAAGGGACCCAAGACACACCCCTAGGACCAGTCAACCTATCATTTAACCAAGTCAACACCTCATGTCAACCTTGGTCAACACCTCATAAGTATAATAGAAGTATACGGGGCATATTATGTAGTATGAGATGCATAATATGTGTCTGTATATGGATCCTCATAGGTGACAACATGCGGCTGTTATGTAGTATGGGATGCATAACGTAGGTCGCATGTGTGTCCATTAGATTTTCTTTTTCATTACATGCGATAATATGTAGTATGAGATGCATAAGATCACATGTGTACGCCATTCATAGCATGCATTATGGTCTTTCTTAGACTGCATAACACTGCATATAAAACATAACATTGCATAAGCACACGTGCCAAGCTGGAGATCTACATGATGACACATGTACACTCATGATTTCAAAAGTAAGGTGCTAAGCATATATGCATAAGTGAGAGGTGCACGAGGGCTATGGGATGATATACCATCCCGAGTGTAGCGAAATATCATGTACAAAACTTTTCCCAGAGAGAAAGCAGTAGCAAAAGCTAGTATTTGTATGTCTTCTCTTCCTGGAGGTTTGAGTCCAGTCTTAGCAGGCTGTTTGTTCTTGTCTTCCCTAGATATGGCTCCAAAGCTCCAGTCTGCGAAACCAGTTCCCAAGTCTGAGGGCGAGACACTATGTGCGCATAGTGAAGTGATGATTGAAGAGCAGTGTCTGAATAACGAGACATGAGCGTGACAGTTGGTCGCGATGCAGGAGCAGATGCAGGTGTTGTTGACTGCCACTCATCGACAGCAACCCGTGGTGAGTCAGTCGGTGCCTGTCTGTCCTGCACCCCTGGTTCCCCCTATAGCATTGCCGCAAGAAATGAACTTTATTTCGCACTTCCAGAGGCTAGGACCCCCGACTTATGATGGGCAGACTTTATGGCACTTGATGACTGGATCTTGGCAATGGAGGAGATGTTCTCGTATTCTAGCGTATCAAACTATCAGTGGACCATAGAGTGATGATTGCTGCCTTTCAGCTGAAGGGTTTGGCAAAGAGTTGGTGGATCAGGGAGAAGGAAGCGCTTGTATAAGCAATTGAGAATGCCAAGAATAGAGGGAAGGAATTAAGAAAGGAGAAGAGAAAAGCGGGCGATGGAGGCAGCCTCGCTCCAAGTAAGAAGGGCAAGGTGGTGTGCAGTTTCTGCGGTCGTGTGGGTCACCCCTTTGAAAAGTGTTTCAGGAGGCAAGGCGCGCAGGAGCAGCAACAGGTGATGGATCTTCAAGGTGCCCCGAAGAAGCTCCATTTTTGCACCTTTTGCAATCAGGCGGGGCATGACGCTGCCTAGTGTTGGAAGAAAGATAAGGCATGTGGGTACTGAGGGCAGAAGGGTCATGATGCGACTCGATGCTGTTTGAAGGATAGGTCGTGTTTTCAGTGCGGGCAAAGGGGATACGTGATGTCCAAGTGTCCGCAGCTCCAGATGGCCGGCCAACAGCTTGCACTCCCAGCTGTGGCACCGACACCGCCTCAGCAATAACAGTTGGATCGAGGGAAGGTAAAGTTGAATGCAGTGACGAAGGAAGAAGCGCAGTGCTCAAACCAGGTTATATCAGGTTCGTCCTCGTTCTCGTTGTAGTCCAATATTTGTGTGGTAATTTAGTCGCTATATAAATGCTTTATCCTTGTCATGTCATTTGTCTATAATGTTTTGTTAGCCGAGTTTAAGGTCTGAGATTGTTGGGCGCATGTTCTTTTTGACTCGGGTGCCACTCACTCCTTCGTGGCTAAGAAGTTTGTTGATCGGCATCACTGGGCTTTGGAGCGTGTTGGTGATCCGTTTTGCGTTAAGTACCCGTCCGATGATTCAGTGGTGTCAGACCAGTGTATAGGGCAGTGTCCGATTATTTTGGAGGGATATTTGGCCTATGCAGACTTGAGGGTGATAGATTTGGAGGATTTTGACGTGATTTTGGGCATGGATTGGCTACCCCAATACGATGCTGGGATCTAGTGCAGAGATAAGCGTCTAGATTTCCTGATGGATGATGGCCTGCCCAGGAGTGTATTTGGCTTTCCACGTCAAACTTCCTCGGTTATGTCCGTTGTTTGTGCCAAGGCTTTTGCGGAGTTTGGTGACCATGTTTGCTTGGTTTCTGCTTTGTTTGCATCTTGCACATCGTCACCTTGTGTTGAGGACATACCTATGGTACGGGAGTACCCAGATGTTCTTCCCGACAACCTTCCTGGTCTCCCTCCTGAGCGAGAAATAGAGTTCGTGATAGATATGGAGACTGGGACTCGTCCTATTGCAAAGACACCCTATCGTATGGCGCCGCGAGAATTAGAGGAGATGTGTACTCAGTTGGATGAGCTGCTGCAGTTTAGTTTTATTAGGCCGACTTCGTCGCCTTGGGGTGCGCCAGTTTTGTTTGTGAAAAAGAAGGAAGGTACGATGAGGCTTTGCATTGATTATAGGGAATTGAACAAGGTTACGATTAAGAACAGATATCCGTTGCCGCGGATTGATTATCTGTTCGATCAGTTGCAGGGTAGCTGCGTATTCTCGAAGTTTGATCTTCGGTCCGGTTATCATAAGTTGAGGATCCGAGACTCTGATGTTCCACGAACTGCTTTACGGTCGCATTATGGGCATTTTGAATTGCTGGTGATGTCTTTTGGGCTGACGAATGCGCCCTCTGTTTTTATGGATTTGATGAACAGAGTTTTTCGAGACTATCTGGACCAGTTCATGGTAGTTTTTATAGATGATGTGTTAGTCTATTCGTCAAGCGAAGAGGAGCATGCTTGACATTTGCGCTTGGTGATGTCTACCTTGAGAGCACACAGGTTGTATGCCAAGCTGAGCAAATGTGAGTTTTGGCTTTCGCAAGTTTTCTTCTTGGGTCATGTGGTGAGCAAGGATGGCATTTCGTGGACGCAGCAAAGGTTGCAGCTGTTTTGGATTGGAAAAGACTGACATCGCCTAAGGAAATCCGGAGTTTTTTAGGATTGGCAGACTATTATCCAAGGTTTGTGGAAAGATTCTCAGGAATTTCTGCGCCTCTGACTAGGTTGACGCAGAAAGGAGCAACTTTTGATTGGAGCGAGCAGTGCGAGGAGGCTTTTTAGGAGCTAAAGAGAAGATTGTGTTCCGCCCCATTTTTGGCTCTCCCAGTTGAGGGAGTAGAATTTCAGGTTTATGTTGAAGCTTCGCGGACAGGCCTTGGTTGCGTCCTCATGCAAGAAGGCAAGGTGATCGCGTATGGGTCGAGGCAGCTAAAAGTTCTTGAAAGGAACTACCCGAAGCATGATTTGGAGTTCGCTGTGGTACTTATGCCTTAAAGCTGGGGAGGCATCTTTTATATGGGGTGTCGTGCAAGATCTACTCGGATCATAAGAGTTTGATTTATGTGTTTTCTCCGAGATAATTGAACTTGCGCCAGCATCGGTGGATGGAGAACGTGGCAGATTATAATGTAGATATCCTGTATCACCCGAGCAAGGCGAATGTAATGGCGGATGCCCTATGTCGAAAGTCGGTTTCTGTTTTCAGACTCTCCGTGCATTCTCTGGTGGAGGAGTTCCTTTCGATGAGTATTGCGGTGAAACCCAAGGGTGGACCGTCTTGTATGGAAGTTGAAGAACCTTCTTGGATTACTCTGGCGAAGTCGCATCAGAAGGATGATCCGGATTTGAAGCACCTATGAGGTAGAGCAGAGAGGGGTGAGTTGCCAGATTTCTCGATCGATGGTGAGGGTACCTTGAGGTACTGTGGCAGGCTTTGCATTCCCGCTATGGAGGAGATTCGAGTGAAGATTTGTGAGGAGGCTCACGACTCCAGTCTATCCTGTCATCCTGGCTTTACGAAGATGTACCACGATTTGAAGCAAATCGTGTGGTGTTCAGGCATGAAGAGCGATATTGCAAGGTTTGTATCGTAGTGTTACACTTGTCAGCGCATCAAGGCAGATCATAGGAGATATGGGGGCAAGTTGACACCGTCGGATATTCCTATGTGGAAATGGGAAAGTATTTCCATGGATTTTATTACTGGTTTACCGAGATCCACTCGTGGTCATGATGTGGTGTGGGAGATTGTGGATAGGTTGACCATGTGTGCTCACTTTGTGTCGTACACTGCAAAATATAGTCTCTACGACAATGTTTTTTTGCGACGTTTTTGAAAGCGTCGCTGTTAGTTTTATATTTAACAACGAATTTTTTCATAAACGTCGCTAATGCAATAAAATAGTATTTGCTATGTTTTTTAGGAAAACCGTCACCATATGTGTTAAGCTCTTGTGACGATTATTTTTAAAACGTCACTAAAATAATGTTTTTATTGTGACGTTTTTGAAAACGTCGTTGTTAGTTTACATTTAGCGACAGTTTTTTTTTAAAACGCCGCCAATATAAAAATCTAGCATTGACCACGATTTGCATGAAAACACGTCATCATACATGTTATTTTTCGCGACGATTTTTTTTAAAAACGTTATCAAAACACATGATCTTCTGTCAAAATTAAATTTGTTATCAAACATTTCAGAAGATCTTTTGTTAAAAGGGATATGAGTGATATTATCATTTATCAAATGATTGAACAAGAATCATGTCTTGTACTTAGTGAGCATGATGCAAGAAATTCATGAAGTACGTATACGACGCACATTATGCATGTTTAAGTTGATGATATATATATAAGCCATATTTATATGCACACACCCATAACCATACATGCACTTGGTTATGCGTACTCCAATGATATGGGGTAGTTTATTATGCACACATGCATGCACCCACAATCATGCGTTTGGGGCTATGCGCACCCCATGATGGCCGGATATTTTGTTATGCGCACACCCATAATTATATGCACACACCCATGCATGTACGATGGGGTATTTCTCTATGCGCACACCCATAACCATATGCTTGGCAATGCACACCCCCTTGATGAGGTATTTAATTTGCTATATATGAGCACCACCCATAACTATGCTTGGATATGCGTACCCTCATGATGGGGGTGTTTTGCTATGCGCATACTACCTATAATCATATACGCTTGGCTATGCACATCGCCATCATAGGGTATTTTGCTATGCGCACACCCATAACCATACACCTGAATATATAGCTATCCGCACTCCCATGGTCGGGAGACGGTTGCGGCAGACGGTGAGCGCGGCGTCATCAAAACATACGTTCTTCTGTTAAAGTTCTAATAATGATATTTTTGATGGTAGTGATCGAAGTTATATTGATGATATCGACGATCTCGATCATAAGCTTGATACGAGTAGTTAAATATATATAATATGAATGCGTTCACAGTGGATATTATATATGTCTCCACAAACATACATAACTGTTAGGGTCGGCATACATACGTACATCATGTAGCCATGTATTCTTCGGCCTGTAGCTCAATGATCTTGTCAATAATGTTACTAGTTATGGAATATACCCTGCAATCATACCAAGATATTTCTTTCTGTATGGAGAATATGTTTACATTGATCGATGAGGCGTTAGGTGAATGTTCCAATATTGTAAGTATCATGAGTTGCGATAACGATGGAGATGACTGCATCGATCAATGACGAGTCGATTAAACAAAATCTAAGATAAGAGATCATAACCTCATATCAAATGCTCCTACGTATATGAATTTTGAGTTTACCTAATTCAAAAATAGCTACTATTTTGGTTGGTGCAAAAAAACAATGAATTGTTTTGTTACAAAATACATGTTTTTAAATAAAAATGAAATATACATTTCCAAAATTTTCAAGCTAATATTTTAATATAAAATTATTTATGGAGGGAAAAATTCGTTTCCTTCCAAAACTTTCACGACACTTAGAATTTTTTTTTTATTTTTAATTTATTTATCCAATAATTAGCCTTAGCTTTCATTTCCTCCCCTAACCCGTTCAGCTCCCGTCCCGCTCGCGCTACTCCCGCCACTCCAGCGATCGAGTCCTCCTCACCGGCGATCCATTTGGACCACTCCTCCACTCCGGCGGCTTCTTCTCCACTCCTCCACTCCTCCACGGGCGACGACTCCACGGGCGACGATGTATAGAGTCGCTGCTAGCACAGAGGTCACACTGGCGTTCTGCGTATGCGAGTCGGCGAGACTTCATCGTTCTCTTCTTTTGCGACTCCAGCACGAGGCGGCGCTCGATTAAAGTCATCAAGTACAGGGCTGATCGAGTATTCATTCTCCCCCGAAGCCCTTTCTGCCGAAAGCTCTCATCTCTCGCAGCAGGTCTTGGCCTATCGACGCCTAGACGGTCTTGGCCGATCGTTTTTCTCCTCTTCTCGCTCTAGTAGGTCTTGGTCGATCGACGCCTGCGCTCTCTCTCACTCTCGACGGCAATGGTGCCCTAATCTAGCGCCGATTTTACTGATTTGCTGGATATTGGAGGGGATCAAGCTTCATCTTCTTCTTTCTGTTCCTCACTGTAAGCAAAATTTCTTCTCCTTCTATCTTTCTACCAAGTATAGCCGACTGTTTTGCTGGATTTTGAAGGAAACACTCCTAAGATTTCTTAGGGATGTATGTCTCTTTGCCATTGATGAACATCATGTCCTCTTAAAGCATGTGTAATGCATGGATCCTCTTCGCCGGATTGATCAACAATTTGTCCTAATCTCTAAAATACATTACATAGATTTTCAGTGATGTATTACAATTGCTTGCTTCTTTCATTTAGAGCATCTCCAAAATTTTTTACTTTGTTTCACTCATCAAAGATCTCACTAATTTTGTTATGGTGCTTCACTTATCTTGCATATTCTTCATTCTTTATGCTCTTTTGGGAATCTACTTTATCACAAATCTTATTCTTGACGTTGTTTATAATAGCTTTAAAGCTCAGGCAAGAGTTCTTATTTATAATATATTTGCGAATAGTTGTTGTAACTTATATTTGTTTACTTGGCATCCATAAGTTTGTAATTCTTATGTATTAGTTGAACAAGTGAGTAATGTGTTCACTGTTTGTAAATGTTGTTCACCTATAATCAGTCTCAATGCTAACTCCCCCTTGTCTTCTCAATTTATAATTATATTTCAATAATTAGTTTTTTTTAAAACATTTCCCGTATCATAGTTTTCTGAAAAATCATGTTTCCCGTATCCATTTCGTATCGTATCTCGTCTCCTTCCCCGTGCTACATAGACAGCAAGTAGAGCAAACAAACTTCAAATGATGTTTTCCTTTTACTGACGAGTGCACATCCTGATGGCAAACCGCAGGCATGGTAGGTTTTCATCCCAAGTTTGGAACACTTGTTGTAGCCCCCTAAGGAGATGTAGCATAGTTTGAGTAACAACCTTCGTCTGACCATTCGTAGGTGGGTGGAAAGTAGTACTTCTCTCCAACTTGCGTCGACTATGGCTCACAATGCTTTACAAAAGCAACTGAGAAATCTATTGTCATGTTAGATAATATAGAGCTTAATTAATAACCCAATATATGACCAAATATGATGAAAGGAAAGCTTAGTTGTGTCTTATCCTGTGAATATTTTCCTGCAAATGAATAATATTACAAATTTTTAAGATTGATCCACGATCACTAAACAATTATCACAATTGTGTTTCATCTGTCAACAAGCAGCACAAGTAATTCAAGGAAATTTTTCCCAAGGATAACCCGGGACAAGCAAACACATGTCCAATCCCAGCTTTATGTTTAAAGAATTTAAGGTATTGTGCATCCATTTGATAAATTTGTTGATCTCTTGATGTACATATGCCTAATAAACAAATTCTTGTAGGTTTACCAATATTTTCTCTGCAACAAAGTATCCATCCACCTTGGAGGAATAGGCCTTAGTCTTATATTTTGTAGCTATATATATTAGTGTTGAAACCAATAAATTGGTCTCTCGAGGAGTTTGGGCCCTCAATAAGTTGAGGGGTGACCAACACTTACTTATCCCAAGGGAGAGCTCTAGGCTAAGAGGCTAAGGAACTAGGAACCAGGCCAAGGGCTTAGCGAGGAGGTTCCACCACACACCCGGAAGATCTTAGAGCGCTTCTCCTCCCAAGTCAATGCTAAGCTTGGGCACCCTTGGAGGCTCTCTCCACCCAACAAAGGAAATTTGGGGGAGAGGAGGAGATCTCTCCAAATGGTGCCCCCTTGGGCTTATTTATTGTTTTTGGAGCCGGGTCTGCAAATAGCCAGATTCTGGCCAACGAGATTACGAAAACACCCCCGGATTTGGCCTGCGAACAGCCAGATCCCGCTGTCCGGAGGCGCTAAACGCAGCCCAGAGCACCTTCTCGGGGCCGGGCGAGTCGGGAGGTCGCGCCCCTCCTGGGCTCGCCCCCTGCTGGGACGGGCGAGCCGGGAGGTCGCGCCCTTTCTAGGCTCGCCCCTTGCTGGGGCGGGGCGAGCCGGGAGATCACGCCTCCTGGGCTCTCCCCCTGCTGGGGCGGGGGCGAGACCAGGAGGCCACCCGCCTCGGGTCTGCCCCCCTTGCATGGGCGGGGGAGAGAGGCGGTTGGGGCCTCCTCCTCTCGCCTCCCTTACAGGGGCGGGGGCGAGAGGGGGCCTGGGGCCTCCTCCTCTCGCCCCCCTTTGCAAGGGCGGGGGCGAGAGGGGGCCTGGGGCCTCCTCCTCTCGCCCCCTTCCAGGGACGGGGGCGAGAGGGGGCCTGGGGCCTCCTCCTCTCGCCCCCTTACAGGAGCGGGGGCGAGAGAGGAACTGGGGCTTCCTCCTCTTGCCCCCCCTTACACGGGCGGGGGCGAGAGGCGTCCTGGGGCCTCCTCCTCTCGCCCCCCTTATAGGGGCGGGGGAGAGAGGGCGCCTGGGGCCTCCTCCTCTCGCCCCCCTTACAGGAGCGGGGGCGAGAGGGGGGACTGGGGCCTCCTCCGCTCGCCCCCCTTGCAAGGGAGGGGGCGAGAGGGGGCCTAGTCCCTCCTCCTCTCGCCCCCCCCCCCTTACAGGGGCGTGGCGAGAGGGGGCCTGGGGCCTCCTCCTCTCGCCCCCTTACAGGGGCTGGGGCGAGAGGGGGCCTGGGGCTTCCTCCTCTCGCCCCCCCTACGGGCTGGGCGAGCGGGAGACCTCCGCCTCCACCGCTCGCCCTCCTCTCCACGCCGGTGACCATGCTAAGAAATAACGTCATAAAGGGTCCTTGGGTCCCAGGGACCCACTCGGCGAATATAAGGTTGTACACAATCCCCGCTCTTTTCGAGCAGGGCACACGCTCGAAAACAAAAGTCCAACCCTGCTTATTCGGCGAGTGCCTTCCTGGGAGCCCGGCTAGCGGAGCCACCTCGGGGGAAAAATACTTACCCTCCCCGAGAGGCCATCCTACCCTGCTGGTTACTGAGATCTCGGTTAGCAGAGCCACCTCGTGGAAAAAATACTTACACTCCCCGAGAGGCCTTCCGACCTCGCCGGCTAGCGGAGCCATGATGAGTCCCAATTATATACACATTTATGGACTCATCTGGGCCGATTTTCTAGTCTATGCACTTCACTTTAGACTATTTTTCACTCATATTTGACACTCCATGCTAAGTGCACCTCTAGGCCCGTTTTTGGTGTTATTTCATGTTCTTCATTTTTAGTAGTTTTCATGGATTGTTAAGTGCCACTTTCAGTGGCTGGATTCGTGGTTGTGCTGGAACAGGAGTCATGCGGGTGTTCCCGGTACAATTCTGTACAGGAACACTGTGCACGATCACTGTTTCTATTGCGCATGACCACTGGTCGTGCGCCGCTGATCGTGTGCACTTAACCCTATTTTTTGAGTTCTGTCTCGGACAATGCGCACAACCACCAACGATATTGCGCACGACCACCGGTCGTGCGCCGCTGATCGTGCGCACTTAACCCCCATTTGAAGAGTTCTGTCTCGACCAGTGCGCACGACCATTTACGATAGTGCGCACGACCACTGGTCGTGCGCCACTGGTCGTGCGCCACTGGTCGTGCGAACATTATATTTTATAAATTTCTTACATTGCAGGTTCCGCCCAGGCAGGCGCACGATCACAAGATTCTAGTGCGCACGACCACTGGTCGTGCGCCAATGACCGTGCACACTGTTTATTCCAGCGCCTATAAATATTCCTGCTCGCGATTTAGGTTGGGGCTCCGCATTTCTTCCGCTTCAGTCCGCCGTTTTCTCGCTCCAGAGCCCCGATTTCGCCCCTCCATCGCATCCCACCATCTGGAGGTGCTCCGGGCTTGTTCTTCATGCCAATCTTGAGCCGGAGCTTCCTATCGGCCTCCTCCTTCATCCTAGAGCTTCAAGGAAGGTTTAGCCGCCATCGCCATCAAGCAAGGGGAAGTTTGCAACCTTTACCGGATCGTGAGACGAAGAAGACGGGTTCATTGGAGAGTCGTGACAGCTCTCTCTACCCCGGACGTAGTTGCGGACCGAGCTTGGACGCGGATTGACAACCCGGCGATTCCAACCGTGAATCTCCAACAAGCCTTCGGATTCGGTCGATTTCTTGCCTTGTTCTTCTCTTATTGATGTGTTTGTAGCTAGATCTCTCATGTATTGATGATGAACACTATGAATCGTGCTTGTAATCTTGATTTCATGTCTATGTGAAGTTATATTTTGTTCATATGTGTACGAGGTGCGCCACCATCCATCCTCCATCCCGCCGTCACGTTCGTGTGCCGCACTAGCAATTGCTAGTGGCGTGCTTGTCGACGAGGTGCTTGTGACCCTCATCCGTATGCCTACTCTTCCATCCGCCTAGCGAAGCGTGGCATAGCGGCCCGTGTAATCCATTCCGACTCCGCCGGTGCGAACCATTCCATCCGCTTGCCTACTCTTCCATCCGCCTAGCGAAGCGTGGCATAGCGGCCCGTGTAATCCATTCGCCCAACGAAGCAGTGCGCTCAAGGCCTGCACAGTTCGACTCTGCTTGCCTACTCGTCCATCCGCCCTTGCGACGCAGCGCGCTCAAGGCCTGCCTAGTCTCCATCCCGCCAAGCGAAGCACTGCATAGCGGCATTGCATAGGAGTAATTGTAGTTATTTTCTTTTATTTTCCAAAAGCCAAATCACCCCGTTTCCGCATTCCATCCGACCCTTAGGACTTCAATCCCAAGTCCTTCCTCGAACGTTAACTCCACCTTACTGTGTTCCTTGAGAGATTCGATACTCGGGGATTACTCCTCGTTTTATATTACTTGAACGATCGGTACACTGCCGTTTTGTGTCACAGTCTTGCTACCGCCTATAGCGGTGTGGTAAGATTTGCGCCATCAATAAGGTTAAGTGCACACGATCAGCAGCGCACGACCAGTGGTCGTGCGCAATAGAAACATTGATCGTGAGCAGTGTTCCTGTACAGAATTGTACCGGGAACACCCGCACGACTCCTATTCCAGCACAACCACGAATCCAGCCACTGAAAGTGGCACTTAACAATCCATGAAAACTACTAAAAATGAAGAACATGAAATAACACCAAAAACGGGCCTAGAGGTGCACTTAGCATGGAATGTCAAATATGAGTGAAAACATGTCTAAAGTGAAGTGCATGGACTAGAAAATCGGCCCAGATGAGTCCATAAATGTGTATATAATTGGGACTCATCACACCCCCAGACTTAACTGTTTGCGCGTCCCGAGCAAACGAATTCCTCAAGCGGCTGAGAAAAATACACAGCTGGCATAGAAATTGTAAAGCGGAGTATCATGCGAAGTCGCATGCTCATGCGCGTAGAAATACAGTAGACAAAATTTCTAATTGTACATATTAGTTTATACTTTTCTAGGGGCGTATTTATATATTACATTTACTCAAAAAGTGAATCACGATGAATCATAAGGTCGTATATAGAAAGAAAGTAAACTGAACGCTGAGGCGAGCATTGCCAAAGATCGGGGCTCGAGACAACCTCCATTGAAATCCATCAATGTCGGTGACCATAAGCTTGCCCGTTCGCACTCTCCCCACGACACTAGATTGGTTCAAGGCGTGAGTCAGTAGGACTTTCAGGTTTTAATTGAGGCTTGGGTTACAGTGAGGTAAACAATGATAAACAAAATGGCTTATAACACATAACCCAAATGAGCTTTAAAAGTAACTACCCGCGCACCAAAATCGAATGCAAATGCACCACACCCCCAGACTTGGACTTTTGCAACATAGGTGTGTGCACCGCCTACTCCCAATACATAATTTTTTCTACATGATTTTTCAATAAAACTCATTTTTCTTTTTTTCTCTTTTCCTTTTTTTTTTCTTTCTATCTTCTTTTTCTTGTCTTTTTTTCTTTCAGCAAAATTTTCAAATGAGCATATCCACAGATTCACATAATAAACACCACGATCAACACCCCCCACAACGTAAATAAAACTACAACTAAAGCTCAGATTTGGGTGTGCGACTAGGTTAGGCTTTTAGGCTTTGGTGAGATATATGTGGAGCTGAATCAAGAAAAGGGTAGGCACAAAGGGGCTAGCAAGGGTAGACAAAAGGCGTGAAATAAAGGTTCAACCGGGCCAAAATAATGGCCTACGTCATTCTCACGCACTAGAACTATCCTATGCCAATGCTTCAAGAATCGCTTGGGGCAAGTTCTAGCCACCGAGAAAGATTCTCCTTTCTCCCGACTCGGGCAATACAAGGCTAACGAACGCCTACACACATTCCTATTCTACCGTCTGATTCACACCGGATTCACCACTTTTTTGAGTAAAGTAAACAATATCTATGCTAATAGAAAAATACAATCTAAAAGCCTAAAAAGAAATTGAATCTACACGAATTTCTAAGCGAGACATGAGCACTCGACTAGGAGCACTACAGGAGTCAACAATTTACTCCGCCTCATAATCCTAAGCCAGCACAATGATTTTCCAAATCACACAAAAATAAATGAGTTCAGCTCAAGACGTGCCAACAACTAAGTGCACGCTCGAGTGGGTGTAGTGGTGTGCAATGCAATTGAACATAACTAAATATCTGAAATTAAAATGCTTCTAGTATGCAAATGAGATGTGCACGTGCAGTGGGTAACATATAGCGGCTCTCCCCTAGACTAAATCTAAGCAATAGACATAAATGATGTAACCATGAAAATTGAAAATGAAGTCTAGGGAAAGAGATTACCCAATGCTCAGAAGTGAGCATACCAGAAGACGCGTGAAAAACTGAAGCAAACCCGCCATTCAGAATTTGCAATAAGTACCTGCAGGGGTGAGCTCCACAAAAACAGAAGAAAGCAGAAATGTTAAAACTGAACAGAAATTAACTAACTACTCTAACTAGGAAAATGAAAATGCAATAAAAGTAAGATAACTACTGGGGTTATTGTCATCCCAACACGACTTATTCGGATTTTATACAGTTCTAGCTTATAGGCCTATGAAAAGAAAAGTGGACAGGTAACTGTTCTAATATGCGTGTAGGTAGCGGGTACCTATACGGAGAAAGAACAGTCACGCCTCTACCCGAATATAAATACCTGCTCCTCACAGGTAGAGGGAAAAGAAAGTAAGAAGAGGAGGAGGCCTGGTCCTCACTCATCTCACCAAAACTATCCTTGCCCAGCAAGGTATCATCTCCAGGGAGGCAGTAGGAGGAGAAGGCAATGAGTGGGGCTTCCTCTACGGAGGAGGGATCAACCTCCTCACGTGAGAGGATACACTCATCATTGACTTGAGCAAAATGCTCCAAGTCCTCCTGAAGTACCTGTGAAGACTCAATCTGCACAGGCTTAGATAGAGAAAGGGGATTAAGAGATAAAAACGAAGAAGAACATGAATAAAAATCAAAAATCGGGGGAGTGGTCCCGGTCTCACTCCCAGCAAGATCCAAGGATAGATCGCTATCATCATCGTAAGTATCATAGCGAGGGGAACCCAAGAACTCAAGGGCCTCAGTGGTGGTTTGGACCTCCTCGTCCCATGAAGAAGTGCAAGCCTCCTCATCAGAGAGAGTATCCTCCTCATCCCACCGAGGTGCACCATCGTGTTCAAAGTATTCATTCTCCCCTTCGGGGAAAACAAACTCCTCATCCCACTTTGGAGCATCCTCCGAGTCAGAAGTATCACCCCACTCCTTCACTTCGATAGGATCATAAAGAATGTGGGTAGAAAAATCATGCAAAGAAACTGGAGGAACATCAGAATCAGAAAGTAGAATATCAGGTTCCTCCGCAAAAAGATCTGCTAATGCCTCCCCGATGGAAAGAATACTTTCCAAATCCCACTCAGGAGCATCTAGGAGCTCCCATTCCTCTCCTTATTGGCCAACAGATGAGTGATCATCATCACTAGGAGTGAAGCCATACATAGGGAGTGAGGAGTCCATGCATGAAATAAGATCTGGGGCAGATGGCACGATTGCCTCCATGGGTAAAGAATGAGTGATAGGGACAATGTTGTCATGAGTGGAGGAGCGGCGGTCAGGATTGAAAAGACTAGGGCAGTCCTTCAATTCATGACCCTCTCCTCGACACAACAAGCAAACAACGTTCCTACACTGCCTAACATTTAACTCATTCATTTGGTCTATATAATAGACCATCTTATCGTAAGTGCTAGGAGAAATGTCCCATGATGACATTTTCAACAATAAAAGCAGATAAAACGAAACTGAAATTCTTTGCAAGGAAATCTACACAAACTAATAAAACTCCTTGGATTAAACTTGCTTAAAAATTTAAAATAGGAGAAAAGAAATAATAACAAACAAAATAAATTTAAAAAGCAAACAAAAATAAAAAGGCGGCTATAAACACTGGAAGAACTACTATCTCTCGACTCTCCCTCTTAAGAAAACTTACACGTCTGTGTTCCCCGGCAACGGTGCCAAAAACTTGATGCGCAAATCTTAGCACACCGCTATAGGCGGTAGTAAGAATGCGGCACGAAACGGCAGTGTACCGATCGTTCAAGTAATATAAAATGGGAATGAACCCCCAATTCCGCATCCATCCGCTCGAAAGGACTTCAATCTCAAGTCCTTCCTCGATAATAAACTCCACCTTACTGTGTTCCTTTGAGATCGATACTTAGGGATTCATTCCCATTTTATATTACTTGAATGATCGGTACACTGCCGTTTCGTGCCGCATTCTTACTACCGCCTATAGCGGTGTGCTAAGATTTGCGCATCAAGCCACCTAGGGGGAAAAACACTTACCCTCCCCGAGAGGCCATCCTACCCTGCCGGCTAGTGAGAGCCCGGCTAGTCGAGCCACCTCGGGGAAAAAATACTTACCCTCCCCGAGAGGCCATCCTACCCTGCCGGCTAGTGAGAGCCCGGCTAGGGGAGCCACCTCGGGGAAAAAACACAGCCTCCCCGAGAGGCCTTCCGGCCTCGCCGGCTAGCGAGAGCCCGGCTAGCGGAGCCACCTCGTGGGAAAAACACTTAGCCTCCCCGAGAGGTCTTCCGACCTCGCCGGCTAGCGAGAGCCCGGCTAGCGGAGAAACCTCGGGGGAAAAAAACTTAGAGAACTTTCGGCCACCGAGCGGTTTCTGGCCCTACCAGCTTGATTGGAGCCTGGTCAGCGGCCAGCATCAGGGCTAAGTACCACTGAAACATCCGTCCACCGAGCGGTTCCCGGCCCTGCCAGCTTGATGGGAGCCTGGTCAGCGGGCCAGCATCGGTGCTTAGTACCTCTGAAACATCCGGTCACCGAGCGGTTCCCGGCCCTGCCATCTTGATGGGAGCCTGGTCAGCGGGCCAGCATCGGGGCTAAGTACCACTGAAACATACAGCCACCGAGCGGTTCCCGGCCCTGCCAGCTTGATGGGATCCTGGTCAGCGGGCCAGCATCGGGGCTAAGTACCACTGAAATATCCGACCACTGAGCATTTCCCGGACCTGCCAGCTTGGTGGGAGCCTAGTCAGCGGGCCAGCATCGGGGCTAAGTACCACTAAAACATCCGGCCACCGAGCGGTTCCCGGCCCTGCCAGCTTGGTGGGAGCCTGGTCAGTGGGCCAGCATCAGGGCTAAGTACCTCTGAAACATCCGTCCACTGAGCGGTTCCCGGCCCTGCCAGCTTGGTGGGAGCCTGGTCAGCGGGCCGACATCGGGGCTTAGTACCTCTGAAACATCCGACCACCGAGCGGTTCCCAGCCCTGCCAGCTTGATGGGAACCTGGTCAGCGGGCCAGCATCGGGGCTAAGTACCTCTGAACCATCCAGCCACCAAGCGCTTCCCGGCCCTGCCAGCTTGGTGGGAGCCTGGTCAGCGAGCCAGCATCGGGGCTAAGTACCACTGAAATATCTGTCCACCGAGCGATTCCCGGCCCTGCCAGCTTGATGGGAGCCTGGTCAGCGGGACATCATTGGGGCTAAGTACCTCTGAAACATCCGTCCACCGAGCGGTTCCCGGCCCTGCCAGCTTGATGGGATCCTGGTCAGCGGGCCAGCATCGGGGCTTAGTACCTCTGAAACATCCGACTACCGAGCGGTTCCCGGCCCTACCAGCTTGATGGGAGCCTGGTCAGCGGGCCAGCATCGGGGCTAAGTACCTGAAGAACTTTCATAACTTTGATTATCATATTACATGTAAGAAAAACTAAGTCTGAAAGTAAACATCATACTACATGGACTTGAAGAAAAAACTAAGTATGAAAACCAAAGCTTGGTCTCCTATTCCCAGATCTGATCTTCCTCGACCTCTTCTGGTTGTTGCTGTTGCTGCCTCGGACCCCTCACCTCCCTTAATTCCAAGAAAGCAGGGCAGGCAGACATCGCGTGACCCTCCTCATCGTGGAAGTCACAGTAAGGTAACTCAACCATATCCCATCTTCTTCCTCTTCTTTCTGCTTTCCTGGCTCTCATTCTTCTTCCTCCGCCATTTTCCATGGCTTGCTGAGGTGGTGTAGAGGGTGCTTTCGATCCCTGCCTCCACCCTAGGGGTTCAGACCTCTCTCCCTGGAAGTTACTCTCTTCTTGGTCAAACTTCCTCTTGGAAGACTCTACCTCCCCCCCTCCTGCCTTGCTTCTAGCTCACTCAGCTTGGCCAACCTTCTTGTGAACTCCGGTTTGGCCTCCTCACTCTCAACTTCTTCCGCCACCCTTTCCATCTACTCCTCGAAAGACAAAGGAGCTCTCCTCTTGAGGTCCATCTTGAAGAATCCTCCCTGCAACCCCACGATGAAAGCGAGCTGGAGGGTATAGCCTGGCACCTCTTGGATGAGCAGGGCGTCTTCCTGGAACCGGTCAACATAGTGAGCCAGTGACTCCCCTGGCTCTTGCTTGATCTTGAAAAGTGCTTCGACATCTTTCTTCCTCTTCCTTGATGTCGAGAAGTGGAGTAGGAAACCTCGACGCAAGTCTTTGAAGGCATAGATAGATCCCGTAGGGAGCTGGTGGAACCAATCCCTAGCCTTCTTCTTCAGAGTTGTCGCGAAGAGTCGGCACTTGAAAGCGTCCGACATGGGCCTGATGGAGACCATGTCCTCAAACCACTGCAGGTGCAGGATGGGGTCATCCTTGCCGGAGTAGTGAGACATCTCCTGCCCCCCAAACCCCTCTGGAACCGGAGACGAGAGGATCAGCTCACACAAAGGACTTCCTTTGCTCGCTCCCCATTGGGGCTGGGTGAGTGGGTGTTGGCCGCCTCCCCACTGGCCTCCTTGGGGCTAGGCGAGTGGTGTCCTAGCACCTCCCCACTCACCCCCTTGGGGCTGGGCGAGTGGGGGCCTGACGCCTCCCCACTCGCCCCCTTGGGGCTGGGCGAGTGGGGGCCTCGCGCCTCCCCACTCGCCCCCTTGGGTCTGGGCGAGGGGGGGCCTGGCGCCTCCCCACTCACCCCCTCCTAGGGGTCCAGGCAAGTGGGGGCCGAATGCCTCCCCACTCCCCCCCCCCCCCGCTGTCACCTCCTTCCTGGATTGCTGGCCGAGAGTGCTCTCGCCCACCTGCTGAGGCGAGACCTCCGGACCAATTCCTCTCCTGCCTTCGCCTATTGAGGCAAAAGCTACCTGCAAGGTCTGCAGAACCTTCCGCTTGAAATTTTCAAACATCTCCAACGTGACTCCAACCACCGATGGCTGCGAGTTGTAACACCCCAAAGATCGTAGTTCAGCGAGGTAGGCGGAGTGGTAGTGCTGTGCTCGGAATAGACTAAAAATTCCACATCAAGTCAATGCGCACGACCATTGTCCTCTTCGCGCACGACCAGTGATCGTGCGCCAATGATCGTGCGTAACCCGCAAGGAATTGGAGTTCTGTCTCGGCTTATCGCACGACCATTCTCCTCTTCGCGCACGACCAGTGATCGTGCGCCTGTGATCGTGCGCGCTGTTTATCTGCTCCGCGATTTTGAGCGAAGGAGACGATCCGGCCGTCCAAATCCTTTGGAATTCGATCCAATGGCTAGGATTAGTTGCTGGAGGGTCTTAGGGATTGTGAGAGGAGTTAAACCCTCATTCTTTTGAGGCTTTTCTCTCTCCAAACCTAGAGGAAGAAGAAGGAGGCAAGGAAGAAGAAGTGAGATTCCGCCATTGACGGAGCTCTGGAGCTCCGTTTCGCGAGCCGTTTCCAGATCTGGAGAGTGCAGCCCGGTGCGGTCATTTCCCTCCGTCTAGAATCTCGGATCCATGGCGAAAAAGAACGCTCCTAGGGTAACGATTCCTTCTCCCGTTGTTTGGACTTGTCTTTTGTCCTCTCCTTCATTTCTCTATGCTTGCATGAGGGATCCCTTTCACCAAATGGGTGAAGTGTAGGATTCCCTCAAGTTCTTCGGAACTCCGGGTCGATTGTGTCCGTCCCCGGCATATTGCATGTAGAAAATCCGGTAGTCGTGCGGATTTAGGCATTTTGTGTGAAGCCTATTCGTGGCCGTGAGCCCGAATCGGTGATGCTTGGATTGCGACGTTGCATTTAGGTTAAGCCTAGAATGCGTACCGGAGAATGACTCCGTGAAATCGTCTATAGTAGTGCGGGATTTAAGTGTAGGCGTCTTGTGAAGATCCTAACGAAAGCCCCATGCTTTGAGATCGAATGAAGGCAAACCTTCATCGCGAAATTGATGCGGAGCGTATTATACCTCCCTTATTTGAGTATTTGTGAAGCCTAGATCCTTGTGAAGGGATTAGGTGCGTAGCTTATATTTGTGTAGCACTTGAAAGTGCTAAACCCTTACGGGCCGAGGCGAAGCTGTACCCGCGTCGTGCGATAGATCGCGACGATTAGAGCGCGGGCAAAGCTAAACCAAACCCGTTTCCATGCAGATCGGCAAGAGGTCCCTACCTCATGTAAGCCGTGCGATCATGGGAGAGGTCGTGGAAGGTGTTTTACCTAGACCGACCAAAAGCTCTTTTTCCCACCTAAGGCGATGGCCCTTACGGTGGAGTGTTTGTGGAATTGATGTTGTTAGCCTCATGCGGTTGTTTAGGCGGTTGTGGGGAACCTTCGGGTGAACCCAACTAACATCATGTGCATACCTAGGTTCCCTCCTTTTTGATGCTCAACCTAAAAGATTGAATGTGCTTGAAACCTCACCTTGTGTAGTTGCACTTTCTTTATTTTAGTACTTGTGCTAGTATGGCTTGCTTGCAGGGTAGAATCTCCGCCACCCCGGGAAAGGGGTGGGGTCGTTATAATTTGGTCAGCTGTGCTGATCGTTACTTTGTTTGCCACCGCTTGGTGGAATGTTCTTATACAGGTGCAGGTGGGCCTAGCGGGAAATAGTGGGCGGTGGTCCCTTTTGCTGAGTTGGCCCTTGAAGGCCAGCCTCCCTTTTTTTAGCTTTCTCATGTATTGCCGGCCTGCGTGCCGATGTATGTTTTGGAGTTTTAGTACATTTGTTAAATGTAAGGCCTTAAGGCCATAACTCTATTTCATGGTTTCATTCCTACGATAGTGGACAATTCTAATTGAAATGTTAAATCTTTATGCTTCCGCTAGTGTTTAGTATACTCTGTTGTAGTTTCTTTCTGTTTATCACCTTTTAACTCATAGCTTGTGTGGTAAGTATGGCGTGGGGTCCCGGCCGGACCTACTGTTATATTATTCGTACTGGCAGGGTGTTACACGAGTGGCCTGGGTCGGATCCTCCACCTCCAGCCATAGAGCTCAGCTTGAGTTACTTGAGTTGGTCACTCTCCACACTCACCGCACCATAATGTTGAAACCAATAAATTGGTCTCTCGAGGAGTTCGGGCCCTCAACAAGTTGAGGGGTGACCAACACTTACTTCTGCCAAGGGAGAGCTCTAGGCTAAGAGGCTAAGGAACTAGGAACAAGGCCAAGGGCTTAGCGAGGAGGCCCCACCACACACCCGGAAGATCATAGAGCGCTTCCCCTCCCAAGCCAATGCTAAGCTTGGGCACCCTTGGAGGCTCTCTCCACCCAACAAAGGAACTTAGAGGGAGAGGAGGCCAAAAAGAGATCCCTCCAAATGGTGCCCCCTTGGGATTATTTAGAGTTTTTGGAGCCGGGTCTACAAATAGCCAGATTATGGCCTACGAGATTACGAAAACACCCCCAGATTTGGCCTGCGAACAGCCAGATCCCGTTGTTCGGAGGCGCTAAACGCAGCCTAGAGCACCTTCTCGGGGCCGGGCGAGCCGGGAGGTCGCGCCCCTCCTGGGCTCGCCCACTGCTGGGCCGGGCGAGCCGGGAGGTCGCGCCCCTCCTAGGCTCGCCCCTTGTTGGGGCGGGCGAGCCGGGAGGTCGCGCCCCTCCTGGGCTCGCCCGCAACTGGGGCGGGGCAAGCCGAGAGGTCACGCCTCCTGGGCTCTCCCCCTACTGGGGCGGGGGCGAGAACAGGAGGTCACCCGCCTCAGGTCTCGCCCCCCTTGCAGGGGCTGGGGCCTCATCCTCTCGCCCCACTTACAGGGGCTGGGGCGAGAGGGGGCCTGAGGCCTCCTCCTCTCGCCCCCCCTTGCAGGGGCGGGGCGAGAGGGTGCCTGGGGCCTCCTCCTCTCGCCCCCCTTACAGGAGTGGGGGCGAGAGGGGGCCTGGGGCCTCCTCCTCTCACCCCACCTTACAGGGGCGGGGCGAGAGGGGGCCTGGGGCCTCCTCCTCTCGCCCACCCACCCCCTTACAGGAGAGGGGGCAAGAGGGGGCCTGGGGCCTCCTCCTTTCGCCCCCCTTTCAATGGAGGGGGCGAGAGGGGGCCTGGGGCCTCATCCTCTGGCCCCCCTTATAGGGGCGGGGGCGAGAGGGGGCCTGGGGCCTCCTCCTCTCGCCCCCCTTACAGGGGCGGGGGCGAGAGGGGGCCTGGGGCTTCCTCCTCTCGCCCCCATACGGGCTGGGCGAGCAGGAGACCTCCGCCTCCACAGTTCTCCCTCCTCTCCACGCCGGTGACAATGCTAAGAAATAACGTCCTAAAGGGCCCCTGGGTCCCAGGGAGCCACTCGGCGAATACAGGGTTGTACCAGGGACCTCCACGCTCACCGCACCATAATGTTGAAACCAATAAATTGGTCTCTCGAGGAGTTCGGGCCCTGAACAAGTTGAGGGGTGACCCACACTTACTTCTCCCAAGGGCGAGCTCTAGGCTAAGAGGCTAAGGAACTAGTGACAAGGCCAAGGTCTTAGCGAGGAGGTCCCACCACACACCCGGAAGATCTTAGAGCGCTTCCCCTCCCAAGCCAATGCTATGCTTGGGCACCCTTGGAGGCTCTCTCCACCCAACAAAGGAACTTAGTGGGAGAGGAGGCCAAAAGAGAGATCCCTCCAAATGGTGCCCGCTTGGGCTTATTTATAGTTTTTGGAGTCGGGTCTGCAAGTAGCCAGATTCTGGCTTACGAGATTACGAAAATACCCCCAGATTTGGCCTGCGAACAGCCAGATCCCGCTGTCCGGAGGCGCTAAACGCAGCTCAGAGCACCTTCTTGGGGCCGGGCGAGCCGGGAGGTCGCGCCCCTCCTGGGCTCGCCCCCTGCTGGGGCGAGCGAGCCGGGAGGTCGCGCCCCTCCTAGGCTCTCCCCCTGCTGGGGCGGGCGAGCCGGGAAGTCGCGCCCCTCCTGGGCTCGCCCCCTACTCGGGAGGGGTGAGCCGGGAGGTCACGCCTCCTGGGCTCTCCCCCTGCTAGGGCGGGGGCGAGACCAGGAGGCCACCCACCTCGGTTCTCGCCCCCCTTGCAGGGGCGGGGGCGAGAGGGGGCTGGGGCCTCCTCCCCTCGCCCCCCTTACAGGGGATGGGGCGAGAGGGGGCCTGGGGCCTCCTCCTCTCGCCCCCCTTGTAGGGGAGGGGGCGAGAGGGGGCCTAGGGCCTCCTCCTCTCTCTCCTCCTTACAGGAGCGGGGGAGAGAGGGGGCCTGTGGCTCCTCCTCTCGCCCCCTTACAGGAGTGGGGGCGAGAGGGGGCCTGGGGCCTCCTCCTCTCGCCCCCTTGCAAGGGCGGGGGCGAGAGGGGGTCTGGGGCCTCCTCCTCTCCCCCCCCCCCTTACAGGTATGGGGGCGAGAGGGTGCCTGGGGCCTCCTCCTCTCACCCCCCCCCCCTTACAGAAGCGGGGGCGAGAGGGGGCCTGGGGCCTCCTCCTCTCGCCCCCCTTGCAAGGGCAGGGGTGAGAGTGGGCCTGGGGCATCCTCCTCTTGCCCCCCCCCCCCTTACAGGGGCGGGGGAGAGAGGGGGCCTGGGGCCCCCTTCTCTCGCCCCCCTTACAGGGGAGAGGGCGAGAGGGGGCCTGGGGCTTCCTCCTCTCGCCCCCCTTACGGGCTGGGCGAGCGGGAGACCTCTACCTCCACCGCTCTCCCTACTCTCCACGCCGGTGACCATGCTAAGATATAACGTCCTAAAGGGCCCCTGGGTCCCAGGGACCCACTCGGCGAATACAGGGTTGTACAATTTGAAAAAACTAAATAGAGTTAGCAAGGTTGCGTGCATGACAATTTGATATAACTTGTTCAAATCTAATCTATATGATGCATGCATGATAAGTTGATAATGACTAATTGTTTATATATTACATATGTTTGAGAAGTTAAAATTGTTTCTTAACCCTTGATATTTCTTTATTCTTTTTTTTGTATTTTGTGTTGGAAATCAAGCATCTAACATGTATATATTATTTTGTAAGAATATATGAAGTTTATAAATTAACGATGATATGTATGTATATGTATCCATGTAAGAATATATGGGGTTTATCAACTTTCCACGTACCCAAATTATTTATTATAAAATTTTATTTTATTTTTTGTTGTCGTGGCTTCATAGTTCTGGGACAATATATGGAGAAGGTACAAACCTTCACTCTCCAACTAAAATATAGTTTCATCAAGAGAAGAGAGAACAATAGTACGAGTTAATTTTCAATCAGAGTTAACTCGGGTATAGAGCTAATATTATATTAAAAAAATATGAGATTATTGGATTTAAATTTAGGAAAATAGTTCTATCAAAGTTCTATTTCAATGTTAGATAACAATGTTTTTGGATGTTCTTCATTTTCCTCCTTTTGTAATTTTCCTCCTGTAATTTTGGTTGATTTCGAACGAAACTTAAGCCCTCTAGGAGGCTTATTTCCAAATATTGAGATATAATCATTATTCCAAATTCATAGTTTCTTCGTCCTTTCCATGTCATATTGCTTTGCCACAAAATTTTCTCCTACCTCTTGGAGATTGAAGTGGACTAGTAAGGATTTTGAGAATTGAAGAATAATCTTTAATCATTTTGTTGTTCTCTTATGTAGGCACCAATCAGATTCATTATTAACAATGGACACAAGTTGGATGAGAGAGTTACGTCATTCAATGGCTTATTTAGATGGCGTGAAATATCTGCTAGATTCATACTATTCATATACACCAATTGGTGAGAAGTGCCCATGTCCTTGTAAAACGTGCATAAATCTAAAGAAGTGGGATAGAGATGAGGTAGAGGGGAATCTTGTGTGGAATGGTATTATGGAGAACTACACAAATTGGATTTACCATGATGGATGTATAGCTAACAACAGAGTCTTACAAAATAATAATTTTCCTTTTTTGGAACCTCTGATCCATGATAACAACTCGAGTGATCTGATGAATGAACTTCTACATGCCGCTATTCCTAATTTAACAAATAATTAGAGCTTGCATGAACAAGAATTACCCTATGATGGTATCAGTGTAGACACATATTTTGAGAATCCTCAAGCTCCAATTAATGCATATGCGAATAATCTATACACATCTCTCTTAGAGGAAAATTAGCCATTGTGGGAAGGATGTCAAGAGTACACTAAACTATATTTCTTATTGAATCTCCTTCATATCAAGACACTTGGAAATTGGAGTAATATACATTTTGATATGTTATTGAAAGTTCTACAAGGTGCAATCCCAGGCGGATATGAATCAGTGCCAGCTAATTATCAAGAGGCCAAAAAAATCACATCTAAATTGGGTCACAAATATATTAAGATTGAGGCATGTGAAAATGATTGTTCATTATTTTGGGACGTACACAAAAATTATAATGCTTGTCATATATGCGGGCAATCACGATGGGTTGAAGTACAAGACGATCAATTGACACATCAACCAAGAAAACGTAAGCAACATGATATGATCAGCATGAGAAAGATTGCCAAAAAAGTATTTCGATATTTTCCATTAAAAGAACGTTTGGAGAGACTATTTCTTTGCAAGCAAATTGCCTAGATGATGGAGTGGCACGCCAAAGAGCTTAATCACGACAGTTTAATGCATCACCCTAGAGATGGCTAGGCATGGAAAGATTTTGATCAACGCCATAAAGAGTTTTCAAGCGATCCTCGCAATATTCGTTTAGGACTTACTACTGATGGATTCAATCCATTTGGTGATCTTAGCAGTACACATAGCACATGGCCAATTATGCTAGTGATATATAATGTGCCACCTTGGGAGTGCATGAAAAAAAGATCTATCATCATGTCGGGTTTGATACCTTGACCGAAGATGCCAGGAAATAACATTGATGTGTATCTAAAACCATTAGTAAAAGAGTTGAATGAGTTATGGCAAGTGGGGGTAGAAGTGTTTGATGCTTTAGATGGGAAAAAATTTACACTACATGCTTCACTTTTATGGACTACTAGTGATTTTCCGGCACTTGGTAATCTATCAGGATGGAACACACATTCCAAACATGGATGCCCATCATGCGGGTTGGACACTCAATCATTGTTGGGTATATTGCTGATGCGTGTCGGCAAGTGCATCGGTCGCTGTCAAGTAATAATTGTGGAGAATGGAATCCCCGGATGTCGGTCTCTTGAGGAATGCAGGTTGGGTGAACGAATCGCGCAGTGACTATTGTTACACAAGCGTTTAACAAACACAAAGAGAGGGTTTTTGGTTGGTTTTCCTAGTCTTAACAACAGCAAAAGAAATGCGGGTCGAAAGCACCGCTTCGCAAGGTGAGATGGATGCAACGACCGCGATGCCGTGCTTCAAGAGGTGGATGGAGCGTGCTCAAGTGCGAGAAGGTGAGGGTCGCAAACACCTCTTACCGCCGTTAGCTCTTGCTAACGCGGAACAAACACCTTGCGTGCGTGCGTGAGTGAGTGAGTGGAAAACGGAGTGAATCACAAGCAAACCATGAAGAACAACAAGGAAACATTCATTTCAACAAACAACATCACAATATTCAAGTTTACACGGCTCAACGAGTATAATGAAGGAAAGAGGAAAGAAATAACCGATGGTGAAGACTAGCGGCCGTTCACGGCCGGAATGGTAGGTTGTCGGGCTACCTCCGGACTCGGGCGGACTATGCTTCCAGCGTAGAGAGCTGTCATGATCTCCCTACGTAGCTCCGTCGTCTTCGACTTCAGGTTTCTTCTTCTTCTCGCCGGGCGAAATGAGAGAATGGCTGCTTGGAGGCTTGCGGATGGTGGAGAACACTCACGGACAATGGAGGAAGTCTTGGAATGGATGGAGGAGGCTTCCCCTTGCGTGGGAGATGCAGTGGAGGCGTCCCAAGGTGGTGGTCGGCGGCGTACGACACAGGAACTCCGCTCCCGGAAGTGGATGCTGCCCTAAAATCGGAACAGGCGTTTAAATAGGCGCTGGAATAAATACTGCGCACGATCATTGGCGCACGACCAGTGGTCGTGCGCACTGGAATTCTGCGATCGTGCGCACTGCCTGGGTGGAACCTGCAAGACACGAAATTTATAAAATAAAATGTTCGCACGACCAGTGGCGCACGACCGGTGGTCGTGCGCACTATCGTCGGTGGTCGTGCGCATTAGACGAAACAGAACTCAGAAATTTAATGATAAGTGCGCACGAACAGTGGCGCACGACCGGTGGTCGTGCACACTGGCGTTGATGGTCGTGCGCACTACACCAAACAGAACTCATGAAAAAAGGGTTAAGTGCACACGATCAGTGGTGCACGACCAGTGGTCGTGCGCAATAGAACAAGTGATAGTGCGCAGTGTTCCTGTACAGAATTGCACCGGAAACACCTACACGACTCCTATTCCGGCACAACCACAAATCCAGCCACTGAAGGTGGCACTTAACAGCGCATGAAAACTACTAATGACGATAAGCACGAAATCACACCAAAGTGGCCCCAGAAGTGCACCTAGCATGGATTATCAAATATAACCTATAACAGGGCTAAAGTGCGGTGAAATGACTGAATAGCGGCCCGGATGAGTCCATAAATGTGTATATGATCAGGACTCATCAATTGCCCTCAATATTACCTTGATTTGAAGAGGCATCACTCTCAATGCTAAGTACATATTGTATTTAACAAAGCTATACTTGTGTAGGATATACAGGCACAGGTGTCTCAAAAGGAAGGGCCAAACATGGCCTTAGATAAGAAGAAATCATCTACAAGGAGATGAAGACCTGTCTCAGCAGAACCGCTGAGACGAAGGGTCAGAACCGCTGAGACGAGGAGCCGTCTCAGCGGATCCACTGAGAAGGAGACTGGAGCAACCGCTGAGAAGGGGACTGGAGCTGCCGCTGAGACTGGAAGCTGTCTCAGCCCAACCGCTGAGACTGGAAGCTATCTCATCCCAACCGCTGAGACAGATCCAAATGTGCTGACAGGATCTGCTTTTGGCGCAAACGACAATTGAAAGGGAAAAGAAACTCCAATCTGCCACATACCGTGTCAGAAGGATCGATATAGCCGTTGAAGCCTTCTGGAGGTATAAAAGAAGATGCTAAGGCACAACAACAAGCACTATTCCATTGAAAAGTCTTTGTTGCACGCCGCAATCGAGCATTCACGTTTCAGCCAGTTGAAGTTGTTCTCTGCAGCTGAAGTTAATCTTCTAAGGGAGATTAGTTAGCTCTTCCTGTACAAACTCAAGAAGGACAAGTTGATCTTCTGCTTTGCTGAAGGAGAAGATCAAGGTGATACAAATCTGAAGCTGCTGTTTTTCAGATCTGAAGAAAGGATTCAGAAGACCTAAGAGTAATTCTTTTGTCTTCTGTATTTAGTTCAAACTCTTTTATATCTTTGTAAGACATTGTTGCCTGAGTGAAAGGCTGTTGAGCCTGTGTGTAGAGCTGTGTTGACAGCTTGAGTGGTAGGACTTCTTGATAGGTCTGAGGTAGGAAATCTGTGTGATTTATGTGTTGTAGGAGTTACATTACTCTGAGGTGTAGGGTTGCTGAGCCTGAGTGTAGGGCTGCTGAGCCTGAGGTGTAGGGATGCTGAGCCTGAGGTGTAGGGCTGCTGAGCCTGAGTGTAGTGCTGCTATGCCTGAGGTAGGATCACTCTTGATCTGAGAAGTTCTGAGGAACTTGTGGTGTAAGCTCAAGGAACCGAGATTGGAGTTTGTGGACTTGTCTAACTCACTGTTAGAAAGGTGAAGGGGGAAAGAGGACTACTCAAGACACCCTGTCTTGAGGAACCTCTATACATCCTTGTGTGCTTTCTGTGATTGTGTTTTCTGCAGCTAGAAACATTAGGTTTAAACAAAGAAAATAAGTAAAACCTATTCACGCCCCCTCTAGGTATTATTGACTACACCTGTATAAACTATCAAGTGGTATCAGAGGGAGGTTGATCAAAAAGACTTAACAGTCTGATCAGATCCTATACAGGAGTAGTCAAATCTGAAATCCAATGGCCAACAGTGGAATGAAGAAGGAGTTGGGGTCAATGAAGTTGCCCATATGCTCCAAAAAAAATTTGGGATATGGAAGCAAAGGGTAAGGCTATTCATGGAAGCCTCAGACCCAAGGATGTTTTTGACTGTCAAAAATGGTCCTTATACCTTTGAGAAAGTCTCCACTATTGACCCTACTAGAAAAGTACTTAAGGTATTTTCTGAGCTGACCAATGATGAGATAGCATTGTACACCATGGACAAGAGAGCCCAAAACATAATAGTAAATGCCATTGATGACACTACTTTTCAAAACTTGGTCTACTGCCAAACTGCCAAGGAAATGTGGGACACATTGGTTGTTTATATGGAGGGAACAGATGAAGTGAGGGATGATAGAAAGTCACTCCTCAATCAAGAGTATGAAGCCTTCAGACAGCTAAGCCAAGAGAATATCTCCATATGCTATGAAAGGTTCTTTAGGATTGTAAATGAACTAAGAACCTATGGAAGGGTGTTCACAGATTATGAACTCAATGACAAGTTCCTTAGATCTCTAACTAGAGAATGGGACACTAAAATCTGTGCAATCAGGGAAGGGGCAAGACTTGGAGAAACCCCCACCCATACACTATTTGGGAAACTACTCTCATATGAGATGCAGCTTTCTGCAAGAAAGGAGGAGGACTCTTCCTCCAGGGCTCACACAAGGGAGAGATCTGTTGTTCTCAAAGCTGAAAGCTCTAAGAGGAACAAGGCTAGAGTGCAGTCACCTCCAAGAAAGGCTGCTGAATCTGAGAAATCTGAGAGCAGCAAATCAGATAGCTCCTCTTCTGATGAGGAATTTGCTGCCTTCACAAGGCAGTTCAAGAAGATGATCAAGAGGAAACAATGGAAGAACAAACCTTCCTCCTCTTCTCATCCCAAGAAGGATCATTATAGATCTGAGAGGCAACATCCCAAAGGGGACAGGTATGACTCTAAATCTAGTAAACATGTTTCAACTAACATAATTTGTTATTGATGTAGTAAGCCTGTACATGTCATTGCTGACTGTCTAGTCAAGAGAAAGGAAAGAGGTGACAAGAAGCCTCATCACCAGAAGGAGAGGAAGGGAGAAAAATCCTTCCTAGCTAAGAAAAGCAAGAGTTAGAGTGAGTCTGAATCTTCATCTTCAGATTCAGATGGTGAGGAGGAAGCCTACTTAGGGCTGTTTGCTGATCAGGAGGAAGAAGTCTATCCTGCTGCCAGGATAGGAATCAGGGCCCCTCTATCACATTCAGATAGTGATGTAGAGGAGGATGAGGTCACTACAGATGACCATGGGCTGATGGCTATAACTGAAGATGAGGACAACCACAACAATTCAGAACATAAGCAGGCATTGATACACTGCATTTCTTCTTCCTCTGATTATGAAACAGGTCAAGAATCTGAATCTCCTCCATCTAAAGATGGAAGTGAATCAGGTCCTGAGGAGGATGTCAATTAATTGATTGATAGGTATGGTGAACTCCTGGAAGCTCTGAAATAGAGCAGAAAGCTAGCCAAGAGGCAAGCTCAAGAGATTACTTCCCTAAAGCAATCAAACTCTGAGTGCATTGAGCATGCTACCCAACTAGCTCTAATGAGCAAGGAGATTGGCAAGCTAAGGGGAATGTCAATCATCCATGTGGGCACCATAAGCCACATGAACAAGATCATTAAGGATCTTGAAGAAAAGCTCCTCAAGGAGAGGATGCTAGTGGCTAGTTTCTCCAAGCCCAAGACAGTGCTGCCTATTATTGACACCTTCAACTCCCATGACATGAGAGGTGTTGGTTTCAACAAGAAGGCAACTACTAGCAACACTAAGGGAAAGGTCAAGGACTCAAAAGAATCTAAGACCTCCTTTGTGAAAGTCTTGATGCCCTCAAACAAGTATGATCAAGAAAGTATTCATGGTCACTTATTAAATGGAAGTTCCTATAACTTGAGCAAGAATGCTCACAGCTATGGAAATAGAAAGGAGTTAGGCTTGAGTGCCTTCAAGGCTCTACATGAGGAAATTCAAATGGCCCATCATGGACCATTTGTTTTTGGAACCTCAGCCCCTTCACTCAAGATAACTAAGGCTGTCAATTCTAAACATTGTTCAGCAATGTCCATGACTGTTGACTGTCCTACAACCAAGCCAAAAAGCCCAGTTTCTGCTGCCATCCACACATGTTTAGCTGCCAAGCTAAAGGTTGTTGATGTCAAACAAAAACAGGCTGCCTTGACTGATTATAGGAAGGTAAAAAGCCATGCCTTTACTGATAAGAAAAAGAAAACAGCAGCTGCATCCCCTACTGAACAGAAATAGGAAGCTTCATCTTCTAGGACTGTTCAGAAGAGGAGATATAATATATATGAGTGTTGGTGCTGTGGCAAAGTGGGACACTTTGCAATTGATTGTTGGCACAACCCCAATGTGCCAAAGGCAAAGATTGAGCCTCAAGCCAAACCAGCCATTTCTAGGAATATGCCTTATGATGTTAACCAGAACCTAGGACCCAAAATAAGTTGGGGTCCTAAGGTACAGTAAATTCTATGTTGCAGGGTAGTTCAAGTACTAGTCTCAACCAAATATGGTACTTGGACAGTGGGTGCTCAAGCCACATGACAGGAACTAAGGATCTTCTAAAGGATTACCATCTAGTGAAGAATGGACCCAAAGTTATCTTTGGTGGATCTGAAAAGAGAGTCACCAAAGGATATGGTATGATTTCAAATGGCATAGTTTCAATCACAAGGGTAGCTTATGTTGAAGGGTTGAAACACAACCTTATAAGCATAAGCCAACTATGTGACTTAGGCTATGTCATTGAATTCCACAATGACAAGTGCTTGATCAAAAAGTCTAATGACTTGGAGACCATTCTCTCGGGCACTAGGAGTGGAAATGTTTATTGCTTAGACTTCATTTGCAATTATTCTATATCTTCTGTGTGCCTTGTAGCTAATGAAAGTGAGTCACTTTGTGTCCAATGGCACAAGAGACTTGCCCACATTAACTATAAGACAATGTATAGATTATTTTCTAAAAACCTTGTTAGAAATAGTCCTAAACTAAAATGTGTTAAAAGTGGTCCCTGTCATGCTTTCCAAATGGGTAAGCAAACTAGGACCACCTTTAAAAGTATTGGCTCCAAGGATACTGAAAGGTGTTTATACCTATTGCACATGGACTTGTTTGGTCCTTTGCCAATTCAGAGCCTAGGTGGGAAGTTGTATACCTTGGTAATTGTAGATGATCATTCAAAGTATACATGGGTATTCTTCCTTAAGAAGAAGTCAGATACCTTACATGTCTTTATAAATTATGTCAAGGCTATTCAGAATGATCTACTATGTACTATGGTCAGGACAAGAACTGACCATGGCACAGAATTTCAATCTGAAGCCATGACAAAATTTTGTCAAGAATTTGGTATCACCCAAGAGTTCTCCTCCCCAAGGACTCCACAGCAAAATGGTGTGGCTGAGAGGAGGAATAGGACCTTAATAGAAGCTGGGAGAACATTGCTTAGTGACTCCTCACTCCCAGAATACTTCTGGGCTGAGGCAGTCAATACAGCCTATTATGTTCTCAATAGAGCCTCCATCAATAAGGTCCTTGGGAAAACCCCTTGTGAGATTCTGAAAGGCAAACAACCTACAATTTCTTACTTTAGAAACTTTGGTTGCAAATGCTACATTCTAAATAATGGAAAATCTCAATTAACAAAGTTTGCAGAAAAATGTAATGTGGGGGTTCTTGTGGGTATAGCTCACATAGTAGAGCTTATAGAGTTTATTACAAGAAACCCCATGTTGTAGAAGAATTTATGCATGTTGTGTTTGATGAGACCAGCCTTCTCTACAAAGAATGGTCTAGTTCTTCTATTTTGACAGGAAATGAAGAAGGGATGCATGAGCTGACTGTCCAAGACAAGCCCACCAGCAGCAAAACACAAACAGCTGCTGCAATTCCTGAAGAAGAAGATGTACAAGATGGTGAAGTCATAGCTGAACCAGTGGAACAAACACAGCCACCAGAGGACCCTCCTCCTGCTGCTGCAAGGCACCTGAGAGATCATCCAAGAGATCTAATAATTGGAGATCATACCCAAGGCATATTGACAAGAAACAGAGCTCACAATGAAGCACTATTCTTGAGCTTCCTTTCTCAAATGGAGCCCAAGAAGTTTGAAGAGGCCAATCAAGAGACCTTCTGGATTGAAGCAATGCAAGAAGAGCTCCTACAATTCAAGAGATGCAAAGTATGGAAGCTGGTGCCAAGACCTCAGGGACACAATGTGAGTGGCACTAAATGGGTATACAGGAACAAGCTTGATGAGAATGGTACAATCATCAAGAATAAGGCCAGATTAGTAGCCAAAGGATACAAGCAAGAGGAAGGTATAGACTTTGATCAAACCTTTGCACCAGTTGCAAGGTTGGAAGCAATTAGGCTATTCCTTGCCTATGCTGCCCACAAGGGGTTCAAAGTCTACCAAATGGATGTCAAATCAGCCTTTCTGAATGGAGACTTGAAGGAAGAGGTATATGTTGAACAGCCTTCAGTTTTTGTGCATCCAACTCTAACTTCTCATGTTTACCTTCTTAGGAAAGCATTATATGGTCTCAAGCAAGCTCCAAGATCTTGGTATGAGACTTTGTCTAACTTTCTCCTCAAGAACAAGTTCATGAGGGGAAAGATTGATAGCACATTGTTTCTTAGGAAAACAAGGGGCAAGTGTCTCTTAGTCCAAATTTATGTTGATGACATAATCTTTGGGTCTACTGATGACAACCTCTGGAAGAGATTTGCAAATCTAATGTAGGGGGAGTTTGAAATGAGCAGTATGGGTGAGCTCAAATATTTCCTTGGGCTCCAAGTGAAACAGTATGATGATGGAATTTTCATCTCCCAGACCAAGTACACTAAGGAGCTCATCAAGAAATTTGGGATGGAATCAGCCTCCACCATGAGAACACCCATGGGGTCTAATGTATCATTAGACAAGGATGAAAAGGGAAAGGCCTTTGATGGGTCCATGTACAGATGCATCATTGGATCTCTATTGTACTTGACTGCTAGTAGGCCAGACATTATGTATTCTACATGTGTTTGTGCTAGGTATTAAGCCTGTCCTAAGGAATCTCACTACACCTCTGTGAAGAGGATTTTGAGATACCTTAAGGGCAGCTTGCATCTTGGCCTGTGGTACCCTAAGAACAATGACTTTGAACTAACAGGCTTTTCAGATGCAGATTTTGCAGGTTGCAAAGAAGACAGGAAGAGTACAAGTGGTACTTGTCAATTCCTAGGGAGAAGATTGATATCTTGGAGAAGCAAGAAATAAACCAGTGTGGCAATATCCACAGCTGAGTCTGAATATATTGCTGCAGGTAGCTGTTGTGCACAACTTCTTTGGACACAGCATCAATTGGAGGATTACAACCTCAAGGTAAGGGAATCTCCTTTGTATTGTGATTCATCCAGTGCAATCTCTATTGCTAAAAATCCTGTCTCTCATAGCAGGACTAAGCATATAGAGATTAGATATCATTTTATTAGAGAACATGTAGAGTGTAAAGATATCTGTCTTGAATTTGTCCCCACTGAAAAACAAGTAGCTGATATCTTTACAAAGCCACTGGATGAATCTAAATTCAATGCTTTCAAAATTGATCTTGGCATGCTTAGTATAGAATAGTCCTAAATGTATGAGTAATAGCTGTCACTATTGATGATTATGCATGGTGAATTATCAAACTTTACATTATTGTACACTACAACATAGTGACATGACTAGGACACATCTTCAGCCAAAATATCTACATTAGGTCTAAACTCTATGATCAGCTAAACTGCAAGAGTATGTTCAGCTGAATCAGCTGAGAAAAATCCTAGCTGAGCCGTTGAGACGAGCAAACTGTCCCAGCGGTTGACAGTTCACTGTCCCAGCTGAACCGCTGAGACAAGCAAAATGTCCCAGCGGTTGACAGTTCATTGTCCCAGCGGCCTAGGTCCCCGTCTCAGCTGAACCGCTGAGACGGGGTATGTTCAATATGAAATCTGATAATTAACCCAAAACTCCTTAACACAATAAGGTAATTAAGTCTAAAAGCCTATGGTTAATAAAAACGAAACTGAAATTCTATAAATAGATACACTGTAACTTAAAACACACCACAAAGCAAAACCCTTAGCCGCCGAGATGATTCATCTTCTCTCCCATCTCAGCGCCTCGATTTTCTGCTTCCATGGCGCCAAAAAGCTCAAAAGATCTCCTGGAGGGCTATGAAATCGTAAGAGATGGATTCTCTCATGCCTCAGAAGAAATACGTCACGTGATTCACCTAATGGAAGCTCAAGGTCTGGAGCACATGCTATCTGAACCCTGCTGCATTCTCAGAACTGAAGTTCTGGAATGGTTCAACAATGTCAAATTATCTCCTTCCAAAACCATCCTGAAGTCCAAGATAGGAAGTGAGAAGATAAAGATCACAGCTAAAAGGTTAGAGAAGGGGCTGAAATTAACTCCCTGCAGTAAATCTGAAGAGGAGGAGATATCTGAAAAGGATAAGCAGACTGCCCTAAAGTGGACAGGATACAGTGATACTAAAACTAGTTGTCTAAGGAGGAAGTTCTTCAATCAACAGGGGAAGCTGTTGTCTGATATAGTGGGCAAAGCCATCCTATGCAAGCCTGGTTCACATGACACTGTCTCACGGTTCATGTTTGAATTAATGACTAGGATAATTCTGTCCAAGAGAACCTCATGGGGAGAAGTTATTTTTCAAAGGATAAAGGAATCTCTACAAGCCCCCAATATGGGAAGAGTACTATCTCTGTACCTACAGAATAGTCATTCAGAGACCTTTGCAAACTCCAAGGGGTCAAATCTCCATTATCTCAAAAGAATGGACATTAAGACTCTGGATAGATTCTCTAGAGTGCTCCCTATTAGCCAGCCATCTGTGGCAAAGGAAAAGAAGAAAGAGTCATCCCAGCAGAAATCAGATTCATCCTCCAAGTCAGATGGGTCTGAAAATGAGGACATTCATGGGTCTGATCTTAGATCTGGCAGCAAGCCAATGAACTTAGATAATGAAGATGTCCCCAGGACAAGAAGAGATGAGGAGCCCCAAGGAAGAGTTGAGCCCAATCCTGGGCCAACTCAGATGAATGCTGATCCAGCTGTTCCTCAAGCTGAAGATGAATTTCCCAATTCACCTATCCCTGGTAAATTAGGATTTCAGTTAGGCCTCTCTTTTCTATCAATAGTATAGTCTAGGTGTCTAACTCATCAATCATTTTTCAGGTGACCTTAGACAAAATTCTCCTCCTATGGATGCCCCAAGTGAGGGGGAGCATAGCCCAGCCTATGAAGGAGGAGGCGGGTATGCTAGTGGGGGAGAACATCAACAGAAATTGGTATCACCTAATGCCCCATCTGAGGGGGAGCAAATCCCTGATAATGAGAGGGCTAATCTCAAAGTGGAGCTGAAGAGCTGGTTGAAAAGGATTTGACCCAGGAAAAACCAGCTGCTGTTTTGGACACATCTGCCCTGTTAAACTCAATACAAACCATGATTGAGGGTTAGATGTTGTCTATAAAAGAGATTGTTGTTGAAAAGGTCCATGATGTCTCTGCTCAGATAAGGGATGAATTGTATGCAACAAGAGCTGCATTGACTCAGGAGATCCAGGCCAGTGAGCAAAGAATGGAGTCAAGAGTGGCTGTAGTAAGAACTGAACTGAATGCCCAGGTTAATGATGTCAAAACTGCATCAGATCATATTCTTCTGCAGATGACAAGAGGGTTTGAAATGGGCAAAAATACTGTTGCTGCCCAGCATACAGTTCTGAAGAATATTGCAGACCATCAAGGGGATTCCACAAAGGACATCACATATGTAAAGAATCAACTCTACAAAAATGAGAATGTCTGGGAAAAAGCTGTTGCCAGAATGGCACAAGTGGTCAACACATCAAGCAGCCAAGTCGTCCCACATTGACAAGGCAAAGGAATGCATTTTGGATGATGTGGACATCACCTTTCAAACTCTCTCCCAATCCATATTGGATCAACACTCTGAAATAGAGAAGAAGATAGTGGAACATAGCAAAGAAGGGGAGGAGAAGATTCTCAATCTACATGCTAAGCTGAAAGGAGCTCACATACAGTTGTATAACAACATGGAGTCCTCCCACAAACTGATACTCTCCAATCAAGAAGAAGCTAGCAAGCAAATGGTGGAAGTGGTCAACAATGCTTCCAGTGCTATTCAAGAAAATATCATTACCATGGCCAGAAAGGTCACTGATAATCAATGGGACTCAAGCTTAAAGGTGCTGCAAGGAACAAGAATTGCTTTGAATCTGCCAATCTTGAACCCTAGTAGAGTTGAAGACTTTGACTTCTAAAGTCAATCAAATATTATTACTGATGAGAGAGCAGCAAAGAGGAGAATGGTAGATGGTATTCAAACTGTTGAAGAATATATGGCACAGAAAAGAATGGAAAGATTAGAGGATCCACTCCATGAAGATGACAACCTGGAGTTGGACACAATTGTTGTCAATACCTGGGTGAGCCATGGCAATCCAATGAAGGACATTGACCATGTCTATTCAGCTGCTGAGTGGATCAAACACCTTGAAAGGGAATCTTTAAGGGAAAGGATTCTCAAAGAAAACATGGTAAGAAGGGAAACTCCTTTAAGGATTCCCACAAGATATCTTCCTAAGCCACTTCTGTACTTCAAAGTAAAGGAGAAGATCAAGGCTGCTGCTGAAGCTAGGAAAAAAAGTCTACAGATGGAGAAAGCTCTTCCCAGGGTCTATCTTAGAAGAACCAGCCTTGAATTTTTTTTAAGGATTGAATGTACAACTATAAGTTGAATTTTTTGTCCCTGTACTGAACATTTACAATGAAATGAAATTTCATATTCTGATCATAATATTGTGTTTGTTACTATTGATATATGTACTCTATATTTATTATCTTTAGTATTCAGTACCTTAAATGGGATGTTCAAATTGAAATGGATCAGCTATTACAGAAAATAGCTCTCCAATTGAGGGGGAGTAAATTCCCTGCTCAGGTTGAGGGGAAGATGGCAAATGCTCAGACTATATAGGTTAGCCTATAGGTTGATCCAAAGGGATCTATAGATGTTGTCCTTCTATCCATAGCAGGTTAAGGATGAATAAACCAGAAAGGGGGAGATAGGGCCAGTACCAATGCTGGAGAAAGGGGAGAAAGGGCCAGTGCAAATGCCTAGGGTGTTAGGTCCTATGCTTCACAGATAATTTCTCTATAAGATCATTTTTTTCTGTGATAAGATTTTTATTGTTAATGGACCTTAACATTGGGGATGTTCTGCCTTCTTCAAATAGGGGGAGATTGTTGGGTATATTGCCCTCAATATTACCTTGATTTGAAGAGGCATCACTCCCAATGCTAAGGACATATTGTATTTAACAAAGCTATACTTGTGTAGGATATACAGGCACAGGTGTCTCAAAAGTAAGGGCCAAACATGGCCTTAGATAAGAAGAAATCATCTACAAGGAGATGAAGATCTGTCTCAGCAGAACCGCTGAGATGAAAGGTCAGAACCGCTGAGACGAGGAGCCGTCTCAGCGGATCCACTGAGAAGGAGACTGGAGCAACCGCTGAGAAGGGGACTGGAGCTGCCGCTGAGACTGGAAGCTGTCTCAGCCCAACCGCTGAGTCTGGAAGCTATCTCAGCCCAACCGCTGAGACAGATCCAAATGTGCTAACGGGATCTGCTTTTGGCGCAAACGACAATTGAAAGGGAAAAGCAACTCCAATCTGCCCCATACCGTGTCAGAAGGATCGATATAGCCGTTGAAGCCTTCTAGAGGTATAAAAGAAGATGCTAGGGCACAACAACAAGCACTGTTCCATTGAAAAGTCTTTGCTGCACGCCGCAATCGAGCATTCACGTTTCAGCCAGTTGAAGTTGTTCTCTGCAGCTGAAGTTAATCTTCTAAGGGAGATTAGTTAGCTCTTCCTGTACAAACTCAAGAAGGGCAATTTGATCTTCTGCTTTGCTGAAGGAGAAGATCAAGGTGATACAAATCTGAAGCTGCTGTTTTTCAGATCTAAAGAAAGGATTCAGAAGACCTAAGAGTAATTCTTTTGTCTTCTGTATTTAGTTCAAACTCTTTTATATCTTTGTAAGGCATTGTTGCCTGAGTGAAAGGCTGTTGGGCCTGTGTGTAGAGCTGTGTTGACAGCTTGAGTGGTAGGACTTCTTGATAGGTATGAGGTAGGAAATCTGTGTGATTTCTGTGTTGTAGGAGTTACATTACTCTGAGGTGTAGGGCTGCTGAGCCTGAGTGTAAGGCTGCTGAGCCTGAGGTGTAGGGCTGCTGAGCCTGAGGTGTAGGGCTGCTGAGCCTGAGTGTAGGGCTGCTATGCCTGAGGTAGGATCACTCTTGATCTGAGAAGTTCTGAGGAACTTGTGGTGTAAGCTCAAGGAACCGAGATTGGAGTTTGTGGCCTTGTCTAACTCACTGTTAGAAAGGTGAAGGGGAAAAGAGGACTACTCAAGACACCCTATCTTGAGGAACCTCTATACATCCTTGTGTGCTTTCTGTGATTGTGTTTTCTGCAGCTAGAAACATTAGGTTTAAACAAAGAAAATAAGTAAAACCTATTCACCCCCCTCTAGGTATTATTGACTACACCTATATAAACTATCAATCATGTTGGCTAAAGAATAGTCAAAAAAACAGTTTATCAGGCTCACCGTCGATTCCTACCAGTTGATCATCCATATCGAAAAGCAAGAAAGTTTGGTCGACATGAAGTACGTATTGGTTGTAAAAAACCTCCTAATGGACGAAGAGTATCCGAGGCAACACAAAATCTTCAAGTTGTATTTGGTAGAACAAATCAGTTGGGAGGACCTACTAAGTATTGGAAAAAAAGAAGTATATTGTTTATCTTCCTTATTGGAAGACAAATTTACTTCGCCACTGTCTTGATACAATGCATATAGAAAAAATCTGTGCGATAATATTTCGAACACTATATTAGGTGACCAGATCAAATCCAAGGATGATGTGCATGCCAGAAGGGATTACAAGGATCTCGGGATTCTAAAACATCTATGGCTCCAAGAAAGAGATGATGGCACTGAGATTATTCCTCCAGCTTGCTTCACCATGATTAAGACGGAGAAAGATACTTTTTAAGGAACGATGAAGTCATTACGAGTTCCTGATGGATATGCCTCCAACATATCACGTTGTGTTAAACTGAAACAATGCAGAATACAAGGTTTAAAGAGCCATGATAATCACATTATAATGCAACAATTATTGTTGATTGGTCTACGATCAGTGTTATCAAGGCATATAGTGTCACCATTGATGGAGGTTTCCATGTTCTTTAGAGAATTATGTTCAAATAGACTAAATGTTTCTGATTTGTTAAAGATTGAAGATCGCATTATCTTGGCTTTATGTCATCTCGAATTAATTTTCCCCCCTCCATTCTGAACTATAATGATTCATCTTATGGTTCATCTTTCACAAGAAGCTATCTTGGGTGGCCCGGTACAATTTAGATGGATGTATCCTATCGAGAGGGAACTTGGACATTATAAAAAATATGTATGAAATAAAGCAAAACCAGAAGGATCTATACCATAGGGTTATATAGCGGAGGAGACTTTAACATTTTGTTCTCGATTCTTAGAAGGGATTAAGACTCGATTCAATCAACCAAGTCGTAATAGTGCAAATTCCACGTCTCCAGCCCCCGAATTTAGGATGCTTCCACAAGTTGGGAGTACAATAAGAGGTGCCGTCATGAAGGCACTTGATCCAGTTAGTCTTCTGCAAGCTCATCGATATATTTTATTCAACTGCGTTGAGCTTGAAGTTTTTCGAAGGTGAGTTTCAATAAACTTCAAAATTATTTCAAATGTTATTTATTATTAAAATGTACACTAATTAATGATTTTTTTTAATAGTGAACTCCGAGAAGAAGTGAAGAGTCGTTATCAATCCCTACGTATTGACGTGGAGCGCTTGAAAAATCTACTTCATAAAGAATTTTCAGAATGGTTTAGGCAAAGAGTAAGAAACATCAATTTTGCACACTGGTTCTCGTATCTAGATTTACAAATGAACACTCTCAATGAAATGGATTATTTTCATTTGATCATAACAGGTTAATCGTGATGGCGCGATTGTTGATGACCCTCAATTACGACAATTGGCTCTCAGACCAAACTCTATTGTTCGTAGCTACAAAGGATATAACATAAATGAGTTTTCATTTCGAACTGTACCAAGTGAGATTCATAAGAGGACGCAAAATAGTGGAGTTGAAGTTATGTCAAACCATGACGAATCTCATGATGATATCAATTATTTTGGTAGGATAACTGAGATCATAGAATTGGATTACTTTAACTTTGCAAAAGTGATGCTTTTTAAATGTGATTGAGTGAATCCTACAAAAAATGTAAGTGTGAAGAAAGATTTTTATGGGTTCACATTGGTTAATTTCACAAACTTAATACATACAGGAGCAACACTTGAACATGACCCATACATTTTTTCTTCTCAAGCAAGAATGGTATATTATATTCGTGATTCTACACAAACAAATTGGGAATTGGTCATCAGGATGGTACCACAGGATGAGTACGAAATGGTAGATATCGAAGCTACAAGTGTTGATGATCATGAAAACTTCATTCAATGTGTTAGTAATGATATACAAAATATTCAGAATGTATATCAAGATGATGAAGGCATCGAGATGGTTAGAACAGATGTTGAGCGTAGAGTTGTGGAAAGAGAAATATAACTTCACATGCTTGGTGTAGGCTCGGTGAGATGGAGGTATTATAACTAGACCATACTTGATATATATCTAGGATTTTATTACCATTTTTTGTGCACATTAAGCATTATGTTCGCTATTGTTCTACTTGCTCCCTTTTATCGATCGACCTCCTTTATCCCCTCAGTGCAGCACTTAAAAAGCTGGACAGAAATCTGTCCAGAGAGAAATCTGGACAGAAATCTGTCCAGATTTCGTATAGAAAGCTGGGCAGAAATCTGTCCAGATTTCTAAAGTGATTTATCGAACAAATTGGCATTGCTTTGAAGGATTATTAAGTGCTACATACAGAGCTATCCTAACTGGTTTACGACAGTAACTTAAACACATTTATGGAGAGGGAAAAGTTAATGCATTAGAGCAATAAGAAGAAGAAAAATTCAAGAGGGCATCATATATAGTATCAAAAGCTGTCCACTCCCATTGTCTGAATTTTTTAAAAATAAGCATGCATCATGCCAAAAGCCAGTATATGCTCTTGTAAAGCAGTAGAGCAAAAAAAGCTTCTCTATTCTATAGGTTTAGGAAGAAGACATACCCTCTACATTCTAAAATTATAAATGCAGGAAATTTGAACAAAAAAGAATAAGTTCTCACCACCAAAACCACCACCACCAAAAAATTGTTCAAATATATCGTAAGGGTTGTGAGCACCACCGCCGCCTCCCATTCCCTCTTTAAGAGCATCTTCCCCGTAGTGGTCATAAATTCCCCTTTTCTCAGAATCACTCAACACTTCATAGGCCTGAGCCACCTCCTTGAACTAATAAGGTAAATTATAAATGTCTGGTTAGTGAAGCTAATTAGACTAATTCAACTCAAAATAACATAGTTTCTGATCACTTTAAAAAGGAAAAATTAAGAAGGAAATTAGTAAAATAGCAACCTTCTCAGGATCACCACCTTTCTCTGGGTGATTTTTTATGGCGGCCTTCTTCAGTTCATCCTGACTTGCAATCTGTCCAGATTTCTAATATTAAATCTACAGAAATCTGGACATGAAGTACTGTGGATTATATATTACTCAAGTGGAAAACTTGTATGTTGTTTTTGTCTAGCTTTGTTGTTCATTCTAATCCCTTGTGGCTTTGCCATCGTTGTGTTGGTAGCTTATGCTATATATCAGTTGGTAGATTTAATATTGAAGATTTTTTGTGATCTTTGATGCATGGGGACCCTCTCAGCATAATCAACTCTTCAAGTGTGTTGGTTCCTCAGTTTGATTGTTTCGGAGTGATTATATATTCAATGTCCCCTAGAGCAGTTATGATATATTGGGCTAAACTTAAAAATAAATATTAGAGTCCGTTCGTTTCACGGACATTGATATTAAAGTTTTGGTTTTCAATCCAATATTAATACACACGGGAAATGACATTGACTTTAAATTCAATTCTTTTGTTCGTCTGTATAACGATTTTCTGTCATAGGAATTGATATTCATTACTTTTTACTGTTCGTTTGCAGAAAAGCTTTCTTTCATAGGAATTGACATTGATCAATATTGAGCTTCTAAGTTTCTTCCTGCAAGTTATCATAAGCAATAGCACGTTTTTTAGCTCGACACGCGTTTTTTTTGCCCGTGCGCATTTTTTCGCCCAGACGTGGTTTTTTCGCCCGGGCTGCATTTTTTCGCCCGGGCGCGATTTTTTCGCCCGATCGCATTTTTTTCGCCCGGGCGCGTTTTTTTCGCCCGGGCTCGTTTTTTTCCCGCCCGGGCTTGATTTGTTCGCCGACCGCGTTTTTTTTCGCCCGGGCGTGAATTTTTCGCCCAGACGAGGTTTTTTCACCCAAGCACGTTTTTTTAGGCCGGCCGCATTTTTTTCTCTCGGGCGAGATTTTTTCGCTCGGACGCATTTTTTCGCCTGAGCGCGAAAAGCATGCCGGGGCAAAAAAGACGCGATATTTTCACAAAAAATCGTGGCCGGGCAAAAAAAAAACGCGACCGGGACAAAAAACGCGCTTGGGCGAAAAAAGCGCGTCCGGGCGAAAAAATCGCGACCGGGCGAAAAAATCGCGCCCATGCGAAAAAACGCGACCGGACGAAAAAATCACGCCCGGGCGAAAAAATCGCGCCCGGGCGAAAAAATCGTGCCCTGGTGAAAAAATCGCGCTCGAGCGAAAAAAAAATGCGCGTGGGCGAAAAAATCGCGTCTGGGCAAAAAAAACGCGCCCGGGCGAAAAAATCGCGTCCGGGCAAAAAAATCCCGCCCGGGCAAAAACATCGCTTCTGGGCAAAAAAATCACGTACGGGAAAAAAATGCGATTTCAGGCAAAAAAAAATTGATATCCTTTTGGAAAGTCAGTGTTATCGATCTCAATATCCACCCCTGGAGATAAACATTGGATCGATAGGTTTTTAAGTTATGGTGAATATCGCCGACTTTCCACCAGAAAGTCAATTCCACTCTACAATTATTGGTACGAACAACAAAAATAACTTTCATATTCTCAAAGTCAATACTCCAATATCAATGTCTGTGAAACGAATGGACTCCGTTCGTTTGGACGGAATTGAAATTTGAAATTGTAATTCGATATTGGGATTAGATATTCAGAATTGGAATTGATCTAATTCCAATTCCATTGTTCGCCTAATAAATAATATTGTTAAATATTGTGGAATAAATCAAATTTTTTGTTCGTTTGTTTAATAAAATTCAATCTAAGAATTGAAAAATATTATAAAGAAATTAATATTTTTTTACATTTATAATTAAAAATGCTCGTCATGGCAAAAAACTCGCGCCCGGGAAAAAAATTGGGCGCCTGGGAGACAAAACGCGCGCCAAGGCGCAAAACGCTCTACCGAGTGAGAAACGCGCGCCCGAGCGAAAAATGTGCACCCGGGCGAAAAATGCGCGCCCGAGCGAAAAACTCACACCCGAGCAAAAACACGTGCCCTGATGAAAAACTCGTGCCCGAGCGAAAATTGTGAGCACGGGCGAAAAATGCGTGCCCGGTCAAAAAACGCGTGCTTGCGCGAAAAATTCGCGCCCGAGCGAAAAATGCGTGCCCGGGCGAAAAATGCGTGCCCGGGCGAAAAATGCGTGCCCGGGAGAAAAATGCGCGCCCGGGCGAAAAATGCGCGCCCGGGTGGAAAACGTGCGCCCGGGCGACAAAACGCGTCTCCCGGCGAAAAACGAGCCCATGAGCGGAAAAAACGCGCTCCCAGGCGAAAAAAACGCCCGGGAGAAAATTCTGCGCCTTGGCGAAAAATTGCGCTCCCGTGCGACAAAACGCGCGCCCGGGCTAAAAACTCGCTCCTAGGAGAATCATTGCTCGCCCGGGCGACAAAACGTGCGTTCGGGCGAAAAACGCGCCCTCGGGCGAAAAATGCGTGCCCGGGCGTAAAGCGAGCGCCCGAGCGACAAAATATGTGCCTGGGCGAAAAATGTTCCCCCAGGAGAAATACGCGCGCTCGGGCGAAAATACGGGCGACTCGGCGAAAAAACGCACGTCCGGGCGAAAAACTCGCGTCCGTGCGAAAAACTCGTGCCCGGGCAAAAAAATTACACGCCCGGGCGAAAAACTCAATAAATCGAGCGTGCCAGACTCGCCCAATTCCGATATGTCTTGATTTTGTGCCTAGGCTAAAATCAATTCCATGATATTAAACTCAAATTCCAATTGTTAAAGCTATCTAACAAGCGAACGGCGTAATTGGAATTCGACGTCGAATTTCAATTCCAAGTCTTCAATTCCGTCCAAACGAACGAGCCTGATTAGCTTGGTTGTTCTTGAATGCTTTTGGCTGAAGATGTCATCCCTTTCAAAAGATTGTTTTTTCTCGGTGGCGGTCATAACCGTTGTCATGCCAAATGCATATCTCATGACGGTGTTGTTTTTGTCCAAACGCACTGGAGTAAAAACGCTGCGTCAAACGGAGCCTTAGTCTCTACAATTATTAGTTGTTGTTTGTGTGAAAATATGTCATTAATTCAACTACATAACATACGAGACAACCAAATTTATCTGAATCATAAGTTCGTTTCAAGTTCATAGAGTATGTTTAGTTTGAAGAAATTAGAGGGAATGCAAATGTAATTTACAGCACAATTTCGTCTTTGGTGTTTAATTTCAATGTAATTAATAGGTAATTATATTTACCTAGAAACTATAAACAATTGTGTTTTCTCCATACCTTCATGCCTCATCCTTCTAAATCCTCACCAACACTCAGTAAAACTCTTCCAGCCATCTCCCACTACAGTCAATCCCTACTACACCCCTAAATACTACAGCCGATCTCAATTAAAACTACAGCCAAGCTTTTCTTTCCCCTTCCTACAGCACCCACACGTTCCTAGCCCCTCTCCCTCCACAGCCAACCCCTTTCAGCCCTCTTTAACCCAAACCAAGCCTTCCTATGCCACTACCTACTATATCCAGCTCATATCCAGCTTTAACCTCCTTCGACAGTCCCCACACAATTGTATTCATTGCTTCAGATAGCCACCGTCGCTTCTACAATCACCGGATCAGGGAAGGTCATAGGGCTTTGGGAATTTGGGATTTTTATTGTAGGATGGGGCTTATAGAAGTGGAGCGGGGTATGCCATGAGAGGGGATTGTGTCAGTTTTTGCATTAGGGAGGAGGAGGTGGAGACTTCAGGGGACTGGCCATGGCATGGAGTGGTCGCGGGGGGGGGGGGGGGGGGGGGGGGGGGGGGGGGGGGCTGGGAAGGTTGTAAGTTACTAAGCCTTTTGATTAGGGATTGACCAAAATTGTAGACGACGCATATCGAGGGACAAATTAGATACTATATTGAGGGTAGTTGTTAAACAATTTTTTGTAGAGAAGGAAGCGACATCTACCTTAGTTATGATAGTGCGCTCGAAGCATCCGAGTGAGCGTCAAGTTTGGAACGTTCTACCTGTTGCCCCCAGCAGGGGTATTTATAGGCGTAACCCTAAATTCGCGACGACCCATTATGGGTGCTTTAACAGACCCGTTAGGGTTTCGTTAAAGACCGGACATAAAGGCTAAATATATCTTAACATTCTCCTCCTATATTGTAGCAATTGATTCACATAACGGGTTAAACAAACATATAAGTTAGATAACGACATAATGAGTTTCAGATTAAAATAACAAGAGTTTTAGAGCAAACGTCTAAACTCAAACGGGTTCCAAGCGTGCAAAAGCAAAAAGCAAAAGCAGAGGAACAGTAATCTGAAGTAAAACTCAAAACTAATGACAGATCGGTCTACTCAAACAGCAGATCATCTGCATCCATGTCGAAATCCACTTTGTCTCCTCTAGACTTCAATTGATCTGCATTTAAACATTAGAATGTCATGAGAACAAAACTTAGTGAATCCATACATATGCATATCAAAAGTAAAGTGATTAGTTCTAATAATTTAGAACATAATACTCTAACTAGGAAGAAAGACTCACATGTCCGCATCTCTACCTAATTTACACAAAATTAGAAATTTGGTTTCATAGAACCAGCTATATGTTCCTTCGATTATCAAGATTATTACCAAACGTTTCACAGTTGTATTATATCATCAAGTTTGAAATGATACAACAAGCTGTGACCAATATATCATCAAGTTTGGAATGATATAAGTAATAATCATAATATCAGGACGCATATCAGCAACTTCAGTATTCATTTTTGGAATGATACCCAATTCAGCCTTTGAAAAGAAATAGTTGTGTAAGCCATCAAGTTTGGAATGACTAGCAACTAAACAATCTCAGGCTTTCATCAAGTAGCATCTGGAACACTTCAGTGTACTCAGTCTAGATTGGTGAATGTAGGCAGACTCGGTTCTAATATCTTTAAACAAACATAGGTATTAACTCCCACTAAATAGACTTTAATCACATATCCCCCAATGTTTTAGATGTAAGAACCTTGTATAAGCCCTTTGTAAGGACATCTGCTACATTATCTTTTGATCTCACTTCTAAGAGGGAAATGATCCCTTGACTGGTGAGATAGGTCAACCAGGCCTGTTTCATCCGTAGTTGCCTTTGCTTACCATTGAACAGGGAATTAGTTGCAATGGTTTTTGTGGCTTGATTGTCCCAAAATATCGAGATATAGTTCATTTTTAGACTCATCATTGGAATATCCATAACCAAATCTCTAACTCACTCTGCTTCTTCGGCAGCTGATGCAAGAGCATAGAGTTCGGATTCCATAGAGGATAGTGCTATACACATTTGCCTCTTAGATTTCCAAGCTACTGCGGCTCCTCCTAGGGTAAACATATAACCACTAGTGGACCTACTATCACCAACGTCTGAGCACCAAGAGGCGTCAGAGTATCCTTCAAGCACATGAGGGTGTCCACTGTAACATAAAGCATACTGCTCAGTATACTTTAAGTATCGCATTAGCCTTTCCAAGGCGTCCCAGTGGTCCTTTCCAGGGTTACTAGTGAATCTACTCAACATGCTGACCGTAAAGGCTATGTCGGGTCTAGTGCAGGTAGTAACATACATTAGACTGCCAATAAGTTTGGAGTAATCCAACTGTCTAATAGGTGAACCGTCGTGAGGTTTCAGTCTATTATTATAGTCGTATGGAGTCTCAATCTTCCTGCACTTATCATAACCCCAGTTCTCTAGTAGAGTTCTGATGTAGTGACTCTGGCTAAGGGTGATACCCTTATTCGTAAAGTTCACTTCCATTCCTAGGATGGTTTTCACCACACCTAAGTCAGTCATGCTAAATTTGGACTGCAAGGTAACCTTAACGTCTTCCACCTAAGAATAATCGGTACCCAGAATTAGCATGTCATCAACATACAAGCAGATTATAGCGACTGAGTTTGGACTTGTCCGTATGTATAGACATTTATCTGAAAGGCTGGATTTAAAATTCAGGCCTCTTACGCAAGAGTCAAACTTTTCGTGCCATAGCTTCGGTGCTTGCTTCAATCTGTATAGTGACTTAACCAACTTACAGACCTTGGTTTCTAGACCTTCTATGACGAACCCTTCAGGTTGGCGCATGTAGATCTCCTCAGAAAGATCTCCATTTAGAAATGCAGTCTTTACGTCCATCTGATGAATGACGAAGCGTTCAATAGATGCGATAGCGAGAAGAACCCTGATCGTTGCAATGTGACAAACAGGTGGGTATGTATCAAAGTAGTCTATTCCACTCACTTGAGTGAAGCCTTTTGCAACTAGACGTGCTTTGTACTTAGCGATACTCCAATCTGGATTCAGTTTCTTCTTAAGAACCCACTTGCTCCCAATGGTTTTAGCTCCTTTGGGCAAGTCAACTAATGTCCAAGTTTGGTTCTCTATGAGAGAATTCATTTCATCATCAATGGCTTCTCTCCATAATAGGGAATCCCTGGATCGCATCGCTTCTTTATATGTGGATGAATTAGCTTCAATGTGGTAAGTCACAAAGTCTGTACCAAAGTTTTTAGGAACTCGTTCTCTATTAGATAGCCTAGTGGACTCTAGGGCACTAGTGTGAACTGGCTCAGTGTCAGGGAGGCGTAGTTCCGTCCCAACGAGGGTATCAGAACTGGTGTCTGGCAGACCTGGAAGAGTCAGGTTTTAATCTTTAAGAAACTTGTCCTCAAAGAACAGAGCATCTCTAGACTCAATGACCGAGTTGGTAGAGAGATCTAGAAATCTGTCTGCAGCACTATCCACCGCACATCCTAAGTATATACAACTATTCGTCTTAGGTCCTATCTTAGATCTCCTTATGTCAGGTATCCTAACATAGGCAATACAACCCTAGGTTTTGAGATTATCAAATCTGGGCGGTCTCTTAAACCAAAGCGCATACGGGGTTTGCTTTAATTTAGCATTAGGAACCAAATTCAGGATGTGATTCGACGCGAGGGCTGCTTCTCCCCAATAAGCCGCAGGCATACCGGCAGTCAACAACATAGAATTCAACATTTCTGTTAAAGTTCTATTTTTTCGCTCGGCAATACCGTTGGACTGGGGGGAATAAGGGGCAGTGGTTTCGGGAATTATGTCATGGCTGGCAAGAAAATCTCTAAACTCACCCGAGATATACTCGCCTCCTCGATCACTCCTGAGTCTTTTAATTTTCAAATCCAATTGGTTCTCAACCCTAATTTTGAAAATTTGAAATTTTTCAAAAGCTTCATCTTTGGATTTTAAGAGATAAATGTGAGTATATCTAAAGAAGTCGTCGATAAAGGTTATCAGGTACTTCCGACCACCACGTGTGACAAAACTTTTATAGTCACAAATGTCGGAGTGTATCAAATCTAGTAAACGTGTACTCCTAGACACCTGACTGAATGGTGTTCTTGTTATCTTAGTTTGAGCACATATCTCACATTTGTCAAATTTGGTTTTAGTGTCTAAGGGGATGTTATGAGTTTTAGCTAGCAGAAGTAGTTTCCTATAGTTCACGTGTCCTAGTCTGGCATGTAAAGTCTTAGGATCTATGAGATTTGAACTAACCTGATTGACTACTTCGTTTGCTAGACTCAGCCTATACATCCCATTTAGAATGTAAGCGCAACCAAAATAATGAGAGTTGACCATAAGGGTCACCCTACCACCACTAATGTTAAAAGACATACCCACATCGCTTAACAGACTAATCGAAATTAAATTAGCAGCTAATGTAGGAATGAATTTAACATCTTTCAAAATTAAATGCGTACCTGACGAGAGTAGCAAATCCACAGTCCCTGTCTGGAGTACCCCAGCTGTGGCTCCATTTGCAACTATAACTGACTCAGAGACTGGAGTGGCATCCTTCAGCAGAGAGGAATTGTTGCAGACGTGGCAGGTCGCCCCCGAGTCCAACCACCAATCAGCACTAGCCTGACCGTTCCCAACCATGGCAACAAAGTGGGAGGGCGCCGTCTGATGGAGCATATGAGCTCTGTGATCAGGCTTTGGTGGGTTGGCATCGGGCTTCTTGGGTTGCCTGCAGTCAGAAGCACAGTGACCCCACTTGTTGTAGTTGTAGCACTTTCCCTTGATCTTCTTGATTTTCTTGCTCGTGTCTACTACTGCGGGTGCACTGGAGGGAGGTCGAGTCCTATCAGACTTAGGCTTCCTTTTTGGGCGTGTGATCATGTTAGCAGCAGATTGTTGCTTGCTCACCACCTCCTTCACATGCCTTGTCTGATTCTCGTCATCAATGCAGATGAACCGCTTGAGGTCTTTCAGACTGACCTGTGTCTTCTTTCTATACATCTCCGTCTTGAAAGAGTACCACGCTGAAGGGAGCTTGAAAATGATGGCACCAGCAATGAACCCATCTGGCAGAGGGACACTTTCACTGTTGAGTTTGACCACCAAATTCTCCAGGTCTGCAATCTGGGGAAGGATTTCCCTATCCTCAGAGAAGGTGAATCCCATGAACTTGTCCACTAGATGCGTCTTGGACATGTTCTCCTCCTCTTTGAACTGATCTTCCAGCGCATTCCAGATCTCCTTCGCTGCCTTCAGCTCCCCAAACGTCTCGGCCAGCGAATTGGAGAGACAATTGAGAAGATAATCACGACAGAAATCTTCATCGTTGGTCCAATGATTCTCATCGTCTCCTCCCTTGAAATCTGTGTATAAAAGATATTCAGATATTTCATACCGAATTGTGTGTTTCGCTTCTAGGCACTGAACTGAGAATGAGAGAACTTCTCCAGTTTGATCATCGACACAGGAGAGGAGAGGCTGTTGCCCTTCGAAAAAGAGGCCATCTGGAGCACTAGATCGGTGGAGACGACGAAGAGGCACTGCAGTTCACTGCACTGGAGCAGCAACTAGGATCGGCTGATCTGGAGAAGGCCTTACTGTTGAAAAACTGCGTTCGACGAAAATCTGGGAGCCCGTTCGACGAATTCCTGTCGACGAAGAGCTGTGAGCTCCGTTCGACGAACTCTGGGAGCTCCGTTCGACGAAAGAAGGCGAAGCAGATCGACGAAGAAGCTGATCGACGAGCAACGAGAGCTCGGCGAATGAGCGTTCGACGAATGGCGGGGAGATCGACGAATTGTACCTGGGCGGCCTCCGTTCGACGAACCAACGAGCGCTCGACGAAAGAGCGTTCGACGAATTGCGGGGCGTTCGACGAAATGTCTCTGGGTGGCCTCCGATCGACGAACTGGCGGGAAAACTCCTTTCTCCTTCGTCGATGGGGGCAAAGCAGCGGCGGGGGCGGCGGTGCTGCACTGTCCTGGCGCGGTTGGATCGGCAGAGACGACAGAGAGGAGCGGCGACTCCTCCTCCTACTGTCGATCGACGGCAGGCGGCGACAGATCTTTGACTAGCGGCGCACGCACAGGAGCGGTGACGGCTAGGGTTCGGCGAAGAGATCTGGCGAAGAGGAAAGACCGATCTCCTAATGACGGCGACTGCGATCTCCCAATCGACAACGGAAATCAGCAAGAGAGGACGGCGCGAACTCCTCCTTAGAACGAGGGCTCGACGGCGACACTGCAAGCAAGAGGGAGAGCGGCGACGCTACACTCCTCCTTCGGTCGCACGAAGCAGAGAACGGCGAGGATCTACTTCGTCGGAGGGGAACGCGCAGGAGGGGAGGCCAGCGGCTCCTTCGGACGAGCGAGCGAGAGAGGGGCGACGGCGCTGTACGCGATTTCCTTCACGCGCGTGACAGAGAGCGACGGGAGAGGGGGGCTAGGGTTCACGAGCGGTTTCAACTTCGAGAATGATAGTGTGCTCGAAACATCCGAGTGAGCGTCAAGTTTGGAACGTTCTACCCGTTGCCCCCAGCATGTGTATTTATAGGCGTAACCCTAAATCCCCGACGACCTGTTATGGGTGCTTTAACGGACCCGTTAGGGTTCCGTTAAAGACCCGACATAAATGCTAAATATACCTTAACAAGTTATGGATTCCCTGTATAGTGGTCTGAGGTCTCTTGAATCCCAAAACAAGAGCAAGAAAGAAAGAATGAAGATAGAAATGGAGGAATCACCTGCTCCTCTGGTCCGGGTTGATAAAGATATGTTTGTTTTGGATGACATCTTATTATTGCTCGAGAGGGTAGCTTCAGAGCCCTTGCCTGCCATGTCTTTACCTCCTAAGGATGACAAGGTTTCCCAGAATCGTACAAAAGTAAGATAATTTATTACTTCCTTTTAACATGAATTTAGTGCATCTAGTGCTCTTGAACACACCTGAATTCTTTAAATAAATTTTTGAAAACAAATCGGTCTAGAAGGCTCCCAAACCTAATAGGATGGTTTTTGCCTTAATATTTTTATGCTTCTTCCCAGTTTTGTGTCTGCAGATGCTCTTGTTCTTATTTTTAACATTAATTTATTACTGTTTAGCCTTACAGTGTAATGCCACTAGATTTACTGTGTGCACTTTGTATCTGTTGCCTGATTTCTTAAGAATTATAATTCAACAGATAATATAAAATCTGAAAAATGTACTATCATTTAAAAATTTTTTTGGGTGGTTGTCATGAATAATAAAACTAAATTTATCACTTTCCTTCTTTCATTCCCTCCTTATCCCTCATGAAATTGTCTTCACTAAACACAAATAGACAGAGGGCTTTTAGTCAGCAGACCGAATACTAGAAATGACTTTTGTTTTTTTGTCATTTCTCTCATTTTACACCCCTCGAAAGAATGCATTAAGAATGCTGTTACAAAATAGAGAGGGGATATAAGCAAGAAGGTAGCTGAGTTGGATGAATATGTAAGATACTAAGCCTTTGATTTTAACCATTAGACTTCAAGCTATCTTGTTTTAGACAGCTAATTCTTCGTAGTTAAATTTAGGAGTTTAAAAAAATATATAATATCTATGCATGGAAATTTTTAATCTATTGTTGGTTTTATTCTCCTACTGAATATTGTTTTGAAGCCTTTTTGTTATGATCTCATGCCTGAACTCTATTTTTTCCACTTGTCTAATGATTTTATCTGTCTCTTGTATTCATAAATGATGGTTGTTGAACTATGATATTGATGATATATATAGGATGGATGTTCTGCTGATGATGTCAAGTACTCCATTGAACGTGATGAGCGGCGTCTTACAGAGCTCGGCCGTCGAACTATTGAAATTTTTGTTCTCTCTCATATTTTTAGGTATCATTTTCCCTAATAATTTACTCATTTTCTATCACCAATGCCCATGATTGTTTTTTTTCTATAACAAATGTTTCAATGTTTGAACTCATAAATCATCTACATCTTTCTAAATCAAATAAATGATATTTGGTCAACTGGTTGCATATTTCTGCTTACTCACCGAAGAAGTTTCACAAAAAACGTTTTTGAAGCAAATGGGCCCCCTTCTGATATAGAGTTGGATATTAGCTCACTATACATTCTGTTGGGAAAAGTTGAATGGCTCAAAATAAAATTATAGTGCGAAAGAAATTCCATCTCTCTTCCTTGAGAAAAACCCGCAGAAAACCAACCATTTATGGGCAGAAATCTGCCCAGATTTCTCGAGAAATCTGGGCCCTTGCGAAAAACCCACAGAAAACCAACCATTTCTGGGCAGAAGTCTGCCCAGATTTCTCGAGAAATCTGGGAAGATTTCTGCCCAGATATCTCAACATTTCTGGGAAGAAATCTTCCCAGATTTCTCGAGAAATCTGGGCAGTTTTCTGCCCAGATATCTCGAGAAATATGGGCAGATTTCTCCCCAGATATCTCGACATTTCTGGGCAGAAATTTGCCCAGATTTTAGAAATGATAATACAACATATCATATATGCGCAGCGGAATAAATAACTAGAACAACCCTAAACATTTGTAAGGAACTTGCGATTTCACTGATTCAAGAAATTAAATAATAACCATAACATTTGCAGAGATTGTACCTGAAGGGAGTTTGAGTCGACACTCAACCAAGATGCTCCTCACTGATTTCTGGTAGAACCAATCTTGAGTTCCAAGAACCGAAATGGATCGGCCCCTCTACAGAGATCCACACAAGCGGAGGAGAACCTCAATGCCTTGTCGAACAAGGAATGAGTCGGAGAAGAAAGCTCTCAGCGTCCCCACGGACTGCTAGATCTGAGACAAGTGAGGCGGCGACTGTCGGAAGAGGAGAGAAGCCCTAGCGGAACACTTCCGGCGCTGCTCTCTCAAATCACGAAAAAGGGTCGGTTACTAAATCTGTCTCACACCCTGAACCCTAAGATCGTGAACTGTTATATACCAAAGGCTGCGTTGGACGAACTCAAAGAGATCTGCGTTCGACGAACTCAAGGAGATCTGCGTTCGACGAACTCAAGAGATCTGCGTTCGACGAACTCAAGAAGATCTGCATTCGACGAACTAAAGGAGATCTGCATTCGACGAACTCAAGGAGATCTGCGTTCGACGAACTCAAGAGATCCGCGTTCGACGAACTCAATAGATCTGCGTTCGACGAACTCAAGGAGATCTGCGTTCGACGAACTCAAGGAGATATGCGTTCGACGAACTCAAGGAGATCTGCGTTCGACGAACTCAAGGAGATCTGCGTTCGACGAACTCAAGAGATCTGCGTTCGACGAACTCAAGGAGATCTGCGTTTGACGAACGCGCTACACTAGCCTTTTGCTTGCAGGATTGGCCTGATTTCACGAGAAATCTCAAGGTTTAATTTCTTGAGAAATCTCTGGAAATTAATTTCTCGAGAAATCCCAATGCAGGAATAAAACTTCTTAATAAATACCAAACCTTAAAATTGACTTCTCGAGAAAAACCCAAGCCAACACAATTCTTCCTCCAATTTCTCCAAGCACTTTTATGTGCGAGCCTATAGGCTCATATTGCGTTGGCAGTAAGACTAACTGTTGATTGCTGTGAGATCACCTCAGAAACTCCAACAGTCTCCCACTTGATCACAAAGTGTCAACAAAAGTCTCACAAACAATGAGCGGCATCTAGCAATACAGCATTGCTACCCAAGCAATAAGAGTTCATAACTCAACAAGCCTGTCATGACCAATGTATCAGTGCTGTCATGTCCTTTTGTCCTTTACGTCCGGATAGAACTAGATGCATGGAGCATGTCACCCTCAGAAATGTTCAATCCCAGTTTCCTGATCTAGAATAGACTGACAAAAATGGTGAGCTCAATATCATATATTGACTCAACCAAGCATGGTCATGCATTTCTCAGTCTCATTCCATCAAGGGGCCCATGGATGTAACTCCTGTCATAAAGGAGGACAAATCCCATTTCTGCTCACACACAAACATCCAAATGATTTGTAACATACCCAACAACCACCCTTATCGTCAACCTTTCTCAAGAGAAGACTTTAGATGACATCAAAGTACGCTCTTCCTCACCTGATGAATGCTATGACTTCAGGTCAAAGGACCACAAACACCATTGTCACTTGAGACCTACTTGTGACACGTTCATATAACAATCCACAAAGTAGTCTCACGGTGGGTCTGTCCAGTACAACTTGTTTCTAACAAGTACCCATGTGATGACTTGATATCACAATATCATGACCTGTGAGAACCGGTCATCAGTCAACGCACATGCTAGTCTTATGGTCTCATCCTCGCCCTAATTTCTAGGATGATACCTCGACCAGGGACCATTTAAGAATGAAGCTTCATTTAAACATAGGCCCTCACAGTCAAGTCACGTACTTGAATTCCTATGGAAGCAAACATTCTAAGGGCATTCATTATGTTAATTAGTCTATCATATAAAAATAGTTGACATAATAAAAGAACTTGGCATAAATGTAAAATGAAAAACCATAATACATATCACAATTCATCAAATGAATAAACAACCAACAAACATACAATCCACAAGGCTCCCATTAAAGACGATCATTCAAGTATCTAATAACCATTGGTCTAACATGACCATCATGCTTCCTTTGTGCAAGAGGCTTTGTCAGTGGATCCGCTATGTTTTCTGCAGTCGGTACTATGCATATGCTCACATCTCCTCGATCGACAATCTCTCAAATAAGATGGAACCGCCGAAGTATGTGCTTGGAGCGGTGATGAGATCTAGGTTCCGTAGCTTGTGCAATAGCACCGTTGTTGTCACAGTAGAGAACTACGGGATCAACAATGTTAGGAACTACATCTAGCTCGCCGATGAATTTCCTAATCCATACAACCTCCTTCGCCGCATTTGCTACAGCAATATACTCAGCCTCAGTTGTAGAATCAGCAACTGTCTCTTGCTTAGAATTCTTCCAGCTTACAGCTCCTCCATTAGGATCCTAATCCAAATTAACTAGGTTCTAACAATCTCCTCCTATTTGGTTTAGGATTCCTAAGCATAAAAAGTCTTGATCTGCTTAAGGGTTAGAGATTATTTATTTTTCTTTTATAGCTAAGCAATTTCTGATTTCCTAAATTTTGATTTAAATAGGATTTTTAATATGTGAATTACTAGCTGTTTATTAGATTCTAGGAATTTAAGAATAAAAAAGACAAAGTCTGATAGCTTCTTTCTATAGAATCCTCTTTAATCAGAAGAGACTCACACTCAGTGCCAAGATCATTTCTGATCAATGTAACTATAGTATAATGCTCAACATGATTTTAGAGAAAATCTGGAAGAATATGAAGTCTATCTGATATTGCTTTTAAGATAGAAAAATTTAAACAAATCTTAAAACTGCTGTTTTAATTAAAATTGTTTTAAAATAGGTAAAAATAGATGCTTTATAATTAGATATATTGGCCTCTTTATTTCATTAAAATATAAATTTGAAAAATTTTCTTTTATGTTGCTGAACAGACATAATTTCTTTTTCTTTAAAAGTCTGTTTAAAGTTTTCAGCCTTAATGAACTTATTTTTTAAGTAAATAAATTGTTCTGCTGTTATTTTAAAATCTTCTTTAATTTCAACAGAAACTAATTTGTTTATTATTAGCTTTTTACTGCTTCTGTTTTCAGAAATTATCAAATCTGTAGATTATTATGGTGAGTTGAAAACAGATGTAAAATCAGAGGTAGAAATAAAATGTGAAGTTACCTCTTTTACCTTAGTTACCATTTCTGCTTCAGATTCAGATTTGTAATCTGAACCATATATAGCCATCATGCAAAATTTTCTGGCTTTTTGTTCTTCCTTGTCTTCTTCTTCAGTTAGAGTAACTGATGGTTCTGCATCAAAAATGCTGTTAGTAGAAGAAGTAGGAATGAATTCATTTACCATCCTAGAGAGGGAGTGCTAGATGGCCTTTGCTGAAGTGCAATCAGCCACTTTAAGCAAAATGTCTTTGGACATTGATTTAGCCAATATTTCCATGGCCATGGCATCAGCACTGATCAACTTTTCTTGATCACCAGATGAAGGGATTGAAGATGAAATTCCTGTCAAAACAGATTTATATATATCTTCATCTATGACATTCATAAATAATTTAATTCTAACTTGCCACAAATCAAAACTATCCAAATTACAAAAAAGTGGATCTGAAAAATAGAAATCTACTAGTGCCATTTGGAAAAATTCTTTTTAAAAACAAAATATGAACTAAGGTGATCATTGTGATTTCAGGTGTTAGCCTGTGTGAAAAATCAACTTCCTCTGATACCAATTGAAAGGGACAATTGATATCCTCTGATGAGGGTGATTGATTAAAATCAACCTGCTTTGATACCAATTGAAAGGAGAGATAATAGATCTTATTTATGTGTTAAAACTCTTGTTTAAGTTTGCTTTAAAATAAATGATATATGTAAATATATATAGGTTTGCTGTAAGAGTAATAAGCACAAACAGTGAGAGTGCAAAGTAATAAACAGCAAAAGAAATAAAGCAAAATAAACAAGCACATCCAGATGACACAAAGAAATATAGTAGTTCCCCAAACCCGGGTACATCTACTCTTCTACCCACTGGTAGGAATCCACTAGGAGAGTTGATCAGGTGCCCTCACACCAAGGTGATTTTGATCAGGTGTCCACACACCAATGGAGGTTTGATTAGGTGCCCAATTCACCTATAAGATTTTGACCAGGTGCTTATAAACCAACTAGATTTTTTGATCAGGTGTCTTGCCACCAAGGAGTTACACTTTTGATGGGAGTATTAAACCTGTACAAGAGAGGTGAAGGAGAAAGGGAAAGATTTATTTGTTCTTCTCTTTTGCTGAGAAGACTCTTGATGAATATGTTGAAGAGAGCTCCCTCTGTCTGATGTAGTTTGATGACAGCTTGTGGAGGCTTCTTCTCTTGGTTGTAAATCCTCTGTTCTTCTTCTTGCAGTTTGAGATCCTGAGCAAGTAATATTGGTTTGGTGTCTTAGGATATGTATAGAAGATCTGCAAGAAAAAGGATTAGCAAAAAGAAGATAATATGTATTCTGATCTGTTCTTCTTTTTACTCTGTTCTTCTTTTTCTTCTTTCTTCCTGTACAGCAATATATTAATATCTGTTCTGTATTCTATATATTCTGTCGAGAGATAACAGCTATATATATATCCTGATATATATTAATTGTTGTAATATATTCTATTTGAATCCTTGCTGACAGAAGAGGAATATATTAAATATATCTTTCATTTCCTAGATCCTTGAGAACATCTCTTGCCGTATTTGGCTTGCTGCAACGACTACAACATTTAATACTTTTGCCAACGACTATATTAATTAATACTTGCAAGCTGTAAGGTCAGATCAACAATATATATATAGAAATATATAAATATTACTTTAATAAAGTCTAACAACATAATATAATAAGAAATATAATTCTGCATATATTTCGTCGAGCTGAGCTCTCCTTTCGTCGAGCTCAAACATTTGATTCGTCGACCTCATTATTAATATTACTGTTTCTGAACATCTGTTGGATTTCGTCGACCGCCGTTCGTCATTCGTCGACCTCTGTTCCACGTTCGTCGATCGCAGCTTCCTTGCTATAATCTGTCGAGCGCTGCTTATATAAGATATGTTCGCCGATCGCCGTTCGACGAATGCCGAGAGCCGTTCGACGAATGTCGATCACAACTAATATATTATTTCTCTTATATTTTCTTATATTAATTTCTCTTATATTAATTAGCCTATTATTATATATATATTTTTCTTAGTATACTATTTATATATATATATATATTTTTTTTTCAGCCTTTTTAACTTAATGATAATTAATCTAAGTTAAGATATATTATGATATATACTTAGACATTAAAGGTGGATCCTAACTCAAATCAAAACTAAGGTTCCAACAGAGACTCACACCATGTGACATGGGTAAGAATCCCTTCTTGGACTCAAGCATGTTGAACCGTTTCAACACCTTCTCAATGTATGTACTTTGGGTGAAACCCAACAACTTCTTCGATCTATCTCTATAGATCTTAATACCAAGTATATAAGTTGCTTCACCCAAGTCCTGCATAGAAAAGCAGTCCCCTAGCCTGTTCTTAACATCTTGCAGGGTCGGAATGCCATTTCCGATTAATAGTATGTCATCCACATATAAAATCAGGAAAACGACAATGCTCCCACTAATCCTCTTGTAAACACAAGGTTCATCCTCGTTCTTGATAAAACCAAACTCTTTGATTTTCTCATCAAAACAACGATTCCAACTTCGAGAATCTTGTTTCAATCCATAAATGGATCGATTCAACTTGCATATTTTAGTGGCTTCATTTGGAGATTTAAAACCCTCGGGTTGTGTCATGTACACTTCCTCAAGGAGGTTTCCATTAAGGAAAGCCATTTTGACATCCATTTTGCCAGATCTCGTAGTCATAATACGCAACAATAGCAAGTAGAATTCTGATGGACTTGACCATGGCTACAGGGGAAAAGGTCTCATCATAGTCAACACCATGAATTTGCCTGAAACCTTTAGCCACCAGCCGGCCTTTGAATGTCTGTACATTCCCATCCATGTCGGTCTTCTTCTTGAAGACCCACTTGCACCCTATGGGTCGTACCCCTTCAGGTGGTTCCACCAAGGTCCAAACTTGGTTTGCATACATGGAGTCCATTTCATATTTCATGACATCAAGCCACTTCTCGGAGTCAGGTCCACACATAGCCTCTTGATAGGTTGCAGGCTCATCATCATGATCCATAAGCAACACGTTACATATTTGAGACACAAGAAATCCATATCTCTTAGGCTCAAATCATGGTCTATCAGATCTACGCAGGACTTGTGTTTCTTGAGCAGGCTCTCTAGCTATAACAACTTGTAGTCCTTGCTCAGGTTCAAAAATCAGTTCAGTTATTGTTTGTGGTTCTTGAACTTCTTCAAGTTCCACCATTGCAGTCTTTCTGGATAAGAACTCTTTCTCCAAAAAGACGCCAGTCCTTGCGACAAACACTTTGCCCTCGGACGTCAGGTAGAAGTAATATCCTTTGGTTTCCCTAGGATATCCCACAATATAACACTTATCCGACTTGGGTTCCAGCTTGTCAGGCATTTGACATCGCACGTATGCCTCACAGCCCCAAATTTTAATAAAAGACATACTAGGACGCTTCCCAGTCCATATCTCATATGGCGTCTTTAGAACTGTTTTCGTTGGAGCACGATTTAATGTGAAAGCAGTAGTCTCTAAAGCAAATCCCCAAAAGGAAACGAGCAAATCTGCATGACTCATCATCGACCATACCATGTCTAACAAAGTACGATTCCTCCTCTCAGACACACCATTATGTTGTGGTGTTCCGGGCGGAGTGAGCTGTGATACAATACCACACTCTCTCAGATGATCACAAAACTCATGACTTAGATATTCTCCATCTCGATCAGATCAGAGTGCTTTTATCCTTTTTCCCAGTTGGTTCTCCACTTCATTTTTAAACTCTTTGAATTTTTCAAAGGTTTCAGATTTGTTCTTCATAAGAAACACGTATCTGTATCTATTGAAATCATCAGTAAATGTAATGAAGTAGTAGTTCCCACCTCTAGCCATAGAACTCATAGGTCCGCATACATCACTATGTATTACACCCAAAAGATCATCATCCCTCAGTATAACCAGTGAAAGGGACTTTAGTCATTTTGCTTAATAAGCAAGACTCGCATCTCTCAAATGATTCATAATCAAATGAGTCCAATAATCCATCTTTATGGAGCTTAGATATGCGTTTCTCATTTATATGGCCCAAACGACAATGCCAGAGATACGTAGGATTCGAGTCATTTGTTTTTAGTCTTTTAGTATTTTCTATGTTATAGATCGGATGGTTTAAGTTCAAAACATATAAACCATTAAACAATTGGGCAACGCCATAACAAACATCATTCTTATAAATAGAACAACAATTGTTCTTTATAATAAAAGAGAAGCCAATCATGTTTGATGAGTAATTTATTTACTCATCTTGTAGTATAGTATTATTACACTTTTATTATGAAATTATGTTATTTTTATAAATTATATCGTATAAATCTTTCCTATGTTAATTTCATAAACTAACTTATGTTTATTTTATATTTTCAGGTTTTCTAGACATTTGGAGCAGAAAATGCATTTACACGCTGAACATGGGCGTGTAATCTGCGCAGTGTTCCAGACCTGTTTCTGCCACTCCGGGGACGTTCCGTGAAGATTCACCAAGTACACGCCTCAGGTCACGGGCGTGACCAAGGGCGTGACATCCAAGTCACGGCTGGGACCCTGCCACCAGTTGTGAGCACGCCTGCCACGTCATTTAAAGTTACACGCCCCAGGTCACGGGCGTGACCAGGGGGCGTGACATCCAGGTCACGGCCGTGACTCGCCCCGCGCTCCTTCCCGCCGAAGATTCCCGCCAGAAGCCAGATTTGATGATTACACGCCCCAAGTCACGGGCGCGACCTAGGGCGTGACACGGCTGAAACGCTCGCATTTACTCCAGAAGGCGCCCTCTTTGCTGCTGCTTCGATCACGCCCCTTACACGCCCTTGGTCACGGGCGTGACCAAGGGCGTGTAACCTCAACTTTTCAGCTATATAAAGCCAGCTCCAGCAGATGTTTAGGGACGAATTTTTGGGAGTTCAAATCTCTTTTTCTTGTTTTATTTTCATGTTTTTAGTAGCTCTTGTACGTCTTTTTCTTATTAGCATTTGTAATTTTCAATGCAATAGTTGTAATTTCCTTTTCATAGTTTGTACTTCCTTTTGCAATTCAATAAAATAGTTCTCTTTTCTTCTCTCATTTTATCCCTCTTTTATCATGTGCTCTTTTATTTATGTTAATTCCTCCATCTCCATGAGTAACTAAAATATTATTAGTACTCGATCGAAATGAACCAAGGAATGATATAAGTCATGAAATAATCTTTAGTTGCTATTTCTCTTTTCGAAAATGCTTAAGATTTACCCTTGATTTTAAGATAACGAGATTATATTTTCGATATATAATTCTTGCTCTTGTTTTCGTTCTTTAGTTAGCCGAGAGGCTCGTAAGACGAATCGATCACTTAAGGATAAAAAAGAGTAGAATACAATCCTCGAGAGAGGACGACGTTACCCTTCCGGATTGGAGTAAAAGCCAATAGCGGGATTCACTTCGATAAGATGAGTTTTAGGGGTTTCGATTCTAGAACGAGAGTTCGATTGATTAACCTAAACTCAGTTGAGCGCATCCTCGAGAGAGGTGCGTTCATAATTCGGGAATCTCCACGGTCAAAGCTATTTTATTAAGAGAATGCGCTTTTATTCTTTGTTCTTATTTTTTATCTTCAAGGTGATTCAAAGATCGAGTGCTAATCGTTCTTTTAATTCTTATTTTAAATTTCCATTTGCAAAACCAACCTCAAGTTTTAATTGATAAAATAATAGAGACTTTCTTGAAGTAAGAGTACTCAACCGCCCGAGTCTAATACGACCTTGGTTTTTTATAACCTATACAACATTCGACACGGTACACTTGCCGTTGTCGTTTGCACGCATAGTTTTGTCCATCAAGTTTTTGGCGCCGTTGCCGGGGACTACGATTGATATTTCGAAAACCGAAATATCTATTAATTTTATCTTCTCTTTTTCTTAATTTTAAGGTGCAACTAAATTCTTGGAAATGACGCTTTGGGCTTGAATTCCCATCATAGCCTCTAGTACCTTGCGAGCCCTTCACCGTGTTGACCTTGGGAAGTCCAGGACTAATTTTAATTCACCTAAATAAAAAAAAATCTTCATAAAAAAAATATTTATATAAAACAATTATTATAAAAAAAATATAATAAAAATATTTATCTAAAAATTATTTTATTTTATTTATCATTTTCGCATCTTTTTCTCTTTTATTTTTGGTTTATGACCCGAGGAGACTCTTCAGTCAATCTAGAATGTTGTTTTAATCCAGAAATCGAGCGCACCTTGCTGTGTCGTCTCCGATTTAATGATCTACCAATAATTCAAGAAGAGTCAATCAGAGAAACTAACGAAGACTTAATGGATAACCTCGACCATAATGAGGCCCCGCTACAGACTATGTCCTATTATGCGAGGCCCAATTGGGAGGGAACACAATCTAGCATTATTCGTCCGACGGTGGCGAATAATAATTTTGAAATCAAAACGAGTATCATTCAAATGGTACAGCAAACCGTCATCTTTGACGGCTTACCAGATGAAGATCCAAATTTACACTTATTAAATTTTTTGGAAATTTGTGATACGTTTAAAATCAATGGCGTCACCGATGACGCCATTCGTTTGCGTTTATTTCCATTTTCTTTGCGGACTAAGGCCAAGCAATGGTTGGGATCTCTTCCTAAAGGTTCCATCACTACGTGGGCCGAAATGACGGAGAAATTTTTAACTAAATATTTTCCTCCGGCGAAGTCCGCTAAATTACGTACGGACATTTTCTCATTTACGGAAATAGACTCAGAGTCTCTCTATGACACATGGGAGCGCTTCAAGAAATTATTGCGGAGATGTCCTCACCACGCCCTTCCTTTATGACAACAAGTTCAAACATTCTACAATGGTTTGAATCTCCAAACGAGGCAAATGATTGATGCAGCAGCTGGGGGAACTCTAAATAACAAAACCCCAGATGCCGCTCAAGAGCTTTTTGAGGAGATGTCCATGAATGCTTATCAGTGGAATGCGCCACGGTCGTGTCCTAACAAACTGACCGGACTCTTTGAAGTCAAGGCCACCCCGAATTTAGCAAATCAAGTAGAATGGCTTACTAAGCAAATGACGGAGATGTCTGCTTCCTCCGCCATTAACGAGGCTAATAATTATAATAATAATAATTATTATAATAATAATAATTATAATAAAGAACAAGTAGATTATATGGGGAACTCCTACCGTCCTCCTTATAACCCAAATATCAATCTTCCTAATAGTTATCATCCGGGTTTAAGAAGCCACCCAAATTTTTCATGGAGCAACCCCAATAATGCTCAACGCCCCCCACAAGCGAATCCTCCCGGATTCGCTCCACCACAACCACCAAAGGCCCCTTCACTTGAAGAGGTCTTCACCAAATACGCCGCCTCTACTGATTCCAACATCCAGAACCTTTCCGGATCTATAAAAAGCTTGGAAAATCAAATTGGACAGCTCGCCAAAATGTTCTCCGAACGCCAGCATGGAGCTCTGCCGGGCAATACTGAGCCCAACCCACGGGAGAGCGCCAACGCAATTACCCTCCGTAGCGGAAAGGAGGTAACTTCTTCAAATTTGGTCGAGCCAGAGGTAAACGTTTCAACTTCATCTCCGCAAGTTATTTCTTCTTCTACTCTACGTTCTTCTACTTTAGCTCCGCGTATTCTTAAAAATCCTTCTATTCTTTATCCTTCACAATTTAAAGATGAACGCAATGAGGAGCAATATAGAAAATTTATTGAAATTTTTAAACGAATTCAAATAAACGTGCCATTTTGCGAAGCGATCGCCCAAATGCCCAAATACGCAAAATATCTAAAAGACCTGCTTTCTAATTAAAATAAACTTGAAAATTTTTCGCATATATCTTTAAATGCAGAATGATCTGCAGTTTTATTAAATAAATTACCGCAAAAATTAAACGATCCAGAACGGTTTTCCATCCTCTGCTTGTTCGGTAATTTCTTAATAAAACACGCCTTGGCAGATTTGGGCGCCAGCATAAATTTAATGCCATTTTCATTATTTAAAAAGCTTGGTTTGGGCACCCCAAGCCCAACCAATATAAGCATCCAACTAGCGGACAGATCAATTAAATACCCGATAGGGGTCATTGAGGATGTGCTTGTCAAGGTTAACAAATTTATCTTCCCGGTAGATTTTGTCATCCTAGACATTGAGGAAGACGCCGAAGTCCCTATTATACTCAGACGTCCTTTCCTCGCCACCTCTCAGGCAATTATTGATGTTAGTAATGACAAACTTCTCCTACGAGTTGGAGATGAAGAAGTAACTTTTAGTATTAACAACTCTATGAGAAATTCTTTTTCTAATGACGACTCTTGCTTTACTTTAGAATCAAAATTTGAAGAGGAAATAACGTCATTTTCTGAATTAATTTCACCTTTATTTGAAAATTCGGAAATTGAAAATTTATTTTGTCTAAAAGAAATAACTCGTCCACTCAAATTTGAAGAAGTAAAATTTAATATTTCTAAAATAAAAACATCTTACGAGGAGCCACCGAGTTCGGAATTAAAACAATAGCCGGAACATTTAAAATATATATTTTTAGAAAAAGATTCAAAATTGCCTGTGATTATATCTTCCGCGCTTAACGATTCAGAAATTTCCGAATTAATTAAAATATTAAATAATCACAGCCATGCAATTGCATGGCAAATTTCTGACGTCAAGAGGATTAACCCCTCATTTTGCACGCACAAAATTAATTTAGAAAATAATTCTCGCTGTACTATTCAGCCTCAACGACGGCTTAATTCAAATATGAAGGACGTCGTTAAGGCCGAAATAATAAAATTATTAGATGCGAGAATTATTTACCCAATTTCTGATAGCACTTGGGTTAGCCCAGTGCAAGTCGTGCCTAAAAAGGGTGGAATAACGGTAATCACAAATGAAAATAATGAGTTGATCCCGACTCGTACTGTTACAGGTTGGCGAGTATGCATCGATTACAGAAAATTAAATGATGTTACCCGCAATGATCACTTTCTGTTACCCTTTATTGACCAAATCTTAGAACGCTTATCCGGTCACTCACACTACTATTTTCTCGATGGTCTTTCGGGATATTTTCAAATCCCAATTGCGCCCGAAGACCAAGAGAAAACCACATTCACCTGTCCGTTCGGCACCTTCGCATATCGAAGAATATAGTTTGGTCTTTGCAACGTGCCGGCTACATTTCAACGATGTATGTTGGCAATTTTTAATGAACTTGTAGAAGACGTCATGGAAATTTTCATGGACGATTTTTCTGTTTTTGACGATTCATTTAAAAATTGTTTAAATAATCTTGATCGTGTTCTTCAACGCTGCGAAGACACAAATTTGGCACTCAACTGGGAGAAGTGCCACTTTATGGTCCAAGAGGGATTAGTCCTTGGGCATAAAATCTCAAATAAGGGGATTGAGGTCGATAGAGCCAAGATCGAGGTCATAGAAAAACTTCCCCCTCCTACTAATATAAAATCTATTAGAAGTTTTCTAGGACATGCGGGCTTTTATAGACGATTTATTAAAGATTTTTCAAAAATTATAAAACCGCTAACTCATCTTTTAGAAAAAGAATCCGCATTTCATTTTGATGATGAATGTTTAAAAGCGTTTAATAAAATTAAAAACGAACTTATCAATTCCCCTATTTTAATCGCGCCAAATTGGTCTCTTCCATTTGAAATCATGTGCGATGCGAGCGATTTTGCTGTAGGTGCAGTTTTAGCCAACGGGTGAATAAACATTTTCACCCAATTTATTACGCAAGCAAAGCGCTAACATCCGCACAAGCAAATTATACAACAACGGAAAAATAATTTTTGGCAATAATTTTTGTACAACCCCGATATTCGCTAGGCGAGGAGACGCGGTTTAAGAAGGCAATAGGATGAAGGAGGTAATAAGGAAGGGAGGCCTCAGGGCCGAAATATTTCCCTCCCGGAGGGCTCGCTGAGAGGCGAGCGAGAAGGGTCGGCGAGATAAGAGCTCGCAGGCAGTTTGAGGAAGATTTCTGAGTTCGACAAAAGGAGTACTGCGTTCGACGAACTCTCCCGTATTCATCGAGCTTACCTAACTTCGTCAAGCCCACCCCTGTTCGGCGAAATCATCAGAAGTCGACGAAGTGTTCTATGCTCATTAAAGTCAAAGGCGGCCTCACAATAGGAGTTGCGAGATCCAGACCTCGGCAAATATCTTCAGAAGACTGGGCTAAGTAAGTGCTGACAAACCAATACCTCGTAGGCCGCTGGCAGAAGAGACCTATGTTCAGTAAATAGATGTTCGGCGAAATGTGTTCAGAGCGCGGCAAAGTCAACGAGCGACCTCGCAGGAAGGCTCGCGAATTCAGAGCCTCAACGTCCAGCGAGCTCAATCCTGCGCTCGACGGATGTCGAATGGAGCTCCACATTCGTCGGACGACACTCGACGAACAAAATATATTCTATAGCAGCGCTCGACAAACTAAAGCAGAGAAGCAGCGGTCGACGTTCCGCGTTCATCGAGCTCGTCTGCGATCGGCGAAGCGTTCGACAAAATGAGTGTTGAGCTCGACGAAGCCAGGAGGCGGTCTCGCAGGAAGGCTCGCGAGACCGGACCTCGGCAGATACCGCCAAGGAGGGGAGCTCAGCGAGGTCCTCGCAGGGAGATCGCCTAGGAGAGGCATCGCGAGCAGGACTCGCGCGAAGGCCCGCAAGAGCTTCGGCAGTAAGGCTCTCGCAGTTTCCTTGTCCATAGTTTGATAGGGCCAAATTACCCTTTACCCTCGGTAGTCTGCCTTTATCCTCTCCGAACAACAGAGTTTAGCTGTTAGCAGACCCATTTGGGGTGCAGATAGTAAAATCAGAAGGTGGAATCCTGCAATTTGCAGGCCAGACCTGAAAACCTATAAATAAGACCTAAAGGGCACCTTTGTAGAGGACTTCACTTCAGCTTCTCTCTCCTTAGGCTTTCTTTGGTTAGCATTTACAGAGCTCTCCAAGGTGCCCGAGTCTCAGCTTTGGCTTGGGAGGGGAAGCGCTCAACGATCTTTCGGGTTAGTGAAGGGACTTCCCCCTTCTGCCGCCCCTCATTTCGGTGAGGGCCCCGAGCTCCACAAGAGGCTGAGAAATTGGTTTCAACATTTTGGTGCGGTGAGCGTGGAGTGTGGCATGGTCCAAGAAAGTTCCAAGGAGCAGATATGACAGGAGGCGAGGATCAAGGCAAGGAGTTCATCGAGTCACTGCAGGTGGTGACGCCGAGGATGTTCGCGGATTTCAGGAGGGAGGTGCTTGACACTTTCGGGCTCACGGTCGCGGCGCTGCGGAGTGTGCTCGCGACCCCAGCACCTCAGGCGACCCTTCACCCAGCAGCGGTTGGCGAGAACGCGCCGGTGGGGGGGGGGGGGGGGGGGGAGGGCCGGGAAGGAAATCGCCGGAAGTTCAGTTCAAGACTTGGAGGGGCGAGTGCTGTTCGCCAGCCCGGCAAGCTTTGTGCCGGCGAGCTCTGTACCGGCGAGCGCGGCGCAGGGGAGCGTGCGCCCGGAGGATGTAGCGACTGTGGGAGTGGTCCAGGCGAATACCGTTCTCGCGAGCGCAGTCCCCGCGAGCCCGACTCTAGCGAGAGAGCTTGGGGGTCGTGTGGACTGAGAAAGGGTGGCAGAAGGGGGAAGTCCCTTCTGCGAGTTGGTACTTTCTGCACCTGTCCCGGCAGGGTTCGGAGAGTGGGACAGGGTATACTACAACGGCAGGGTTGACCCTGTCCAGCATCTCCAGTCTTTTGAGGACTCGGTCTCTATCAGGCCGATGTCAGATGCTTTCAAGTGTCGGCTCTTCGTCGTCACCCTTAAAGAAAAGTCCAGGGACTGGTTCCATCAGCTCCCTACATGGTCGATCTACGCCTTTAAAGATTTGTGCCGAAGTTTTCTGTTGCGGTTCTCAACTTCAAAGAAAAGGAAGAAGGACGCCGAGTCTCTCTTTAAAGTGAAGCAGGAGACGAAGGAGTCGTTGGCTCGCTATGCGGACCGGTTCCAGGAAGAAGTGTTGCTCACTCAGGAGATGCCTGGGTTTGCACTCCAGCTCGCCTTCACGGTCGGGATGAAGGAAAGTTTCTTCAAGATGGCTCTAAAGAGGAAGGCCCCCGTCTCCTACGAGGAGTTAATGGAGAGGGTGGCAGAGGAAATCGAGAGTGAAGAGGCCAACCCGGAACTCACCAAGAGGCTAGCAAAGCTCAGTGAACCAGAGGTCAGGCAGCAAGAGGTGAGGAGAAGGGAAGAGCCCAGGGTCCTGGAGGGGGAGTGGAGGCATCATGGCGGAGGAATGCAAGGCCAGGGAAGGGGTTACGCCCCGGGGAGGGGTAACTTCAATGGGGGTCAAGGAAGACCCCATCAGCTGGGATGGAGGCAGGGTCCGAGGCCGATGCCTCCTACACTCCAACAGGCCATGGCAATCAGGCAGGGAAGAGGAGGAAGAGGAAGGAGAGAAGAGGCGAGAGAAGAAGCAGGAGCAAGAAGGAGAAGGAGGAATAGGATGGCGGAGGACGAAGCGGGAGAGCTGACGCTGCCGTATTGTGACTTCCATGATGAGGAAGGTCACGCGGCAGCCACCTGCCTAGAGTTCCTGGAGACAAAAAGGGCCCGAGTGCCCATGCCGCGACAGCAGCAACCGGTGAGGATTGAGGAGGTTGAGCCTCAAGAGGAGGAGGAAAGGTGCGAGGACCGAGCCGATTTGGGGTCCCGAGGGGGGGATCAGAGTGATCCATGGGGGGGGGGGGGTAGGGATTGAGGCAACCCGGAAGGCAAGCCTCCATACTATCTACCGTCATTGCGTGGCTTCGACATCCCTAGCCCCACCCCCGACAGAGAAGATTTCCTTCACCCAGAAGGACATGTCGAGTTATGAGGACCCCTTCTGCGATGCGCTGGTCATTCAGACAGTGATAATGCTAAATCTAGTTAGTTTAATTAGGTTATTTTTAGGTTATTTACTCTTACTTTTTGCTTATTGTTGTTTACTTAAATGCAATTTTGGTTCATTTTCCTATTTTTAGTGCTAACTTAAGTTTTCTGAATTTTCAGGTCAAAAATGCAAAAATTCCTAAGTCACGCCCTAGGTCATGCCCGTGACCTAGGGCGTGTAAGTTGCTGCTTCCAGTTAAGCTGCTGCCACCATAATTCAGAAGATCTGGTCAGACGCGCCCAAAGTACACGGCCGTGACACACAAGTCACGCCCGTGACACACAAGTCACGCCCGTGATACACAAGTCACGCCCGTGACACACAAGTCACGCCCGTGACACGCAAGTCACGCCCGTGACCAGCCCGTGAACAGCTCAGATTCGACCAGCTGACCACCGAATTGGTCACGCCACTGTTACACGGGCGTGCTTCCAGTCACGCCCGTGACTGCCACGTCAGCCAGCCGCCAGCGCCCATGATCGCCGCCAGCGCCCATGACTGGACTAACCACCGAAATGGTCACGCCCTCAGTCACGAGCGTGACCTAGGGCGTGACCCATCAAATCGCGTCAGAATCGTGCGCCGAACCTGATCCAAGCCCCAGAATTGATTAAACAATGTCACGCCCCTAGTCACGGGCTTGACTGAGGGCGTGACCGAGGCAGAAAAATTTCTAAAAATTGAAATGACCTCCAAGCTTTCCCCATTCAGTTTTTGGCAGAGAGAACTACTGTTACTACTCTATTTTCAGTGATTTTCATGTTATTCTCTTTCTCTCTCTCTCTCTCTCTCTCTCTTATTTCAATGCATTTCCTTTTCTAGTTTTCATATGAATGTTGTAATGCCTTTGTAATTTTCTTTCATAGTGTATTACTAATGCTTAGTAGGCTTTCCATGCAAATGCAATCTCAGTTGAACTTTTGTTTAATAAAAATTGCATGTTTTTGTTCTCTTAAAATCTTCATCATTTCTCTCTCCTACCCCTCCACCATGAGTAACTTAATCCTCATAGTACTCGATCTTGATGATCTGAGGATGAGTTGATCAAGTTATGATCCTTTAGTCTTCTTTCACTTTCTAAAGTTTTGGGCCTTAGATTTACTCTTAATTAAAATTAAGTGGAGCTATATTATCGATGTATAGTCCACACCTTTGCTTTCATTCTTGGCTAGCCGAGAGGCCGATAGTCTGAAGTGAGCACTTAAGAGTAAAGAGAGTTACACACATTTCTCGAGAGAGAATGACGTAAATCTCCTGGATTGGAGTCAATCCCAATAGCGGGGCTCACCACTTAAAGCGAGTTTTAGGTATTCGAATACGGGACGAGAGTTTGGTCGGATTTTCCTAAACTCAGTTGGGCATATCTTCGAGAGAAGCATGTTCAAACTATAGGAACCCCCACGGTCAAGCTACCCTTACTTTATTAAGTTTTAAGTTTGCTTTTGAATTTTGATCAACTTAAGCCGAAGTAAGTCAAGATCGAGTGCTATTTCTTAATCATCGTTTAGCCGTACTTTTATCCATCTTTTATTTCAACTTAGCAGACAAAACCTTCCAAAAAATTATTAAGATAAAATAATAGTAATTCGTTTGAGTATAAGTAATCATCGGTTCTCGGATTTTAATACGACACTTGTGTTCCTATACTACAGTTCGATAGGTATACTTGCCTTCTCGGATTGCTAGTTCAGATTTTATTTCGTGCAAGCAGAATTTTAATCACCAAGTTTTTGGCGCCGTTGCCGGGGTCTCGCTATTTGTTGATATTTTGAAAGAACAAATCTATTACTTTTATCACCTCTTTTTCTCTCCTCTTTCTTGAAAAACAAAATTAATTCCAAAAAAAAGAGAGACCTTTTCTTTTTCGAATTTCTCAATCTTATTTTCCCTTCTCTCTTTCTAGTTTATGACCCGAGCGAATCCGTCAGAACTTGTAGACTTGGACCAAGAACTTGAGCGTACTCTTCGGAGAAAATCGCAAGTTCAAGATACTACATTCCAAGAACTGGCTGAGGATTCAGAGTCGGTTGTTAATATGGGCGAACCTAACCAAAATGAAGTCCCCAACATGGTTGCGGCCCCAGAATGGACTATGTCCCATTATGCTAGGCCTAACCTGGAAGGGACGGAAACTCATATAGTCCGCCCTGCCATAAATAATAATAATTTCGAACTAAAGCCAAGCATAATTCACATGGTGCAGCAATACGTGCAGTTCGACGGATTACAAGATGAAGATCCGAATGCACATATTGCCAGCTTCCTTGAAATCTGTGACACCTTCAAAATAAATGGTGTTACGGATGATGCAATTAGGCTAGGACTCTTCCCATTTTCTTTAATAACAAAGGCTAAGTAGTGGTTGTCAACTCTACCTAGAGGTTCTATCACCACTTGGGCCCAGTTAACTGAAAAATTTCTAACTAAGTATTTTCCACCTGCGAAAACTGCTAAGCTTAGAAATGATATTTCTTCTTTTTGCCAAATAGATTCTGAAACGCTATATGATACCTGGGAAAGGTATAAAGAATTCTTAAGACGTTGCCCTCATCATGCTCTGCCTGTATGGTTACAAGTGTAGACGTTTTATAACGGGCTAAATCAATATACTAAGCAAATGATAGACGCCGCTTCCGGTGGTACCTTAAATAACAAAACCCCGGAAGCCGCTCTTGAACTATTTGAGGATATGGCCATGAAAACCTATCAGTGGAATGTGCCAAGATCCCACCCAAACAAACCTGCAGGTATGTCCGAAGTGGATAACGTCTCCCAGCTGGCACTACAAGTGGAAATGCTTAGCAAAAAGATATCTGAAATGAATGCTCCTTCCGCACCTCAGGTTTGGGAATTCGCAAAAGCCACCTCCGAACAAGCTGATTACATAGGCAATATAAATGCTTATAATAATTATTCTGCTTCTAATTTTCATGCACCTGGTTTTCAATTACCGAATAATTATAATCCTGCGCTGCGTAATCACCCGAACTTTTCTTGGAGTAATCCTGCAAACACAACTCGCCCGCCTCTACAAAATGAATTTACACCACCTCCACCCCGTGTTAACTTTCAAAAACCTCCATCTTTGGAGGAGATGTTTTCAAAATATATAAGTACGAACGAAGCAACCGTCCGGAACTTAGCCGGATCCGTTAAAAATCTAGAAAACCAAATCGGGCAGCTCGCCAAAATAATATCCGAGCGACCGCCCGGGACTCTTCCCGCTAACACCGAGCCCAACCCGAGAGAGCAAGCGAAAGCTGTAACTCTTCGGAGTGGGAAGCAAGTATCCGGTCCGGTTAGCGAAGAGCCCGAGGCAAGATCCGCCCCTATTTTAAGAACACCACTCACTCAAACAGATTTTATCACTCCACCTCATATTTTCAAAAACAACCCTGCCCCGCCTTATCCTTCTCAACTCAACAAGGAAAAATTAGATGATCAATATCATCGCTTCCTGGAAATGTTTAAGCAAATACACATCAATTTGCCCTTCCATGAAGCGATATCACAAATGCCCAAGTACGCTAAGTGCCTGAAGGATCTTCTAACTAATAAGAAAAAGCTAGAAAATCTATCGCACGTAACATTAAATGCTGAGTGTTCCGCCGTCCTAACAAATAAATTACCGAAAAAGGCTAACGATCCGGGTAGTTTTTCTATCCCATGCCTCTTTGGTGATCTATTTGTAAAGAACGCGTTGGCCGACTTAGGAGCAAGCATCAACTTAATGCCATTCTCCTTGTTTAAGAAGTTAGGAGTGGGCACCCTTAGCCCCACACGTATGAGTATACAACTAGCAGATAGGACGATAAAATATCCGCTGGGAATTGTGGAGGACGTGCTCGTAAAGGTAGACAAATTCATCTTCCCGGTGGATTTTGTCATTTTGGACATTGAAGAGGATGTCGAGGTTCCCCTAATCCTTGGCCGCCCCTTCCTTGCCACCTCCCGTGCTATCATTGATGTGAGTAATGGTAAGCTATTCCTCCGAGTTGGAGATGATGAAGTAACCTTCTCCATAACACCCTCTATGAAAAATACCCTAGAAAATGACGATTCGTGTTTTTTCTTAGATGTGTTAAGTGAAGACCCTTCTTTTTGTATTTCTGAAAAATGGTTCTTCTTCTTTTTATTCATCTTCAAACACCTCCACTGAAATATTACAAGAAATGAAAATGTCCATTGCTCCCGCCCCCTCAAATTTTCAAATTAAATCAAAAATTTTTGAAGAAATTACTTTTGAAAAAGAAAAGTCTTTCAAATCTTCATACGAGGAACCTCCCACATTAGAATTTAAAGAACTACCCAATCATTTAAAACATGAATTTTTAGAAAAAGACTCTAAGTTACCAGTAATAGTGTCGGCCCATTTAAGTGGATCTGAAAATGCCAAATTGCTAAAAGTTTTACAAAAGCACCGCCAAGCAATTGCTTGGCAGATTTCTGATATTAAGGGCATAAGTCCATCTTTCTGCATGCACAAAATTCTAATGGAAGATAATTCACATAATTCTATTCAACCTCAACGCCGATTAAACCCAAACATGAAAGAAGTAGTAAAGGGTGAGGTCATGAAATTATTAGACGCAAGAATTATCTATCCAATTTCAGATAGCAAATGGGTAAGACCCGTTCAAGTAGTTCCTAAAAAGGGTGGTATCACGGTAGTGTTAAATGACAATAATGACTTAATCCCAACACGGACGGTGACTGGGTGGCGTATGTGTATTGATTATCGCAAATTGAACGACGCCACCCGCAAGGACCATTTCCCCTTGCCATTCATCGATCAAATCTTAGAACGATTATCCGGCCATAGCTTTTATTGTTTTCTCGATGGTCTCTCGGGCTACTTCCAAATTCCCATCTCGCCCGAGGACCAGGAGAAAATGACGTTTACTTGTCCTTTCGGCACCTTCGCCTATCGAAGAATGCCGTTTGGCTTATGTAATGCGCCGGCAACATTTCAACGGTGTATGTTGGCCATTTTCGACAAGTACGTAGAAAGTATTATGGAGGTATTTATGGACGACTTTTCCGTGTTTGGTGATTCCTTCGATTTTTGTTTAGAAAATTTAGAAAGTGTTAGAATGGTGTGAGGAGACCAATCTCGCCCTGAACTGGGAAAAATGCCATTTCATGGTACGGGAGGGATTGGTTTTAGGTCATAAGATATTAGCAACAGGAATTGAGGTCGATGAAGCAAAAATAGAAGTGATCGAAAAACTGCCACCGCCAACCAACGTTAAGGCCATAAGAAGCTTTCTAGGACATGCCGGTTTTTACCGGCGATTTATAAAAGATTTTTCGAAAATTACCAAACCCCTCACTCATCTTTTAGAAAAAGACACTCCATTTATTTTTGATGATACCTGCTTATCTGCTTTTCAATTAATCAAAAATAAGCTAATAAATGCGCCAATTATGATAGCTCCAATCTGGGACCTTCCATTCGAAATCATGTGCGATGCAAGTAGCTTTGCGGTGGGAGCCGTTTTAGGACAACGTATATTTAAAAACTTCCACCCTATTTTCTACGCAAGTAAAACACTTACATCCGCGCAAGAGAACTATACCACAACGGAGAAAGAATTATTAGCAGTTATTTTTGCATTCGACAAATTTCGACCTTATATTACGCTTTCAAAAATTATTGTTTTTACGGACCACTCGGCCCTCAAATATTTACTTTCTAAACCGGATGCCAAACCACGCTTACTTCGCTGGGTCTTACTCCTCCAGGAGTTCGACTTGGAAATCCGAGATAAAAAGGGGGCTGAGAATTTGGCCGCGGACCATCTTTCACGATTAGATAACCCATTTATTGAAGATTTAAATGAACAAACTTTTAATGATTATTTTCCCGACGAGAAGTTATTATCAATCAACACTACTCCTTCTCCTTGGTTTGCAAACTTCGCCAACTACTTAGTAGCTCGAGTCCTCCCAAAAGAATTTTCCTATCAGCAAAAGAAGAAATTCTTCTCTGACCTGAAGAATTATTTTTGGGAGGACCCGTATCTGTTTCGAGTTTGTGCAGACCAAGTAGTAAGGAGATGTGTTTCTTTTGAAGAAGGACAAAATATTTTCAAACACTTACACGAAGGACCGACTGGTGGGCACTATCAAGCCAATCGGACCGCTCACAAAGTGCTAAGTGCAGGCTTTTATTGGCTTAGCCTTTTAAAGATGCCCAATCTTTTGTGAGACGGTGCGATAGCTGCCAACGGGCCGGAAATATCTCAAAAAAAAATGAAATGTTGCAAAATTATTTCCTCGAGTGCGAAGTTTTCGACCTTTGGGGAATTGATTTTGTAGGTCCTCTTCCTTCTAGCCATGGTAATAAATACATTTTAGTTGCGGTAGACTACGTGTCTCGATGGGCAGAGGCCCAAGCTCTTCCTACCAATGACTCCCGAGTCGTTATTATTTTCTTAAAAAAATTATTTTCTCGATTTGGTACTCCTAGGGCCATCGTTAGCGATAGGGGTTCGCACTTTTGTAACGCACAATTTGCAAAAACACTTTTAAAATATGGCATTACACATAAGCTTTCAACTGCTTACCACCCCCAAACTAACGGCCAGGTCGAGGTAGTGAATAGAGAAATCAAACGTATTTTAGAAAAAACTGTTTCCACCTCACGTAAGGACTGGTCACATAAATTAGACGATGCTCTATGGGCTTACCGAACAGCGTAGAAGACTGCCATCGGTTGTACACCGTATCGGTTAGTATATGGGAAATCGTGCCATTTAGCGGTCGAATTAGAACATCGTGCTTTCTGGGCCCTTAAATTTTTAAATTTTGATCCCCACTCCACCGCCGATCTTCGAAAATTCCAACTCAACGAACTCGATGAGTGGCGCTCCAATGCGTATGAAAATAATAAATTATATAAGGAACGAACGAAATGCTTTCACGATAAAAATTTAAGTCACCCGAAAACATTTAAACCAGGCGACCAAGTATTACTTTATAATTCTCGTCTACGTTTATTTCCTGGAAAGTTAAAATCTAGATGGTCAGGTCCTTTTAATGTAAAGGAAGCTTATCCGTATGGAACTGTTTTGATATCACACCCAGATAAGGGTGATTTCAAGGTTAATGGGCAGCGTCTAAAACTTTATTTTTCTGGTGACAATGTTGACATGGACAGTGAAAAACTTCTTTTGTTTGGACTGTAATAATTTGGATTAACTTTTGAACTATATTCTTTTAGTCGAGCTCAAACGACATTAAACAGAGGGCGCTCTTGGGAGGCAACCCAAGGTTTTTAAAATTTGTTGTTTTAATTTTTCTTTGGCCCTGGGCGGCTCCGATACTCTCTACTTCGGCGATCTCCTGCTTCAACATTGCTGGTTTCAAGAAAAATTCAAGATGATATTTCATGAAGATTCAAAGCGCCAACAAGGGGGAGCGGCATCACACATCCTTTAAAGCCCATAAATCCAGGGAAGTACCTGTTTCAGTTTTTCAGTTTTAATTTCTTTTCTTAGTTACCCCTTCCTTCACTCTCCTTTTCCATTGAGGACAATGTCTATCGTAAGCTTGGGGGAGAATGTCTTCTTTTCTTTTCTTTTGTTTTAGTAGTCTAAATTAGATTTTGGTAAAATCGATAGTACCCCTTGTTTTATGTTTTGTTTTTCCCAAAATATTTTATATAGCCTTAATTAATTTCAAAATTTCTAATCCTACTTTTTAATTATGTTTCACAAGTAAATTGTTGACTCATGTAGTGTTCTAATTCTAGGTAGCATGTTAATGTGAAAAGTTTTTTCTAAAATCTTGTACTTTCCTTATCGTTTTCTCTTTTATCTTCTTTACTTTCGTAAAAATTCTTCATCCACTATTTTCCTCTTCATTTTTAGATATATTTTGCAAGGTTAACTTTTGATTTGTGTAGTAAATGTGAATAATCCTAGAAGCTTTTTATTCTTATTTTCAGGATAAGCTCATTAGTCTTTATTTAATATCTAGGGCTTACTTTTTGAAATCCTTCAAAACTCATGCTTTAAATAAATTTAGAGAGCAATGAAAATGATTTAGGACATTTTTTAAGTTTGAGCCTTCATGCCAACCCTTAAAATGAAACCCTTTGTTAGCCTCTTTTGAGCCTTTTCCCATGTTTTATTGTTACCTCCACTTATCAAATTTTTCACCAAAGCCAAAATTTCCAAACCTATTTGAATCACACTAACACTTTGAGTTTTATTTAAATTTCTAAAAGAGTGTGATTGGTTTATTGCATGGAGAGCTTCAAAGAAAAGAATTTGCTCAAAAAGAAGATATTTTAAGCATATTTGTATTAGTTATTTTTGCCAAAATTTCAAAAAAAAAGGCTATGAAAGAGAAAGAAAGAAAATATGCTATATGCTTATAATGAAGGATTGCCTCTTATCATTCATATCAAAAATTTTATAAAACTCATGTTTATGGTTTAGTGTGATTATAGCAATCACTTTTATCTTCGATTTCCATTCCAAATCATTTGCCTAAACCAAACATTTCGGTCCTAATAAAGTCCTCTTGATTCATGCTCCTAAATTTGCTTTAGCTAAGTAAAGAAGAAAAGTAGAATAGTTAAGTCTTGGGTATGAATTTAGATCCTTGTTCTTAGAATGATATAATTATAATTTGTCTCTTAGGGTTTAGTAACAATTCAATGCACTATCTCACTTGTTACTTTGCTCAATTTTATTTTAAAACTTTTTAGTTAAAATTTTGGATGATTAATTTCTGTTAGTAAAGGGTATAAAAATTAAGCTTAAATAAAGTACTTATTTTAGGTTTCCTTTTCACTATTCTCCCTACTTGGAATTTCGCAAGGTACTCGTGTTTAGCATAATTAAATCTTTTTGATTAGTCATTTTGTTTTATTAGCTAAGCATATTTCTTTGCTTGGGGACAAGCAAAGTGTAAGCTTGGGGGAATTTGATAATGCTAAATTTAGTTAGTTTAATTAGGTTATTTTTAGGTTATTTACTCTTACTTTTTGCTTATTGTTGTTTACCTAAATGCAATTTTGGTTCATTTTCCTATTTTTAGTGCTAACTTAAGTTTTCTGAATTTTCAGGTCAAAAATGCAAAATTTCCTAAGTCACGCCCTAGGTCACGCCCGTGACCTAGGGCGTGTAAGTTGCTGCTTCCAGTTAAGCTGCTGCCACCATAATTCAGAAGATCTGGTCAGACGCGCCCAAAGTACACGGCCGTGACACACAAGTCACGCCCGTGACACACAAGTCACGCCCGGGACACACAAGTCATGCCCGCGACACACAAGTCACGCCCGTGACACGCAAGTCACGCCCGTAACCAGCCCGTGAACAGCTCAGATTCGACCAGCTGACCACCGAATTGGTCACGCCACTGTTACACGGGCGTGCTTCCAGTCACACCAGTGACTGCCACGTCAGCCAGTCGCCAGGGCCCATGATCGCCGCCAGCGCCCATGATCGCCGCCAGCGCCCATAACCGGACTAACCACCGAAATGGTCACGCCCTCAGTCACGGGCGTGACCTAGGGCATGACCCATCAAATCGCGTCAGAATCGTGCGCCGAACCTGATCCAAGCCGCAGAATTGATTAAACAATGTCACGCCCCTAGTCACGGGCGTGACTGAGGGCGTGACCGAGGCAGAAAAATTTCTATAAATTGAAATGACCTCCAAGCTTTCCCCATTCAGGTTTTGGCAGAGAACTAGTGTTACTACTCTATTTTCAGTGATTTTCATGTTATTCTCTTTCTCTCTCTCTCTCTCTCTTATTTCAATGCATTTCCTTTTCTAGTTTTCATATGAATGTTGTAATGCCTTTGTAATTTCCTTTCATAGTGTATTACTAATGCGTAGTAGGCTTTCCATGCAAATGCAATCTCAGTTGAACTTTTGTTTAATAAAAATTGCATGTTTTTGTTCTCTTAAAATTTTCATCATTTCTCTCTCCTACCCCTCCACCATGAGTAACTAAATCCTCATAGTACTCGATCTTGATGATCTGAGGATGAGTTGATCAAGTTATGATCCTTTAGTCTTCTTTCACTTTCTAAAGTCTTGGGCCTTAGATTTACTCTTAATTAAAATTAAGTGGAGCTATATTATCGATGTATAGTCCACACCTTTGCTTTCATTCTTGGCTAGCCGAGAGGCCGATAGTCTGAAGTGAGCACTTAAGAGTAAAGAGAGTTACACACATTTCTCGAGAGAGAATGACGTAAATCTCCTGGATTGGAGTCAAACCCAATAGCAGGGTTCACCACTTAAAGTGAGTTTTAGGTATTCGAATACGGGACGAGAGTTCGGTCGGATTTTCCTAAACTCAGTTGGGCATATCTTCGAGAGAAGCATGTTCAAACTATAGGAACCCCCACGGTCAAGCTACCCTTACTTTATTAAGTTTTAAGTTTGCTTTTGAATTTTGATCAACTTAAGCCGAAGTAAGTCAAGATCGAGTGCTATTTCTTAATCATCATTTAGCCGTACTTTTATCCAGCTTTTATTTCAACTTAGCAGACAAAACCTTCCAAAAAATTATTAAGATAAAATAATAGTAATTCGTTTGAGTATAAGTAATCAACGGTTCTCGGATTTTAATACGACACTTGTGTTCCTATACTACAGTTCGATAGGTATACTTGCCTTCTCGGATTGCTAGTTCGGATTTTATTTCGTGCAAGCGGAATTTTAATCACCAGACAGCGATCGAGAATTTCACCGTTTCCAGAATCCTGGTGGACAATGGGAGTTCGGTCAATGTTATTTTCAAAAAGGTGTTTGACGGGATGGAGGTGGAGCCGCGAAGGGTGTTGGCCTCGGATGGTCCGTTGTTCGGATTCTCCGGGGAGAGAAAAGAAGTAGAAGGGGGAGTAGGACTCCATGTGGTTTTGGGGGGCAGTCCAGGAACTGCCACTTCATCATTGTGGATGCTCCCAGCAGCTATAGCGCCATCTTCGGACGGTCGCTCATCAACGCGTTCTGCTGTATCCCCTCCACATTCCACCAGTGCCTTATGTTCAATGACGGGGGAGTCCAAGTCCGAATCAGAGGATACTCGAAGGTAGCAAGGCAATGCTACGTGACGACAGTCAACACCATCTCTTGGAAGGGGGAGGCAGAAAAATGGGACCAGGAGGTTGGTGAGTCGGCAGGGCTTGGAGGAGAAGGCCAGAAGGAGGAGATGGAGCGGAGGTCGAAGGGGCCGATGGAAGAGGAAGAGGCAGAGGATTAGGCCCGGAGAGGGGGGCAGAAGAGTTAATGGTGGTCAGAGAAGAAGGAAAGGAGGGTGACGTCGAAGCGCTCGCCAGTGGCGAAGAGAGGGAAGGAGATTGGGGTAAACAGTCCCGGTTGGAGGCCGTGGAGGAGGTCATGGAGCTTGAAGTCACCACCCGAGCCGGTGTGGTGGTGAAGGTCAGGATCAGCGGGGAGCTCGGCCTGGAGGAGCAGAAGCAGATCCTAGCATGCGTTCAGGAGAACGTGGATGTCTTCGCTTGGAGCGCCGCGGAGATGCCCGGGATCGATGCGTACGTGGCTTGCCACCATCTCAATCTTGACCCCGGCACCCGTCCCATCCGTCAGAAGAGGAGGGCCATAGCAGACAAGCTGGAAGGGCCCATCCGAGAGGAGGTGGGTAAGCTCATCCAGGCAGGGTTTGTATCTGAGATCCAGTATCCAGGCTGGGTCTCTAACGTGGTCATGGTGAAGAAGGGGGGAGGTAAGTGGAGAATGTGTATCGACTTTTCCTAGCTTAATAAATTATGCCCCAAGGATTGCTACCCCCTGCCTAAAATCAACGCGCTGGTTAACTCAGCCATCGGTTTCCCTATAATGTCTTTTCTAGATGATTTTTCAGGTTATCATCAGATTCGCATGCATCCCCCAGACATCAAGGATGTCTCCTTCATCACGGGGGATGGGTGTTATTGTTATAAGATGATGCCCTTCGGGCTCAAGAATGTAGGTGCCACATACCAGAGAATGATGGACAGGGTCTTCCGAGAACAAAAGGGGAGAAACTTGGAGGTCTACGTCGATGACCTCATGGTAAAGAGTCGGGACCTTGGATCCCACCTCCGAGATCTTGAAGAGACCTTTAAGACTTTACGGAAGTATAAGATGAAACTCAACCGCTTGAAGTGTGTCTTCGGGGCTAGCCGAGGGAAATTCCTAGGTCACCTGCTCACCCTGGCGAGGGTGGAGCCAAACCCGGACAAAGTTAAAGCAATAATGGAGTTGGGATCACCTAGGAACTCGAAGGAGGTTCAGAGCCTAATTGGAAAGCTGGTCAGACTCAGTAGGTTCCTCTCCAAGGCGGGAGACAAATGTGCCCCCTTTTTCAAGGTGTTGAGGGGAAACAAAAAATTCAAAAGGACCTCGGAGTGTGAAGAGGCTTTCCAGGCCTTGAAAGGACAACTCACTCAAACTCCTCTACTCTAAGGGCCGAGACCGGGAGAGGACCTATCCCTGTACCTGGGGGTAGGGTCCAAGGCAGTAAGCTCGGTACTGATCTGGGAAGAAGGGAGAAAACAGTTCCCCATCTACTACGTCAGCCGAGTGCTGAGGAAGGCAGAGCTCTGGTACCCGATTCTAGAAAAGTTGGCCTTCGCATTGGTGGTGGCGGCCCGGAGGCTCCGACCTTACTTTCAAGCACATTCAATCAAGGTAGTGACCGATCACCAACTTCGCAAAGTCATGGAAGGGGTGGAGCACTCGGGGAGATTGGCAAAATGATCCGTGGAGCTGAGTGAGTTCAATGTTACGTTCGTGCCCAGGGCGTCGATCAAAGCCCAAGCGGTGGTGGACATCATGGCTAATTACACGACCGAAGTAGGGGAACATGAATCTCCCCCCTTAGTGGCATGGAAGCTGTTGGTGGATGGCGCGTCAGGAAAGCACTCCTATGGAGGGGGAATCATCTTGGTGAGCCCCCAGGGGACCAAGATTGAGCAAGCTTTAAACATCCACTTCCCGATTACCAACAACCAAGCAGAGTACGAGGCGGTGATAGCGGGCTTGTGGCTAGCTTGAGAACTGGGAGTGCAAGATGTGGAGGTCTCGACGGACTCCATGGTGGTAGCATTCCAAGTCAGGGGAGAGTTTGAGGCAAGGGACCCGACCCTCCTGCGGTACTTGGAGATGGTCAAGGGTGTCATCGGGCATTTCTGCACTTTCTCCGTCAAGCACGTGCCAAGAGAAGAGAGCACCCCCGCAGACCTCTTGGCCAAGTTCGGTCCCCGAGCAGGGGGAACAGTTTCGGAACTCTTCCGACCCACCATCGAGGAAGGAGAATTGATGGAGGTGGATCAGCGGGTCTCGTGGATGGATCCCTTCGTCACTTTCCTATCATCAGGGAAGTTCCCTGAATGAGACATAGACAGATGACGCTTCAGGTATAAGTCAGCTTATTATTCCTTGCATGCAGGAGGGCTATATAGGAAGACTTTCTCGGGACTCCTGGCCCATTGTGTTTCCGAGGTGGAGGTCCCGAAAGTCCTGAAAGAAATTCACTCTGGGAAGTGTGGCAGTCATTCCAGGAGCCGAACCCTGGAGGGGAGGGTGTTGAGACAAGGCTACTTCTGGCCCACCCTCAGTAAAGATGCGGCAGAATTCGCAAGAAGATGTTCAAAGTGCCATCTCTATGCTCCACTCTAACTCCTCCCAGCCCAAAGGCTCCGGACCATAACGGCTCCCTGGCCCTTTGCCATATGGGGGTTGGACCTAGTTGGCCCTTTCCCTCAAGCTAGTGGCCAAAGAAGTTTCTTAATGGTCATGATCGACTACTTCTCCAAATGGGTAGAAGTGAAGGCGCTCGCCAAGGTAACATCTCAGGTTGTGAAGAATTTTGTGTGGGGGGAAATTATTTGCAGGCACGGCCTCCCCTGGCCATAGTGCGGACAATGGGCCACAATTTGCTAGCGAAGAATTTGTTAGCTTCTGCACCCAGCTTGGCATCGACCTCAGGTTCGCATCGGTTCACCACCCAAGAAGCAACGACCAGGTGTAGGCGGCAAACAAAGTAATCATCAACCTACTAAAGAAGAAGGTGGAGAACCTCCAGGGGAACTGGGTAGAGCAACTACCATCAGTTCTCTGGGCCCTGAGGACTACCCCTAACACCGCCACCTGGGAGACCCCGTTCAAACTTTCTCATGGGTCCGAAGCAGTTCTTCCCATAGAGTTCGAAGTAAAGATCACCAGGGTGATCGCCATAGGTGAAGGGGATGAAGAGTGGCTGGTGGCCAATGATGAGGAACAAAGGCTATCCTTAGACCTGGTGGAGGAACTCCGGGACCAGGCCACCATCAGGCAGGAGGAAATCAAGCGGCGAATGGCCCGATATTTTGACAAACACATCCGAGTAAAGCACTTTCAAAAAGGAGATCTGGTCTTGAAGAAGGTCGACGTGGCCGGAAGAGGGGCCGCAGTAGGTAAGCTCAACCCCAATTGGGAGGGTCCATACATTGTAAGCGAAGTGCTCAAGTCGGGGGGTGGGGTATCACCTCCAAGATGTGGAAGGGGTACCTCTCGGTCGAGCCCGAAGTGGAGACGATTTGAAGCGATTCTACCCTTGAAAAGTTTATTGCAATATTAGTTGAATATTTCACTTCTCCACTTGATAGTTATAACTGTTATGCGAGGACAAGCAAGGTGACAAGTATTGGTGCTGGAATGCCCCAGATCGATTCCGCTCCCGGGCTCTCACTAGACGGGGGGTTTCAGGTTGATCTCTGGAGAGGCTGGCAAGGTGACAAGTATTGGTGCTGGAATGCCCAGATCGATTCCGCTCCCGGGCTCTCACTAGACGGGGGGTTTCATGTTGATCTCTGGAGAGGCTGGCAAGGTGACAAGTATTGGTGCCGGAACGCCCCAGATCGATTCCGCTCCCGGGCTCTCAATATACGGGGGGTTTCAGGTTGATCTCTGGATAGGCTGGCAAGGTGACAAGTATTGGTGCCGGAATGCTCCAGATCGATTCCACTCTCGGGCTCTCACTAGACGGGGGGTTTCAGGTTGATCTCTGGAGAGGCTGGCAAGGTGACAAGTATTGGTGCTGGAATGCCCCAGATCGATTCCGCTCTCGGGCTCTCACTAGATGGGGGGTTTCAGGTTGATCTCTGGAGAGGCTGGCAAGGTGACAAGTGTTGGTGCTGGAATGCCCCAGATCGATTCCGCTCCCGGGCTCTCACTAGACGGGGGGTTTCAGGTTGATCACTGGAGAGGCTGGCAAGGTGACAAGTATTGGTGCTGGAATGCCCCATATCGATTCCGCTCCCGGGCTCTCACTAGACGGTGGGTTTCAGGTTGATCTCTGGAGAGGCTGGCAAGGTGACAAGTGTTGGTGCTGGAATGCCCCAGATTAATTCCGCTCCCGGGCTCTCACTAGACGGGGGGGTTTCATGTTGATCTCTAGAGAGGCTGGCAAGGTGACAAGTATTGGTGCCAGAACGCCCCAGATCGATTCCTCTCTCGGGCTCTTACTAGACGGGGGGTTTCAGGTTGATCTCTGGAGAGGCTGGCAAGGTGACAAGTATTGGTGCCGGAATGCCCCAGATCGATTCCGCTCCCGGGCTCTCACTAGACGGGGGGTTTCAGGTTGATCTCTGGAGAGGCTGACAAGGTGACAAGTATTGGTGCTGGAATGCCCCAGATCGATTCCGCTTCCGGGCTCTCACTAGACAGGGGGTTTCAGGTTGATATCTGGAGAGGTTGGCAAGGTCACAAGTATTGGTGCCGGAATGCCCCAGATCGATTCCGCTACCGGGCTCTCACTAGACAGGGGTTTCAGGTTGATCTCTGGAGAGGCTGGCAAGGTGACAATTGTTGGTGCTGGAATGCCCCAGATCGATTCCGCTCCCGGGCTCTCACTAGACGGGGGGGGGGGGGGGGGGGGGGGGGGGGGGGGGTTTCAGGTTGATCTTTGGAGAGGCTGGCAAGGTGACAAGTGTTGGTGCTGGAATGCCCCAGATCGATTCTGCTCCCGGCTCTCACTAGACGGGGGGTTTCAGGTGGATCTCTGGAGAGGATGGCAAGGTGAAAAGTATTGGTGCCGGAATGCCCCAGATCGATTCCGTCCCGGGCTCTCACTAGACGGGGGGTTTCAGGTTGATCTCTGGAGAGGCTGGCAAGGAGACAAGTATTAGTGCTGGAATGCATTAGGTCCATTCCGCTCCTGGGCTCTCATTAGACGGGAGATACAAGTTGATCACTGGGGAAGTTGGCAAGGAGATGAGTTCTTCATAAGGTCAGGATGGTAGGCCTCATGTTGGCGAGCCTTCAGCGCTGACCTGGGCCTTCTCGCTCGGTGAGCCTGCTCGCTCGGTGAGAAGAAAGATTTTGCACGATAGTATGCGTTTGATGAGAATCAACCCTAAGCACTCCGGGGTATCCGGTGCTCGGTAGAGAAGTCGCCAACACAGGGTAGGAGGCGAGCTCTCACCGAGAAGGAAAGTATCCTGTGAAACTTAGGGGAAGGAGCATACCTAAAGGGTAATAATCCTAAGGCGAACGGCGAAAGGTCGGAGAAGCCAAAAATGTCTTATGCCTATCTATTCGATAACATAATATGCGAGAACGAACATCGCGAGAATAACTTTCGCGAAGACGAATATCGAGGTAAGCGAGAACGGGATATCAACACACGAAAATAACAAAACAGAAAAGGCAAGCACAATGAACAAAGCAAAATCTGCATTTACATTCCACAGTTTGGTTACAATCCACGGCGTTATCGCCGATCAAAAGTTACAAAAATGGGAATGTCGGAGAGCTTCAGGAATCACTCGCGAACCCTTCCTCGTCATCGCTGCTCTTCACTGGTCGAAGCGGGATAAAGAGTTCCGGAATGACGTCTTCCATAGTCATGTCGGCTGCGTCATCGGCTAGGAGGCCGGCCGTCTTCATCGTCTGGAAGATGTAGCAAGCTGACTCGGTGGACTCCAAGCGGATGTCCTCGTCTCGCGCTCGCCGCTCTTCCTTCAGAAAGCGGGGGGAAGGAGGAACGAAGACACGGGTGAGGTCACGGTTTAGGCCTTTCAGCCTAGCCACCTCGCCCTCCAATTCCAGAATGCGAGCGTCGGCTCTTCCGGCGGCCTCGACATCCTGCAAGTAAAATGAGTTAAGGAAACGAAATGGCCAAAGGAAAGGAGGGTGGCGAGGTCTAGGTAACTCACCACACTGCCCTCCACGGCGAGCAGCTTTTCCTTCAGCTTCGCGTTCTCGGCAAGAAGCCCATGATAGGCCCTCGCAAGCTCCACGTTCTGAAGCTCTAGTTGCAAGCAACGCCTCCCCATCATGTGGGCGAGCTCGGCAGAGCGCAACTGGGACCTCGCGCTCTCAAAAGCGAGAGTCCTCGCCGTCTCGTCTTTATAAGCCCTGGCGTCCTCGCGTCCATAGAGGACGAACGAGAAATCGAAGGCGTGGCCACTGACGGTCTCCTTCTCCACCCAAGTAGGGAGGATGGTGGAGATGTCCGCCCGGTTCATCTCTGGCTTCCAATTCTCCAAGAGCTGGCCGGTCTCATCTCGGCGCCTCTGGCCGAGACTGAAGTTATAATGGTTGACGGGGATGGGCGGAACGGAGGTTCTGGAAGCCTCCTAGCAGGGCTCATCGTCCTCACCTCCCGCGGAGAGGCCGGTGAGGTCGAACTAGCTCATTGAAAGCGGCCTCGCGAGGCTCCTTCCCCTTCGAGGAGGCGAGCGAGACCCCGCTCTTCTTGCTCTTTTTCTTCGGCGGAGATTTTGGGGGAATGGCATGGCTACCAGAAGCCCCCGGTCTCTTGCGAGAGGAGGGCTCACCTGGTGTGACGGTGCCTTGGCAAGCCTCATCCCCCATGGTCGCGAGAGCAAGGGTAGCATCGGACTTCCGATTGCTCGCGTAGGGGGGATGTATGGGTAGATCCCGCTCGCCTAAAAAAAGTGTTGAAATTTCAATAAATACGGAGTTACTGGGAATGAAGTTGTAGTTATTGAGCGAGATCTTTACCTTCCCCAGGGAGCACTAGAAGCAGCTTTTCGAGGTTGAGGCGGAGATGAACAACCTCAAAGTTGTTCTTACAGAAGAACTGATAAAGGAGGGCGTCATGTCCTCCGAGGGAAGTGGGCCGGTAGGTGGTCTCGCCGTGCTGGACTGGCGAGATGGGGATATTGCCAAAGTTCCCCTTGACGAAGAGGAACTTCTGGGCCCAGAAGTGGGAATTGTTGACAGTCTCGTCGACCTTAGGACCCGAGCCCACGAAGTAGGCAGTCCCGTCCTTATAGGCGCGGAAGGAGAACAGCTTCCGAAAAGCCGGAAGATTGAACTCGATGCGCTCCTCGCGTAGGTAGCAGGCGAAGGCTGTGATCACCGCCATGGCATTGGGTGTAAGCTGACCCGAAGCAACGCCGTAATGTTTGAGCACCTGGCGAGCAGCAAGAAAACCAAGATTAGTATATATAATGAGCGAGACTTGACCAGCAAAAAATAAGAAATGAGCGAGAGCAATCATTGCCTGGCGAACTTCCGTCCACGGGGGGAGACGCAAGCCGACCGCGAAATCAGCGGTGGGGATGGCCAGCTCGTCGGCAAGCGGCGCATTGATCATGTCGTTCTTGCTAGGATGGCGTGCCTCGAATGGAGGGGTGACATAGTCGGCGACCGCGCTGAAGTACTCCTCGTCTGTCAAATTGCAATGGAAGAAGCTGTGCTCGGCGAAAGCCTTAGCAATCTTTCGCCGACCCTCCGACTCATTAGCGTCGCCGCCCATTTCAATAACCTGCGAGAAAAGAAGCAGAGCGAGAACGGGAAGGGGCGAGAGCTCTGAAGCGGAGGAGGAAGAAGGTTGACAGTAAATGCGGTGGTTGACTCAGATTATGACCGCCTATTTATAACCAAAGTAAAAGGGCGGGAAGAAGCCCAAGCGCCGGTGGGCGCGGTTAGCAGCAAAAACATCACATCATTATCGCGGGCGAGAAAGGCCTGCGGGGTTAGTGCAAGCAACATTTTCGCGAGATACATTTAGCGAGAACAGAGGGTCCTCGCGAGCACAACATAACATGAGAATGAAACGGACTTATTAGCAGCGAGCGAGAACTAATAAAAAGCTAGTAATACTTATTATCAGACGAAATAATGCCAACATATAAGTGGCAAATATACGAGTTACAAGCCATTGCGAGATCGTCTAGAATAACATCACTCATTAACAGGAAATAAGAGTTCGTGATGGCGAAGAAGTCAACGAGAATCATGGGGCAACCACTTCCACCTACCCCCACCCCGCGACCCGGACCGCGGCGGTACCCTAGAATTATAATAATCCTCGGCCAAGCGGCCCTCCCGGTCCATGAGGTAGGCGTAATCCCTCATCCTATCTATATGCACCTCCGGCGTCGTGACGTTCTCATCTTGATCGCGCTGTCTCACCTGCCGGAGCCTCGCACACTCTTCCATCAAGACAGCATGCCTATCCTCGGCGGCTTCCCTGTCCCGTCTCGCCTGCATGTTGAGGTCCATCAGCATCCGACCACGTTTTATCAGCAACTCCGCGGCCCGTTGTTTCATCATCTCAGGATCTCGCGGATCCACCAAGAAGTCTTCCACCTGATCAGGAAGGGGGGACATCTCGTGTTTGCCAACTTGGAATCAGTAGGCGGATTTTCAGGATTCTCTGCAAAATGTTACGAAAGGGTTAGATAGCGCGCTTGAGTTCGCGCAGGGCAGAGGGGCCGTCGGGATGCTTACCCAGAGGGGGGAGAGAAGTCGAAGGGAGGCCCTGGAAGACGTTACCATAGTGGGGGTAGAGAGATTTGCCCAGGCCAGGAGGGTAGGCTGCGCTGTTCGTTGGAGGGATCTTTGGCGGTACAGTGCCGCCGGTCTCCTCGCTCGTCAGGAGTTGGAACCCGGGCTTATCCATAGTTTTGTCGGGAGGAGGCGGAGACGGAGGCCGCAACGTCGAGCGAGCTAGGTACTTCAGGGGCGAGACTGTAAGGAGCAAGGGTTGAAGGTCAGTTGACAAAAGGAGGGCCGGCATGCGAGATCAAGGGCGTACCGGCGACATTTTTCCCGACAAGATTTGTATTCGCCGACGGACTTTTGCGAGACCCACCAGCAGGTTCTCAAGCGTCCTCATTCGGTAAAGCATCCTGCGAGTATGTATGAATCACATAAAAACTTATCGACGTAAACCAGAGGGGTAGCTCGTACCTTCTCGTGGGGATGGTCATCCGGGGAGGAGTCCAGCAACACGGAGTCATCCCCGGTTCGGCAAGCTGCCTTCGCCTTCTTAGTTTTCGGCGACTGAGCGGGAGGCGGCCGATTCATCCAGGCGGGGACCCTAGTCGTGGAGGGTAGCCCATCGGCTCTCACCGCCCTCAGGCGAGCCTCAGCTTCTTCGGAAAGAGGCATCTCCAGGCAGCTACAGTACGGGGCAAAAGGAAAGGAAAGGAAAGGAAGTTGCGGTGCATGCCACTTAGGACTCAGGACGATATTTATAGCCCTCAGGGTGGACCCTACCAAAGATTCCTGACAGATCATCAAGGGGCTGGCGAATACCAGGGGTTGGATGTTTCTTCGCGATCATAAATATCCTCGCAAAGAGCGGGGATTGTGTACAACCCGAATATTCGCCAGGCGAGGAGACACGGTTTAAGAAGGCAATCGGATGAAGGAGGTAATAAGGAAGGGAGGCCTCAGGGCCGAAATCTTTCCCTCTCGGAGGGCTCGCTGAGAGGCGAGCGAGAAGGGTCGGCGAGATTAGAGCTCGCAGGCAATTTGAGGAAGATTTTTGAGTTCGACAAAAGGAGTACTGCGTTCGACAAACTCTCCCATATTCGTCGAGCTCACCTAACTTCGTCAAGCCCACCCCTATTCGGCCAAATCATCAGAAGTCGACGGAGTGTTCTATGCTCATTAAAGTCAAAGGTACGACCTTGCAATAGGAGTTGCGAGATCCAGACCACGGCAGATATCTTTAGAAGACTGGGCTAAGCAAGGGATGACAAACCAATACCTCGCAGGCCGCTGGCAGAAGAGACCTATATTCAGTAAATAGATGTTCGACGAAATGTGTTCGGAGCTCGGCAAAGTCAACAAGCAACCTCGCAAGAAGGCTCGCGAGTTCAGAGCCTCAACGTCCAGCGAGCTCAATCCTGCGCTCGACGGATGTCTAATGGAACTCCGCATTCGTTGGATGACACTCGACGAACGAAATATATTCTATAGTAGCGCTCGGCAAACTAAAGCAGGGAAGCAGCGGTCGACGTTCCGCGTTCGTCGAGCTCGTTTGCGATCGCCGAAGCGTTCGACAAAATGAGTGTTGAGCTCGACGAAGCCAGGAGGCGGTCTCGCAGGAAGGCTCGCGAGACCGGACCTCGGTAGATACCGCCAAGGAGGGGAGTTCAGCGAGGTCCTCGCAGGGCGATCGCCTAGGAGAGGCATCGCGAGCAGGACTCACGCGAAGGCCTGCAAGAGCTTCAGCACTAAGGCTCTCGCAGTTTCCTTGTCCATAGTTTGATAGGGCCAAATTACACTTTTACCCTCGGTGGTCTGCCTTTAGCCTCTCTGAACAGTGGAGTTTGGCTGTTAGCAGACCCATTTGGGGTGCGGATAGTAAAATCAGAAGGCGGAATCCTGCTATTTGCAGGCCAAACCTGAAAACCTATAAATAAGACCTAAAGGGCACCTTTGGAGAGGACTTCACTTCAGCTTCTCTCTCCTTAGGCTTTCTTTGGTTAGCATTTCCAGAGCTCTCCAAGGTGCCTGAGTCTCAGCTTTAGCTTCAGAGGGGAAGCGCTCAATGATCTTCCGGGTTAGTTGAGGGACCTCCTCGCTGTGACTAAGGTCTTAGTCTTTTTTCTAGTCTTCAGTCTACCTTCTCCGAGGGATCAGTAAGGGCTAGCCGCCCCTCATTTCAGTGAGGGCCCCGAGCTCCACAAGAGGCTGAGAAATCGGTTTCAACAATTTTTGCGTTTGATAAATTTCGATCATATTTAACGCTTTCAAAAGTTATGGTTTTTACAGATCCATCCGCTCTCCGGTATTTACTATAAAAAGGAGATGCAAAGCCTCGACTGCTAAGGTGGATCCTCCTACTACAAGAATTCATTTTGGAGATCCAAGACAAAAGGGGAGCGGAGAATGTTGCGGCCGACCACCTCTCACGGTTGGAGAATCCGACGGCAGGTGCGCTAGTGGAGGCCAAAATTGACGACAAATTCCCTGAAGAGCGCCTCCTCGCCATCGTACAGGTAACGACTTCTTCCACCCCTTGGTACGCGGATTTGGCAACCTATTTGGTGGCCCGGGTCCTACCAAAAGATTTTTCAAGTCAGCAAAAGAAGAAATTCTTTTCGGACTTGAAAAATTATTTTTGGGAGAACCCCTTTTTATTTCGTGTCTGCGCGGACCAAGTGGTAAGAAGGAGTATTGCGGGCGAGGAAGACGTCAAAATTTTGCAGCACTGCCACGAAGGACCAACCGGTGGTCACTATCAAGCGAACCAGACCACAAGGAAGGTGCTAGAGGCGGGCTTCTAGTGGCCCTCCTTATTCAAAGACGCTCACAATTTTGTGAGAAATTACGATCGGTGCCAACGGTCAGGTAACATTTCTAACCGGGACGAAATGCCCCAAAATATTTTTTTAGAATGCGAAATTTTTGATTTGTGGGGAATTGATTTCGTAGGTCCTTTACCCTCTTCCTGTAATAATAAATATATCCTTGTTGCTGTCGATTACGTGTCTAGGTGGGCGGAAGAACAAGCTTTTCCCACCAACGACGCGAGAGTCGTCGTACAATTTAAAAAAAAATTATTTTCATGATTTGGCACACCCCGAGCACTAATTAGTGATCGGGGCACACATTTCTGTAACAACCAACTTGCTAAAATTTTAGCAAAATATGGAGTTACACACAAGCTATCCACCGCCTACCACCCACAAGCAAATGGCCAAGTGGAGGTGGTGAATCGGGAAATTAAAAGAATTTTAGAAAAAACCGTGTCCGTTAATAGAAAGGATTGGGCTTTAAAATTAGACGACGCACTCTGGGCCTATCGGACAGCGTACAAAACTGCCATTGGATGTACGCCATACCGGTTAGTTTATGGTAAAGCTTGTCATTTGCCGGTAGAATTAGAACATCGCGCTTTTTGGGCGCTAAAATTTTTAAATTTGAATTTAGATTTAGCCTCTGAACAAAGAAAACTACAACTTAATGAACTAGACGAATGGCGCGCGAACGCATATGAAAATAATAAATTTTATAAGGAGCGAACTAAATTCTATCATGATAAAAAAATTAAACATCCAAAAACTTTTTCACCGGGAGATTTTGTCCTACTTTTTAATTCTAGACTTAAGCTTTTTCCGGGGAAATTAAAAATCCGATGGTCCGGTCCCTTCAGAGTAAAAGAAGTTTGGCCATATGGGACCGTGCTTATAGAGCACCCGGAAAAGGATCTTTTAAGGTTAACGGACAATGTTTGAAATTATACCACCCCGGCGACCCAGCGACCGGAAATATCGAAACAATGCACTTAACAAATATTTAAGAAAACGCCACTTAGTCAAGCTACGTGACGGTAAACAAAGCGCTCTTGGGAGGCAACCCAATGTTAACCTCTCTATTTTTCTCTTTATTTTCTTGTTTGTTTTTCTAATTTAACTCTGTAGGTGTTTGACCGGCAACCCCGACTACCATCCAGGGAAGCCCTCTTTACACTTTAGTAATTTATCTTGATTCTTCTTTATTGTCATTTTTTTTTAGTTTTATCTTTCATACTCAGTTTTAAACATTGGGAACAATGTTTAATTTCAAGTATGGGGGTGTAGCATAGCTTTCTTTGTAGTTTTACTTGAAAACAAAAAAAACAAAAAAAAATTAAAAAAATTGAAATTAAATTTCTTGGAAAGGACGCTTTGGGCATGAATTCCCATCATAGCCTCTAGTACCTTGCGAGCCCTTCACCGGGTTGACCTTGGGAAGTCCAAGAACTAAAAAAAATCTATTAGGAAATGTTCTTTTTATTCATCAAAACGCCCACTTGCTAAATTGTAAGTTCTAAGTAGACTATTTTTCATATGGACTAAAAATAATTTTGTGCTAGAATAGTTTTTGAAACTTTTGAGTAAAATTGTTGACTCATATAGTGCTCCTAGTCATATGCATGTCTTTGAGTAGTGTTGGTGTAAAATTAAATTCTTGGCTATCCTTTCCGCGTGACAGGCGGAAAGGATATTAAATTCTATGCATGTCTTTGAGTAGTGTTTTCTTATTATGGATAATAATTGAAAAGAATTATTTTATATCAAAAGGCAAAAATCTCATAATGATATGCGGCCTAGGTATGCACATGCATAGTTGGAATGATCCCAATTATGACGAATTTTGATATAAATATTGGTGAATGAGAGTGTTTCCCTTAGCAAAAAAATTGAGTATGGGGGTAAAAGTTTCTTTGTTTTGTGGTAGTCATTTTAGCTCAAAACTTTCCGTTTAAGTGGAATACACCTTCATATATATATATATATATAATATTTCACCTCGCCCTTAAACCCAAGCCTTAAATTGCATCCCATTCAAGACCTAAAGATCCATAGTGTTGTTTTGAAGTGTAGTGGAGAAAGTGCAAACGGGCAAGCCTATGGCTGTCGACATTGATGGATTTCTTTGGAGCCCCCCCCCCCCCCCCCCCCGAGCGTCTACGTCTAGTAATTTAAATCTCAGCAATCATGTTATTTTCTCCCTCTTCATAACTTTTTGATTGACCGTCGACTCATTTTTAAAGTGATGATAAATAATTATAACGCATTTTTGAAGTATTTCATAAATTAGTATTTATGCCAAGAACATCTTTTTACTAAAATATCTACGCATGTCAGCATAATACTTCGCATTTTACTCTCTAGTTTTCATAATTCTGTCTTGCATTAATTTTTCTTACCCTTATGAAGAATGGTTTGCTCGGGACGAGCAACGAGCAAGTATAGGGGTGTTTGATGAGTAATTTATTTACTCATCTTGTAGTATAGTTTTATTACAATTTTATTATGAAATTATGTTATTTTTATAAATTATATCGTATAAATCTTTCCTATGTTAATTTCATAAGCTAACTTATGTTTATTTTATATTTTCAGGTTTTCTGGACATTTGGAGCAGAAAATGCATTTACACGCCCCAGGTCACGGGCGTGACCATGGGCGTGTAACCTACGCAGTGTTCCATACCTGTTTCTGCCACTCCGGGGATGCTCCGTGAAAAGTTTGCCAAGTACACGCCCCAGGTCACGGGCGTGACCAAGGGCGTGACCCATTGTCACGGCCACGACCCGCCACAAGCATCCGGAGCACGCCTGCCACGTAATTTTAAGTTACACGCCCCAGGTCACGGGCGTGACATCCAGGTCACGGGCGTGACATCCAGGTCACGGGCGTGACTCGCCCCGCGCTCCTTCCCGCCGAAGATTCCCGCCAGAAGCCAGATTTTAAGAATACACGCCCCAAGTCATGGGCGTGACATAGGGCGTGACACGGCTGAAACGCTCGCATTTACTCCAGAAGGCGCCCTCTCCGCTGCTGCTTCGATCACGCCCCTTTCACGCCCTTGGTCACGGGCGTGACCAAGGGCGTGTAACCTCAACTTTTCAGCTATATAAAGCCAGCTCCAGCAGATGTTTAGGGACGAATTTTTGGGAGTTCAAATCTCCTTTTCTTGTTTTATTTTCATGTTTTTAGTAGCTCTTGTACGTCTTTTTCTTATTAGCATTTGTAATTTTCAATGCAATAGTTGTAATTTCCTTTACATAGTTTGTACTTTCTTTTGCAATTCAATAAAATAGTCTCTTTTCTTCTCTCATTTTATCCCTCTTTTATCATGTGCTCTTTTATTTATGTTAATTCCTCCATCTCCATGTGTAACTAAAATATTATTAGTACTCGTTCGAAATGATCCAAGGAATGATATAAGTCATGAAATAATCTTTAGTTGTTATTTCTCTTTTCAAAAATGCTTAAGATTTACCCTTGATTTTAAGATAACGAGATTATATTTTCGATATATAATTCATGTTCTTGTTTTCATTCTTTAGTTAGCCGAGAGGCTCGTAAGACGAATCGATCACTCAAGGATAAAAAAGAGTAGAATGCAATCCTCGAGAGAGGACGACGTTACCCTTCCGGATTGGAGTAAAAGCCAATAGCGGGATTCACTTCGATAAGGCGAGTTTTAGGGGTTTCGATTCTAGAACGAGAGTTCGATTGATCAACCTAAACTCAGTTGAGCGCATCCTCGAGAGAGAGGCGATCATAATTCGGGAATCTCCATGGTCAAAGCTATTTTATTAAGAGAATGCGCTTTTATTCTTTGTTCTTATTTTTTATCTCCATGGTGATTCAAAGATCGAGTGTTAATCGTTCTTTTAATTCTTATTTTAAATTTCCAATTGCAAAACCAACCTCAAGTTTTAATTGATAAAATAATAGAGATATTCTTGAAGTAAGAGTACTCAACCGCCCCGAGTGTAATACGACCTTGGTTTTTATAACCTATACAACATTCGGCACGGTACACTTGTTGTTGTCGTTTGCACGCATAGTTTTGTCCATCAAGTTTTTGGCGCTGTTGCTGGGGACACACGGTTGATATTTCGAAAAAAGAAATATTTATTAATTTTATAGTTCTCTTTCTTCTCCCCCTTCTTTTTAAATTTTTTTTTAAAAAAAAATCTTAATAATCGTAATCTAAATTCTCGGAAAGGACGCTTTGGGCTTGAATTCCCATCATAGCCTCTAGTACCTTGCGAGCCCTTCACCGGGTTGACCTTGGGAAGTCCGGGACTAATTTAACCCGCTTTTTTGAAAAAAAAAAATAATAATTTTTTTTGTAAAATTCCATTCATTTGAGTAAAGGTTGTTCCTTTTTTTTATTTTTTTTATTATGAAAGAATCTGAATTGGCCGTTAAGGTTGCCGAGCTTCGAAACCAACTTTACCTCTTACAAGCCGCTCGAAGGCGCCAATTTAGTTGTTATTTACATTCATATTCTCAAAATAATTATTATGAACATAATTATCCTCAATATTATGCAAATAATTTTGATCATAATTTTTCATTTTGTAATGAAAATAATTTTTCAAACTTTGATGAAAATAATTTTTCTAATTTTAATGAGAATAATTTTTCGGCGTTTAATAATTGTTCTTCTAGCTCCGAAGTTGATTATTACTCATGGCAAGCTCACCCGGATAGTTCTCGGAGCAATGAAGATTAATCTTTAGATCAGAATCTTTGTTTTTCTTCTTATACACCGCAGTTTTCGTTCTCTAATTTGGGGGAAATTCCGCAGATTCAATTAGATACTACCCCCCAAAATTTAGAGGAAAATAATTTTTCTAATTTTCACGAGAATAATTTTTCGGCTTCTAATAATTTGTCTTCTAGCCCCGAAGTAGATTATTCTTGGTGGAAAGGTCACCCGGATAGTTTTCGGGGCGATGAAGATAAATCTTTAGATCTGAATTTTCGTTCTTCTTCTTTTGCGCCGCAATTACCTTCGTACTCTAATTTTGGTGAATGTCCGCCGATTTATTTCTTCTAGTATTTTTTCGGGGAGAATAAATTTATTTCTTGGAAAGGATGCTTTGGGCTTGAATTCCCATCACAGCCTCTAGTACCTTGCGAGCCCTTCACCGGGTTGACCTTGGGAAGTCCAAGAAGAAAAAAAATTAATTAAAATTTTTTTGTTTGCTGAACTTTTATACTTACTTATTTGCAAAATCCTTAGTAGATTTGCTTTTGTATAGTGCCGTAGGAAATTTTTATACTTCATTAGATTTTGAATTTTGGAATAAAATTGTTGACTCGTGCATTGTTCCTAGTTAAGCGCACGCGTTTGTAGAATTCTACGTCAAATTAACTATTCAGCATAAAATTATATTTATGTTTTTCTAACTGCGAGAAAATAATTTTGTTTTACTCTTACCTTGAATCAGGTAGAATTTGAGAATAATTCAAGTGAGTATGTAGAAGCTTACTAGAGAAATATTACACATTTTGAACGGAAGGGTATTCTTTCTCGATGGCTAGAACTTGCCTCTAGCGATTCTCGAAACATTTGCATAGGTTTGTCATAGTTTTTAGAAGTGATTTAGGCCATCTTTTGATCGTTTGTGCCTGTTTGCCCACCTTTGAGAAAAAAAATTCATTGTTTAAACACTTTGGGCATTTACTTATTTCCTTTGCTACCTCCACCTTTCATTTTCACCAAAGCCAAAAGATCCACCCCATGATCACACTAAATATTTGAGATTTATTACAATTTTGCAATGAGTTCTATTGTGAAAATAAGGAAGTTGCAACTTCTTATTTGGAGCTATAATAAAAAAATGTGAAAAATTATTTTGTTGGCCAATTATGAAAAATAAAGAAAATTATTCTTGGCCTTAAGCTTGAAAAATAAGAGAGATTTGTATGTTTAGCTTCATGACAACTCTTATGCGAGGTTTAAATTTTGATAATTTTACTCTCACCTTGGTTTAGTGTGATCCTTAGCCGTCATATTTTATCTCTTTGATTTCCAATCCCAAATCATATACCTAAGCCAAGTTTCACTCCTAATGAAAGACCTTTTGATCTTTAAGCTATGACATTATACTTGTGTAGTGGAGAGAGTGCGACCGGGCAAGCCTATGGCCATCGTCATTGATGGATTTCTTTGGAGGCTATCCCGAAACTCGATTTTGGGTAATATTGATCTTAGAAAACACGCTACCCGCTCCCTGAATAGCATTTGAGAATTTACCGAGCTTTCAACTTAAAAGTAAAAGAAATATGTTAAATCGCATTTCTGAAAATTATAAGCTAATCGTTATGCTGAATAGGTCTTTCAACTAGGATCTCTACACGTAGGCTTAAGACTTCGCATTTTTATTCCTTGAGCTCAAATTTCTTTTTCTAGTATTTAAATTTCTCTACACCTATGAAAAGTTGTTTGCTCGGGACTAGCAAACGAGTAAGTATGAGGGTGTTTGATGAGTAATTTATTTACTCATCTTTTAGTATAGTTTTATTATTATTTTAATATGAAATTATATCTTTTATCTAAATTATATCATATAAATCTTTCCTATTTTAATTTCATAAGCTAACTTAGGTTTATTTTGTGTTTTCAGGTTTTCTGGAGATTTTGAGCAAAATTCCCAAGTACACGCCCATGTTCACGGGCGTGACCCATAGGCGTGTAACCTACGATGTGTTCCAGACCCAATTCCGCCACCCCGGGATCATTCGGTGAAGATTCGCCAAGTACACGCCCCAGGTCATGGGCGTGACCAAGGGCGTGACATCCAAGTCACGGCTGGGACCCCGCCACCAGCTGCGAGCATGCCTGCCACGTCATTTAAAGTTACACGCCCAGGTCACGAGCGTGACCAAGGGGCGTGACATCCAGGTCACGGGCGTGACTCGCCCCGCGCTCCTTCCCGCCGAAGATTCCCGCCAGAAGCCAGATTTTAAGATTACACGCCCCAAGTCACAGGCGTGACCTAGGGCGTGACACGGATTAAACACTGGCATTTACTCCAGAAGGCGCCCTCTTCGTTGCTGCTTAGATCACGCCCCTTACACGCCCTTGGTCACGTGCGTGACCAAGGGCGTGTAACCTCAACTTTTCAGCTATATAAAGCCAGCTCCAGCAGATGTTTAGGAACGAATTTTTGGGAGTTCAAATCTCCTTTTCTTGTTTTATTTTCATGTTTTTAGTAGCTCTTGTACGTCTTTTTCTTATTAGCATTTGTAATTTTCAATGCAATAGTTGTAATTTCCTTTTCATAGTTTGTACTTTCTTTTGCAATTCAATAAAATAGTTCTCTTTTCTTCTCTAATTTTATCACTCTTTTATCATGTGCTCTTTTATTTATGTTAATTCCTCCATCTCCATGAGTAACTAAAATATTATTAGTACTCGATCGAAATGATCCAAGGAATGATATAAGTCATGAAATAATCTTTAGTTGCTATTTCTCTTTTCGAAAATGCTTAAGATTTACCCTTGATTTTAAGATAACGAGATTATATTTTCGATATATAATTCTTGTTCTTGTTTTCATTCTTTAGTTAGCCGAGAGGCTCGTAAGACTAATCGATCACTCAAGGATAAAAAAGAGTAGAATGCAATCCTCGAGAGAGGACGACGTTACCCTTCCGGATTGGAGTAAAAGCCAATAGCGGGATTCACTTCGATAAGGCGAGTTTTAGGGGTTTCGATTCTAGAACGAGAGTTCGATTGATCAACCTAAACTCAGTTGAGCGCATCCTCGAGAGAGGTGCGTTCATAATTCGGGAATCTCCACGGTTAAAGCTATTTTATTAAGAGAATGCGCTTTTATTCTTTGCTCTTATTTTTTATCTCCAAGGTGATTCAAAGATCGAGTGCTAATCATTCTTTTAATTCATATTTTAAATTTCCATTTGCAAAACCAACCTCAAGTTTTATTGATAAAATAATAGAGACTTTCTTGAAGTAAGAGTACTCAACCGCCCCGAGTCTAATACGACCTTGGTTTTTATAACCTATACTACATTCGACACGGTACACTTGTCGTTGTCGTTTGCACGCATAGTTTTGTCCATCAATGTCCAAACATGAAATAGAAATGATGTTTCTAGTTATAGCATGAACAAAATAACCATTATCAAGTTCTATTACAAGCCCGGTGGGCAAAGAAAGACGATAAACACCAACGGCAATGACAACAACTCTTGCTCCATTTCAAATGCAACAGTCTATCTCTCCTTTACACATCATTCTTCTCCTTGTCAGTTCCTGCACATTCGTACAAATGTGAGAACCACATCCGGTATCCAATACCCAAGATGAAGGAGCAGAAAGGTTTATTTCTATAACAAATATACCTGAAGTGGAAGTCATACTTCCCTTCTTCTTCTGCAGATCTTCAAGATAGAGGGGACAGTTCCTCCTCCAATGCCCTGCCTTACCACAATGGTGGCACTTCCCTTCCTTGGCCAAACCCTTGTTCTTCAGTGCTGAAGTCTTGGGATCAAGATATGACTTAGGTCCCACCTTAGTCTTCTTGAATCCCTTGGTCTTTCCCTTGCTTTTATGCACCATCAATATGGGGCTAGCAGGCTTGACCTTCTTCATATTGATTTCGGTAGTTCTCAACATGCCTCGGAGCTTGGGCAGTGTCTTGTCAATTTCATTCATTTTGTAATTTAAGACAAACTGCTCATAACTATCCGGCAATGATTGCAGGATCAGATCAGTGGCCAACTCTTGGCCCAACGGAAACCCCAGTCTTTCAAGGTTCTCTATTTACCCAATCATCTTGAGTACGTGAGTTCCTACTGGGTCCCGAGCTCCCATCTTACATTGAAATTATGTCGTAGATATATCAAATCTCTCTTGGCGAGCTTGCCCTTGAAACATTTTCTTCAGGTGCTCCACCATCTCATAACAGCTCATGTTCTCATGTTGCTTCTGAAGGTCAGAGTTCATCATCGCGAGCATGAGACATTCAACATCCAAGGAGTCATCTCCATACTTCTTATAAGCATCTTTATCTGCACGAGGTGCAGTAGAGGCTGGCTCCTCGGGGGGATCTTCTTCAAGGACTTAGAGCTTACGCTCTTGCCTGAGAATAATTCTCAGGTTCCTAAACCAGTCTAGGAAATTCGTCCCATTGAGCTTATCCTTCTTAAGGATGGCTCTCAGGGACAACGTGGAGTGTGAAGTATTTGCCATGAAAATTCTACAAAATAATGCAAAGTTTATTTAGTACAATATTTCAAAATACATTTTATTTTAATAAGGTCTTTAATTAAATACTCCCACTATTTTATTCAAATTGATAACCCTTAATATCAATTCGGAGAGTTTATGCGAGCTACTCTCTTAGTGGACAAGATTCGTATTTCACCAACACAACGAGTCCGCTTTGGCGTTCCTCTCATAATGCGGTTATTTAGGTAGGCAACACTTGCCAATTGCATCACTATGCAACTCTTATATGGTTGGTGAATAACTCTTTATTCGCATCCATCATATGGTGCATGCCAACCCAATGCCTCTAGGCACTCAACTTTTGAGGTCACCCAGTTAAGTTGGACCCGATGTCGATAGTGGGATATCACAATTATCTGCTCGCACCCTTACCAAGATAGATTAATGCACCTTGATTTGGCAAGCCTACACTTCATCGATCGAGGCAGGAAGAGTGTCATCCATCGGAAGGCATCCGTATACTTAATATTGGATAAGGGATTTTATTTATAAAATTGATTAACAATTAATCAACGTGCACTTTAATAAGATACAACATTCACAACCAAATGCATCTCAGAAGTGCACAAAGTAAAATTATCAACGCTTGATAGAAAAGGGCTAAATCTGAGCATTTAGAACACTTCTAAATCTCCAGATTTACATGCATTTGACACAGGCAAAACAACTCCACTTATGCAGTAGACAAGCTCGTCTCTCAATGTCAGATTCAAAATCTAAAACATTTGGTCTCACAAACCAATGAGAGGGACGGTTACTGCAAAGGAGAAATAATTTCTGAAACAATAAAATCGCAACGCAATCACATGCATTCCTGGGAGTTTTTCCAATCTAGAACATTTCTTCGAAATCCAAACACCCAGGAAGAAATCCATACATTTAGAACACTTCTAAATTTTTGATTTACATGCATTAGATTGCAAACCTATCTCTGATACCACTATTGGGTTTTTTACATACCATTTCAGAAATGATAATACATCATATCATATATGCGCAGCGGAATAAATAACTTGAACAACCCTAAACAGTTATAAGGAACTTGTGATTTCACTGATTCAAGAAATAAAATAATAACCACAACATTTGCAGAGATTGTACCTGAAGGGGGTTTGAGTCGATACTCAACCAAGATGCTCCTCACTGATTTCTGGTAGAACAAATCTTGAGTTCCAAGAACCGAAATGGATCGGCCCCTCTACAGAGATCCACACAAGCGGAGGAGAACCTCAATGCTTTGTCGAACAAGGAATGAGTCAGAGAAGAAAGCTCTCAGCGTCCCCACGGACTGCTAGATCCGAGACAAGGGAGGCGGCGACTGTTGGAAGAGGAGAGAAGCCTTAGCCGAACACTTCCGACGCTACTCTCTCAAATCACGAAAAAGGGTCGGTTACTAAATCTGTCTCACACCCTGAACCCTAAGATCGTGAACTGTTATATACCAAAGGCTGCGTTCGACGAACTCAAAGAGATCTGCGTTCGACAAACTCAAGGAGATCTGCGTTCGACGAACTCAAGAGATCTGCGTTCGACGAACTCAAGAAGATCTGTGTTCGACGAACTCAAGGAGATCTGCGTTCGATGAACTCAAGAGATCTGTGTTCGACAAACTCAAGAGATCTGCGTTCGACGAACTCAAGGAGATCTGTGTTCGACAAACTCAAGGAGATCTGCGTTCGACGAACTCTAGGAGATCTGCGTTCGACGAACTCAAGGAAATCTGCGTTCGTCGAACTCAAGAGATCTGCGTTCGACGAACTTAAGGAGATCTGCGTTCGACGAACGCGCTACACTAGCCTTTTGCCGTCTCAGCGGTCGACGAATGCCTTCAGTTCGACTAAGTCGCGCAGGATTGCCCTGATTTCACGAGAAATTTCAAGGTTTAATTTCTCGAGAAATCCCTGGAAATTAATTTCTCGAGAAATCCCAAGGATTTAATTTCTCGAGAAATCCCAATGCAGGAATAGAACTTCTCGAGAAATACCAAACCTTAAAATTGACTTCTCGAGAAAAACCCAAGCCAACACAATTCTTCCTCCAATTACTCCAAGCACTTTTATGTGCGACCCTATAGGCTCATATTGCGTTGGCAGTAAGACTAACTGTTGATTGCTTTGAGATCACCTCAGAAACTCCAACAGATCCAAGCTTCGTCCATACCACTGCGGGCCTTCAGCTCCTTGATTGGTTTTCCAATAACGAGCTCCAAGTGGTCTCCAGGTGGTCTGCCAATAGCAAGTTCCAAGCCTCAAAGTGGTCTGCCAATAACAAGATCCAAGTCTCCAAGCAGTCTGCTAATAGCGTTCTCCAAGCCTCCAAGCGGTCTGCCAATATCGTTCAACAAGTCTCCAAAGCGGTTTGCCAATATCGAGTTCAAGCCTCCAAGCGGTCTGCCAATAGCATTTTCCAAGCCTCCAATTTCTAGAGAGAGAGCTTGGGGGAGAGAGAGAGAAAGGAGTTGAGAGAGATAGAGAGAGAGAGAGAGAGAGAGAGAGAGAGAGAGAGAGAGAGAGAGCTTCCCTCCACCCCCAAAAGTGAGGGAATTAGTGAATAAAGGTGTCAATTTATAGGCTTTTGAAGGGTCGGCCCGGTAATTATGTAAGACTCCTTTTTTTTTTGCTTCACAACCGAGTTTTATGCCTAGAACCGCTGCCTTACGGTGACTCCAACTACCAGGTTAGACACCAGTGCACGACGCCGATCCTGCCGGCTAAAATGATCACATCACAGTAAGCCAACAAAAGAACATATGTATCACAAGTCCACAGATCACAACTCAACATCAGTATATATAAATGAGCAATAGTCCATAATGAGTATAAAGTAAGAAAATAGAGTAAATGGGCTTAATCCCGGTACATGTCTAATAGAATATAATCTCTCTCTCACATCTCTCAACAGCTAAGCGGAAGCAACAAAAGACTATCCTCAACCTGTCGCCGTGTAGTAGTGGTAATACGCCGCAACTACTCCTCATTCCTTGCATCCTCCTACGACTGATGCATCTCCTCGATCTCCTAAAATGATATGGTCCACTAACCGTTAATCAAAATACTAAGCCACTGTCGTCCCTGCCTCCCCCCGCAACTCCTATGCATCGTGCGGGGAGGAGGAAAGGTTTTTGAGGTAGTAAATAGATCAAGCAGATGACATCGGAACTACACTAGCATGAGTATATATATAAAGAGAACTACTGCATGACAACAATAACAAAGTAAGAGCATTATTATAAATATGGTAAGGTAAACAGAAAGAAAAGAATAGGCTACCACATAAGTAACATAAGTAACCTTAAACTATAAGAATGCCCATACAAACTTATAAATTAAAGGGTCGTTTTGCAAGGCCTATCGTATAAAAAGTATCATACCAATTTATACGATAGGGATAAGGGTTTAATGCAATGTTTATGTATGACATGATATGCTATGCAGGTTTAATGATGATGTTTCACACAAGTGCAACTCACGCACCCGACTCTATGCGCACAGACCTTTAGTTCCCCCTTTTTGAGTTAGCTAAACTCTCAAGTACCTCCCGTAGTGGCAAACGAAGGCGGTGGGTTGGGCCTCGCCCACCTCTAGGTGGGAATTCACACTACCTAACCTAGACCTTCGCACACCTCAATGTGAAGAACACAACCCCGGAGCGCCTGCGTACTCTTGCTGGCTGGTCCACCAGTCTTTCAACGGCCAAGTGCAAAACCACACTTGCCAAGTCAACGTATCGACATCGGTTAGAACGACCGTCCAGTACCGAAGACCCACCACCTTTATACACATGCAACCATTAATATTTATAATTCTCCGAGCCCTCGGCTCCCCGAACTAACCTGTCCGTCACAACAACCTTTCCAGCCACTGGCTCGCCGGACTAACTAGTCCGTCTCTACAAGCATCGAGCTTACCGCTCATGAGACTAAACCAGGCTAACCTCCCATAAGAATGGGGTGTGTGAATGTGCATTATTAAGAGTTAATATTACTTAACAATTTAATACTACTATTTAAGGTTAATCTTGAAATTCCCGGGGACTACCCTGTGAGGGGCTCGCAATGGTACTAGGAACTACGATGGGCTGAACCCCCCAAGCTCAATTTCCAAGACACTTACTATTGTTGGTAATTACCCATAACCATACCCCTATACCATTACACTTGAGCTACCCTAAGTGTTTTATGACCTCCCAAGGGAAGGATAATCTATCGTCGATCCTGAGTACAACCTTGCCCTTTAATCATCCGGGCATTCTCACCCTTGGCTCCTACTGGTGACCTCATTCAAACTTAACCAGCTTAGGTATACCATCTGCTTTATCTCCCCATGTATGACCTACATGCTTATCTCAATTCAGCATTTCCACTATATACAGAACATAGTGCTACAAGGTGTGTATGAAAGGGTATATTCCAAATACTCATCCAAAGGCTCTGAGATTATTATTGGGGGTCTAACATAACATTTTAAGCCTACTATCAGAAGCTTGTAAATTTTCTAATTTATTTCGACATTAAAATAATTTTTCTAAAGTCAGGCCACCTATAGATTTGAACATGAAGTATGAGATTCTGACAAGCAACGACCTTAATAAAAATTTCATAACTTTATAAAAATAAAATAACAGCAAAGTATGAAAATCACTAAATTCTAGAAAGATTTCAACCCTCAATTAAAATATTTAACAATTGATCAAATTTAGGGATTATCAAAGGAAGTACCAAAAATATTCATCCAAAAATTATGAAAGAATTACTAGGGATCTAAAATAATTAGAAAAGTCTTCTGACTAGAAATAATAATTTTCTAAATTCATCTCATCACTCAAATAATTGACTTAATGGAAATCCAACCTAGGGCACTTTGTGAAGGAACCTACATGTAAACTCTTCCAAATATCATTATAGAAGTTACAGAACTTTATATTGCTCTAATATGTCCTCTGACCAAGTTTCATGATTTTTCAGCAAATAATTGAACCATAAATCAATTTGTTTATAATTAGGGCGAACTATGGGATTGTGGATGCAGTACTATATTTGTCAATCTAAAATTCATAAGGAAATTTACAGAAAACAATAATATTAATATAAGCCCATCATCCAAGTTTCATGATCATCCTAGATTATATAGATCTATAATTTCACTTGGAACAAAAGTGACATAATTTATTAATAAACAATTCAGTGGGAGATTTTGTATCTAAAAATTATAGTAAAATCATCCAGGACTTATTTCCACCCTATGACACTATCTACCAAGTTTCAATTCATTCCATGGACATCTGACCTTATGCCCTTCACAATGCTCAAAAGAGCAACCTAAGTGATTGAACAAGGGTTTTAGGTCTTATCAACCCCTGGCCACCCAAAAACACTTGTGGGGGGTATTATATGTGATAAAAACGTTGTGGCCCAGGTTTCACCATATTTGGATGAGGGTTGACCACTCAAATCCATCAAGAGCACTTTTGGTATATTGACCCAACTTTCCCTTTATGTGACCAAATTTGAATCACTAGGTCACCTAATCAAGTCAACACCAAAGAGACTGAAATTTTTACCAGGGTCATATGATGACCCCTAAAATCACCCACTAAAGTTTTGGAGGGTTTTGAGGTCCATAGACCCCGTAATTAATTCACACATGAATTATTAAAATTTTACAAAAACTATAGAAAAATCATCTCCAAAAATACCCATTTTTGGATATTATTAGGGTGCTGGTTTGACTAGCATATTGTCCAAATTTCAGAGAATTTGACTAAGTGATTTGATGGTGGGACACAATATTGTCTCTGGTCAACCATATGTATAGTTTGCACCAAATTGAGTGTTGCGGTCAAACCATTAGACCAAACTAGCTCAAATAAATTTTAAATTAAACTAGACAAAAAACTCTACAACTTTTGTCTCTGGCTACTTTTTGGGAAAAGGTCTCTAAGGGCCTCATTTTTAAGGTTCAAAACGTGCATTCCTAGGTAATAAACAACAATATAATAATGAATATTATTATAAAATGAACGGTGCGATTTCATCTTCTTCCTTGAGCCGATGGCCGAGATTGCCCAAACCTGTAGCCTTTTCCATCCCTTAATCCCAGCCACCTGACCATCTCCCCGGCCGGCCACCACCACCACCACCACCACCACCATTGAGGTGGTGGCTATCGCCGGGTGGCAGCTCGGCCGCCGGAGAGGTCGTTTCCGACGAACTCGCAACTCAAAATTTTCACGGAATTTCTCCGAGCTCCTCACTTGATCTGGCCCGTTTGAGCCGATTTCTCAATATAATTTGATCTAGATCTAGCACAGGGGGAGGGGAGGAGAAGCATACCATTATTGGAGCCCCGACGACGGTGGCAGCAATGGTGCGCCATTTTCGGCCGCCTACAAGATCCTCCTTTTCGAATCCTTGATTCTCCACCAAAACCTTCGATCAAATACATGATTTCGCCTGCCATCCCCCTTTTGAAGCTAATGGTGAGGTTAAATTTGATTGGGGAGGGCTGTATAAGGGGAATTTGAGGAGGACGATTTTGGCCATGGCATTAATGGCTACTCCTTGATGGGTAGGGCTGTATAAGGGGAAGAAGAAAGAAATAGGCTTTATAGCAGAAGCCTGGAGTGAGACAGACTCTGAGGACAGCTCCTCTTCTAAGAGTGACAATGAAGAGCCTAAGCAAGAAGACCTATGCTTAATGGAACTGGAAGGCTCAAAGAAAGATGATGATGCTAAATCATGGAGTGAGACAGGATCAGAAGAAAGCATATCTTCTGAAGATGAAAGAGAAAATAGTCTTATTCTCATAGAGGAATCTGAGGATAAGGATGAGGTAAACATTTTTGATGAAATAGATTTTCAAAGTGATAATTTCAGAAATGATTTTATGAGAATGTGTCTAGATCAACTAAAAGCTACACAAGAAATCAATGATCTAAAAGAACAAATTAATATGGCTAAAAACCAGAGAAATAGAGAGGTTAAATGCTCTAAAAATTATGAATTAAGGGCTAACATCATAGAAAAGGAAGTAGAAAAGGCTAGAATAGAAAACCAGCTCCTTAAGGATAAGGTATCCCAGGCAAAAGCTTTTGAAGAATCAATAAAAATGAGAAGTCAAACACTCAAGGAAATCACTGAACAACAAACAAGAAGACATAAAAATCTTGGTCTAGGGGCTGATCCCTCAACTAGCCAAGTTCCATCCAACAAACCTGCCTGGATGATCCCTGTAAAATTCACAAAACCCATCAAATTAAACCAAGAAAAAGACTCACTAAATAAGGAAGAAGACTCCCTCAAGGAAATAAAACAATTTGATGAAACATCATATTATTCAGCTGATGACTCTCAAACTTCATCTGAAGAAGCAACTAAGCCAAAAGAAACAATACATAAAAGAACAAAATCAGAAAAAGGGAAAAAGAAAATGTATGAAGATACAGTTGCGTCGACTTTATATTAATGCATGAATGATAGTGCGTCGACTTTTACTTAACGCAACTCTCAGATTCCTCGACCTCTACTCGACGCTTGAATAAAAGTACGTCGACTTCCAATCGACGCAACTTTTTCCATGCGTCGATACCAAAACAACATAATCGGGAGAAAGCGTCGAATATAAATTGAAGCAACTATCAACATGCGTCGAATAGATATCGACGCACAAAAATTCAGAGCAACTTAAATGCCTATCCTCCAAAAACCTTCTATAATTCCCATTCAGGATCCATTCATCCTAACCATGATTTCCATCCAAATCAACACCTCTATCCTAACCAAAATTTCTACCCTAAACCTGGTAACCAAAATTCCCATCCTAATCAAACTTTCTATCCTAATCAACCCTTTTATCCTTCTCTAAACTCAAATTATCATAAGAATAAGATAATCAAGTGCCATATATGTAACAAAACTGGCCACCTTGCCAAACAATGTTGGCACAACCAATCAAACTATCTGTAAAAAAAATAGTCCAAGACCGACTTAGAACTAGGAAGAAATAAAAAGAAATAAACACCTAAAATTCTTCAGGAAAATTAAAAGTCACGTCGACTTCTAATCGATGCACCGTCGATAACTCAACTCAATAAGTGAAATCGATGCATACGTCGACTCCAATCGACGCATACGTCGATAGGAAACCCTATCATCCCAAATCAGACTATATCGACGCTCACGTCGATTTTCACTCATCATAACTTCGACTTCATGAAAACGAGCGGCAATACTAAAATATTTTCGGTCACATCCACTGAAGTACCGAATAAGCCTCAAATTAAGTCCCGTTTCGACGCTTCACCTAACTTAAAAAAACTCTTCAGTTAGAAACCTTCACTACTCTGCATCCTTCATCCTTCTTGCTCCTTAGTCCAGCCATTTCCTCCTCTCTTTCACTGACCTAAAATGGCTCCCAAGATAAACTCTAGTTTCGAGATTGACCTCGACTCCTTCCAAGCTGCTGCAGAAAATTATAAGAACATCATAGCTCTCTTCACTGAAGCTGGATTGGACAAACTCATCTCCACAAGATGCAAGCTCCTGGAAACAGAGCTCACAGAGCTGATGACTCATGTTCAGATATCTGAACAAGGAGAAATCCAGGGAACAATCGATGAGACACCAGTCTCAATCTCTGCAGAACATATTAGGACCACCTTTGATCTTCCATCAGGTATATCCTAATATTATCTTTCTTCAAATAAAATAAGGAAAGGAAATCAATTTCTAAAGAGTAACCTCATAAGTCTTCATCATTCCCTTATTAGGTGATGAATCTATAGACCTCACACCTGATGAAATCAAGCATCTGCTAACCACCATGAAGTTTTCAAAGGATAAACCAATCCATCTAAAGAAAATAGACTTTTCTGAGGAGTACAGACTGCTAGCAGATATAGTAGGAAAGATACTACTATGCAAAATTTCAGCCCATGATGCAGTACCCAAGCAGCAACTGAACATCATGGGGGCCCTTGTGCTGAAGAAGAAGGTGGACTGGGCCACATGCTTGCTCAAGATAATTGGCTCCAAATACTCACACAAAGAAAATGCATATATGAGGATTATGAGTCAAGTACTCTTCCACTCCTTCCCTGACCTATGTAGGTCAAAAGGAATCCCCATTCCTCTAGGGAAAATAATGTCAATAGCTATATTCTCCAAGTGGACCAGGCAAATCCCTAAGCCTGGTTCCATTCCTGAAAGGACTCCCTCTCTTCCTAACTCTCATGTTCATCCATCTCCTCCTCCTCCTCCTCAAAGAGACAATCCTTCTCTACCACCATCATCCACTCCAATAGTCTCTACCACCCTCACAACTCCTACTCTACCTACCTCTTCTCAAACACCTTCTCCTCAAACAGCAGTTTCTCCATCTCCTCCTCCTCATACTTTCTCATCCTCTTCACCTCCATTATCACCAATACCTCATACATCAACTAACCTTTCTCCACCCTCATCACCACCTCCACCACTCTCTCCTCATCACCAACCACAAAATGAACCATCTGCATCCACTGAAGCCCTCCTTACTCAGTGCATTGCATCAGCGGCTCAAACATTCCAAGCAATGCTAGATGAGCACTGCTTCCAGATTCATTCCTCCATCCTTCACATGCACACCTAAATAGATGGGGTCAATGCCTCTGTGCAAAATCTGAAGACCTCTCTCTCTTCCTCTAGAGTAACCAGGTCTTTCTTAACCTCCCTGGCTAGGAAGGTCAAGAAGGGGGAGAATCTAGATGAAGAGCAGCTCTCCAATCCTAAATCTCTCTCTCACAAGTCCCCTCCTTCCTCAAAAGATGATAGTCTTGCACTTCTCAAGACAGTTGGAAATGAAGTGGTACCTGAGCTACACTCTGAAAAATAAACAATAGAGGTATTTAATATAGCAAGAGAGGCTGCAAATCAAGTGGTACTATTACAAGGGGAGGCAAGCAGAGCAGACAATGAAGCTTAATTTCAATTTTTGCAGAATTTTGGGACAAATTGGAGAAAATGACAAGTACACGCCCTCAGTCAAGCCCGTGACCAAGGGTGTGTAACCTAAAGATCAGTCCAGAGTCGATGTCGCGCCAATTGAGCTAGTCCACAGCGAGTCACGCCCTCGGTCATGCCCGTGACCAAGTGTCACGCCCGTGACTAGGGGCGTGTAATATTAGAATCTTCCCAGCTGGCTGCTGACGAGATGTGGAGATGCTGTCGAGAAGTCAACCTAAGTCACGCCCGTGACCCACATGTCACAGTCGTGACTTGCCCGCGTGATCTCTGCTTCGCCGCCGCGCCGAATTCTAGCCCACGCTGCATTTAATGAAGCCGTCCAAAGTCACGCCCGTGACCAAAATTACACAGGCGTGTAATGTTTACTTTTCGCCGCGCCGTCCAGAAAGCCCACGCCGCTGTCGAATCCGATGTGAATAGTGCAGTCATGCCCTAGGTCACGCCCGTAACCGAGGGCATGTAACTTGAAATTTTCTCCTATAAATTCAGAGGCTCTCCTTGAGTCCAGGGTTCAGAATTTTGGAGTGGGGGAGGTGCTGCTAGAGCTGATAGTGAGTCTTTCATGTTCATGTTCTTCCTTAAGATTTCATGTTCTCTTTTTCATGCAATGTACTAGTTTTTATTTCTTGCTTGCACTAGTTAATTAAAGCTTGTAACTTTACTTTCCTAGCTTTGTAATCTCTCTTTAAGCTTGTAATCGTTTTGGTTTTCAATAAAATTAAGTTTCCTCTTTCATGTCTCTTTCTCTCCTTAGTATTTTCTCTTTTATAATGTTAATTTTCCATTCCCGTCATGCAATGTTTAATCTTCTCATTTAGCTTGCAATTAGTTTCTCTTTTTAGCTAAGTAATCAAAACCTCAAATTTTCGTCGATAAGATAATGGTGATTTTCCTCGAAGTAGAAGTAATCAACACGCCCCGTGGAATATGACCTTGATATTCCCAAAGATCCTATACTATAGACGATAAGGTACACTTGCCTTAATCGAATATAGTTTTGGAGAAAAATCTTTAACCTTCGCTTAATTTCAAAATCGAAAAATCTATATCAAGTTTTTGGCGCCGTTGCCGGGGATTTTGCGTGGATATTTTGAAAAGAGGATAGCTATTAATTTTATCATGCTTTTTTTTTTTTGCTTTTTCTAAATTTCAAAAAGAAAAAGAAAATTTAGTTTTTCTCCTTCCTTTCTCCTCTTTTTAGTGTATGACCCGAGGTAGCACTTCGATTCTTCCTTTTGATCCGGAGATCGAGCGAACCCTTTTGAGGCACCGCCGTTCTCGTGATCAGGGAAATCAAGTAGAATCTGAAGAGTCGATCGGGGACACTAACACAGCGAATATAGATCATAATCTTAATCCTCCTAATCTTAACGAGCCAAATCCTGATGAGGACGCGCAACGGACCATGTTCTATTATGCGCGACCGAATTTGGAAGGCACACAATCGAGTATTATTCACCCCACGGTGGCGAACAATAATTTTGAGATCAAGTCCAGCATCATACAAATGGTGCAACAATCGGTGACCTTTGATGGTCAACCGGACAAGGATCCAAATTCACATATTTCTTACTTTCTTGAAATTTGCGACACTTTTAAGATCAATGGCGTCACCAATGACGCCATTCGATTACGTCTTTTTCCTTTTTCTTTGCGGTTTAAGGCCAAACAGTGGCTGGGCTCCCTACCTAGGGGATCCATCACTACATGGGCCAAAATGGCGGAAAAATTTCTCAACAAATATTTCCCGCCTTCAAAGACCGCTAAATTGCGCACGGATATTGCGTCGTTCATGCAAATTGACTCGGAGACTCTCTATGACACCTGAGAGCGCTTCAAGGAGCTTTTGCGTCGATGCCCTCACCACGCACTTGCCACTTGGCAACAAGTGCAAATATTTTATAATGGCTTAAATCTCCAAACGAGGCAAATGATTGATGCGGCCGCCGGGGGGACATTAAATAATAAAACCCCGGTCGCCGCTCAAGAGCTTTTCGAAGAGATGGCCACAAATGCGTATCAATGGAACATGCCCCGAGCGCAGCCTAATAAGCCGGCCGAAATTTTTGAAATAGACGCAAATGCGAATTTGGCTTTACAAGTTGAGCGCTTAACCAAACAAGTGGCGGAGATGTCTGCTTCCTCCGCCACTCCTCCTTGGGCTAATAACGTTTTAATTGAAGAACATGTTGACTACATGGGAAATCCGCCTCGGCCTTCCTATAACCCCAACACCGCTCCGTATAACAACACATACAATGCGGGTTATAGGAATCATCCGAATTTCTCATGGAGCAACCAAGGAAATGCTCAGCGTCCTATGAATTTAAATCAACCTCCCCCTAATCAACTTCTTAACTTAACTCCGCCTCCAAATTTGATTTCTCAAAATTTTAATCCACCCAGTTTTCCACCGCAACAGCAAAAACTCTCTCCTCTTGAAGTGGTTTTTGCAAAATATGTTGCTACAAATAAAACGAACATCCGAAACCTTACCGGATCGATAAAAAATTTAGAGAATCAAGTGGGCCAACTCGCAAAGATGATTTCTGAGCGTCAGCAAGGAGCACTACCGGGGAATACCGAGCAAAATCCAAAGGAGAGCGCGCATGCGATTACACTCCGAAGCGGGAAGAAGGTGGTTCAAAAACAGGACGAACCCAAGGTAATTTCCTCTCCTCCTCCTCCTACTTTTAATTCATCTTCAAATTTGCCCGATACGATAGCTCCGCACGCTTCTATTCTAAATCCGCGCACTCTTACTTCTAATATTCCGTATCCATCTAAATTTAAAAATGAGTGCGCCGAAAATAATTATAAAAAAAAATTAGATGTTTTAAAACAAATCCATATTAATGTACCTTTCTACGAGGCTATCTCACAAATGCCTAAATATGCGAAATATCTTAAGGAGTTGCTCTCCAATAAGAAAAAGTTAGAAGATATTTCGCATATTTCTTTAAACGCAGAATGCTCTGCGGTTGTACTCAACAAATTGCCTAAAAAAGCAAATGACCCGGGACGGTTTTCCATCCCATGTCTATTTGGCAATTCGTTAGTAAAACACGCCTTAGCGGATCTTGGAGCAAGCATCAACCTTATGCCATTTTCTTTGTTCAAAAAGCTAGGTCTAGGAAATCCAAGGCCCACTCGAATGAGTATCCAATTAGCGGATCGTTCTTTAAAATATCCGATAGGAATAGTGGAGGACGTGCTCGTCAAGGTTGACAAATTCATCTTCCCGGTGGATTTTGTCATTCTTGACATCGAAGAGGATGCCGAAGTACCCCTCATACTCGGCCACCCCTTCCTTGCCACCTCCCGCGCTATTATAGACGTAAGTAACATAAAGCTCCTCCTACGGGTTGGAGATGATGAAGTTACCTTCGGAATAAATTCCTCGATGTGGAACACGCTAGAGAACGACGATTCGTGTTTTTACATGGAAGAGTGTTGTGAGTTCGATTCATCCCTCGAGTTAGTTTCATCGGCGAGTAGTGATTCTGAGCCCGTAGAGCTCTTTTATGATGAAGAAGAAGTTTCTCACCCCACACCACCCGAACCATTACTTTTAGAAAAATTAAAAATCAAGACTTCTTATGAAGAACCACCCAAATTAGAGTTGAAACAACTCTCCCCTCACCTTAAATACTTGTTTTTGGAAAAAGAGTCTAAGCTACCCGTCATCATTTCATCCGATCTTAGCAACTCAGAAATTTCTGAGTTGACTATAGTCTTAAGAAAGCACCGCCACGCAATTGCATGGCAATTATCGTATATTAAGGGTATAAACCCATCTTTCTGCACTCATAAAATATTTCTCGAAGAAAATTCCCGCAACTCAGTCCAGCCTCAACGACGACTAAACCCGAACATGAAAGAAGTCGTTAAGGCCGAAGTTATAAAACTTCTGGACGCGGGAATCATCTACCCGATATCGGACAGTACTTGGGTTAGCCCAGTACAAGTCGTGCCAAAGAAAGGTGGTGTCACAGTAGTTGCAAACGAAAATAACGAATTGATCCCAACCCGTACTGTTATGGGTTAGCGGATGTGCATCGACTATCGGAAACTAAATGATGCCACCCGTAAGGATCACTTCCCTCTACCATTTATCGACCAAATTTTAGAGCGCCTCTCTGGTCACTCCTACTACTGTTTTCTCGATGGTTTATCGGGATACTTCCAAATCCCGATTTCGCCCGACGACCAAGAGAAAACCACTTTCACTTGTCCATTTGGCACCTTCGCTTATCGAAGGATGCCATTCGGTCTTTGTAACGCGCCAGCTACATTCCAAAGATGTATGCTGGCAATTTTTGACGAGTTAGTAGAGGAGGTGATGGAAGTATTTATGGACGACTTCTCCGTATACGGAAGTTCATTTGAAAACTGTTTAAAAAATCTCGAGCGCGTGTTGCAGCGATGTGAGGAAACGAATTTAGCGCTTAATTGGGAAAATGCCATTTTATGGTCAAGGAAGGACTAGTCCTTGGCCATAAAATTTCGGGCAAGGGGATCGAGGTCGATAGGGCCAAGATCAAAGTAATTGAAAATCTCCCCCCCCCCCTCCAACAAACGTAAAAGCTATTAGGAGTTTCCTAGGCCACGCGGGGTTCTATCGGCGCTTTATACAAAATTTTTCCAAAATCACAAAGCCGTTAACCCATCTTCTCGAGAAAGAATCATCTTTTCTTTTTAACGATGAATGCCATTTAGCCTTTCAACTTATCAAAGAGAAACTTATAAACTCCCCGATTCTAGTCGCCCCATATTGGTCGCTCCCTTTTGAAATCATGTGCGGCGCGAGTGATATTGCGGTTGGTGCCATTTTAGGCCAACGGGTGAGTAAGTATTTTCACCCGATCTATTATGCGAGCAAAACACTCACGTCGACACAAGCAAACTACACCACGACTGAGAAGGAACTTCTAGCAATCGTTTTCGCCTTCGATAAGTTTAGGTCGTATATCACTCTCTCAAAAGTTATCGTCTTCACAGATCACTCCGCGCTTAGGTATCTCTTGAGTAAATCGGACGCCAAGCCTCGTCTTTTGCGATGGATCCTCCTCTTGCAGGAGTTTGACTTAGAGATCCGGGAAAAAAGAGGAGCCAAAAACTTGGCGGCCGATCACCTATCTCGTTTAGAAAATCCCTCCTCGGAAGCATTAATAGAGGCCGACATTAACGATAAATTTCCCGAAGAGCGCCTCCTAGCTCTCGAAAATATTAATTCATCTTCTACCCCCTGGTTTGCGGATTTGGCTAACTATTTAGTAGCCCGGGTCCTGTCAAAAGAATTCTCAAGTCAGCAAAAGAAGAAATTGTTTTCTGATTTAAAGAATTACTTCTGGGAGGACCCCATTTTATTTCGTGTATGCGCAGACCAGGTTGTGGGAAGATGTGTTTCAAGTGAGGAAGGCCTTAAAATTTTACGTCATTGTCATGAGGGACCCACCGGTGGTCATTATCATTCGAACCGAACCGCGAGGAAGGCGCTGCAGGCGGGCTTTTATTGGCCCACGCTTTTCAAAGATGCTCACACCCTTGTGAGTACTTGCGACAGCTGCCAGCGGTCGGGGAACATCTCTCGCTGGGATGAGATGCCCCAAAACATTTTCCTAGAATGCAAAATTTTCGACCTTTGGGGTATCGAATTTGTTGGTCCTCTCCCTCCCTCTTTTTCAAATAAATATATTCTAGTGGCGGTCGACTACGTATCGAGGTGGGCGGAAGCGCAAGCTCTCCCCACCAACGATGCGCGAGTCGTTGTTAATTTCTTAAAAAAATTATTTTCTCGATTTGGCACGCCGTGCGCTATTGTGAGTGATCGGGGCACCCATTTTTGCAATAGTCAACTTACAAAAATTTTAGCAAAATATGGTGTCACGCACAAATTATCCACCGCATATCACCCACAAACGAGCGGCCAAGTCGAAGTTGTTAATCGAGAATTAAAACGGATTTTAGAAAAAATAGTTTCTATTAATCGGAAGGATTGGGCAATAAAGCTCGATGACGCGCTATGGGCCTATCGAACGGCGTACAAGACCACTATCGGTTGTACACCGTATCGAATAGTTTATGGCAAGGCTTGCCACCTTCCGGACGAATTAGAACACCGCGCATTTTGGGCGCTTAAATTTTTAAACCTCGATTCCACTCTAGCGGGAGAGCAAAGAAAATTCCAAATGAACGAATTAGATGAGTGGCGAGCGAATGCGTATGAGAGCAATAAATTATATAAGGAGCGAACAAAGTTTTATCATGATAAGCATATAAAATTTCCAAAAACTTTTTCGCCGGGCGATCTCGTCCTCCTTTATAACTCCCGCCTTCTCCTTTTTCCAGGAAAACTAAAATCCCGATGGTCCGGACCCTTTATTGTTAAAGAGGTTTGGTCCTATGGGACAATTTTAATTTCCCACCCGGAAAAAGGTACCTTCAAAGTTAACGGGCACCGCCTTAAATTATATCTTCCGGGAGAGTTAACTAATGAAAAGAGTGATTCGATTGCATTTCAACCTATAATATGATCGGCAAGTGGGTCAAGCTACGCGACCTTAAACAAAGCGCTTTTGGGAGGCACCCCAAAGTTATCTTTTTATTGTTTTCTCTTGTTCTTTAACATATTTTGTAGGTAATCGTCGCTTCCCCGCGCAAACTTCAAAAAAATCAGGGAAGCCCTTTCTCTTTCTTCCTTCTCTTTTATCATGCATTTCCTTTTTGTTTTGTCTTGCACCTTATTTTCTTTTACTTCATACTTAGTTTTAAACATTGGGGACAATGTTTAACCTTAAGTATGGGGGTGTAAATAGTTCTTTGTAAATAGTTGTTAAATTAGAAAATTTTCAAAACAAAAAAAACATTATATTTTCTTATGTTTTCTTCTATTCTAGCACTTGTAAAAGCCAAAAACTAAAAAAATTTAGAAAATAGAAAAATTTAAATCTTGGAAAGGGACGTTTGGGACCTCACCCATCTCACCTCCTAGTACCGTGAGAACCCTTCACGGGGTATACCTCGGGAAGTCCAAGAATTAACAAAAAAAATTGTTAGCTTTTTAGTATATATATGTTTTTGTTTATTTCTTATCAAAAATCCAAAAAAAAGATAATATCAAAATTCAAAAAAATATATGAAAAAACTTAAAATACAAAAAAAAATTTAAGTCTTATACCTCTCATATTTGTTGTTTTTGTGATTTCTTAGAAATCTAGTTGAGAATGTTTATAAGCATGTTTAAGTTTTTAATTGGCTAAAATTTTGCTTATCATAGTTTGTTAATTTTAAATTTGAGGTAATCTTGATTTAAGAATCATCTTATGATTTTAAATTGATTAGAGAATTTATTTAGCATGACTTCTCTTTTTATTTTTAAATGGTTTCATTTTGTAGTGAATTTCCTAAACCTCTTTAGATTTCAATTATATTTTCTTCTAACTTTTTAGATCTTAGGAAATTTAATGTTACTAGAATTTGCTCTCAATATAATTTAAAGCTAGCTAGATTTATTTCCCTTCCTTACCCCTTTGTGGCATAAAAAAATGAAGTTTAAAAGTTCATATGTCATGGGAATAAGAGGATAAAAATCATTATTCCCTAAAACATATGCACCCAAAATATTTGAAAAGATTATATGGCATGGAGTAAGAGGATAAAATTCATTACTCCTAAAGCATATACATTTTGGGTTGTTATTAGAAGAGAAAAAAAAATATATAAAGATGAGAGGAAAAAAATTCATCACCTCAAATCAAAGATCTCTTCTCATGCCAAATTTTATGAAATCCCCCTTAGCCAATTATCATTGTTCTAGTTTTAGTTAAAAATTATGGAGAGAGCAATATTTAGTAATTTACTTTTCTTTAAGTTTCTTTTAAGGTAGAGTTCTTATAATTTTAATTTAATTTAGTTTTATAATTTCTACAATTTTGTCAAACTAATTAATTTTCTTGAGAAGTTCTTGCCTAAACATTTTTCCCTCTTTTCAAATCATCATCATAATTTAGGACTTAACTCCCCCTTGAATTTACTCTTAACTTAACTTTTGGTTAAATGAAATTTTGGTTTTAAATTAAAATTTTTGTTAAGGATGTCTTATAAATTATGTCTCACACTTTTGCTCTGGAATAGCAAAACCTCAAGTATGGGGGTATTTGATAAGTAATATTTTTATAACTTTTTAATAGAAAATTTTGTAAATATTTAATTTATATTTTCCTTTTTTATGTCATTTCTAGGTCATAAGTGTTTATTTTGAAATTCTGTTCTAATTTAGCTTAATTTCAATTTTTGCAGAATTTTGGGACAAATTGGAAAAATTGACAAGTACACGCCCTCAGTCACGCCCGTGACCAAGGGCGTGTAACCTAAAGATCAGTCCAGAGTCGATGCCGTGCCAATTGAGCTAGTCCACAGCGAGTCACACCCTCGGTCACGCCCGTGACCAAGTGTCACGCCCGTGACTAGGGGCGTGTAATATTAGAATCTTCCCAGCTGGCTGCTGACGAGACGTGCAGATGTTGTCGAGAAGTAAACCTAAGTCACGCCCGTGACCCACATGTCACGGCCGTTACTTGCCCGCGTGATCTCTGCTTCACCGCCGCGCCGAATTCCAGCCCACGCTGCATTTAATGAAGCCGTCCAAAGTCACGCCCGTGACCAAAATTACACGGGCGTGTAATGTACACTTTTCGCCGCGCCGTCCAGAAAGCCCACGCTGCTGTCGGATCCGATGTGAATAGTGCAGTCACGCCCTAGGTCACGCCCGTGACCGAGGGCGTGTAACTTGAAATTTTCGCCTATAAATTCAGAGGCTCTCCTTGAGTCCAGGGTTCAGAATTTTGGAGTGGGGGAGGTGCTGCTAGAGCTGATAGTGAGTCTTTCATGTTCATGTTCTTCCATAAGCTTTCATGTTCTCTTTTTCATGTAATGTACTAGTTTTTATTTCTTGCTTGCACTAGTTAATTAAAGCTTGTAACTTTACTTTCCTAGCTTTGTAATCTCTCTTTAAGCTTGTAATCGTTTTGGTTTTCAATAAAATTAAGTTTCCTCTTTCATGTCTCTTTCTCTCCTTAGTATTTTCTCTTTTATGAATGTTAATTTTCCTTTCCCTTCATGCAATGTTTAATCTTCTCATTTAGCTTGCAATTAGTTTCTCTTTTTAGCTAAGTAATCAAAACCTCAAATTTTCGTCGATAAGATAATGGTGATTTTCCTCGAAGTAGAAGTAATCAACGCGCCCCGTGGAATACGACCTTGATATTCCTAAATATCCTATACTATAGACGATAAGGTACACTTGCCGTAATCGAATATAGTTTTGGAGAAAAATCTTTAACCTTCGCTTAATTTCAAAATCGAAAAATCTATATCAGGAGGTGGGCGGCCTCACGCTCGCCCAGCCCAAGTAGGGGGGGGGGGGGGGGGGGGGGGGGGGGGGGGGGGGTGGTAGCTGGGGAGGCGCGCAGCCTCCCACTCGCCCATCCCCAGTAGGGGGGCGAGCTGGGGAGGCGGGTGGCCTCCCACTCGCCCATCCCCAGTAGGGGGCGAGCTGGGGAGGCGGGCGGCCTCCCACTCGCCCAGCCCCAGTAGGGGGCGAGCTGGGGAGGCGGGCGGCCTCCCACTCGTCCAACCCTAGTAGGGGGCAAGATGGGGAGTCGAGCGCCTCCCACTCACCCAGCTCCAGTAGGTGGGCGAGCTGTGGAGGCGGTCCCACTCATCCAGCCACAGTAGGGGGCGAGCTGGGAAGGCGGGCGGCCTCCCACTCGCCCAACCCAGGTGGGGGGGGGGGGCGAGTTTGGGAGGTGGCCTGCCCTCTCTCGCCCAACCCTATAATGAGGAGGCGGCCTGTGCTTAGCATCTCGGAATGATGGGATTTGGCTGTTGGCAGGCCAAACTTGGAGGTATTTTCGTAATCATTTAGGCCAGAATCTGGCTATTGGCAGACCAAGCTCAAAAAACTATAAATAGGACCAAGGGGGCACCTTTTGAGGCATGACTCTCTTTGGGCTACTCTCCTCCTGGGCTTCGTTGGTGGTGGAAGAGAGCCACCAAGTGTGCCCTAAGCTCAACATTGGCTTGGGAGGGGAAGTGCTCTAAGATCTTCTGGGTGTGCGGTGGGACCTCCTCGCTGAGCCCTCGGTCCTGTTCCTAGTTCCTTAAGTCTCCGGCCTAGCGCTCTCCCTTGAGAGAAGTAGGTGTGAGGTCACCCCCTCTTTTGGGGACCCCAAACTCCACAAGAGACCAAGTATTGGTTTCAACACTTGGGTAGCAATGACGTATTGCTATATGCCGCTCATTGTTTGTGAGACTTTTGTTTGATACGTTCAAGATCAAGTGGGAGATTGTTGGTGTTTCTAAGGTGATCTGGAAGTGAACAAGCATTTAGTCTCACTGCCAACGCGATATGAGCCTACGGGGTCACACACAAGAGTGATTGGAGAAGTCGGAAGTAAGATAGTGTGTGCCTTGCTCATATAGGATATGAATGAAGGACCAAACCTACGACTTATTGGAGTTGGGTTGAGTCAAATAAATGCTCCACAGATATTATGAATATTGTATGGAGTATGTTGGCAAGTTTTCGAGAATGTCTCGACGAAACTTATCTCAGTTCGTCGAAAGGGTTCATCGAATGGTCTCGACGAATTAGATCTACTTGACGAAATAGTTCTTCGAAATGACTCGACGAAATATGTCAATTCGTCGAAATGACTCGACGAACTGGATATTTTCGTAAGTCAATTCGTCGATTGGTCTCGACGAATCAAGATCTTCTCGACGAATCTATTCACTGAATTATCTCGACGAATTCGTCGGACGGTCTCGACGAATTAGCTTTACTCGAGGAATTTTGTTTACTCCATTTCTGGTCGTGGGTGTGCAGATAGCTTTTCTCTCACACTGGGGTCATGACAAAACCCCAAACAACTAGACCCCTAGAGTGGTTTTTTCATGAATAGGTCATGACAAAACCCTAGGAATCTTGAAGAGATCACTTGGCCTTAGGCTTGAAGGAGAAGAGCACCTTGGTCTCCAAATAGCAATTTCTAGTTACCAAGCTTAGGGTTTGACTTTAGGGCCTCACCTTGACCCTTTGACCCCACTATGGAACACCTAACCCTTTGGAGGGTCCCTTAGAGCATCAAGGACCCATTGGGGTCAACCAAAGAGGCCAAATTGACCAAAGTCAACCCTAACCTTAAATTGGTCAAAGTAGCCTAATTAGGGTCAATTGGCCTCCACCATGCCAATTTGACCTTTCCCCTACCCTTATAATGTTATTAGGGACTCAATGGACCAAAAAGCTCCATCATGGGGCCACCAATTTGGCCAATTTGACCTAAGTCAACTCTAGCCCTATTTTGGTCAAATTGCCCTAATGTGGGTCAATTGACCTCCACTTTGCCAAATTGACCCTACCTAGACCTTCCTAACCCTTAATGGAGGCCAATGGGTCACTAACCACCCATTGGGGCCAACCCAAATGGTCAAATTGACCAAAGTCAACTCCACCCTAAATTTAGGTCAAAATGACCTATTTTGACCTAATCGAGCCCAATCCACTTGGGCTAGACTCAATTGAGGTGGTCCACCACCTAATGGGGTTGGGAATTACTAAAATTGTCATTAAATTTTAGAGAATTCGGCCAGGAGAGAGAGAATCCCATTTTCCCCAAAAATGGAGGAGAGAGAAATAGAGAAGTAATTACATTCATGGCCAAGGGGAGGCCAAAGGCTCTCCCAATTGATGGGGATTCATATCCCCTGGATGTTACAAGAATTTTAGGAGTTTTTCCAGCCCACATGGGTGATGAAATGGGGAGTTTTCACCATGGCCGAAATTAGGCTTAATGGCCATTAATGGCCATGGCCGAAATTCCCCCCCTCCCCCCCCCCCCCCCCCCCCCCTCAAATTCCCACTATACAGCCCCCCATTCTCAAATCTAACTCCACCATTAGCTTCAAAAGGTGGATTGCAGCCGAAATCATATATTGGATCGAAGGTTTTGGTGGAGAATGGAGAGATCGGGCAAGCTCGTCGGAGAAGGGAAAAGCCATGGGCGAACAACGCCGCCATCGTCGTCGGGCTCCAAGAGGGTCCGGTTCTTCTTCTCTTCTCTAGTGGATAGATCTACGTCAAAAATCGGCAAGGATTGGGGCCAATTGGTTCCCAATCCACATGGCCAAAATGTCCATTTTTGGAGGTTTTTCTTCTTGTCTAAACCACCGGTTTCGGCCACCTCGGCCGGCCAAGAACCCCCATCGCCGACCACCACCTCAAGGAAGGTGGTGGTGGCATTGGTCGGCCAGGGAGGGGCGTGGGTGGCCGGGAAAACCACTTCCAAAACCGCCCATGTCTGATCAATCTCAGCCGTCGGCTAGAGGAAGAAGAAAGTGGGATGCCGTCCATTTCTGCATCAAGATGTGTGCTGCAGTTTTCTTATATTATTTCGTATTTCTGTCTTTTATTTTGCTGTACATAGATTAATTTATTAGAAATACTTAGGCCCCTCTACAGAAAAAGTGGTCAACATCAAAGTTGTATCCATTGGAGTCTACTTTATTTTAAAATTTGTTTAAGCCCAAAAGGAGTTCTGTAGCTCCCTCTAGGTCCATTTTGGTGGGACTGGTCCCTAGTGTAGGTCAGCCACCGTTGCTTGAATAACTTTTGATTGGGTTATGGGATAGACTTGAAAATTGGAACCTAGTCTATTTACACCTACTCACACATCATATCCAAAAATGGAAATTTTAGGAGAACCGTTTTCTAAGGTTTTTGTAATAATTTCATAAATCAAATATTAATTATTTATTGGGTCAAATGACCTCCAATGCCCTCCAAATTTTGGTGGTACTTCTTAGGGTTATCACATGACCCTGGAAAAATCTCAGCTCAATTGGGTCTGATTTGGTTGTGTAATTTGTCTACCAAAGTTAGGTCAAATTGGGTCAAAGTTAGGGAATGGTGTTTATCTTGGGGTATGGTGGTCAGAACTCATCACCATGAGTTGAAACCTTGGCCACTAGTTTAAGATCACCTAAAACACCTTCATGAGTAAGATGGGATGGTGTAGAGGTGGATATGCCCTTGGACTTTAGTCTTACCCCCTTGGGGTGCATATAGAGCTTTGTGAAGGACATGTGGTCAAAAGCTATAGAATGGCCATGGAACCTAGGAGATATGTTCATGGGATGTATTTATGCCCTAGGGAATTTTGAGAAAATTTTAGGAGAATTTATTCCCCCTAAATTAGGTCATAACCCCTTTAGGTAAACTTCTTTTAAGAGATATTTACATGCACAAATGATCTTGGATGAAGATGAAATCTTGGTGGTGCCTTTTTAATCATATTTTAGACCCCTGGTAATTTTTGTATAATTTATTTTATGATTTAACTAGTACTTCATCCTCAAGGCACCTATTTTGTCTCAAACTTAAGAAATATAAATAAGGGTCCAAAACTCTCTGGAAAAATGTGCAACTTGGTGATAGGATATTTCAGAGCACTAGGAAGTTCTGTAAATATTTACATAATTTTTAGAAATTGTTATTAGTAGGATACTTCACAGCTTGTGCAAATTAGGAATTATTTGGATTAATTAATTCAGTGAGGGAATGATTCCCATAAATTGTGAAACTCTGTAATTAAGCTTTTCTAGACACGATAGAGGTCTGGTAATTTTTCCCTAGTTTTGGCATAAGTATTCTTGGTAGTCCCTTCATAAATCTTCATGTTTGGATAGATGATAAATATTAAAAACAGAGGACATTTCCTTACTGTAAAATTGTGATATTCATTACTTACTGATATTTTGGCATGATAGATTTATCTTAATTTTATGGGAGCCATGTCATAAGAATACCTTACACTTCATGCTCATATTCATACTTGGTAAATATTGGAGAAATGATAATAAATGCAAATAACTAAGGAAAAAATATGAATCTCCGGATTTAGTTCTAAAACATCATGATATACCTCCAGTAAATATATTGAGTCAGTTGGATGAATATTTGGAGTACCTCTACTTATAAGCTTCATATAGTTAGTTTGGTCTGCGTATAGTAAAAATGTGAAATTTGGATATTTAGGGGACTACCAAGTGGAAGTGGCATGTAGTTGGTATACATGGTCAGGTTGAAAAGATTGAAGGTCACCAAAAGGAGTTTAGGTGATGAGGGTGTGCTTGGTGAGTTAAGGGTAAAGTTGTACTCGAGATTGACGAAGGATCGTCTTTCCCCTTAGAACGTCCTAAAATACGTAGAGTAATTCAAGAGAAATGACAAGAAGGGTATTCTTACGGTTAGTTACCAATAATATTAAGTGTCTTGAGAAAGGGAGCCTTGGGGTGTCATCCCATTGTGGTTCCTAGTACCGTAGCGAGCCGCTTACAGGGTAATCCTTGGGAAGTCCAAGATTAACCATAAAATGTAGGAGTAAGATGTTGTACAAGATTAACTTAACAATACACATACCCACACCCTGTGGTTACGGGAGGTTAGTTGGTTTGGTTGTATGAGCGGTAGGCTCGGTGGTTGAAGCAGCGGACTAGTTAGTCCGGCGAGCTTGTGACTCAGTAATGCTTGTTGGTACGGACGGGTTGGCCCGACGAGCCGTTGGCCCGGAAGGTTATGATGACGGGCAGGTTAGCCCGAGGAGTTTATGGATTGGGATATAGTAGAATATGTTGCATGTGCATGAAGGTGGTGGGTCTTCGGTATTGGATGGTCGTTCACACCGACGTCAATACATTGACTCGGTAATTGTGGAATTTGCAATTAGCCATAAAAGTCTGGTGGTCCAGCCAATAAGAGTACGCAGATGCTCCGTGGTTTTGCGTTGAGGCGTACGATAGGTCTAGGTTAGGTAGTGTGAATACCAACCTAGAGGTGGGCGAGGCCCAACCCACCGCTTCCGTTTTCCACTATGGGAGTATCCTGGGAGTCTTGCTAGCTCCAAAAAGGGGAAAATAAAGGTCTGTGCGCGTAGAGTCGAAGTGTGTGAGTTGCACTTGTATGAACATAGCATAAACTGCATAACTCTGCATGACATGGCATAAACATTGTATTTCAACCCCTACCCCTATCGTATAAATTGGTTATGGGACTTTTTATACGATAGGCCCTGCTAAACGACCCCTTGGTCTATAGGTTTGTATGGGCATTCCTATAAATCAATGGTTACTTTTATATTATATATTTGTCTTTACTTACAGTTCTTTAATTGCTCTTTACCATGCTTTATTTTGCTTCAAATTTATATATATGCTTGAGTAGTGGTAGACATTTCCTGTAGACTAGATCCACCGTCATCTTCTTTGTTTTATACCCTTTGATGTCCTCCGCTTCATCCTCCCGCTCGGTGCCTAGGAGCCATTGGGGGAGGGGTGGGGAACATAAGGCTTAGTATTTTTTACTAACGGTCGGTGGACCATATCATTTTAGGGGATCGAGGAGACGCAACAACACCAGAGGCCGGTGCAGACAGAGGGCAGGTCAGTCTAGTACAGGAGCACAAGTTTCAGGATTAGTGAGTGATTAGTAGTTAGCTTCCGCGAGTGATCTTGTAGTGAGGACAGGATGTACAGGGCATGAGCCCTTTATTATTATTACTGTAACCCTTTTTATTTCAGTTAAATGATGTTGACATATATATAGCATGTGATTTGTGGGCTTGAACTTCTATTTGTTCGCTTATTCTTTTCTTCTTCTGTGATCTATATGGCCGGCAGGATCGGCGTTTTGTAGTGGCAAACTTTCCGAGCGAGGGTGTCACTGCAAAGCGGCGGTTCTGGGCATAAGACCCGAGTTTTCAAAAGAAAAAAAAAGGGGGTCTTACACGCGCAATCCTTTCTTTTGCGATTCTGAGAGAGCCGAAGAGTTCCGACGAAATAGTTCCGATCGGTCAATCCCGCTGCCGCCGCTGCCTTTCCCTGTCGTCGGACCTTGCAGTCTGTGGGAGACGTAGATGTCTCTTATTCTCCGACCTAGTTCTTGTGCGACAAGAAGCTAGGGTTCTTCAACGCTCGTTTGGACTCCCATAGAGGCGCCAAACAATTTCTGTGCTTGGGACTCAACGATTGTTCGTTGGGATTTCTTTGTGGAGCACCTTGGTTGAGTGTTGACTCTATCCCCTTCTGGTATTGCAATGTGTTGCATCTCCTATTTCTTGATTCATGAAATCGCAAGTACCTTAAACTGTTTAGGGTTGTTCTTGTTTGTTTATTCCGCTGCGCATATATGATATGTTGTCTATCTTGATGTATAGAAAACCCAACATATATAACAACCTCAAAGTCACTATGTTTCCAACACAACATTTTCTAAATTTGGTTTAAGGAAACCTAAGTCAGTAATTAATTTGCCCAATAAACAAAAGATAAGCCCCAATAAACAAAAGATAAGACACTATCTATTTTGGGCTAAGTATCTTTGGTATCACTATTTTATATTCATCCTAGGTATTCAAACAATATAATCCTTGGGGCATACAACTTTAGACTTGGGGTTCTATCTTTAGACTTGTTGATATACTCCATACTTTAGACTCTTCAAGGTTACCATTTACGACAACCTTCTCAAGGTCAACTGTAACCCAATCCCAAATGTCTCTCTTCTGAGCATGAATTCTTATCCGACCCTTGGTATTTTATATGACCCAGTGTTGTGGACCTACTTCCTCTATGATCGTGGTTTAGCTCTGATACAAATTTGTAAGATCCCATTTTTTGCTTCACAACCGGGTCTTATGCCCAGAACCGCCGCCTTACGGTGACTCCTGATGAGTCCCGATTATATAGGGTTTTTTGGACTCATGTGGGCCTGTTTTTTCAGTTGTGCACTGTCCTTTTAGCACTAAAACGCTCATATTTGCTTTAGTTATCATTTTACACGTAGTGCATTCTTTTCGCCTTTCGGGGTATGTAATTACGCATTCTGTGTTGGGGGTATGCCTTTGGGTGCTCCCCATGCTTGCTCATGCTTGTTTCATGGATGTTAGTCTTATTTCCTGTGTGGTTGGAGCTTTGGTTTTGATTGTGTACAGGTGGATTGTGCCCTTGAGCTGAGCATTGCAATCTGGGTAAATCGCACGACCGTGCGATTATTGTTGACGCACGATCGAGGCAATCATGCGATTTACTCAGAGATGTTTATGATGATGTTCATCGTGCATTTTCCTTAACGCACGATTGAATCCAATCGTGCGTGAAGGAAATCGCATGACCTACCTAGATGAGGGTAAAATCTGCGGCCTGTCATACCTCGTGCGTCTTTGGTCGCGCACGAGCATTCCGCTCGTGCGTGAACAAAAACGCACGACCTTTCTGTAGCTCCAGGCGCTGTTTATCTCTGAAAATCGCATGGCCCAAAATGCACGGTCATGCGTTTTGATCGTGCGTTACTTAAAATTAATGCCTCTATCTAAGCGCGTAGGATCGTCCGACCTAAATCACTTCTTTTTCGGCCTTTTCATTGGCTAGCCGTCCGGAGGAGCGGGAGAGCTCCATATTCACCCTCAACTAAGCTCCACCTTGGGAGAGAAGCTCCATTCACCATCTCTTCATAAAACTCTCGCTAGAGCTTTGTCTCCGACCACTGTCATTGTTGCCAGCTCTCAAGCTCTGTTTTCGGTCATTTCGTGCTTCATTTTGGGAAGTTTCCGGCAAGATTACTGCCGCAAAGACCAGCGAAGAAGACGAGCTCAATAGAAGGAATTGACAACTCCTCTCCGTACCCCAGACGTCAACCGTGGACCAAGCTCAGACAAGGACTGACAACCCTTGAGTCCGGCTGCGAATCCCGGCAAGCCTTCGTATTCTCGGTTGTATTTCTGCCCCTTCTCCTTATTGTAGTATTGATAATGTGTTTAGAGATGTGGTCATGATGTATAAAAACCCTAACTTTGCTCTAGATGATAATCATGTTTGTGTGATTATTTTGGTGGTTTTTATATAAGTGGCGTGCCTTGTTCTTCAATCTTGTGTTGCAGCGTGCTGTGATAGTGCTGTCCTAGAAATATCTAGGAGTGTGCTGTGCGAAGAGGTGATTGCGACCCTCGTTTTATTTCTTGTTGATAACCTAGGAACCCAAATCAAAACCCCCGTTTGGTTCGAAATCACACTTGCAGTTATTTTTTTTGAGTAGGAAATCCACACACGCTACTTGCACTCCTCGAGAGATCGATACTCGTGGACTTGCTCCAATTTTATTACTTGTGCGACCGGTGCACTTTCCTTCCGCGCATCAAATTTTTTGTGCCGTTGCCGGGGAGTGCAACTGTAACAGTCCAGGCCCGCCAACACGGGACCCAGCTGGACCGTCGACACCCTCCCGGCCTAGGCCCACCAACACGGGACCCAGCTGGACCGTCGACACCCTCCCGGCCCAGGCCCGCCAACACGGGACCCAGCTGGCACCGGAAGGGTTCAGCCTAACTAGATGGTCTGCAGACCATGCACCCCAACCCCTCTCCGTCCCACCACAGGGCACAGTGGGTTGTTGGAGACCGCAGTCCCCCTTTGATGAGAGTTGAGCCAGTTAAGCGGCAACGCGTGGACTTCCTAAGAGTTCAACCATCCCGTGACTACTCCAGCTCAAGCATGCTTAACTATGGAGTACTTTCACTTCTCATCACCAATTGAGGTGCACTTTGTAAGACCCCATTTTTTTCATTTGAAAAGCCGGGTCTTATGCCCAGAACCGCCGCTTTGCGGTGACACCATCGCTCGGGAAGGTCACCACTGCAAAACGCCGATCCTGCCGGCCATATCAATCACAGAAGAAGAAAAGTATAAACGAACAAATAGAAGTTCAAGTCCACAAATCACATGCTATATATAATAAATGTCCACATGCTATAACTGAAATAAAAATGTTACAATAATAAAGGGCACATGCCCTGTACATCATGTCCTCACTACAAGATCACTCGCGGAAGCTAACTACTAATCACTCACTGATCCTGAAACTTGTGCTCCTGTACTAGACTGGCCCGCCTCCGTCTGCACCGACCTATGGCGCTGTAACATCTCCTCGGTCCCCTAAAATGATAAGGTCCATCGATCGTTAGTCAAAAGACTAAGCCAATCCCCCACCCCTCCCCCGGTGAATCCTAGGCACCATATGGGAAGGATGAAGATGAGTACATCAAGTGGTATAAACAATAGCAGGTGACAGGGGCATAATCTACAGGGAATGTTTCTACAACTACGCAATATATATCATAACTGAAGCAGTAAGTAAAGTAGAGTAAGAACAAGTAAAGTAGACAAGTAGAGCAAATATATAAGGTAAGTAAAGAAAAGTAACCGTTGATTTATAGGAATTCCCATACAAACCTAAAAACCAAGGGGTCGTTTAACAAGTCCTATCGTATAAAGAGTCCCATAACCAATTTATACGATAAGGGTAGGGGTTGAAATGCAATGTTGATGCTATGACATGCAAGTATGCAGTTAAATGTTATGTTCACACAAGTGCATCTCACACACTTCGACTCTATGCGCACAGACCTTTAGTTCCACCTTTTTGGAGCTATCAAGACTCCCAGGATACTCCCGTAGTGGCAAACGGAAGCGGTGGGTTGGGCCTCACCCACCTCTAGGTTGGTATTCACACTACCTAACCTAGACCTATCGTACGCCTCAACGCAAAACCGCGGAGCATCTGCGTACTCCTATTGGATGGACTACCAGACTTTTATGGCTAAGTGCAAATTCCACACTTGCCGAGTCAACGTATTGACATCGGTGTGAACAACCGTCCAACACCGAAGAACCACCACCTTCATGCACAGACAAACATGTTCTACTATATCCCGAGCCATAAACTCCCCGTGCTAACCTCCCGTAACTACGGGGTGTGGGTGTGTGCGTTATTAAGGTAATCTTGAATATCAACTTATCCCTACAATTTATGGTTTATCTTGGACTTCCCGAGGATTACCCTGTAAGGGGCTCGCTACGGTACTAGTAACTATAATGGGATGACACCACAAAGCCCCCTTTTTCAAGTCACTTAGTGATGTTGGTAGAACCCATAAGAACACCCTCCTTGTTATTACACTTGGATTACCCTAAGTATTTTATGACAGACTAAGGGAAAGACGATCTTTCTTCAATCCCGAGCACAACTTTACCCTTAACTCACCAAGCACACCCTCATCACCTAAACTCCTTTTGGTGACCTTAAATCTCTTCAACCTGACCATGTACACCAACTACTTGCCACTTCCACTTGGTAGGCCCCATAATATCCAAATTTCACATTTTTACTATACGCAGACCAAACTAACTATATGAAGTTTATAAGTAGAGGTACTCTAAATATTCATCCACATAACACAAGATTTTTACTGGAGGACTACCATGGTATTTTAAGACTAAATCCAGAGAATTATATTTTTCCTCAACATTTTAGCATTTATTTAAATTTCTCCAATATTTGCCAAGTATGAATATGAACATGAAGTGTATGGTATTCTTATGACATGACACTCATAAAATTAGGATATATCTATCATGCCAAAATAACAGTAAGTACAGTGTGTCACAATTTTACAATCAAGAATTGTCCTCTAATTATAATATTGACTATTTAACCAAAATTAGAAATTAAAGAAGCAACCACCAACAATATTTGTCCAAAAATTATGGGAATATTACTAGACATTTATATTGATCAGAAAAGTTCTCAAGCCAAATTTTAGAATTTATAAAGGCATATTAACCACTTAAATAAATTTTCCAAAGAAATCCTAATATGAGCATGTTGTGAAGTAGCCTACTGATAACAACCTCCAAAACTTATATAAAAATTTACAGAGATTTCTAGTGCTCTGAAATGTCCTATCACCAAGTTGCATATTTTTCCAGAGAATTTTGGACCCTTAATTATATTTCTTAAGATTAAGGTAAAATAATTGCCTTGTAAATGAAGTGCTGGTTAAATCACCTAATTAATTTCACAAAAATTACCAGAGTTCCATCACATGAATATAAAGGCACTACCAAGGTTTCATCACCATCCAAGGCCATTTGAACATGTAAATATCTCTTATAAGAAATTTCCCTAAAGGGGTTATGGCCTAATTTAGGGGAAATAAGTACACCTAAAATTCTCTCAAAATTCCCTAGAGCATAATCACACTCCATGAACATATCTCCTAAATTCCATGGCCATTCTAGGGCTTTTGACCACATGGCCTTCACAAGGTTCTATATGCACCCCAAGGGGTAAAACTAGGGTCCTAGGGCATATCCACCTCTACACCACCCCATCTTACTCATGAAGGTGTTTTAGGTGATCCTAAACCAGTGGCCAAGGTTTCAACTCATGGTGATGAGTTTTGACCACCATACCCCAAGATATCACCATGCCCTAACTTTGACCCAATTTTACCTAACTTGGGTTGACAAATTACCCAACCAACAAGTCCCAATTGGGCTGAGATTTTTACCAGGGTCATGTGATAACCCTAAGAAGTACCCACCAAAATTTGGAGGTCATTTGATCCAATAATTAATTAATATATAATTTATGAAATTATTATAGAAACCTTAGAAAAAGGTTCTCCTAAAATTCCCATTTTTGGGTATGATGTGTGGGTAGGTGTAAATATCTTATGTTTTAAATTTCAGGGCCATACCATTTACCAGTAGAAAGATATTCAAGAATTTGTGACTGCCCTAACCTAGGGACCAGTCCTAGCAAAATGACTCCTCAGGGGGCTATAGTACCCCTATTGACCTGAAATAAATTTTCACTTAAACTAGACACCAAGGGCTACAACATTTATGTTGGGCACTTTTTCATTTGAGGGGTTCTAGTATTTCTAATAATTAAAATAAAATACAAGTCTCTGCATTCGACGAAATCTGATCTGCGTTCGACGAAATCCATCCTGCGTTCGACGAACGTTGTGCTTCAGTTCGACGAAATCAGTTCTCCAGCCAGTTCAGCAGATTATCTCTCAGTTCGACGAACTCCAGATTCAGTTCAATGAATTAATTCAGTTCGACGAATTAATTCCGTTCGACGAACTCCGGATTCAGTTCGACGAACTCAACTATCAGTTCGATGAACTCCAGAGTGTGTTCGACGAATGAATTTCGTTCGATGAACTCCGAATTCAGTTCGATGAACTCAACTATCAGTTCGACAAACTCATCCTACAGCTCGACGAATTTCTTCTACTCAGATCGACGAATTAATGAAATAACGTTATAACATAATCATTTAAATTTTCGAATAGCTGATCACGGCAGATCCGACGGCTCATAGTCATCATCCCCGATGGATGGACGGAATGCGACAGCCCGTCCTGAGCTTCTTTGCGGGACAATTTCCGGGCCACCTGTGCCTCTTCCCGGCCAGCCAATGCCACCACCACCTCCGTTGAGGTGGTGGCCGGCGATAGGGGTGGTTGGCCGGCCGGAGGTGGTCGGAATCGAGGTTTAGAGGAGGGGAACGAGAGCTCTAATCGAGCCCTTTCGGAAGCACGATCCGAGCCCAATTGAGCTCGGATCAAGCCCCAAATTATCAGAAGATCTAGCACTAAGGGAGAGGAGGCGGATCGGACCTGTGTGGGTGTTTGGTGGCGCGAATTCCGGTGAGTCGCCATGGACAGAGGTGGGGATTGCAGCCCCATGTCGATCCTAGCTTCTGGTGCTCGATTTCTTTGGGGAAGGTGGGGAAACTCCTCCTCTTCATCCACTGAAGGTGTTATAAGGTCCAATTGTGGGAGGGGAAGAGACAAATCATCAATCACCATTATCACCATTAATGGTGAATTTTGGCCAACTGAATTCCTCTTGATTCATCCCCCATGTGAGCAGGAAAAACCCCCAAACTTCTTGACAGCCAGAGGAGATGAATCACCATCAATTGGGAGATCAATTGGCCTCCCTTGGCCATGAATGCCATTAATCCTCCTTTTCTCTCTCTTCAAATTGGGGGAAACTCCCAATTTCTCTCTCCTAGTCACCCCCTCCAGAAATTGGATGGCATTCCATGTAATTTCAGCCTCATGAGACTAGAGTGTCACTTCAATTGGGCCTAGCCCAAGTGGATTGAGCTTGAGTTAGCCTTTTCCCCTCTTTTTGGGCAAGGTTGACCAAGTGTTGACTTGAGGTGTTAATTTGGTCAACTGATGGGTTGACTGGTCCAAGTGGTGTGTATTGAGTCCCTTCACATCACCCAAAGTTGGTTGAGTCATGGTGGTACCCCAATTGGGCCAATTTATCCAAAAGGTGTTGGTTTGACCAAAACAGAGCTAGAGTTGACTCAGGTCAAATTGGCCTAATTGGTGGCCCCATGATGGGGCTTTTTGGTCCATTGTGTCCCTAATAACCTTATAAAGGTATGGGAAAGGTCAATTGGGCATGGTGGAGGTCAATTGACCCTAATTAGGCTACTTTGACCAATTTGTGGTTATGGTTGACTTTGGTCAATTTGGCCTCTTTGGTTGACCTCAATGGGTCCTTGGTGCTCTAAGGGGACTCCTAAAGGGTTATGTATGCTATGGTGGGGTCAAAGGGTCAAGGTGAGTCCCTTAAGTCCAACCCTATGCTTGTTAACTGGAAATTGCAATTTGCAGACCACTGTGGTTTCCTTCTTCCTGGCTAAGGCCAAGTGGTCTATTCAAGCTTCCTAGGGTTTTGTCATGACCTAGTCATGAAAAAACCACTCTAGGGGTTTGGGGGTGTTACAAATCCCAATAAAAAAAAATTTCATCCTCGAAATTCAGGCTAGGCTCGCGGGGATTTCACCGAGAGTGACTGAACGTAACATCCCCTAAGAATTGAAGTTATTTTTGACTCGAAGAGCACCGACTATTACTGCCACACCAGTTCTATTGGCTCTCAGGTGAATCAATCGATCGGAGGCTACCGGGCCATCTATAGTAGAAATGTGCTGCTCTGGCCGTAGTAGAGCTCTCCTAAAGGAGGAGACATGGAAGACGCCGTGCAATCCCGCTAACTCCGGTGGCAACTCCAGTCTATAAGCCAATGGGCTGATCCACTCCAGGATCCTGTAGAGCCCTATCTATCTCAGACTGAGCTTCTTCCGCCAGCGAATCCGCAAGACTCCCTGCATCGGATGTATCTTCCGAAACACCCGGTCTCCAACCTGGAACTCTACTTGACGATACTACGCATCGTAATACCTGACCTGGCAGCTCTGGTCCCCAACATCCTAACTCAAATCAGTCGCACCTGGGTATCTATGTCCTCCATAAATTCCAAGTCGAGTGCCTTGGGATCCTCATCCTGGATCCAAGATAGTGGAGTCCTGCGCCTCCGTCCCTTTGAGGGTGGAAAGCTGTGCTGACGTCAACCAAGTGCCCAGATAAGCCTGGACTGATCTTCACTTTTTGGACGTACACCGTCCATCCTGATTCGACACGATCGTCCTGGTCATACTACGATAATGGACAATCTGCTCAACAAATCCCACCAAACACCAACTGGAGCGTCCTTCAAGCCCGGGGTGACCCTAGCTACCTTGGTCAATTTATTTTCGATGTTCCAAATAAAACTGCGTCTGGAGTGGTAACCTGTGTATGAAATCCATAGTTATGTCCTTGAACTCCACTCTAACATGGGCAATGACTATAGTTCTCAAATACTTTTGCACTTGGCCTTCACCAGCTGACAAGCCTCACAGTGCGTCACAAAACCTATGTTGTCTTTCCTCATTCCGGGGAAATATACATTCCGCAATACACCATTTTTCCGGTGACTATATATCTCATTTATGTGGGTATACGACGTCTCTATAAAGTTATCTTCACACGTTAAGATTCTTACTCCAAGTATGTCCGAGTAATAAATCAACTCCACTCTACAACTTATCCAGTTCTTACCATTGGTGGAACTGATCAAATCATCAAGCGTTCCAATCATCCTCAAAATTTCACGGGTTGCACTTGTGTATCTTATGAACATATGTTAACCAACCAACACTAGTATCAATGTTTATAAGATGACTCTCAATCACTTTCTATGTGGAGTGATTCATAAGGTATAAGGGTAAAAATCTTTTGAAACCCTAAGATTTTTCATAAGTCAATTTCATCACTGAACATAAGCTATAAGTAGAGGTAGGTGTAAATAGTTAAGTGTGTTCGGGCTGGAGTAGTCACTAGATTTGGTGACCTCCTGGGAAGTCCCTGCGTTGCCGCTTAACTGAACCATTCCTCATGAAAAGGGGGACTGCGGTCTCCAACAACCCGTTGTGCCCTGTGGTGGGACAAAGAGGGGTTGGGGTGCATGGGTTGCAACCCATTTGGTTAGGCTTAACCCTTTCGAGCTGGATGTTGGGGGTGTCGGCGGTCGTCCTTGCGAGCTGCATGCTGGGGAGACTGTTACATGATGTTGTGAAGGCTTACCCCTTCCATGATGTTGCGAAGGGGGTGGTTGGTCACCACCTTGATTGAATGTGCTTGGAATTAAGGTCGGAGCTTCCGGGCCGACACCACCAAGGCGAAGGCCAACTTCTCTAGGATGGGGTATTAGAGCTCCACCTTCCTCAGCTCTCGGCTAACGTAGTAGATTAGAAGTTGTCTTCTGCCTTCTTCCCGGATCAGCACTGAACTTACAGCCTCGGAGCCTACCCCCAGGTACAAGGATAGATCCTACCCTTGCCTTGGCCCCTGGAGTAGAGGAACCTGAGTGAGCTGCCCCTTTAATGCTTGGAAAGCTTCCTCACACTCTGAGGTCCATTCAAATTTTTGATTCCCTTTCAGCACCTTAAAGAAAGGTGCACACTTCTCTCCCGCATGGGAGAGGAATCTGCTGAGCCAGGCCAACTTCCCTGTGAGGCGCTGAACCTCCTTGGCGTTTCTTGGCAATCCCAGTTCCATGATAGCCTTGACTTTATCTGGATTAGGCTCCACCACGGCGGGGGTGAGAAAGTGACCTAGGAACTTACCCCAGCTAGCCCCGAAAACACACTTCTGGGGATTGAGTTTCATTTTGCACCTTCGCAAAGTCCCAAAAGTCTCTCCGAGGTCCCGGAGGTGGGATTCGAGGTCCCTGCTTTTGATCATGAGGTCATCGACATAGACCTCCAGGTTCCTACCTTTCTGTTCTCGGAGACCCTATCCATCATCAGTTGGTATGTTGCCCCTGCATTTTTAGCCCAAAGGGCATCATTTTATAGCAATAACACCCATCCCCTGTGATGAAGGAGACATCCTTGATGTCGGGGTGGGTGGGGGTGCATGCAGATCTGATGATAACCTGAAAAAGCATCTAAAAAGATATCATAGAGAAACTAACGGCTGAATCAACAAGCGCGTCGATTCTAGGCAAGGGGTAGCAATCCTTGGGGCATGATTTATTAAGCAAAGAAAAGTCAACACACATCCTCCACTTACCTCCTCCCTTCTTCACCATTACAACATTAGAGACCCAGCCGGGATACTAGATCTCTGATACAAACCCCACCTGGAGGAGCTTACCCACCACCTCTCGAATGGGCCCTTCCATCTTGTTAGCTATGACCCTCTTCTTTTGACGGATGGGGAGAATGTCAGGATCGAGGTTGAGGCGATGGCAAGCCACATCCGCATCAATCCCGGGCATCTCTGCGGCACTCCATGCGAAGACGTCCACATTTGTAACGCCCCGGAATTTTCGACTATTATTTGGAAATATATTGATGACGTCATATTGACGTAAGGGCGTTACGTTAGTGCGGAGTTAACGGTGCGCCGTCGTTTGCGCGTTTTCGTGTCCGTTCAGTCATGTCGACCAAATTTTGGAACAACCCAGAATTGGAAAATTTTACGTTAGGAAATTAGATTATTTAATTTTAGAGAGGCCCTTACAGTTTCGTGGCGTTCCGAGCAATATTAGAGCCTCGGTAATTTTTAGAAGATTTGTATGTATTTAACGTTCGCACCGTTGGATTTTGATTTTGACTTCACCGTTGGATTCGTAGCGCCGCCGTTCACCTTTGGGACGAATTTCGTCGATTTCGGCCATTCGTTTAGTTTTGATAATATATAATATTATTATAATAATAATTAGTTAATTCATTCGGTGATATACATTAATCCATTCAGCTATATCAGTTAATCCATTCGGCTATATCAGTTAATCCATTCGGCTATATTCAGTTAATTTATTCGGCTATATCCACTAATTCATTCCGGGATATACAGTTAACTCAATAGGCGATACCCAGTTTAGGCGTGAGTTCATTCGCTGATATTGCATATAGCTAGTATTATTGTTATTATTATTATTATTGCTATTATTATTATTATCATTATTACTGTTATTATTATTATTATTATTATTTTTATTATTATTATTATTATTATTATTATTATTATTATTATTATTATTATTATTATTATTGTTATGTTAGGTATATATATACATACGAGCAGTCGTGCACGGGGGACCCCGTGCGGGAGGGCGACATTGGTCGTCGGGGCGACATTGGTCGTCGGGGCGACAATGGTCGTCGGTCCCAAATAATGGTCGTCGAGGGACGATATCTGTTTAGGGTAGACATTGGTCGGGGGGGGGGGGGGGGGGGGGGGGGGGCGATATTGGTCGTGGCGACGACAATGGTCGGGGCGACGACATCTACATGTAACACACATACATGTGAAGTTGGTACTTGTAATGAAAAATCAAAATAAAGTTCATACTTATAATAAATGCATCTCAGAAGACAATACATATCAAAATATATCAGAGGAGCATTTCGCAATGTAAAAATTCATTCACAGCAAGAGGTACATAACAGTAGCATTAATTACAAATATGGATTCCAAAAATTAAAATCTGACATAATCAGACATAATCCAGAAGTTGAATACATATCAAAATATCGGGGCCCTCTCCTCATGCAGTAATGGATTTCACTCAGTGTCCTTGGGAGACTCTGTTTCATACAAAATATAAAGATAAAAAACAATAATTCCAGCTGGTGCTTCATGCTTCAGGAATTGCTAAAGTTGAGTACAAAAATTCCTTTTGCTTGATGCATGACCTGGGAGTTGATTCATAGACATCTACTACCAATTTATAGTTAATATAAAGCAATGAACCAATTTATAGTTAAAATAAAACAATGAACCAATTTATAGTTAAAATAAAACAATGAACCAATTTATAGTTAATATAACAATGAACCAAGTATAAAATGCATGCTTATACACTGAATGGTCTATTCAGACACATTATTATCCACTTAATGGTCTATTCAGACACATAAAACTGAGGCTATAAAATTATTGTGAAAAAACAGTAACACAACATGATAAACGATCAGATGGTGGCGATCTAAAAATCTATAAATCTGACTCTGAATTTGATAAACAGAAATCAAGCTTATGGCTCCGTTTGGGAGGACTTATTTTCACCGGTAAAACGGTAATTAAGGTTCTGTTCATGCGGTCGTAACCGCTTGACCGATGAAAATAAGTCCCCCCAAACGGAGCCTATGTAAACACTGCTATATATACACTCTTATTTCTAATACAAAGGTCTTCAACTATTTTTGGAGTATATAATAAAATAAAAAGAGTATTATATGATAATGAGTTGAGAACCTACCCCTCAGGCGAAATTTCTGAGCTCATAAATAAAAAAATTCTATTGCCATATGAGAACAAAAAATATGATTATAACAGAATAATCAGAAATTTCTGAACTCAGAGTAAGCTTTCAAGCAATATGAGAACTGAAAATATGAGAACAAAAAAGATGAGAACAAATGGGGTCGGCAATATGAGAACTGAAAAATATGAGAATAACACAATCTGATTATTTCAAGCTACTAATCAGAAATTTCTGAGTTTAACCTCATAAATCATATTCCTATTCAATCTACATACACAAAAATCAGAAATCTCTGAGCTCATATTACAATTCAAAGAAATTTCTGAGCTCATAAATTAAAAAAAATTCTGAGATAAACTCAAAATATGAGAACAAAAAATATGAGAACTGAAAAATATGAAAACAAATGGGATCGGCAATAACACATGGGGTCGGCAATAACAAAATAAACTGAGAACAAAATCAGAGCCACACTTGAGTAGGGTTTCCTTGAACAAAATCAGAGCAAAATGAGAACAAAATCAGAGCAAAACTGAGAACAAAATATGAGAATTGAAAATGAAGATACCAAATGGGATCGGCAGCTCTTGAGTAGGGTTTCTTTGAGGTGTCGCAGCAAGGAGTCGCAGCAAGGAGTCGCAGCACTTGAGTAGGGTTTCCTTGAACAAAATCAGAGCAAACTGAGAACAAAATCAGAGCAAAACTGAGAACAAAATATGAGAACTGAAACTGAAAATACCAAATGGGGTCGGTAGCTCTTGAGTAGGGTTTCTTTGAGGTGTCGCAGCAAGGAGTCGCAGCAAGGTCTCGCAGCAAGGAGTAGGGTTTCTTTGAGGTGTCGCAGCAAGGTCTCGCATCAAGAACTGAAAGCACCGTAATCATATTCTGAAATAGTAATCATATTCAAAAACACCTTGAAGAGGAGGAGCTGAAACAGAAAATCTGAGAACTTCGCGGAATATTTGAGAACAAATATTAACATATAATCTGAGAAGCTTATAATTTTGTATATTACATATTTTGATCTTTTATGTATTAGATATTTTAATGCCCATACTCGATACTCCCTTAAATCCTCCATGTGAGCCCTTATGTTCGATTGATGAAAAAATATAAAGAAATATTATTATGCAAAGATTACAATGAATAACATAATTATTGCTATTTTAAAAGTATTTAAGTATAAGACTATCATAAAATCAGGTTTCACAAAACTAAAACATTCAGCAGCTAATTCTTATGCCACCATTAATCAAAAAATAAAAATAAAAACAACAAATATATATCAATAATTAATTGACTTGAATTTTCAAAGGATAAAAAATAGAAATCAGAGGAAGAATGAGTGAGGTAAAGTAAATATATATCAATAATAAAAAACAACACAAATTTGCCATAGATTATCTAAACACAAATTAAATGCTGAAATGAAAAGTAGTGCACAGAGAGACAAATGAGTACAGTTCTTTGAAGAACTATTGCAGCCTATTTTTTGAAGAGAACTACCTTAGCTATGTGGTGGAAGCAAATACAGAATCCCCCGCGGCTAGAAACAAAGGAGCAAACCGGTTGATGGCTTCAGGCAACCTGCATGTAACAGAGAATACACATAACCATGTCTTAATTAGTTAATTCATATAAATTAGTTCATAGAATTATCATGGAAGGCACTTCAAAACCAGTAGCTATTTTGGGGGCTAATTTATAAACATATGCAGGGCTAATTTGATGCAACAAATAAAATAGTTGCAGCCCTAAATCTCAAACAGAATCATGATTTCAGTAGTGTCATAAATTCCTATGCACCAAACTGCGATGGGCGAGTCATTTTGGTTCACACTCAACAAAACCCCATCCCCATGTCATTACTTTCTTTAGATGTTGCTTGACAACAACTTAGCCCAGCAAGAGAGAGAAAGTAAGAGACAGAGAGAGATTCCCCTAGCACCACAAAAATGAAAGAAAGAACAGAACTATACATATATGAGCAGAGGATATAACAAAAATTGTAATTTGTTGGATCTTACGGCGCCCTTAGAGGGGGGGGGGGGTGAAGAAGGGAATAAAATTCTTTTTATAATTTTTGAGAAAATTACTAAGTTGTTTTGATTAATAGGAAATAATGATGACAAATTAGAAATAAATAATTTAGATTTAGAATTGAAAACTTAGAAACACAAAATAATAAAGATTACGCCAAATGATGGAAATCAAAGTAAACACAAAAGAGACATGATTATATTATGTGAAAAAGTGTTTACATAAAATTTGATTTCTATAACGTTAGAAATCGGAAGCGTACAAAAATGATTTTCTTTTCCTTTTCTATACCGACTCGTATCACCACGAACCGGTTGGCTTTAGCCAATCCTTCACCAGATATGGCCTCAAGCCGCTCTAGCCAATCCTTCCTTGGATATGGCCTTGAGCACCCCCTAGATCTAATCCCCAAGACCTAGTCGCCAACTCACGCAGCAAATTCCCCCTAAGCCGCGCAAGGACCTAGTCGCCAAAAACAAGGCGATTTCACTACAACGGATACAAAAAGTGTGGAATGGAAATAATAAATAACAAGCAAAACTCCCTCTTGAAATTTCTGGAGATGAGGATGAAGGATCGCTGAAGCACAAGCGAGGTCGAAGCGATCGTTCTTAGGATGCAGCGTGATGGCTTCCTTCTCCAGAATTTCTTCTTTGGCTTTGAGTGGGAAATGATGATTTGGTAGAGTAGCAGCACGAGAGTTTGGGCACAAGTAATATCTCTGGGAGGTCTAACCAAAACGAGAGAGAACACTTCAATATATAGACCTTGGAGCTAGCGCCTGCAGTAGTGGATAGCGCCGGCGGTATCGTTTGTGTAGAGCGGTTGCGCAACCATCAGCGGCGTGGCGGTGTGCACGAACTGGAGATAGCGCCTGGCGGTAGCGCTAGCGCTGGCGGTAGCGGGAGATAGCATTGGCGGTAGCGGGTAGCGGTAGCGGCGTGCACGAATTCAAGATAGCGCCTGGCGGTAGTGGTAGCGCTAGCGGTAGCGCTGGCGCTAGCGATAGCGCTGGCGATAGCGCTCCTCCTTTCAAAAAGTTGTTCCAAGCTGCTTTCTACCAGTGGAGTATTGCACCTATAGTTCCTGCACACTATAAACATACTACAAGCAATATCAAATACAATATGGGATTTGTTATTCTCAAACAAAGGGATGTGATACACATGTCCAACAATCTCCCCCTTTTGATAATAACAAATCATCTAAGCAAGAAATCAACAATAGTGTTTATAGATAAGATAAGCAAGATAAAAGTGCAACTATAGTATATGATATGCATGATAATGTGCATACTCCCCCTATCTTAATGCTCCCCCTACATAAATGCAACTTATGTGTTACTCCCCCTAAATGATATATTTCATGAATTTATTCTCCCCTTAATCTTCTATATTTCTTCTATATAGATTATATATAGATTTCTTCAATTAATCTCCCCCTTTTGGTATTATCAAAAGAAGGTGGGGTGAGGGTAGTAAGGAGGCATTAATATATCATGATCGAGCTTTTTGAAATATAAATAATGATAAATAGTTTAAGCATAGCATACATACGAGATTTCAAATATAAAGATAAGAGTTGTAAGCAAGCGGAAGATTATAATAAACATTTTTTTGTAAGCATGAAAAGCATAAGTAGAAATATGAGTTTTAGTTCAAATTTGAAAGATGTTTTAATCTTTTTGAAATCTCAAAGTTTTTCATAAAAATACCAAGCATGAAATGAACAAATCAAAGATAAATTAAGCTACAATGTTACTTAATTCTAAGTTCAAGAAATACCAAAACATTGTAGAGATCATGTTAGGTTATCTAGTGCATTTTTATATAAGGAGTAGTATAGATAAAGCATTAGAATCCAATACTCATGAGAAGAAGTGTTATGAAAGATAATGATGTGCACATAGGTGTATTTTGAGCAATGTTAACAATAGATTTAAATCGTCAAAATACAAGACATATGTAAAGTAAAGTGCATAATAAAACACAAGTAAATTACTTTCACACACTTTTAATGCACATAATTTTTTAACAAAGTGGTGTAATAACTAAGGTTTGCACAAGCCACTTTACTATTCTTTCCAAGGTGCTCAACCTCACAATGCTTATGAAGACTTATCAGGAGGTTCAAGTAGTGCTTGGTGGAGTTATATTTGTCTACATATATATTTTTTGTTCACAGTTGTGAGACAACATTCTCCGAATACACTTGTTTTGCAAACCCAAATTTTTTTTTTTAACTTTTAACCACTTTTCTAAATTTCATTAGTGCAATTCAAATGTAGTGTAGGTAAAAAACTTATGCAAGTTTTAATTCATTGTACAAATACAATACACAAGCAAGCATTTTAGATTTAGACACACATGTTGATTACCAAAATAAGTGAGTGAAATATATCATTATCAATCATAAAACATTTACTCATACTTAGAGGCATGCTAAGCTTGGTTCTACACATTTTTCAATACAATTGATACACTTAAATAGATATATCAAAGCATGATAATCAAAACAATGTTCATAGAAATTTCAAGAAATAAATTTTAACATTGTAAATAATTCTAAATAATAGAATTCATATATGCTTGATATTGGCAATAAAGATCATACAATTTTTTTTAACTTTTATCATTTTTTAAATCAAATAAAAATAGAAAATCACAAAAACATATTTTTGTAATTTTTAAATTTTGAATTTTGAATTTTTGTAGTAGATTTTTCATAATAAGAAGAAAAAAAAACATAAATAACAAAAACATATTTTTGTATATTTTTTAATTTTGAACTTTTGTAGTTGATTTTTCATAATATGATTAAAAACACAAATAGCAAAAAAAATATTTTTGTATTTTTGAATTTTGATCTTTTGTAGTTGATTTTTCATAATATAAAAAAAATAACAAAAGTCAGAAACACAACAAATAAGTAGAAAATATGAACCAACATATTTTTATGGATTTTCAGAAATTTTAAAAATCAAAAAATTCCAACACCCACGCTAGCGCCGGCGCTAGCGCTAGCACTGGAAACAGTACTCAATTTTTTGAGAATTTTAAAAATCTGATTTTTTATTTTGATTAAGTGTCCTTAGAGTAGTTGCGTGCTGAAATTTCAGAATTTTCAGAGATGTCTTGATTGCTCAAATTTGCATAAAACTTTAGCTTTTTCAAATACATGTGTTTTACAAAAACATTTAAGCTCAAAAAGATATATTATGCAAACACATGAGGACATTTTTATTAAACAACCCAAAATATGCATGATTTAAGTGATAAGTAAATAAAGTGATCATGCAATACGTAATATAGGTATGTCCTGAGATTAGAAACTACCCCGACTAAATGTCTACACCCTAGCTCCGTACTAAGTGATGGATGGGCATGAGGAGCTGCACGCATGCCGTAGGTTGGGGTGTTAATCTCATATGCACACACTAGAGAACACACAACCTAGCACTCTTTCCCCCCAGTGCCTTGCAAGGCCTCACTGGAACCCTCCCCGGTTAAGGACAAGACATGACTTAGAGGTTAGGTCTCTAATGCATACAACCCTACGCCCACGCTATTGTGAGATATGAAGTCATAGGTGAATAATCTTTTGGACAACCTATGCTTTTAAATCTATGGGTTGATATATAAACTATGGGTTTTTGTGAAGAGTTATAAAGCCGCATAGTTTTTCTATTCTTATGAGATGACGATATGAGATAACTAGCGCAATTACTAATATGAGATAAATAGTAATGCTAGTATGATGAGTTTTGGGTTTAATGTCATGTCATAAGTTTAACATTTATATTGCATGTATTCCAAACTAGAGTTTCAAATTATAGATCTAGAATAAAGTGATGATTTTAATTTATTCTTATTATTACACAATTGATTCTAGAATCTATATATATGTGAGATACATGCAATCAATAACAACGCATATTCATACACCAACTAATGTAAAGAAAACAATATTCATATCTTTATCATAAAATTCATAATTCCAATTTGTTTTTGAGATTTTTCTTGATAGAATATGAATTATGATTTATGATTATAGAGAATTTTGCATAGAATATATGTTAGATCATCATGATGTATATGATTTCTATTCCTTCTAGACTTATGATAATATGATTTGGTGATTTTCTTTTGAATAAGCATGTTTGATTTTTAAGTCTAGAAATTGATGATCATGTAATCATATCAAAGACAAAGATCACATATATAACATTTTGAAATTTATAATAAAATTGCATTGGATAATTAGATTTATTGATCTTTGGTTTTTCATGATGATATATAGTTTCATGATATATATACTAATGATTAATCCATAAACTATGTGTTTGTTGGAATTTTGGTATCTATTATAATTTCAAAATCACATAGTTATCATGAAAGTTGAATATCATTGTAAGTGTTCTACCCAGCATAAATATATAAGCATAGACCAAGAAGCAATGCTAGGATGATAAGTTTCAATGCAATGTTATTACATTGGATTAATGGAGATTATGTTGCATGTAATATGAGAAGTTTTCAAATTAATTTTCTTTAGACCTAGAATGAAATGATTAAACTTTTGATATGATCTTAATGATACAAGATGATTCTAAGGTCTAAGTTACATGCAAACATAGGTGACACACATCACACACATAATATAAAATATGAAACAATTATTCTAAGGATAGCGTGTGATGAAAAATCCATAAACACAGAAATTTCCAAATCAACAAACTAAGATAGCTTTTAAAACGGAGTTAAAATAGGGCAAGTTGACAGCACCAAAAGAACTCAACTGAGAAAGCCTAGTTTGCTGTTGGATGGAGATTTTTGTGCTCTTTCCGAAAATATATTAAACGCGGAAATCGGACGAGCGGATCAAAAGATATGGCTTTTGAAGTTTTGATCTAAAACTCGCATTTTTGAAACAATTAAACACGCGTTTAGATGAATTTTTGTTTTCAATTTTATTTGATAATATTTTTAATTATAAGGGTTATCAAATGTAACAAAATAGAAAAAATAATCAAAACGTTGCGCATTTTAATTTTTAGCTTAAGCCCTTTAGTAAACCATTTAAATCCATATTTTTTAAAATAATTTCATTAGTCTTGAAAATAATTTTATATTCAAATGATAATGTTAATTCAAGACATTGATGGGCAAATGATTTAAAAGGATATATATAACAATTAAGATGAGAGATAGATCACTTTGAAAAATATATGACTTAATGTTCAATTTTAATTCAAATTTGATTTGATAAATATAAGGCTTAATATATGAAAGTCATATTACATGATATATAAAGTGATCATAGCATGTTTGTTCAAAAAATAAAAATAAACAAAAGAAAAGTGACAATTAGCATATCATGAAGTAGAGTGGTGATATTTTATTTTTATTTGTTTCTACTTCATGCAAATGATAGGATACTAATGAATAAGAGATTTAGGTATCCAAAGGGGACCAAGTAGGATGGTTCCTTTGGGTACCCAAATACATCGTGTAGGCTTTTGGGAAGATAGTGATGAATGGGCCTTTACAAGTGGAGTTAGTGTTTCATTTTTAATTTTGGGACACCATTCATACTTTGGTTGTTTATCTTTTAAATTCATGTTATGATTATGTGACATCTTTATATGATTATATTTGTTTGAAAAATAATTCATTTGTGATTCATGTTTATTAAATTATTTTTCAAAATAGATTGATGTTTATAATCATAATGAATTTTATTATATGGATTGTTTGAAATTTTATAAGAGTGATTGTCTTTCTTTAGAAGTGATTGTTGAAAGAGTGGGTTACAATATGTTTTAAAAGATTGATTATTATTTTGATGATTTTCATTTCCACTATTTCTTATAGACAAACTCTTATAATATGAAGGATAATATTTTATATTTTGATTTTCATGAAAAGGAGTTTTTAAATTTGAGTCATGATTGAAAATATATTGAGACTTATAATAGTGACTCTTAAGAATTTTGTGAGGGTCATAATTCTTTTTGAAACTAAACTCCTTTTGAGTTGATGTATGAAAATGATCCTTTTTAGAAATGATTTTGTAAGTTAATTTATCCTTGTTATTCAAAATCTTATGATGAAATTCATTACATGACATTTGAAATTTTCAACAAAAAATTTTAATTGTATTAACTTATAAGATAAAACATCATTTTCAATTAACAATTTTTCATTATGCCTTTTAGAAATTAAGAGCCCTTTTTCAATTTCCTTGAATTTTTCTTTAAATAAATTGCAATCAAAACCAGGAGTAGGAATTGTAACTAAAGAGCATGAAATAGAATTTAACACATCAATATTTGTTTCTACTTTATCGTTTGCTTTTAAAGATTTATTTTCTAAACGTAATTTGGAATTAACAATTTTTAACTTTAAAATTTTACGTTTAGCAATTTTAAGCATACGAGATGTAGAAATAGAATTTTTTACAAAAAGAGAAGATTTAGATTTTCTTACCTTGCAATAGTTTCCGTCTTCTCTTTTGCTTGATGTGTTGCCAACAAATGAGTCCAATATTGTGATGTTGTATTCTTCTTCCTCCAAGCATAAGTCCTCATCGATTTCTTCTCTTGGATCCATAAGAAATTCCTCGTCGATTTCTCTCTTATATTTATCATCATCCAAGAATGAGTCCTTGTCGATTTTTTCTCTTGGATCCATAAGGAATTCCTCTTGTTCATCATCTGTAGAAGGAAGACTATAAGTATTCTCAAGAAATTTCCAAACTTCATAAGCAGTAGGAAGTGTATAAATAAGTTTGAAAATATTTTGATCTAATGCACAATATAGACAATTCATAGATTTGGCATTTAAAAACATTTCATTTTTATTTAAAATACTTGGGGGCATTTTAATTGTAATATTCCATACTTCCATATCAAAAGATTTAAGAAATTTTTCCATTAGAAATTTCCACCCATTATAATTTTTCCCTTCAAATAAAGGTGGTGCTAAAGATTTTTCATTTATAAGAAAATTTCCCCTATTAGTAGAAGCGAGATCATGAGACGCCATTGTTCCTGGTTTTTAAACCGTTTGGAATAACCTAGCTCTGATACCACTTGTTGGATCTTACGGCGCCCTTAGAGGGGGGTGAATAAGGGAATAAAATTCTTTTTATAATTTTTGAGAAAATTACCAAGTTGTTTTGATTAATAGGAAATAATGATGACAAATTAGAAATAAATAATTTAGATTTAAAATTGAAAACTTAGAAACACAAAATAATAAAGATTACGCCAAATGATGGAAATCAAAGTAAACACAAAAGAGACATGATTATATTATGTGAAAAAGTGTTTACATAAAATTTGATTTCTATAAAGCTAGAAATCGGAAGCGTACAAAAATGATTTTCTTTTCCTTTTCTGTACCGACTCGTATCCCCACGAACCGGTTGGCTTTAGCCAATCCTTCCCCGAATATGGCCTCAAGCCGCTCTAGCCAATCCTTCCCCGGATATGGCCTTAATCACCCCCTAGATCTAATCCCTAAGACCTAGTCGCCAACTCACGCGGCGAATTCCCCCTAAGCCGCGCAAGGACCTAGTCACCAAAAACAAGGCGATTTCACTACAACGGATACAAAAAGTGTGGAATGGAAATAATAAATAACAAGCAAAACTCCCTCTTGAGATTTCTGGAGATGAGGATGAAGGATCGCTGAAGCACAAGCGAGGTCGAAGCGATCGTTCTTCGGATGCAGCGTGATGGCTTCCTTCTCCAGAATTTCTTCTTTGGATTTGAGTGGGAGATGATGATTTGGTAGAGTAGCAGCACGAGAGTTTGGGCACAAGTAATATCTCTGGGAGGTCTAACCAAAATGAGAGAGAACACTTCAATTTATAGACCTTGGAGCTAGCGCCTGCGGTAGTGGATAGCGCCGGCGGTATCGTTCGTGTAGAGCGGTTGCGCAACCGTCGGCGGCGTGGCGGTGTGCACGAACTGGAGATAGCGCCTGGAGGTAACGGGAGATAGCGCTGGCGGTAGCGGTAGCGGTAGCGGCGTGCACGAATTCGAGATAGCGCCTGGCGGTAGTGCTGGCGGTAGCGCTGGCGCTAGCGATAGCGCTGGCGGCAGCGCTCCTCCTTTCAAAAAGTTGTTCCAAGCTGCTTTCTACCAGTGGAGTATTGCACCTATAGTTCCTGCACACTATAAACATACTACAAGCAATATCAAATACAATATGGGATTTGTTATTCTCAAACAAAGGGATGTGACACACATGTCCAAAATAATTATCTTTTGAAAAATTTAAGTTCAACAAAAAGTTTTTGCTCTAAAAAAATAGCAAAAAAAATGCCTTCTAACAATCAAATAAAATCAGATCCATGGTGGAAGAAACCTGTGAGAAATGGAGTTGAGTATTGACCTGGAAGAAACCTGTGAGAAGGAGAAGCTTCGAGGAATCACAGATAAGAAAGCTTGAGGAGCTTTGAGGAATCCTTGCTGAGAAACCCTTGAGGAAGACCGGGAGAGGAGTTGTAGGAGTCTCTCACCAGGATGTGTAGGTATGCCTTTTGACGGGGCCTTTCACGGGGGAGGCAGCCGATGCTTTCGGCGGGCAGCAGTGAGGAACAGTGCTTTCGGCGCGGGGTGTAGTCGAGGAAGGCTGGAGAAACGGGATCAGGATCAGAAACGCGGGATGGGTGTTGCGTGCAGGCGGAGGCTGTCAGACAGGCAGCGGGATTGCAAACATATATATATAAATAAAGGATATAATAATGAATTCCACTGTTTGTCCTCATTAGAAAGGATATAATAATGAATTGATAACATATATATAAAATAAATTGGCAATAGGTAAACCCAATAAAACCCTTATGAAGTATGAATGATGATACTATTGTGAGAGGGCATTTTCGGCACTCAAATGTTTCACCAAGTTCACTTTAGCCTTCCCTTATATAATAAAGATATATAAGATTTTCTCTTCATCTTCCTCCTAAAAGAACCGAACCAGAGAGCGTAGGTCTGAGAGAGAGAGTCCCGTTCGTGGAACTTTCGACCGCCGCCGACGGAGCTCCCGTGGATGAAAATTTCAATCGAGCATAGATTCGGAAAGCCCTCGGTGAGAGCTTCGCGTTCGTGGTGAGTATTTTCTGTTTCGAGGACTTTTTCGCGCTAAGATTTTTGGCCCTAACCCCCGTTTGGCCGTTTTTTCTGCAGATTCTTCCTCCTCGTGTCTTCTTTTGGGCCGATCTACGACGAGGAATTGTTCGGAGGACGTTTCAGGTGATTTCAAGGCAAGTGGTGTTCCGCTTGCTTTCTTCCATTTTTATCGTCTTCGATCGTTATTTATGCTAGTAGAAATTATGTATGGATCTACCTATTCATTTTGTCTCGTTTTCCAAAGGATTTCGTGTGTTGATTCATAAAAGGGTACGTTAGTCTAGGTGATGCTCGTCGAAAACCTTGTCGTTTTTCCGTCGGAGTTCCGTAGTCGGAAGCCTAATCGTCTCCTTTCATGTCATTTGTGCGTCATACCTCTTGCTAGTTGTGTTTGTTGGATTGACCCGTCGGTTGCCGAGGTAAATCGTCGTTTCGTCGTAAGCATTGTTAAATATTTTAGTGCATCCTGTGGCCTTGGAAAGACATCGTTATGTAGGTCTCGTAGTTTTGTCGGGCCGACTGAATCGTCGCGTCGCCTCGACCATGTAAATGACATCAATTGTGTAAACATCGTATTGATCGTCGAAGTTCAGTTTGACAAAAACCCTTGTCGCTTTCCGTTGGCTTTAGTTCGTCGAAAGCCTTGTTGCCTCCCGCCGCCTCGTTGATTTATTGTGCCGTTTGGATCGCCGTGTCGATTGGAGTAAGTCTTCCTCCTATTTCTCGAGAAATCCCTGTTGCCTCTCCTGGTTGTTTCCCGAAGAGTTTCCTACCTTTCTTGAGAAACCCTAGGCCCTAGTTCTGAACTCTTGATCTAAGCCTTGGACTTCTCCCTTCTCATGAAATCTTGTACCCATTGTGATTAGGTAACTTATGAGTTTTCCCTTATGAATCGTTGCGTAGTGTTTATTTCATTGTGACCCCATTCTTAGGGTGTTATGGTGCTGTTATCTCGGGTTGCGTCCCATGCCTTAATTAAATCTTAATTTAAATATATTTGGGTGGCAGTGGATAAAGTACCATCACCTGGTTTTGGTTATTTGGGTGGCAGTGGATAAAGTACCACCACCTGGTTTTGGCTATTTGGGTGGCAGTGGATAAAGTACCACCACCTGGTTTTGGCTATTTGGGTGGCAGTGGATAAAGTACCACCACCCGTTGATTTTTGGCCTTTTGGGTTGGCAGAGGATAAAGTACCGCCACACATTTAATTTGAGCTGATCAGTCTCTCTTAAACTTAAACTTGAAATTAATTATGAAAATGTGACAGGATATACATATATATACATATGCATCTTTTTGCTCCCTACTGTGAGTTGTTTACCTTGTACTGCATAGTTAGTTACCCTATACTATTTCTGTTAATTATACTGACTTTTGTTGATACCTTGTTCGTCTGTTTCCCTTCTACTCGAAGGTTTGTCATTACTCTTTGTTTTCTATAATATCACTTGCAGCCTTTTCTGAGGTGTTCTTTTTCTGAATGCCTCAGGTGCAGAGTTGTAGTAGGCTGGGCAAATAGAGTTCCTGTCTTCAGTGCTGCGAGTCGTAGCAGCCCTTTTGTTTCTTACTCTCTTACTTTGAGGTAGTCTCTGTCTCAGTACAACTTAGACTGGTTTTCCTATGGGTTTGTGTCAAGCTGTTGACACTCATAGTGTTTCTCCTAGTGTTTGTGTACTTGTTAGTTTGTTGCTGTTATTTTCTGTTATTTATACACTTGCTCTCTGGGAAAGATTTATGTTAGGGTGCATATTAGGTATTTTTAATATAAAAGATGCATATCTAGCATGGAAACATAGCATCTCTTTCAAACCAATAATCACACTATTTTGAGCGTTATAAAACTATCATTTTACGTATATTAAATGCAGAAGTCACATCTTCACTCCACAATTTGTAGAGTCTTTTTGCTCATATAGGCTAATAAATTATTCAAATACTTTTCCGCTGCGTAAATCTATATTTTCTTACCCGTGGACTAGTTGATCCGCTAGACCGGGGGACAAAGTCATTAAAACTTAAAAGTGTAAACTATGTTTTTAAAACATAATCCATATGTCATTTTATAAAATAAAAGAAATGGCAGGCTTGCCTTAACGTCTGCAGTTGTCCCCTGCATGACGTGGCAACACGACACGTATTTTCTCTTACTCTGACGTATTTCTTAATACGGAGAAAATGCGGGTTGTAACAGTTGGTATCAGAGGGAGGTTTGTTTGACAAATTGGTTGAACGACGTTTTCTGATCAGGTGTTAATCATCTTGTCTCATTGCATACACACACCGAAGTGTCATCCGTACATCTTGGCTGAAGCATGAACACTACACTCATAGCATGACAAGAAGTATACGTGGCATATTATGTAGTATGGGATGCATAATATGTGTTTGTATATGGATCCACCATTGGTGGCAACATGTGATGATTATGTAGTATGGGATGGATAACCATTATCACATGGATGCCCATTAGCACGTTTTTTTTATTCGTTAAATGCAATATTATGTAGTATGGGATGCATAATATTTCATGCGTACGCCGCTCGTAACATTCATTAAGGCTCTTTCTAGAATGCATAGCACAACATAGATGTCATAACATCGCATAAAGCACCCGTGCCAAGCTAAAGATTTATATGATGACACTCGTACACGCATGATTTAAAATGAAGATTAAAGCATTCATACATTCATGGTACCTGCACATGAGTCAATCAGATGGTGGAGTATCGTCCTAAGTTTAAGCATAACATCATTTCATGAGCTCCTAGAGCAAGGTAACAGCAAGGGCAAGTATCTTTTTCATTTCTGATCTGTGTTGCGTCAGGTTACTCGAGTTTGATAGCTTAGGTGTCTTAAGCTAGGTCTTGATGAGTCGTTGTTCGTATTTGTAGAAGATGACCTCAAAGCGTTTTGCAATGGGGGCGATTTTCCAGTTTGAGGGTGAGTCTTCGGATTCTCGTATCGAAGCAATGCTAGATGAACTGCGTCAGAGCATTGAAACAATGTCAAGGCAGGTATTTTTAATGCAAACGCAGTTGCAGGCATTGCTTACTGCCACCTTGGGGCAACAGCCTGGTGTGCAGTTTCCTATGTTGGTTGGGTACCAGAGTGAGATCGATAAATCGAATAGATTCGCTCATGAGTTGATAGCTGCTGAGGAGTGCAAGGTTAGAAATTTCTTGGGTGATCTTCAAGGTAACATCCAGCAGTTTGCTAACGCCTACCAATCCGAGACTGATGCGAAAGCAGTTGAAGCTGCCTTGAAGTTTGAGGCTATTGGAATTGCCAAAGATCGCAGTATGTCCTCATTACAGGAAAAAAGAAAGGTTGGGGATGGCGAAAGCCTGTGGTCATCTGGCCCCACCCCAAAGAAGGGACGGGAGGAAGCGTGTAGTTTCTGTGGCCGGTCAGGCCATTCCCTCGAAAAATATTTCAAGAAAATAAAAGCTCGGAAGCAGCAACGGGTGATCGTAATTCAAGACACACCTAAAAGTGATTTGGTTTGCACTGCGTGTAATAAAGAGGGGCACGATGAGATCCGGTGTTGGATGAAGGAAAGGGTTTGCTACCAGTGTGGGCAGAAAGGGAATATGAAGGCTATTTGCCCGCAGTTCCAGCCCTCGATGCAGTCGGTTCCTCCACAGGCTCTGCCACCGCCGCAGTTGCAGCCTTTGGATAAAGGAAAGGATAAACTGATCGTGGTGAGCGAGGGAGAAGCTCAGTCTTCAACCCCGGTGATCTCAGGTTAGATTTTGATTCAGTTAATAGTTCCTCGCTATTTCGATTTCTGTTCAGCTGGCTATGCGTGCAATTTTTAGGGAAGTTAAGATAATTAACCGATGAGCACACGTTCTTTTGATTTTGGTGTTATCGACTTGTTCGTGACTATGATCTTTGTAATTGTCATTTCTTGACTCCCGATCAAGTTAGTGATTTGTTTCGTGCTAAGTTTTCCCTCGGGTGACTCGGTGGTGTTGAACAATTCCTTGCATTTGATTTCAATAGTATGCCGATTGAAAGTGCCAGATTTGGAAGATGTTAGTATGACTTTTTTTTGGGGCATGGATTGGAGATCTAGTTTGGCGTTGTAGATCGGTGCGAGGATAAACGCCTGGTCTTCATGTTGGATATTGACCAACCCTTGAGTGTGTTTGGATTCCTGTATCAAGATTCTCCGGTTATTTCTGCGGTTCGTTCTCGTCAATCCTTAGAGTCTGGCAGCGAGTCTTTTCTCATTTTTATTTCTTTTCTGGAAAATGCTCTCGTTGTGCCGCGTGTTCTGTTGTGCGAGAGTTTTAAATGTTTCTCCGATTAGTCTTCTCGGTCTTCCCCTTGAGAAAGAGCCGGAGTTTGTTTTCGGTCTTGAGCCAGATACTTGTCTTTTTGCGAGGGCACCTTGTCGCATGGCCCTGCGTGAGCTAGAAGAATGTTTCTAGAAGATTGTGAGCAAATTGTACAGATTTGAATGAGGTGACTATCGAGATAAATGTTCAACACCTCGAATAGATGATTTGCTTAATCAGTTGCGAGATGGATCTGTGTTCTCGGAGATTGGCCTCCGTTTAGACTTTTATCTATGAAGGATCTATGAGTCGGATGTTTCTCGGTCTGCCTGTTCGTTCCCGTTATGGGCTTTATTTTGAGATCTTAGTGTCGACCTTTGATTTAGCTAATGTCTCCTCTGCCTTTATGAATTCGATGAATAGAGTGTTAAGAGATTTTCCAGACCATCTTGTGGTCGTCCTTAGAAGTGGTGTTTAATACACTCTAAGAGTGCAGAGGATCATGCTGAGCATTTGTGATTGGGTGCGGTCTACGTTGTGAGAGCGCAAGTTGTTTGCCAAGATGATCAAGTACAAGTTTTGGATGTCTTTAGTTACCGATTCAGGTCATGTTATTAATGAGGATGAACTTTCGACGGACCCAATATTGATCGCTGAGTGATTGGTTTGGAAGAGATTTACAACATCCAAGGAAATAGGGAATTGTGTAGGATTGACATGATGATATATTAAGGCTTGTGTAATGATTCTTGTGATTATTCGCGTCTCGGGTTAGATTTATGTAGGAGAATTCAACTTTTGTTGGGGTGAATAGTGCGAAGGAGCCTTTCAGAAAAATCGAAGAGAAGATTAAGGACTGCTCCAGTTTTGATCTTACCTCGAAGGAGTGGTGTACTGTTTATGTAGATGAGTTGTACGTTGAGCCTAGGTATGTCTCGATAAAAAAATGTGTGTGATCGCATATGGTTTGAGGCAATCGAAGATTTATGAAGAGAATTATCATGCGCATGATTTGGAATTTTCCCCAATAATCTAGACATTGAACCTTTGAGATTATTTTGGTACGACGTGCTGTGTAAGGTTTACGGACCATAAGAATTGAATCATGTCTTCGCTCGGAAGGAGTTGATTCTGCGCCAGAGAAAATGAATAAAATATATTGCGAATTCTGGCATTGACATTCGTTACCACCCAGATTCTACTAGGATGTATAGAGATTTGAAACATATTGTTTGCTGGAATTAGTTTTGTTATCGGTTTGATGAGGTATTTTCGAAGTCACAAATTTTGTGTGAGCTATCGTGAATGGATGGATAAAGTATGCCTTTAAGTTTTGAGTCAGATTGATACCCCCATGATTACTTTTTGTTGCGTATCTGATCGAGTTTGCTAGACGCTTTGGAAGAAATGAGTTTTTTTGTTGTAGCGGCGTCTGGGGTGCGCCCGGATGGGTTGGCCCAGGTCGTTACATAATTTAGTGCATCAGGGTTCCTATTTTTAGGCTAAAATTGCATGCTTCTTTCCCTGGTGTTTGCGTTGTGTTCGCGTGAGCCAGTTGCGATAGTATGGTCGTAGTTCTCGTCAAGTCCATGACTCGGTGCCCCAGCTGCAGCCAAATCGTTCATGTGTCAAGTAATCTGTCTGTATTCGGAGACGCAAAGCTAAGTGCTGAGAAGTAATCTTATCCCCAGTTGTTCCCCTAACCTCCTTCGGTGAGTGTTTTCATCTTTTATGTTCAAGTTATTTGTTAAAGTTTCGGGATGAAACTTCTTTTTAGGGGGAGTGACTGTAACGCCCCAGAATTTTCGACTATTATTTGGAAATATATTGATGATGTCATATTGACGTAAGGGCGTTACGTTAGTGCGGTGTTGACGGTGCGCCGTCGTTTGCGTGTTTTCGTGTCCGTTCGGTCAAGTCGATCAAATTTTGGAACAACCCGGAATTGGAAAATTTTCCGTTAGGAAATTATATTATTTAATTTTAGAGAGGCCCTTAATGTTTCGTGGCGTTCCGAGCAATATTAGAGCCTCGGTAATTTTTAGAAGATTTGTATGTATTTAACGTTCGCCGTAAACTTTGAAAATTTATATCTCGAGAACGGTACGTCGGATTTCGGTTTTGACTTCGCCGTTGGATTCGTAGCGCCGCCGTTCACCTTTGGGGCGAATTTCGTCAATTTTGGCATTCGTTTAGTTTTGATAATATATAATATTATTATAATAATTATTATTATTAATATTATATATGCGAATCTGTTCTCAGCCTTGATCATTTGGATATATCCTGTTAATTCATTCGGTGATATACATTAATCCATTCGGCTATATCAGTTAATCCATTCGGCTATATCCAGTTAATTCATTCGGCTATATCTAGTAATTCATTCGGCGATATACAGTTAATTCAATAGGCCATACCCAGTTTGAGCGTGAGTTCATTCGCTGATATTGCATATAGCTAGTATTATTGTTATTATTATTATTGCTGTTATTATTATTATTATTACTGTTATTATTATTATTATTATTGTTATGTTAGATATATATATTCATATATATAAGATTTTCTCTTCATCTTCCTCCTAAAAGAACCGAATCAGAGAGCGTAGGTCTGAGAGAGTCCTGTTCGTGGAACTTTTGATCGCCGCTGACGGAGCTTCGGTGGAAGAAAATTTCAACCGAGCATAGATTCGGAAAGCCCTCGGTGAGAGCTTCGCGTTCGTGGTGAGTATTTTTCGTTTCGAGAACTTTTTCGCGCTAGGATTTTTGTCCCTAACCCCCGTTTGGCCGTTTTCTGTAGATTCTTCCTCCTCGTGTCTTCTTTTGGGTCAATCTACGACGAGGAGTTGTTCGGAGGACGTTTCCGGTGATTTCAAGGCAAGTGGTGTTCCGCTTGCTTTCTTCCATTTTTATCGTCTCCGATCGTTATTTATGCTAGTAGAAATTATGTATGGATCTACCTATTCGTTTTGTCTCGTTTGCCCAAGGATTTCGTGTGTTGATTCATAAAAGGGTACGTTAGTCTAGGTGATGCTCGTCGAAAACCTTGTCGTTTTTCCATCGGAATTCCGTAGTCGGAAGCCTAATCGTCTCCTTTCATGTCATTTGTGCGTCGTACCTCTTGCTAGTTGTGTTGGTTAGATTGACCCGTCGGTTGCCGAGGTAAATCGTCGTTTCGTCGTAAGCATTGTTAAATATTTTAGTGCTTCCCGTGGCCTTGGAAAGACATCGTTATGTAGGTCTCGGAGTTTTGTCGGGCCGACTGAATCGCCGCGTCGCCTCGACCATGTAAATGACCTCAATTGTGTAAACATCGTATTGATCGTCGAAGTTCAGTTTGACAAAACCCTTGTCGCTTTCCGTTGGCTTTAGTTCGTCGATAGCCTTGTTGCCTCCCGCCGCCTCGTTGATTTATTATGTCGTTTGGATCACCGTGTCGATTGGAGTAAGTCTTCCTCCTATTTCTCGAGAAATCCCTGTTGCCTCTCCTGGTTGTTCCCCGAGGAGTTTCCCACCTTTCTCGAGAAACCCTAGGCCCTAGTTCTGAACTCTTGATCTAAGCCTTGGACTTCTCCCTTCTCATGAAATCTTGTACCCGTTGTGATTAGGTAACTTATGAGTTTTCCCTTATGAATCGTTGCGTAGTGTTTATTTCATTGTGACCCAATTCTTAGGGTGTTATGGTGTTGTTATCTCGGGTTGCGTCCCGTGCCTTAATTAAATCTTAATTTAAATATATTTGGGTGGCAGTGGATAAAGTACCACCACCTGGTTTTGGTTATTTGGGTGGCAGTGGATAAAGTACCACCACCTGGTTTTGGTTATTTGGGTGGCAGTGGATAAAGTACCAGCACCTGGTTTTGGCTATTTGGGTGGCAGTGGATAAAGTACCACCACCCGTTGATTTTTGGCCTTTTGGGTTGGCAGAGGATAAAGTACCGCCACCCATTTAATTTGAGCTGATCAGTCTTTCTTAAACTTGAACTTGAAATTAATTATGAAAATGTGACAGGATATACATATATAAACATATGCATCTTTTTGCTCCCTATTGTGAGTTGTTTACCTTGTACTGCATAGTTAGTTACCCTATACTATTTCTGTTAATTATACTTGTACAACCCCGATATTCGCTAGGCAAGGAGACGCGGTTGAAGAATGCAATATGATGAAGGAGGTAATAAGGAAGAGAGGCCTTAGTGCCGAAGACCTTCCCTCTCGGAGAGCTCGTTGAAGGGCGAGCGAGAAGGGTGAGCGAGATAAGCGCTCGCAGGCCGTTTGACGAAAGGAGTACTGCGTTCGACGACCTCTCCAGTGATCGTCGAGCTCACCTGACTTCGTCAAGCCCACCCCTGTTCGGAGAAATCATCAGCGGCCGACGAAGCGTTCTAAGCTCATTAAAGCCAAAGGGGCAGTCTCGCAAGAGAAGTCGCAAGATCCAGACCTCGGCAAATATCTTCAAGGGAATGGGCCATGCGAGGGCTGACAAACCAATACCTCGCAGGCCGCTGGCAGGAGAGACCTCTGTTCAGTAAAGAGGTGCTCATCGAAACGTGTTCAATGCGCGGCAAAGTTAATACACGACCTCGCGGGAGGGCTAGCAAGCCTAGTGTCTCAACGGTCGGCGAACCGCCCGTCTCAGCGGTCAGCGAATAGTTCAACGTTCTGCATTCGTCGAGCTCGTCTGTGATCGACGAAGTACTCTACGTTCGACGAAGGGCGTGTCGAGCCCGATAGAACCAAGAGGCGGTCTCGCAAGAAGGCTCGCGAGGTCCTCGCAAGGCGATCGCTTAGAGGAGGCATCGCGAGGACCTCAACGGATACCGCCAGAATAGGCCAGCGAGGTCCTCGCAAGGCGATCGCCTGGAAGAGGCATCGCGAGCAGGGCTCGCGAGAAGGCCCGTGAGAGCTTCGATAGTAAGGTTCTCGCAGTTCCTTGCCCATAGGTTGATAGGGCCAAATTACCCTTTTACTCTTGGTGGTCTGCCTTTAGCCTCTCCAAACAGCGGAGTTTGGCTGTTAGCAGACCCATTTGGGGTGCGGATAGTAAAGTCAAAAGGCGGAATCCTGCTATTTGCAGGCCGGACTAGAAAAATCTATAAATAAGACCTCAAGGGCACCTTTGGAGAGGACTTCACTTCAGCTTCTCTCTCCTTAGGCTCTCCTTGGTTAGCATTTCCGGAGCTCTCTAAGGTGCCCGAGTCTCAGCTTTGGCTTGGGAGGGGAAGCGCTCAACGATCTTCCGGGTTAGTGGAGGGACCTCCTCGCTGCGATTAAGGTCTAGTCATTTTTCTAGCCTTCGGTCTACCTTCTCTGAGGGATCAGTAAGGGCTAGCCTCCCCTCATTTCGATGAGGGCCCCGAGCTCCACAAGAGACCGAGAAATCGGTTTCAACATTTTGGTGCGGTGAGCGTGGAGCGTGGCTGGTCCAAGAAAGTTCCAAGGAGCAGATATGACAGGAGGCGAGGATCAAGGCGAGGAGTTCAGCGAGCCACCGCAGGTGGTGACGCCGAGGATGTTCGCAGACTTCAGGAGGGAGGTGCTTGACACCTTTGGGCTCACGGTCGCGGCGCTGCGAAGTGAGTTCGTGATAGCTAAAATTTAGGATATAAATAATTTTCTCCAAATTCTACGAACTATAGGCAAGAGCACCTATCGTTCATAACATAGGATATTTAAAATAAATAAATATCAAGTGTCGTATTCCACGGGTTTGTTGACTACTTCTACTCACGCAAATTAATATTATTTTATCGGAAGTAATATGAAGTTTTGAAAATAATTAAATAAAAAGAAACATTTGATCGGGAATCCTTCTAAAGTAAAATATTTCGTAAATCTAGAATTCGAAAGAAATCGATTTAGACAAACTTGACCGTGGAGGTTCCCAAAATATGATAGAGCCTCTCTCGAGAGAACTACCACCTAACCTTAGGTTGATCGATTAAGACCCCTCGGCCAGTCGAAACCCCTAAGCTTGCTTTATGCGGTGAGCCCCACTATTGGATTTGACTCCAATCCGGAAGAATTTCATCACCCTCTCTCGAGGAGCGCAAACAATTCTTTTTACTGATGAACGATCTACCGTATTTACGGATCTCTCGATACACTAAAATATGGATCAAATTGATTTTCATACACTAGAAATATGAAACCAATAATTGCAAATCATCGGTAAATCTTAGTTTCCAAATCCAAACTAAAAATAAAAGATTACGAAATATAAAAACTTAGGAAATCATCCGATCAAATGCTACAAAATTAGTTAAAAATGATTTAAAAAGAAGAACAATTTTATTTCTAAGAAAAGGAATAACACATACAAGAAATAAAATTCTAAACTAAGAATAAAGAAGTGCAAGACAAGAAGTAAATTGCATAAAGAAAATACAATAAGAAAATGCTGAAAAAACTAATCTAAAAATGACCCAATCTAAGCTAGGATCGGATTCCCATCACTTTGGCAGCAGCTGGCTTTTATAGGCAGAAAATTGCTGAGTCACACCCTTGATCACGCCCGTGACCAAGGGCGTGTAAGCTGCGTAATTGCGTCTTGAAAGACCGGGAACGTTGGGGAAGAAAAAACCGCCAAAATTAATCATCTCGACGGGTCACGGCCTCGGTCACCCCCGTGACCTAGGGCGTGACTTGACCGAATCTGGAAACGGCGGGGAACGACGCGATCTGGAGTTATTCTGGCAGTTGCGGGAATGGTCACCCCCTAGGTCATGGCCGTGACATGTAGTCACGCCCGTGACAGAGGGCGTGACATGACCGAGTCTGGAAACGGCGCGATCTGGAGTTATTCTGGCAGTTGCGCGTTGGGTCACCCCCTAGGTCATGGCCGTGACATGTAGTCATGCCCGTGACCTGGGGCGTGTAGGCTGGAAATGATGTGGCGGCGTGTTCTGGCAGCTGGAAGATGGCTGGGTTGAGTCATGACCATGACTTGATGTCACGCCCTTGGACATGGCCGTGACCGAGGGCGTATAATACTAAATTAGGCTGGCGGCATGATCAGGCAGCTGGAAGATGGATGGGTTGAGTCATGGCCGTGACTTGATATCACGCCCTTAGTCATGGCCGTGACTTAAAGTCACCCCCTTGGTCATGGCCGTGACCGAGGGCGTGTACTGAAGATTTTTACAGACTTGTCCCATTCTTTCCCCTGAACATGGCTGTGAGCTTGAATTTGCTATTAGCAGCCCCAGATTACCTGAAAACACAAAATAAAGCGAATTAGATATATATTAAACTAAAACTATATAAAAACTAATTAATTACTACTAAAATACTATATAAAAATAACTATAAATAATGCACTATCAAATACCCCCATACTTAAGCTTTTGCTATTCCAGAGCAAAAACTAATTTATAAGTATGAGATGAATTTATAGGGCATTTCCAAAAAGATTTACTTCTAATTATGCACTTCAAATCTCATAAAACTCGTGTCAAAATAAGTTAAGAAATTAAAATTCAGATTTATAAGAAATAATTAATAATTCATAAATTAAAATGAGTAGAATAAATTTTAGTTTTGAAATTCTCTAACTAAATCTTTATAAACAAAATTGCATTGAATTAAGCAAAATATTCCAAGATTAAAATTATAGAAACTTTACAATCATGAGAAACTTTTAGAAAACTACAAAATATTAACTATGCTCTCTCAATAATATCTTGGATAAACAAGTGAACTTGGCTAAATGGGGTAAAATTGCCATTGAAGAAGTTACTTTGTATATGAGAAATGATGAATTTTATCCTCTCATTTCCATTTTTTTTAATTTCTTCTTCTTTTTATATCCCAAATGTATATGTTTAGGAGTGATGAATTTTATCCTCTCAACTCCATGTCATATAATCTTTTACTGATTTGGGTGCATATGTTTAGGAATGATGAATTTTATCCTCTCATTCCATGACATATGATCTTTTCAAATTTTTTTATGCCAAACAATGAGTTTAACAAAAAGGTAGGGAAAAGGCTAAACAAATTCCAAAGATACATTTTAAGAGCATAGAAAATAATTTGAGCAATCTACAAGAAACTATGAGTTCAAGTTAATATAAGTAAAATCTAGAGATATTTAACACAATTACTACAAAATTGAATTATGATATTTTAAAGAGAGAAAGTAAAACTAAGAAATATTCTAAACAAGTCAAAATAATGAAAAACTCATTAAATCAAATTCATCTAAAATTTAAATCTAACATATTTTGAAGAGAAATATATGATTTAAAAATTCATAAAAAAAACTCCTTAAAAAGCCTATAAAGACAACTCATAATTAAAATTAATTTTGCATAAATGAAGTTTGGAGAAATTTAATAATACAAAATTTATTTTATTAGATTAATAGTTTAATTTTTTTTGTATTTTTCATATTTTTAAAACAAAATTGAAAAAGAAAACAAAGAAACATTTTTGTTATGATTTTTAACATTTTTCGCAATTTTTTTTTTGAATTTTTTTTGAATAAAAATAAACAGAAGAGAACACCCCCCCCCCCATACTTAAAGATAAACATTGTCCCCAATGTTTATAAACAAGGATGAAAAGGCAAAAACAGGAAAAGAAAATGCATAAAATAAAATAAAAATTGCAAAATTATAAAGATAAGCAAGGGTTGCCTCCCAAGAGCGCTTTGTTTAACGTCTTTTAGCTAGACGTTAAGGATTAGCTAAAAGGATATTCAAATTGAAAATGCACAGGAAACTCCCTTAATTCACGCTGAGGTGAAAATGCCGAAAACTGTTGCCCGGCGACTCCTCCGCTATAATCCTGATTCTTTTGTTCTCCGTTAGCGCGAAATTGTGAATCCAAATTACCTATACATACCCTAGGTAATTTGGATTGATGGAGATGAGCGGCAAATGGATCGGTGAAGACGTTTGGTTGCAACGGCTCATCATCTACAAGAAAATTATTAGTATAAAAAGTATCAAGATTAAGCGAGTCAGAAAAATTTTCACAAGGAGGAGTTTCTTGTGAAAATACATGATTAAGCGCCGGTTGTTTATTTTCAAAAATAAACGAATTATCAGAAAAATCAATACCAAGTGGAGAAAATTCATGAGACACAATTTCTTCATGAATAATAATTTCATGAAAAAGAGAAGACAGGGCGGGCGAAGGAGAAGAAGAAAAATTTTCATTTTCTAATTCGTCCGGTGTCTGCATGACTTTGCGAAATTCTTGGTACAATTGTTCTTCTTAATCTTGAGAATAAACATTTAAAGTGGGAGAAATAACATTCGGAAAAATTTCAAGATCAGAAGAAGAACAAATCTCTGGAAAAGGCGAGGAAAGCAAATCATAATTGAAGGAATTTCTTTCTTCGCACTGAAAACTATCCGGGTGACCTTGCCACTATGAATAATCAACATCAGAGTAAGAAGGAGATTCACTCAAATCATTATTTAAAGAAAAAATATTTTCATCATAAAAATTATAATTTTCATTATAAAAACTATAATTTTCATTAGAAAAATTAATTTGATTTTCATTAGAAAAATGTTGAAATGAAAAATAGCATTCCTCACTAGAATGATGACCCCCACAAAAATGACAGATAATTTGGCGCATTCGTGCGGCTTCCAAAAGAATGACTTTATTTTGAAGCTCGACAACTTTTGCGGCCAACTGCGATAACATCATATTTTTTGAAAAAGAAAATTAAACAACCGTTACCTAGTAGAAGTGAATTTTAAAAGAAAAAGTAAAAAGAGAAATGGGGGTGGAGAAAGAGAATGATAAAAGTAATAAAATTCACGCTTTCAAAATATCAACAAAAATATTCCCCGGCAACGGCGCCAAAAACTTGATAGCTAAAATTTAGGATATAAATAATTTTCTCCAAATTCTACAAACTATAGGCAAGAGCACCTATCGTTCATAACATAGGATATTTAAAACAAATAAATATCAAGTGTCGTATTCCACGGGTTTGTTGACTACTTCTACTCACGCAAATTAATATTATTTTATCGGAAGTAATATGAAGTTTTGAAAATAATTAAATAAAGAGAAACATTTGATCGGGAATCCTTCTAAAGTAAAATATTTCGTAAATCTAGAATTCGAAAGAAATCGATTTAGACAAACTTGACCGTGGAGGTTCCCAAAATATGATAGAGCCTCTCTCGAGAGAACTACCACCTAACCTTAGGTTTATCGATTAAGACCCCTCGGCCAGTCGAAACCCCTAAGCTTGCTTTATGCGGTGAGCCTCACTATTGGATTTGACTCCAATCCGGAAGAATTTCATCACCCTCTCTCGAGGAGTGCAAACAATTCTTTTTACTGATGAGCGATCTACCGTATTTACGGATCTCTCGATACACTAAAATATGGATCAAATTGATTTTCATACACTAGAAATATGAAACCAATAATTGCAAATCATCGGTAAATCTTAGTTTCCAAATCCAAACTAAAAATAAAAGATTACGAAATATAAAAACTTAGGAAATCATCCGATCAAATGCTATAAAATTAGTTAAAAATGATTTAAAAAGAACAATTTTATTTCTAAGAAAAGGAATAACACATACAAGAAATAAAATTCTAAACTAAGAATTAAGAAGTGCAAGACAAGAAGTAAATTGCATAAAGAAAATACAATAAGAAAATGCTGAAAAAACTAATCTAAAAATGACCCAATCTAAGCTAGGATCGGATTCCCATCACTTTGGCAGCAGCTGGCTTTTATAGGCAGAAAATTGCTGAGTCACGCCCTTGATCACGCCCGTGACCAAGGGCGTGTAAACTGCGTAATTGCGTCTTGAAAGCCCGGGAACGTTGGGGAAGAAAAAAACCGCCAAAATTAATCATCTCGACGGGTCACGGCCTCGGTCACCCCCGTGACCTAGGGCGTGACTTGACCGAATCTGGAAACGGCAGGGAACGACGCGATCTGGAGTTATTCTGGCAGTTGCAGGAATGGTCACCCCCTAGGTCATGGTCGTGACATGTAGTCACGCCCGTGACAGAGGGCGTGACATGACCGAGTCTGGAAACGGCGCGATCTGGAGTTATTCTGGCAGTTGCGCGTTGGGTCAACCCCTAGGTCATGGCCTTGACATGGAGTCATGCCCGTGACCTGGGGCGTGTAGGCTGGAAATGATGTGGCGGCGTGTTCTGGAAGCTGGAAGATGGCTGGGTTGAGTCATGGCCATGAATTGATGTCACGCCCTTGGACATGGCCGTGACCGAGGGCGTGTAATACTAAATTAGGCTGGCGGCATGATCAGGCAGCTGGAAGATGGCTGGGTTGAGTCATGGTCGTGACTTGATATCACGCCCTTAGTCATGGCCGTGACTTGAAGTCACGCCCTTGGTCATGGCCGTGACCGAGGGCGTGTACTGAAGATTTTTGCAGACTTGTCCCATTCTTTCCCCTGAACATGGCTGTGAGCTTGAATTTGCTATTAGCAGCCCCAGATTACCTGAAAACACAAAATAAAGCGAATTAGATATATATTAAACTAAAACTATATAAAACTAATTAATTACTACTAAAATACTATATAAAAATAACTATAAATAATGCACTATCAGTTCGCGACCCCAGCCCCTCAAGCGACCCCTCCCCCAACAGCGGTTGGCGAGAACGCCACAGGGGGAAGGGACGGAAAGGAAGTGGCCGGAGGTTCAATGCAAGACCTAGAAGGGCGAGTGCTGTTCGCCAACCCGGCGAGCTCTGTGCCGACGAGTGCGGCGCAGGCGAGCGCGCGCCCACAGGATGCAGCGACTGTGGGAATCATGCCCCAAGGATTGATACCCCCTACCTAGAATCGACGCGCTGGTTGATTCAACCGTCGGTTTTCCTGTAATGTCTTTTCTAGATGCTTTTTCAGGTTATCACCAAATTCGCATGCACCCCCCAGATATCAAGGATGTCTCCTTCATCACGGGGGATGGGTGTTACTGTTATAAGATGATGCCCTTCGGGCTTAAGAATGCAGGTGCCACATACCAGAGAATGATGGACAGAGTCTTCCGAGAACAAAAGGGGAGAAACGTGGAGGTCTACGTCGATGACCTCATGGTAAAGAGTCGGGACCTTGAATCCCACCTCCGAGACCTTGAAGAGACCTTTAAGACTCTGCGGAAGTATAAGATGAAACTCAACCCCTTGAAGTGTGTCTTCGGGGCTAGCCGAGGGAAATTCCTAGGTCACCTGCTCACCCCGGTGTGAGTGGAGCCAAACCCGGACAAGGTCAAAGCAATAATGGAGTTGGGATCGCCCAAGAACTCGAAGGAGGTTCAAAGCCTCACGGGAAAGCTGGCCGGACTCAGTAGGTTCCTCTCCAAGGCGGGAGACAAGTGCGCCCCCTTTTTCAAAGTGTTAAGGGGAAACAAGAAATTCGAATGGACCTCGGAGTGTGAGGAGGCATTCCAAGCCTTAAAAATACAACTCACTCAAACTCCTCTACTCCAAGGACCGAGACCGAGAGAGGACCTATCCCTGTACCTGGGGGTAGTGTTGGGTTTTCAACAACCCTACATCATATGTAGGCGCAGCGGAAATAAAGAGAACAACCCAAAAGAGTTTGGATCAGGCCATAAAAATGAATCAAGAAGTAATAAAAAACTACTAGGTATGAGAAATAACCTTTGCGGGATTGAGTCAATACACAACCAAGGTGCCCCAAGAGAAATCCGAAATCTGCTTTGAGTTCTTCAAGGATCGAAATAGATCGATCCCTCTACAGAAGTCCACACAAGCGATGAAGAACCCTAGCTTCTTGTCGTACAAGAACTAGGTCGGAGAAGGAAGCTCTCAACGTCCTCACGGACTGCTAGGTCCGATCTAGAGGAGGCGGCGACCGGCGGCGACGTCTAGCGGCGGCGGAACGACGATCGGCGGACGGAACGAGAACAGCCGGAACACTTCCGTCGTTCCTCTCTCGCGAAAAGGCTCGATCTGAAAACAGTGTCTATCGAAGCCCTAATCACGTCCTTTTATACGCAAGGCATAAAATCGACTATCCGCAGACCAGAGGGAAAACAGATAATCTGTCCAGATTTACATTCGCCGAATTCGACTAATCAAATTAACCGAATTCGGCTAATCACTATAACCGAATTCGGCGAAACCATTTCGACGAATTCAACTATATATAAATTCGGCTATATAAATTCGGTGAAACCCTTTAGTCGAATTTGCCATTAGCCGAATTCGTCTAAACCCTTTAGCCGAATTCGGTCAATGCCATTAGTCGAATTCGTCTAAACCTTTTAGCCAAATTCGGTTAATGCCTTTGGCCAAATTATCTAGTGTAAATCCGTTCGTTTAAACACTTTAAACGATTTCCCTTTTTGAGACATTCTCAACTTGATTCCAAGCAGTCACAGGATTGGTCCTTCACTCATATCCAATATGAGTAAGGCCAACACAATCCTTTCTCCAATTTCTCCAAAAGCTTTTATGTGCGACCCTATAGGCTCATATTGCGTTGGCAGCAAGACTAACTGTTGATTGCTTTGAGATCACCTCAGAAACTCCAACAGTCTCCCACTTGATCACAAAGTATCAACAAAAGTCTCACAAACAATGAGCGGCATCTAGCAATACATCATTGCTACCCAAGCAATAAGAGTTCATAACTCATATAAGCCTGTCATGACCAATGTATCAGTGTTGTCATGTCCCTTTGTCCCTTACATCCGGAAAGAACTAAAGGCATGGACCGTGTCACCTCATAATAACTCAATCCAAGTTTCTTGATCTAGAACTGACTTCCAGAAAATGGTGAGCTCAATATCACATATTGACTCAACCAAGCATGGCCATGCATTTCTCAGTCCAATTCCATCAAGGGGCCCATGGATGCAACTCCTGTTATATAGGAGGACAAATCCCATATCTGCTCACACCCAAACACCCAAATGATTCGTAACGTACCCAACGACCACCCTTATCATCAACCTTCTTCAAGGAAGACTTTAGATGACATCAAAGCACGCTCTTCCTCACTCGATGAATGCTGTGACTTCAGGTCAAAGGACAACAACACCATAGTGAAATGAGACCTACTTATGACACATTTAAGTAACAATCCACAAAGTAGTCTCAGATTGGGTCTGTCCAGTACAACTTGTTCACTAACAAGTACCCACGCGATGACTTGATATCACAATATCATGACCTATGAGAACCGGTCATCAGTCAACACACATGCTAGTCTTAATGTATCATCATCACCCTTAGCTTCTACGATGATACCTTGACCAGGGACCTTTTAAGAATGAAGCTTCGAAATCATAGGCTCTCACATTCAAGTCACGTACTTGATGTCCTATGGAAGCGAACATTCTAAGGGTATTTATCACGAATTTTATTCTATCATATAGAAACAGTATATCATAATAAAAGAACTTGCCATTAATTGTAAAAAGAAATAATTGGTACACAATTCATCATATGAATAAATAATAAACAGCCAACAAAATATATATTTTACATGCAACCCACAAGACTCCCACTAGAGTTGATCACTCAGGTATCGTATACCCATTGATCTAGTACGACCATCATGCTTTCTCTGCGCGAGAGGCTTTGTTAGTGGATCTGCAATATTCTCCTCAGTCGGCACTCTGCAAATATTCACATCTCCTAGTTCGACAATCTCACGAATAAGATGGAACCGCCGAAGTATGTGCTTGGAGCGCTGATGGGATCTAGGTTCCTTAGATTGTGCAATTGCACCATTGTTATCACAGTAAAGAACTACGGGACCAACAATGCTAGGAACTACATCTAGCTCGCCGATGAATTTCCTAATCCATACAGCCTCCTTCGCTGCATTAGCCGCAACGATATACTCGGCCTAAGTTGTAGAATCAGCAACTGTCTCTTGCTTGGAACTCTTCCAGCTCACAGCTCCTCCATTCAGGCAAAACACAAACCCTGACTGAGACTTCGAATCATCCCTATCAGTTTGGAAGCTGACATCCGTGTAACCACTTACAACGAGCTCTTCCTCTCCACCATACATTAAGAATACATCCTTAGTCCTTCTCAAGTACTTCAGGATATTCTTTACGGCTATCCAGTGACATTCACCGGGATCAGACTGATACCTGCTAGTCATGCTCAAAGCAAAAGAGACATCGGGTCAAGTACATAACATTGCATACATGATTGACCCAATTGCCGAAGCATATGGAATCAACTTCATGCGGTCCTTATCTTCACAAGAATTTGGACACTGGTCCTTAGAGAGATTCACACCATGAGACATGGGCAAAAATCCTTTCTTGGACTCAAGCATGTTGAACCGCTTCAACACCTTCTCAATGTACGTACTCTGGGTCAAACCCAGCAACTTCTTCGATATATCTCTATAGATCTTAATACAGAGTATGTAAGTCACTTCACCCAAGTCCTTCATAGAAAAGCAGTTCCCTAGGTTGTTCTTAACAACTTTCAGGGAAGGTATGTCATTCCCAATCAGCAGTATGTCATCTACATACAATATCAGGAAGAAAACAATGCTCCCACTGATTCGCTTGTAAACACACGGTTCATCTTCATTCTTGACAAAACCAAACTCTTTGATCTTCTCATCAAAACGAAGATTCCAACTTCTAGAGGCCTGTTTCAATCCATAGATGGACATATTCAGCTTGCATATTTTAGTGGCTTCATTTGGGGATACAAAACCCTCGGGCTGTGTCATGTACACTTCCTCAAGGAGGTTTCCATTTAGGAAAGCCATTTTGACATCCATCTGCCAGATCTCGTAGTCATAATACGCAGCAATAGCAAGCAATATCCTAATGGACTTTACCATGACAACAGGGGAAAATGTCTCATCATAGTCAACACCATGAATTTGCTTGAAACCCTTAGCCACCAGTCGCCCTTTGAATGTCTGTACATTCCCATCCATGTCGGTCTTCTTCTTGAAGACCCACTTGCACCCTATGGGTCGTACCCCTTCACGTGGTTCAACCAAGTTCCAAACTTGGTTTGTATACATGGAGTCCATTTCGGATTTCATAGCCTCAAGCCATTTGTCGGAGTCCGGTCCATCCATAGCCTCTTGGTAGGTCGCTGGTTCATCATCATGATCCATAAGCAACACATTACCTATTTGAGACATGAGAAATCCATATCTCTCAGGCTCAAATCTTGGTCTACCAGATCTACGTAGGACTTGTGTCTCTTGAGCAGGTTCTCTAGCTACAACATCTTGTAGTCCTTGCTCAGAATCCAATTCTGGTTCATTCACTACTTGTGGTTCTTGAACTTCTTCAAGTTCTACCTTTTGCGTCTTTCTTGACAAGAACTCTTTCTCCAAGAAGACACCCGTCCTTGCGACAAACACTTTGCCCTTATACGGAAGGTAAAAGTAATATCCTTTCGTTTCCTTAAGATATCCCACCAGATAACACTTATCTGATTTGGGTTCCAGCTTGTCAGGCATTTGACGTCGTACGTATGCCTCACAGCCGCAAATTTTAATGAATGACATACTAGGACGCTTCCCAGTCCATATCTCATATGGTGTCTTTAGAACCGTTTTTGTCGGAGCGCGATTCAGTGTCATTGCAGCAGTCTCTAAAGAAAAACCCCAAAAGGAAATAGGCAAGTCTGCATGACTCATCATCGACCGTACCATGTCTAACAGAGTACAATTTCTCCTCTCAGACACACCATTATGCTGCGGTGTCCTAGGTGGAGTGAGCTGTGATACAATACCACACTCTTTCAGATGATCACGGAACTCATAACTCAGGTATTCGCCACCTCGATCAGATCAGAGTGATTTAACCTTTTTACCCAATTGGTTCTTAGTCTTTTATTATTATCTACATTATAGATCGGATGGTCCAGGTTCAAAACATAAAGACCATTAAACAATTGAGCTACAACATAACAAACATCATTCTTAAATATAAAACAACAATTGTTCTTAATTATAAAAGAAAATCCAATCATGTCTAAGCATGAAATGGATATAATATTTCTAGTTATGGCCGGAACAAAATAACAATTATTAAGTTCTATTACAAGCCCACTGGGTAAAGAAAGACGGTAAACCCCTACGGCTACAGCAGCAACTCTTGCTCCATTGCCGACGCGCAGGTCCACCTCTCCTTTACTCAGCAATCTCCTCCTTCCCAGTTCCTGCACATTTGTACAAATGTGAGAACCACATCCGGTATCCAATACCCAAGATGAAGGAGCAGAAAGGTTTATCTCTATAACGTAAATATTCGAAGCGGAAGTCATACCTCCCTTCATTTTCTGCAGACCCTCAATGTACGAAGGACAATTCCTCCTCCAATGACCAGCCTTGCCACAGTGGTGGCATTTCCCTTCTTTCACGGTGCTCTTCCTTTTCAGCGCAGAAGATTTGGGCTCAAGATGTGACTTAGGTCCCACCTTCGTCTTCTTGAAGCCCTTGGCCTTACCCTTGCCTTTATGTACCATCAATATGGGACTAGCAGGCTTGGCCTTCTTCATGTTTATCTCGGCAGTTCGCAACATGCCTAGGAGCTCGGGCAGTGTCTTGTCTATTTCATTCATGTTGTAGTTCAAGACGAACTGCTCAGAACTATCCGGCAACAATTGCAGGATAAGATCTGTGGCCAACTCTTGACCTAGAGGAAAACCTAGTCTCTCTAGGTTCTCTATATACCCAATCATCTTGAGTACGTGAGTACCAACCGATTCTCGAGCTCCCATTTTGCACTGAAATAATGCCTTCGTGACATCGAACCTCTCTTGGCGAGCTTGTCCTTGAAACATTTTCTTTAGGTGCTCGTCAATCTCCTTGCACCCCATGTTCTCGTGTTGCTTCTGAAGCTCAGAGTTCATGGTGGCAAGCATAAGGCACTCGACGTCTAAGGCGTCATCGATATACTTCTTATAAGCATCCTTATCAACACGGGATGAGTTCCCGGTCGGCACCTCGGGGCTTCTTCTTCCAGGACGTAGAGCTTTCGCTCTTGCCTGAGAACAATTCTCAGGGTCCTGTACCAGTCCATGTAGTTCGTCCCACTTAGCTTGTCCTTCTCAAGTATAGCTCTCAGGGACAAGGTGGAATGTGAACCACTTGCCATGGAATTCTACAAGAATTCATGCAGAATTTAATCAGTACCAAAATTTCAAAATACAATTTATTTTAATTTGGACTTCAATTAAATACTCCCACTATTTTATTCAAACTGATAGCCCTCACTATCAATTCGGAGAGTTCATGCGAGCTACTCTTAGTGGACAAGACCCGTATTTCACCAACACAATGAGTCAGCTTTGGCTTTTCTCTCACTATGCAGTTATTTAGGTAGGCAACGCTTGCCAATTGCATCCTTATGCAACTCTTGTATGGTTGGTGAATAACTCCTTATTCGCATCCATCATATGGTGCATGCCAACCCTATGCCTCTAGGCACTCAACCTTTGAGGTCACCTAGTTAAGTTAGACCTAATGTCGACAGTGGGATATCACAATTATCCGCTCGCACCCTTACCAAGATAGATTAATGCACCTTGCTTTGGCAAGCCCACACTTCATCGATCGAGGCAGGAAGAGTGTCATCCATCGGAAGGCATCCGAACACTTAATATTTGATGAAGGGATTTTTAATAATAGGTTAACACTTAACCATGATCAATATTTGATCAAAGTGCACATCCACAGAAAAACAAGCTTTCTAAAAAAAAATCCACATGCATCCCTCATGTGCACAACATAAGACTATCAACTTTTGATAGACGAAAGGGCTAAATATGGATATTTAGAACTCTTCCAAATCTTCAGATTTACATGCATTGGACAAAGGCAAAGACAACTCGACTTAAAACAGTAGACAAGCTCGTCTCTCATTGTTGGATTCAAAATCCAAAACAATATAAGGGTTCATTAACCACTTGAGGGACGGTTACTGCTAAGGAGACAACAATTTCTAACAATTAGAAATTACCACAAAATCCCATACGTTCCTGGCGGGGTTCCAAGGGGCCGCGCCCCTGGCGGGGTCTTAGGGGCAGAGCCCCGTCCAAATTTTCCAAAATCACCACCGAATTCCCTTGGAAAAATCATCAACTTTTGATGTTCCAGGAAGAAATCTTGACATTTAGAACGCTTCCAAATACCTAGATTTGCACGTACTGGAATAACCTAACTTCTGAAACAACATTCATGGCCGCTACCTGGCTCTGATACCACTATTGGGTTTTCTACAACCCTACATCATATGTAGGCGCAACGGAAATAAAGAGAACAACCCAAAAGAGTTTGGATCGGGCCATGAAAATGAATCAAGAAGTAATCAAAAACTACTAGGTATGAGAAATTACCTTTGTGGGATTGAGTCAATACTCAACCAAGGTGCCCCAAGAGAAATCTGAAATCCTCTTTGAGTTCTTCAAGGATTGAAATAGATCGATCCCTCTACAGAAGTCCACACAAGCGATGAAGAACCCTAGCTTCTTGTCGTACAAGAACTAGGTCGGAGAAGGAAGCTCTCAATGTCCTCACGGACTGCTAGGTCCGATCCAGAGGAGGCGGCGACCGACAGCGACGTCTAGTGGCGGCGGAACGACGATCGGCGGATGGAACGAGAACAGCCGGAACACTTCCGTCGTTCCTCTCTCGCAAAAAGGCTCGATCTGAAAACCGTGTCTATCGAAGCCCTAATCACGTCCTTTTATACGCAAGGCATAAAATCGACTATCCGCAGACCAGAGGGAAAAACAAAAAATCTGTCCAGATTTACATTCACCGAATTCGACTAATCAAATTAACCGAATTTGGCTAATCACTATAACCGAATTCGGCGAAACCATTTCGACGAATTCGACTATATATAAATTCGGCTATATAAATTCGGCGAAACCCTTTAGTCGAATTTGCCATTAGCTGAATTCGTCTAAACCCTTTAGCCGAATTCGGTCAATGCCATTAGTCGAATTCGTCTAAACCCTTTAGCCGAATTCGGTTAATGCCTTTAGCCAAATTATCTAGTGTAAATCCGTTCGTTTAAACACTTTAAACGATTTCCCTTTTTGAGACATTCTCAACTTGATTCCAAGCAGTCACAGGATTGGTCCTTCACTCATATCCAATATGAGTAAGGCCAACACAATCCTTTCTCCAATTTCTCCAAACGCTTTTATGTGCGACCTTATAGGCTCATATTGCGTTGGCCGCAAGGCTAACTGTTGATTGCTTTGAGATCACCTCAGAAACTCCAACAGGTAGGGTCCGAAGAAGTAAGCTAAGTACTGATCCGGGAAGAGGGGAGAAAACAGTTCCCCATCTACTACGTCAGCCGACTGCTGAGGAAGGCGGAGCTCCGGTACCCGATTCTGGAAAAGTTGGCCTTCGCATTGGTGGTAGCGGCCCAGAGGCTCCGGCCTTACTTCCAAGCGCATTCGATCAAGGTAGTAACCGATCACCCACTTCGCAAAGTCATGGAAGGGGTGGAGCACTCGGGAAGATTAGCAAAGTGGTTCGTGGAGCTGAGTGAGTGATAAGTAGGATTTATGCTTATTTTAATTATAGTATTTAGGTTAAGTTTAATATAATTTTGTAAATATTATTTATATTTTAGTTAAAAATCACTTCTTTTATAATTTTAGTTCTAAATATAATTGTATTTTTGTTTTGCAGATTTTTTGGAGATTTTGGTCAAATTTAATAGTACACGCCCTAGGTCACGCCCGTGACCAAGGGCGTGTAACATTAAGATCAGTCCAGGAGTTGTTGCCGCGCATTTGAGCTAGTCCACAACAAGTCACGCCCTCGGTCACGCCCGTGACCCATAGTCACGCCCGTGACCAAGGGCGTGTAAATTTAAAGATCACTTCAAGCTTTCCACGTGGACCTGTCAGCCACCGAATCCAATGTTGACCCAAGTCACGCCCGTGACCCAAAGTCACGCCCGTGACTTCCCGCGTGATCCCAGCTCCCTGCTGCGCCGAATTCAAGCCCACGCCGTATTGATGGAGTTGACCCCAGTCACGCCCGTGACCCATGAGTCACGCCCGTGACTTTTCGTGCGTGATCGCTTTTCGCTGCAGCGCCGCACTCAAGCCCACGTCGCATTGATGAAGCCGCCCAAGTACACGCCCAGGTACACGCCCGTGACCAAAGTTACACGGGCGTGTAATGTCCTTTTTCGCGACACAGTCACGCAAGACCCACGCCGATGTCGCAGCCGTGCAGAACAAGTATTACACGCCCTAGGTCACGCCCGTGACCGAGGGCGTGTAACCTGGAATTTTTTCCTATAAATTCAGAGGCTCCCCTCCAGCATTCCATTCCCTTCCCCCTGCCCATTTGGGTTGTTCTTGTATAGTTTTCCTTATTTCTTCATGTTTTAGGTTTAGATTTAATTTCATGTAATTTTCTTATTTCCTTTTTAATGTCTTGTTTTTCTTTTCCATGCAAATAGTTTAGCTTTATTTTCATGCAATGTAACTTAGTTTTCATTTCATGTAATGTTTTCTTTTTATGGTAATGAAATTTTAAGCTTCCTTTCATTTTTGCAAAGTCTCTTTCTTTCTCTTTATTTAGTCTTGTCTTCTTTATTTTATTTTTGTTATTCTCTTTTTAGTTAATTTTGATTACGCTCTCTAAATCAATTTTATTTCCGATAAAATAATAGTTAGCTTTCTCGAAGTAGAAGTAATCGACAAACCCGGATTTCAATACGACCTTGATATTTTCTTTAAAATATCCTATGCTATACGCGATAAGGTATACTTGCCTTTTCGCATGAGTAGTTTGGATTACACATTAGCAAAAACTTGCAAAAACTTTCTCCCTCTCTTTTCAACTTATTTTTAGATTTTGCCGCCGCCGCCGCCGCGTTTATTTTCGTCGATATTCCGAAAAAAAGGAAAGACTATTACTCTTATCATCTCGACAGGTAGCCCTGCACATAAGGACCACCGGTCCGGTCCGGGACCGGTCCTCCCTGGGACCGGTCTTTTGGTCTACCGGTCCCGGACCGGTCCGAGGGAAATCGGTCCCGGTCCGGGACCGGTTTTCTACCTCTGCAAGAGGACCGGCTGGGACCGGAGGACCGGTCCTAACCGGTCCCAGACCGGTCTTTTTTATTTTGACTAATTTTTGTTTTTTTGAATCCGCCGCCGTCGCCCGTCGCCGAGCAAATAAAACTTAATCCGACATTTGGAATAAAACTTTAGCGCCGAATCCGCCGCCGACGACGCCAAGCAAATATAGAATGAAATAAAATGAAATAAAATGAAATAAAATTTGAATTTTATTAATAATTAAATAACATTACAATATGAAATTATGACAATTACATTTAAAAATGAAATTGAGATAAAATGAAATTACATTAAAATTTAAAAATTAAATTACATTCAAATTTAAAAATGAAATAAAATACATTTTGATTTCTTATTCAGTGGACGCCGACGCACTGCCCAAAGTTAAGTTGCTCATCTCGTCGTCAACTTCAGACTCGCTATCTTCGATTGACGAGACATGTTGTCTTCTCCTTAGAGCGTCCAAATGATCCTTATAGCAAATGGAAATCTCCAAAGATTCTTCGTTCAAACGACTTCTTCGCTCGTTCAGAATCCTGCCACTCAAAGAAAACGCAGATTCCGAAGCTACCGTACTAGCTTGGATAGTTAGTAAATCACGGGCCATTAAGGCCAAAATAGGATATACGTTATTTTTAGATTTCCACCATTTTAAAATATCAAAATTTTTTATTTCGCTTGCGGTCATATAATCTTGAAATTGTGTTTTGCTATATAAACCTAATTCGTTTAAAGTACTCGAAGTTCTTTGTTTTTTCCTAGAAGCTAGTTCTAAAAGTTTATTTTTTAAAATATCTTTTGTTTTAGGTTGAGTGGATTCTTCGCGAGGTCGCGATCCATACATTTCATCATAATGATTATAAATGCGAGTAAATTCCGAATTAAATTTTGAAACGCTAGATTGGCTAGAAGATTCGTCTAAATTTAAATTGCGATTAATTTCTTCTAAGAAATTTTCTACCCCATCTACGCCCATTAAAGGGTTTAAAGCAGCGGCGCAAGAAAACATAGATGGCATTTCTTTGTAATATTTTAAAAATTTTTCCTCCATTACTAATATTAACGAACGCCACATTTCGTTCGTTTTGTAATTTTTAAACGTTTCCGTAATTAATAAAAAATTTTCAATAACTAATGAGCTAGTGAGATAGTAAACTCCGGATAAAATAGTAGTTGCGCGATTAAAACTTTCTAATAAATTTACGTAATCTTCTAGCACGGCCCAGTCCGCCGCGCCTAAATCATGTGATTCTACACTATTATAAAATTCTATTAGTAGTGTTTTTTGTGACAAAGCTCGTTTTATCATTTTATAAGTCGAGTTCCATCGTATAGGCATATCATACGATGGACCTAAAAATTTCTTACCTTGTGATATTACAAATTTTTTGAATTCTTGTTTTCTTCTTTTTGCACTGTAAATAACTCGCAACATCGTTCGTATTTTACTAACATAGTCGTTCATATAAACTAAACTATCCTGAACAATTAAATTTAAAACATGACATACGTAGCGTGTATGAAAAAATATGCCATCTAACATTGGTTGCAAATCTGATTTTAAATATTTAACGGCCATACTATTATTTGAAGCGTTATCGAAAGAAATACTTAAAATTTTTTCTTTTATTTTAAAATCTCTAATACTTTTAATAATAACCTGATAAATAGCTTTACCGGTGTGCGGGAATTCGAAGCCTTCAAAACAAATTATACGTTTATTTAATTCCCAACTATCTGGATCGATCCAGTGACAAGTAATGCAAATATACGAAAATCCGTCTTTTATGCCGCTAGTCCAAACGTCACTCGTTAGACTAACGCGACCGTCGAATGTTTCAAAATAATTTTTTAAATATTCTTTAGATTGCATATACGCTACTAAGGCATCACGCCTAGTTGTAGTACGACTTACCTGATGATATTTTGGCTGAAGTACTTCGTGTATGTACGACGTCATTTCTTCATCGTCGTAGTGGTTGAATGGAAGTCCTTTTTTGATGACGTTCTCCATTTGTCGTTCTCGTTGCCGACCTTGATCATACGTCCAAATGTGCCCGGTCGACGAGATTTGAGCTTGGGTGGACTCAGGTGCTTGTTTAGAAATGCAAGATTTGACATGCCGGGCAAGCGTTGTGTTGCTGCTGCCAACGGCCATAAGCTTCCCGCAAAGTTTGCACTTCGCCTTAATTTCGCCCTCGATCCGCACCTTATCAAATTTCTCTCATACTACAGCTTTGTGGTGATGCTCTAGTATCTCGATGGGGACAGACGCGGAGGACGACGCCGGCGCGGACGAAGATGAAGCCATAGAGAGAGAGAGAAATGGAGAGAGAGAGAGAGAAATGATAACTAAAAAAAATAAGAGAGGGGGGGGGGGGTTTATAGATTTTTAAAACAAAAATAATAATTAAAATAAAATAAAAATATATATATATATATATTATAAAATATAAATTTATTATATTATAAATTATAACTTATAATATAAGTTATAGGTGGTGGCAGCCACTTATTAAACAATATAGTGGCTGCCACCACTTAACGGCTCTTTACAACGGCTCTTTAAAGAGCCGTTTGGCATTTGCTGACCGGGATCGGTCTTTGACCGGTCCCGGTCCCGGTCCTGGTCGAGGACCGGTAAAAGACCGGTCCTGGACCGGTCTTTTACCGGTCCCGGTCCGGGACCGGTCTATCCTATGGATCCGGGGACCGCCGGGACCCCGAGGACCGGTCCAGGACCGGTCTTTGGCCGGTCCTAACCGGTCCGGTCCCAACCGGACCGGTTAGGACCGGTCTTTTTGTGCAGGACTGTCGACAGGTAGGATAATGGTTACTTCCTCGAAGTAGGATTACTCGCGAGACGCCTCGAAAGCGCCCGTCGAATTCCTATCGCATTGAGAAAGGCTTTTGCAGAATTTCAATTTTTATTATCAAGTTTTTGGCGCCGTTGCCGGGGAGTTATTATTGTAGATATTTTGAAAAGAGAGAGCGCTATTACTTTTATCTTTTTTTTTTGTTCTCTTATAAAATATATATATATATATATATAAATTTATATATATATATATATATATTAAAAACACAAAAACATTATAAAACTTATCAAAAAAAAAAATCAAAAAATTTAATAAGTAACTTTTATGTTTTATTTCTTTTGATTTTGTGTTTTACCTTATGGTTTTGAAAGAAATTGTTGCAGGTAATCGTGACGGTCGTCCGTCTCCAAATCAGGGACGTACTTCTTTTCCTCTTTTTCATAATCATGCTCTTATATTTGTCTATTTTGTTATTCTCCATACTTAGCTTTCAACATTGGGGACAATGTTGAATTTTAAGTATGGGGGTGTTTTTCCCTCTCTTTTAAATTATAAAATCGTAGAAAATTTCAAAAAAAAAAAAATTTTTTGAAAAAAAAAAAAAAATTCCAAAAATATTTGTGTACATAGTTTTGTAAATAGTTTATTTCCTTTTTATTGTCTTTTACAAAAGAAAAATTGGCTTTTTCAAAAAAAAAAAAAATATTAGAAAACCCAAAAATATTCAAAAAAATTAGAAAATTTAAAATTTTAATTCTCGGAAAGGACGCTTTGGGCTTGAATTCCCATCATAGTCTCTAGTACCTTGCGAGCCCTTCACCGGGTAGACCTTGGGAAGTCCAAGAATTAATTTACAAACAAAAAAATTAGGTTTATTAGTTTATGTTTAGCATTTTTAGTATTTATTTCTCATCCTAAAAAAATTCCAAAAAAAAAGATAATATTAAAAATTTCCAAAAAAAAGATAATATTAAAAATTTCCAAAAAAAAGATAATATTAAAAATTCCAAAAAAAAAAGATAATATTATTATAAAAAAAAATTCCAAAAAAAAAAGATAATATAAAAAAATTAGTACATAAAACTTAGAAAAAATTCCAAAAATATAATATGCCCTTACTTTGGTTTTTGTTATTTCCAAAATCAATTTTGAGTTTATTTATAAGCATTTATATTTTTGCTAATCATTTATTCTATCATGGTTTAATTTGATTAGAGATATTTCTTTAGCACTTCTTCTCTTTTATTTTAAATAGTTACAAATTTTTAGTAATCTTGCTTAAAACACCTTTAGATTTTATTTATTTCTACCTCAAGCTTTTTAAATCTTAGGAAAGTTTAAATTACTAAAATTTGCTCTCAAAATAAATTAATTTATAAGCTAGAAATCTTTTCTCCACCCTACCCCTTTGATGGCAAAAAAAAAAGTATTAAAAGATCATATGTCATGGGAATAAGAGGATAAAATTCATTATTCCCTAAACATATGCACCCAAAATCATTTAAAAGATTATATGGCATGGAGTAAGAGGATAAAATTCATTACTCCTAAACCATATACATTTTGGGTTATTATTAGAAGAGAAAAAAAAAGAGAAAGAAAAAAAAAGGAAATTTCATGATAAATTCCATTTCCTCCATTCAAAAGTTTCTCTTCTTATGCCAAATTTTATGAAATCTCCCCAACCCAATATCTTTGATCTAGATTTAAATTATGTTATGGAGAGAGCAATACTTAGTAACTTACATTTTTCCTTTAGCTTTTTCAAAGTTATGGTTTTTATAAATTTTAAATCTAATTTTGTTTGCTTATTACTCAATTTTGTTAACTAGTTAATATTTTTGAGAACTTTTGGCTAAATATTTTTCTCTTATTATTCTAATTTCATAATTTAGGACTTAATTCATTGATCCTTAAATTTTCTTTTTAGCTTACTTATGATTCAATAAATTTTTAGGCTTAATTAAAATTTTTATTAAATGTCTTATAAATATTTCTCATACTTTTGCTCTGCAATAGCAAAAGCTTAAGTATGGGGGTATTTGATAAGTAGGATTTATGCTTATTTTAATTATAGTATTTAGGTTAAGTTTAATATAATTTTGTAAATATTATTTATATTTTAGTTAAAAATCACTTCTTTTATAATTTTAGTTCTAAATATAATTGTATTTTTGTTTTGCAGATTTTTTGGAGATTTTGGTCAAATTTAATAGTACACGCCCTAGGTCACGCCCGTGACCAAGGGCGTGTAACATTAAGATCAGTCCAGGAGTTGTTGCCGCGCATTTGAGCTAGTCCACAACAAGTCACGCCCTCGGTCACGCCCGTGACCCATAGTCACGCCCGTGACCAAGGGCGTGTAAATTTAAAGATCACTTCAAGCTTTCCACGTGGACCTGTCAGCCACCGAATCCAATGTTGACCCAAGTCACGCCCGTGACCCAAAGTCACGCCCGTGACTTCCCGCGTGATCCCAGCTCCCTGCTGCGCCGAATTCAAGCCCACGCCGTATTGATGGAGTTGACCCCAGTCACGCCCGTGACCCATGAGTCACGCCCGTGACTTTTCGTGCGTGATCGCTTTTTGCTGCAGCGCCGCACTCAAGCCCACGTCGCATTGATGAAGCCGCCCAAGTACACGCCCAGGTACACGCCCGTGACCAAAGTTACACGGGCGTGTAATGTCCTTTTTCGCGACACAGTCACGCAAGACCCACGCCGATGTCGCAGCCGTGCAGAACAAGTATTACACTCCCTAGGTCACGCCCGTGACCGAGGGCGTGTAACCTGGAATTTTTTCCTATAAATTCAGAGGCTCCCCTCCAGCATTCCATTCCCTTCCCCCTGCCCATTTGGGTTGTTCTTGTATAGTTTTCCTTATTTCTTCATGTTTTAGGTTTAGATTTAATTTCATGTAATTTTCTTATTTCCTTTTTAATGTCTTGTTTTTCTTTTCCATGCAAGTAGTTTAGCTTTATTTTCATGCAATGTAACTTAGTTTTCATTTCATGTAATGTTTTCTTTTTATGGTAATGAAATTTTAAGCTTCCTTTCATTTTTGCAAAGTCTCTTTCTTTCTCTTTATTTAGTCTTGTCTTCTTTATTTTATTTTTGTTATTCTCTTTTTAGTTAATTTTGATTACGCTCTCTAAATCAATTTTATTTCCGATAAAATAATAGTTAGCTTTCTCGAAGTAGAAGTAATCGACAAACCCAGATTTCAATACGACCTTGATATTTTCTTTAAAATATCCTATGCTATACGCGATAAGGTATACTTGCCTTTTCGAATGAGTAGTTTGGATTACACATTAGCAAAAACTTGCAAAAACTTTCTCCCTCTCTTTTCAACTTATTTTTAGATTTTGCCGCCGCCGCCGCGTTTATTTTCGTCGATATTCCGAAAAAAAGGAAAGACTATTACTCTTATCATCTCGACAGGTAGGATAATGGTTACTTCCTCGAAGTAGGATTACTCGCGAGACGCCTCGAAAGCGCCCGCCGAATTCCTATCGCATCGAGAAAGGCTTTTGCAGAATTTCAATTTTTATTATCAGTGAGTTCAATGTTACATTCGTGCCCAGGGCGTCGATCAAGACCCAAGCAGTGTCAGACTTCATGGCGGATTACACAACCGAGGTAGGGGAGCATTAGTCTCCCCCCTCAGTGGCATGGAAGATGTTAGTGGATGGTGCGTCAGGAAAGCACTCCTATGGAGGGGGAATCATCCTGGTGAGCACCCAAGGGACCAAGATTGAGCAGGCTTTGAACATCCATTTCCCGATCACCAACAACCAAGCGGAGTACGGGGAGGTAATAGCGGGCTTGCGGTTGGCTCGGGAATTGGGAGTACAAGATGTGGAGGTCTCGATAGACTCCATGGTGGTAGCATGCCAAGTCAGGGGAGAGTTCGAGGCAAAGGACTTGACCCTCCTACGGTACTTGGAGAAGGTTAAAGAGGTCATTGGGCATTTCCGCATTTTCTCTGTCAAGCACGTGCCTTCTTAACATCAGGGAAATTCACTGAAGGAGACATAGACAGACGACGCTTCAGGAATAAGTCGGCTTATTACTCTTTGCATGCAGGAGGGCTGTACAGGAAGACTCTCTCAGGACTCCTGGCCTGTTGCGTTTCAGAGGAGGAGGTTCCGAGAGTCCTAGAAGAAATTCACTCCGGGAAGTGTGGGAGTCACTCCGGGAGCCGAACTCTGCAAGGAAGGGTGTTGAGACAAGGCTATTTCTGGCCCACCCTCAGCAAGGGTGTGGCGGAATTCGCAAGGAGTTGTTCAAAGTGCCAACTCTATGCTCTGCTCCAACTCCTCCCAGCTCAGAGACTCCGAACCATCACTGCTCCCTGGCCCTTCGCCATATGGGGATTGGACCTAGTTGGCCCTTTCCCTCAAGCTAGTGGCCAAAGAAGGTTCTTACTAGTCATGATCGACTACTTCTCCAAATGGGTAGAAGTGAAGGCGCTCGCCAAGGTAACATCTCAAGATGTGAAGAATTTTGTATGGGGAGAAATAATTTGCAGGCACGACCTCCCCCTGGCTATAGTGACGGACAATGGGCCGCAATTTGCTAGCGAAGAATTTGTTAGCTTCTACACCCAGCTTAGCATCGACCACAGGTTCGCATCGGTTCACCACCCGAGAAGCAACAGCCAGGTGAAGGCGGCAAACAAAGTGATCATCAACCTACTACAGAAGAAGTTGGAGAACCTCCGGGGGAACTGGGTAGAGCAGCTACCCTCTGTTCTCTGGGCCCCGAGGACTACCCCTAACACCGCCACTGGGGAGACCCCGTTCAAACTTTCTCATGGGACTGAAGCAGTCCTTCCCATAAAGTTCGAAGTAAAGACCCCCATGGTGATCGCCTTAGGAGAGGGGGATGGAGAGTGGATGGTAGCCAATGATTAGGAACAAAGGCTATCCTTAGACCTGGTGGAGGAACTCCGGGACCAGGCCACCATCAGGCAGGAAGAAATCAAGTGGCGAATGGCCCGATATTTTGACAAGCACATCCGAGTCAAGCACTTTCAAAAAGGAGATCTGGTCTTGAAGAAGGTCGACGCGGCCGGAAGAGGGGCCACGGTAGGTAAGCTCAACCCCAATTGGGAGGGTCCATACATTGTAAGCAAAGTGCTCAAGTCGGGGGGGGTATCACCTCCAAGATGTGGAAGGGGTACCTCTCGGCCGAGCCCGAAGTGGAGACATTTTGAAGCGGTTCTACCCTTGAAAGTTTTATAATGATGTTTGTTGAATATTTTATTTCTTCACTTGATAGTTATAATTGTTATGCGAAGGCAAGCAAGGTAACAAGTATTGGTGCTGGAATGCCCCAGATCGATTCCGCTCCCGGGCTTTCACTAGACGGGGGGTTTCTGGTTGATCTCTGGAGAGGCTGGCAAGGTAACAAGTATTGGTGATGGAATGCCCCAGATCGATTCCGCTCCCGGGCTCTCACTAGACGGGGGGTTTCAGGTTGATCTCTGGAGATGCTGGCAAGGTAACAGGTATTGGTGCTGGAATGCCCCAGATCGATTCCACTCCCGGGCTCTCACTAGACTGGGGGTTTCAGGTTGATCTCTGGAGAGGCTGACAAGGTAACAAGTATTGGTGCTGGAATGCCCCAGATCGATTCCGCTCCCGGGCTCTCACTAGACGGGGGATTTCAGGTTGATCTCTGGAGAGGCTGTCAAGGTAACAAGTATTGGTGCTGGAATGCCCCAGATCGATTCCGCTCCCGGGCTCTCACTAGACGGGAGGTTTCAGGTTGATCTCTGGAGAGGCTGGCAAGGTAACAACTATTGGTGCTGGAATGCCCCAGATCGATTCCGCTCCCAGGCTCTCACTAGACGGGGGGGTGGGGGGGGGGGGGTGGGGGGGGGGGGGGGCGGGGGGGGAGGGGTGGTTCATGTTGATCTCTGGAGAGGCTGGAGAGATAACAACTATCGATGCTAGAACGCATCAGGTCCATTCCGCTCCCGGGCTCTCACTAGACGGGAGATGCAAGTTGATCACTGGGGAAGTCAGCAAAGAGATTAGTTCTCCGAAAGATCAGGATGATATGCCTCAGGTTGGCGAGTATTCGGCACTGACCCGGGCCTTCTCGCTCGGCGAGCCTGCTCGCTCAGCGAGAAGAAAGACGTCGCACAATAGTATGTGGGAGACCAGAATCAACCCTAAACGCTCCGGAGTATCCGGTGCTCGGCAGAGAAGACGCCTGTACAGGGTAGGAGGCGAGCTCTCGCCAAGATGGAAAGTACCCTGCTAAATTTAGAGGAAGGTGCACATGTAAAGGGTGATAATCCTAAGGCAAGTGGCGAAAGGCCAGAACAGCCGAAAAATACCCTAGGCCCATCTATTCGGTAACATAATGTGCGAGAACGAGCATTGCGGGGATAACTTTCGCGCAGCCGATAATGCCCTAGGCCTACCTATTCGATAACGTAAGATGCGAGAAAGATCATCGCAAGTATAATTTACGTAGAAATGAATATCGAGGCAAGCGAGGACGAGATACCAGTACGAAAAACAATATAACAGAAGGGGCAAATACGATACAAGGCCAAAAATATGCATCCATGCATTTCATAGTTTGATTTACATAAGGCGGTGATCTCGCCAGCCCAAAACAAAACAGAAAATAAAATCAAAAATCTATAAGCATCATGAGTCGCTCGCGAACTCTTCCTCTTCATCGCTGCTCTTCACTGGTGGAAGTGGGATGAAGAGCTCCGGGACGATATCCTCCAGAACCATGTCAGCCGCGTCGGCAGCTAGGAGGCCGGCAGCCTTCATTGTCGAGAAGATTTAGCGAGCTGACTCAGTGGACTCCAAGCAAATGTCCTCGTCTCGCGCTCGCCACTCTTCCTTCAGACGGCGGGGGGAAGGGGGAACGACGACACGGGTGAGATCGTAGTTTAGGGCTTTCAGCCCAGCCACCTCGCCCTCCAATTCCTTGATGCGAGCGTCAGCTCTTCCGGCGGCCTCGACATCCTGCAAATAAGTTCAATTAAAGAAGCGAAATGGCCAAAGGAAAGGAAGATAAGGAAGTCTAGGTGACTCACCACACTGCCCTCTGCGGCGAGCAGCTTCTCCTTCAGCTGCGTGTTCTCGGCAAGAAGCCCCTGATAGGCCCTCGCGAGCTCCACGTTCTGAAGCTCCAGCTGTAAGCAGCGCCTCCCCGTCATATGGGCGAGCTCGGCAGAGCGCAGTTGAGACCTCGCACTCTCGAAATGAGGTTTCTCGCAGTCTCGTCTTTATAAGAGCCCGCTTCCTCGCGCCCATAGAGAGCAAACGAGAGGATGAAGGCGTGAACGCTGACGGTCTCCTTCTCCACCCAGGAGGGAAGGATGGTGGAGATGTCCACCCGGTTCGTCTCCGGCTTCCAGTTTACCAAGAGCTCGCCGGTCTCATCCCGGCGCCTCTGGCCGAGGCCGAAGTTGTAATGGTTAACGGGGATGGGCAGGACAGATGTTCTGGAAGCCTCCTGGCAGGGCTCGTCGTCCTCAGCCCCCGCGGAGAGGCCGGTAAGATCGAACGGCCTCGCGAGGCTCCTTTCCCTTCGAGGAGGCGAGTGAGACCCCACTCTTTTTACTCTTTTTCTTTGGAGGAGATTTTGAGGGAACGGCGTGGCTACCAGAAGCCCCCGATCTCTTGCGAGAGGAGGGCTCACCTGGTGTGACGGTGCCTCGGCAAGCCTCCGCCCCCATGGTCGCGAGAGCTAGGGTAGCGTCGGCTTTCCAATTGCTCGCGTAGGGGGGATGGATGGGAAGATCCCGCTCGCCTAAAAAAGGTGAAATTCCAATAAGTACAAGGTTACCGGGAAAAAAGTTGGTGATAGAGCGAGATCTGTACCTTCCCCAACGAGCACTGGAAGCAGCTTGTCGAGGTTGCGGCGAAGATGAACAACCTCGAAGTTCTTCTTACAGAAGAACTGATAGAGGAGGGCGTCGTGTCCTCCGAGGGTAGTGGGCCGGTAGGTGGTCTCGCCGTGCTGGACTGGCGAGATCGGGATGTTACCGAAGCTCACCTTGACGAAGAGGAACTTATGGGCCCAGAAGTGGGCTTTGTTGACGGTCTCGTCAACCTTAGGACCCGAGCCCACGAAGTAGGCGGTCCCATCCTTGTAGGCGCGGAACGAGAACATCTTCCGAAAGGCCGGAAGGCTGAACTCGATGCGCTCCTCGCGCAGGTAGCAGGCGAAAGCGGTGACCACCGCCATAGCGTTAGGGGTCAGCTGACCCGGAACAACGCTGTAATGCTTGAGCACCTGCCGAGTGGCAAGAAAACCAAGATCAGTATATATAATGAGCGAGACTTAACCAGCAAAAAATAAGAAAAGAGCGAGAGTAATCATTACCTGGCGAACTTCCAGCCACAGGGGGAGACGCAACCCGACCGCAAAATGAGCAATCGGGATGGCCAGCTCGTTGACGAGCGACGCATTAATCACGTCATTCTCGCTGGGACGGCGAGCCTCGAATGGAGGGGTGACATAATCAGCGACCGCGCTGAAATATTCCTCGTCTGCCAGGTTGCAGTGGTAGAAGGTGTGCTCGGCAAAAGCCTTCGCAATCTTTCGCCGACCCTCCAACTCATTAGCATCGCCGCCCATCTCAATAACCTGCGAGAAAGGAAGTAGAGCGAGAACGAAGGAGCGAGAGCTCTGAAGCGGAGGAGGAAGAAGGTTGACAGTAAATGTGGTGGTTGACTCAGTTATGGCCGCCTATTTATAGCCAAAATAAAAGGGCAGGAAGAAGCCCAAGCGCCGGTGGGCGCGGTTAGCAACATTTTCGCGAGATATATTTAGCGAGAACAGAGGGTCCTCGCAAGCACAATATAACATGAAAATGAAACATATTTATTAGCAGCGAGCGAGAACTAATAAAAAGCTAGTAATACTTATTGTCAGACGAAATAAAGCCAACGTATAAGAGGCAAATATACGAGTTACGAGCCATGGCGAGATTGTCTAGAATAACAGCACTCATTACCAGTAATAAGAGTTCGCAACAACACAAAAGTTAGCGAGAATCATGGGGTAACCATTTCCACCTGCCCCCACCCCGCGACCCGGACCGCGGCGGTACCCTAGAGTTATAATAATCCTCGGCCAAGTGGCCCTCCCTGTCCATGAGGTAGGCGTAGTCTCTCATCCTAGCTATATGCACCTCCAGCGTCGTGGCGTTCTCATCCTGGTCACGCTGTCTCGCCTGCCGGAGCCTCGCACACTCTTCCATTAAAACAGTGTGCCTATCCTCGGTGACTTCTCTGCCCCGTCTCGCCTGCATGTTGGGGTCCATTCCGCTCCCGGGCTCTCACTAGATGGGAGATGCAAGTTGATCACTGGGGAAGTCAGCAAAGAGATTAGTTCTCCGAAAGATCAGGATGATATGCCTCAGGTTGGCGAGTATTCGGCACTGACCCGGGCCTTCTCGCTCGGCGAGCCTGCTCGCTCAGCGAGAAGAAAGACGTCGCACAATAGTATGTGGGAGACCAGAATCAACCCTAAACGCTCCGGAGTATCCGGTGCTCGGCAGAGAAGACGCCTGTACAGGGTAGGAGGCGAGCTCTCGCCAAGATGGAAAGTACCCTGCTAAATTTAGAGGAAGGTGCACATGTAAAGGGTGATAATCCTAAGGCAAGTGGCGAAAGGCCAGAACAGCCGAAAAATACCCTAGGCCCATCTATTCGGTAACATAATGTGCAAGAACGAGCATTGCGGGGATAACTTTCGCGCAGCCGATAATGCCCTAGGCCTACCTATTCGATAACGTAAGATGCGAGAACGATCATCGCAAGTATAATTTACGTAGAAATGAATATCGAGGCAAGCGAGGACGAGATACCAGTACGAAAAACAATATAACAGAAGGGGCAAATACGATACAAGGCCAAAAATATGCATCCATGCATTTCATAGTTTGATTTACATAAGGCGGTGATCTCGCCAGCCCAAAACAAAACAGAAAATAAAATCAAAAATCTATAAGCATCATGAGTCGCTCGCGAACTCTTCCTCTTCATCGCTGCTCTTCACTGGTGGAAGTGGGATGAAGAGCTCCGGGACGATATCCTCCAGAACCATGTCAGCCGCTTCGGCAGCTAGGAGGCCGGCAGCCTTCATTGTCGAGAAGATTTAGCGAGCTGACTCGGTGGACTCCAAGCAAATGTCCTCGTCTCGCGCTCGCCACTCTTCCTTCAGACGGCGGGGGGAAGGGGGAACGACGGCACGGGTGAGATCGCAGTTTAGGGCTTTCAGCCCAGCCACCTCGCCCTCCAATTCCTTGATGCGAGCGTCAGCTCTTCCGGCGGCCTCGACATCCTGCAAATAAGTTCAATTAAAGAAGCGAAATGGCCAAAGGAAAGGAAGATAAGGAAGTCTAGGTGACTCACCACACTGCCCTCTGCGGCGAGCAGCTTCTCCTTCAGCTGCGTGTTCTCGGCAAGAAGCCCCTGATAGGCCCTCGCGAGCTCCACGTTCTGAAGCTCCAGCTGTAAGCAGCGCCTCCCCGTCATATGGGCGAGCTCGGCAGAGCGCAGTTGAGACCTCGCACTCTCGAAATGAGGTTTCTCGCAGTCTCGTCTTTATAAGAGCCCGCTTCCTCGCGCCCATAGAGAGCAAACGAGAGGATGAAGGCGTGAACGCTGACGGTCTCCTTCTCCACCCAGGAGGGAAGGATGGTGGAGATGTCCACCCGGTTCGTCTCCGGCTTCCAGTTTACCAAGAGCTCGCCGGTCTCATCCCGGCGCCTCTGGCCGAGGCCGAAGTTGTAATGGTTAACGGGGATGGGCAGGACAGATGTTCTGGAAGCCTCCTGGCAGGGCTCGTTGTCCTCAGCCCCCGCGGAGAGGCCGATAAGATCGAACGGCCTCGCGAGGCTCCTTTCCCTTCGAGGAGGCGAGTGAGACCCCACTCTTTTTACTCTTTTTCTTTGGAGGAGATTTTGAGGGAACGGCGTGGCTACCAGAAGCCCCCGATCTCTTGCGAGAGGAGGGCTCACCTGGTGTGACGGTGCCTCGGCAAGCCTCCGCCCCCATGGTCGCGAGAGCTAGGGTAGCGTCGGCTTTCCAATTGCTCGCGTAGGGGGGATGGATGGGAAGATCCCGCTCGCCTAAAAAAGGTGAAATTCCAATAAGTACAAGGTTACCGGGAAAAAAATTGGTGATAGAGCGAGATCTGTACCTTCCCCAACGAGCACTGGAAGCAGCTTGTCGAGGTTGCGGCGAAGATGAACAACCTCGAAGTTCTTCTTACAGAAGAACTGATAGAGGAGGGCGTCGTGTCCTCCGAGGGTAGTGGGCCGGTAGGTGGTCTCGCCGTGCTGGACTGGCGAGATCGGGATGTTACCGAAGCTCACCTTGACGAAGAGGAACTTATGGGCCCAGAAGTGGGCTTTGTTGACGGTCTCGTCAACCTTAGGACCCGAGCCCACGAAGTAGGCGGTCCCGTCCTTGTAGGCGCGGAACGAGAACATCTTCCGAAAGGCCGGAAGGCTGAACTCGATGCGCTCCTCGCGCAGGTAGCAGGCGAAAGCGGTGACCACCGCCATAGCGTTAGGGGTCAGCTGACCCGGAACAACGCCGTAATGCTTGAGCACCTGCCGAGTGGCAAGAAAACCAAGATCAGTATATATAATGAGCGAAACTTAACCAGCAAAAAATAAGAAAAGAGCGAGAGTAATCATTACCTGGCGAACTTCCAGCTACAGGGGGAGACGCAACCCGACCGCAAAATGAGCAATCGGGATGGCTAGCTCGTTGACGAGCGACGCATTAATCACGTCATTCTCGCTGGGACGGCGAGCCTCGAATGGAGGGGTGACATAATCAGCGACCGCGCTGAAATATTCCTCGTCTGCCAGGTTGCAGTGGTAGAAGGTGTGCTCGGCAAAAGCCTTCGCAATCTTTCGCCGACCCTCCAACTCATTAGCGTCGCCGCCCATCTCAATAACCTGCGAGAAAGGAAGTAGAGCGAGAACGAAGGAGCGAGAGCTCTGAAGCGGAGGAGGAAGAAGGTTGACAGTAAATGTGGTGGTTGACTCAGTTATGGCCGCCTATTTATAGCCAAAATAAAAGGGCAGGAAGAAGCCCAAGCGCCGGTGGGAGCGGTTAGCAACATTTTCGCGAGATATATTTAGCGAGAACAGAGGGTCCTCGCGAGCACAATATAACATGAAAATGAAACATATTTATTAGCAGCGAGCGAGAACTAATAAAAAGCTAGTAATACTTATTGTCAGACGAAATAAAGCCAACGTATAAGAGGCAAATATACGAGTTACGAGCCATGGCGAGATTGTCTAGAATAACAGCACTCATTACCAGTAATAAGAGTTCGCAACAACACAAAAGTTAGCGAGAATCATGGGGTAACCATTTCCACCTTCCCCCACCCCGCGACCCGGACCGCGGCGGTACCCTAGAGTTATAATAATCCTCGGCCAAGTGGCCCTCCCTGTCCATGAGGTAGGCGTAGTCTCTCATCCTAGCTATATGCACCTCCAGCGTCGTGGCGTTCTCATCCTGGTCACGCTGTCTCGCCTGCCGGAGCCTCGCACACTCTTCCATTAAAACAGTGTGCCTATCCTCGGTGGCTTCTCTGCCCCGTCTCGCCTGCATGTTGAGGTCCATCAGCATCCGCCCATGTTTCCTCAGCAACTCTGTGGCTCGTTGTTTCATCATCTCAGGATCTCGCGGATCCCCTAAGATGTCCTCCACCTGGTCAGGAAGGGGGGACATATCGTCGTCGCCCAACTCGGAATCGGTAGGCGGATTTTCGGGATTCTCTGCGAGATATTACGAAGAGGTTAAATGGCGCGCTTGAGTTTGCGCAGGGCAAAGGGTCGTCAGAATGCTTACCCAGCGGGGGGAGAGAAGTCGAGGGACGGCCCTAGAACACGTTGCCGTAATGAGGGTAGAGAGATTAACCCAGGCCGGGAGGGTAGGCTGCGCTGTTGGTCGGAGGGATCTTTGGCGGCACGGAGCCACCGGTCTCCTCGCTCATCAGGAGTTGGAACCCAGGCTTATCTATAATTTTGTCAGGAGGAGGCGGAGGCGGAGACGGAGGCCGCGATGCCTGGCGGGCCGGAGACTTCTGGGGCGAGACTATAAGAAGCAAGGAACGAAGGTCGGATAGTTGACAAGAAGAGGGTTGGCATGCGAGATCAAGATCATACCGACGACGTTTTTCCCAGAGAGGTTGGTATCCGCCGGCGGACTTTTGCGAGACCCACCAACGGGCTCTCCAGCGTCCTTGTTCGGCAAAGCATCATGCGAGTAGGTATGAATCACAGGCAAATTTATTGACGTAAACTAGAGGGGTAGCTCGTACCTTTTCGTGCAGGCGATCGTCTTGGGAGGAGTCCAACAGCACAGAGTCATCCCCGGTTCGACGAGCCGCCTTCGCCTTTTTAATTTTCGGCGACTGAGCAGGGGGACCCGGGATTCATCCAGGCGGGGACCCTGGTCGTGGAGGGTAGCCCGCCGGCTCTCACCGCCCTCAGGCGAGCCTCAGCTTCTTCGGAAAGAGGCATCTCCAGGCAGCTACCGCACCAGGCAAAAGGAAAGGAAAGGAAGTGGCGGTGCACGCCACTGGGGACTCGGGATGATATTTATAGCCCACAGGTTGGGCCCCACCAAAGATTCCTGACAGATCATCAAGGTGCTGGTGAATACCAGGGGTTGGATGTTTCTTCGCGAGCATAAATATCCTCGCGAAGAGCGGGGATTATGTATAACCCCGATATTCACCAGGCAGGGAGATGCGGTTTAAGAAGGCAATAGGATGAAGGAGGTAATAAGGAAGAGAGGCCTTAATGTCGAAGACCTTCCCTCTAGGAGAGCTCGCTGAAGGGCGAGCGAGAAGGGTGAGCGAGATAAGCGCTCACAGGCTGTTTGACGAAAGGAGTACTGCGTTCGACGACCTCTCCAGTGATCGTCGAGCTCACCTTACTTCGTGAAGCCCACCTCTGTTCGGAGAAATCATCTGCGGTCGACGAAGCATTCTAAGCTCATTAAAGCCAAAGGGGAGGTCTCGCAAGAGGAGTCGCAAGATCCAGACCTCGGCTAATATCTTCAAGGGAATGGGCTATGCGAGCGCTGACAAACCAATACCTCGCAGGCCGCTGGGAGGAGAGACCTCTGTTCAGTAAAGAGGTGCTCAACGAAACATGTTCAATGCGCGGCAAAGTTAATACGCGACCTCGCGGGAGGGCTCGCAAGCCTAGTGTCTCAATGGTCGGCGAACCACCCATCTCAGCGGTCAGCGAACAGTTCAACTTTCTGCATTCGTCGAGCTCGTTTGTGATCGACGAAGTACTCTACGTTCGACGAAGGGCGTGTCGAGCCCGACAGAACCAAGAGGCGGTCTCGAAAGAAGGCTCACGAGGTCCTCGCAAGGCGATCTCTTAGAGGAGGCATCACGAGGACCTCGGCGGATATCGCCAGAATAGGCCAGCGAGGTCCTCCCAAGGCGATCACCTGGAAGAGGCATCGCGAGCAGGGCTCGCGAGAAGGCCCGCGAGAGCTTCGGCAGTAAGGTTCTCGCAGTTCCTTGCCCATAGGTTGATAGGGTCAAATTACCCTTTTACCCTTGGTGGTCTGCCTTTAGACTCTCCAAACAGCGGAGTTTGGCTGATAGCAGACCCGTTCGGGGTGCGGATAGTAAAGTCAAAAGGCGGAATCCTGCTATTTGCAGGCCGGACTAAAAAATCTATAAAAAAAGACCTCAAGGGCACCTTTGGAGAGGACTTCACTTCAGCTTCTCTCTCCTTAGGCTCTCCTTGGTTAGCATTTCCGGAGCTCTCCAAGGTGCCCAAGTCTCAGCTTTGGCTTGGGAGGGGAAGCGCTCAACGATCTTCCGGGTTAGTGGAGGGACCTCCTCGCTGCGACTAAGGTCTAGTCATTTTTCTATTCTTCGGTCTACCTTCTTCGAGGGATCAGTAAGGGCTAACCGCCCCTCATTTCGGTGAGGGCCCCGAGCTCCACAAAAGACCGAGAAATCGGTTTCAACAATACTGACTTTTGTTGATAGCTTGTTCGTCTATTTCCCTTCTACTCGAAGGTTTGTCATTACTCTTTGTTTTCTATAATATCACTTGCAGCCTTTTCTGAGGTGTTCTTTTTCTGAATGCCTCAGGTGCAGAGTTGTAGTAGGCTGGGCAGATAGAGTTCCTGTCTTCAGTGCTACGAGTCGTAGCAGCCCTTTTGTTTCTTACTCTCTTACTTTGAGGTAGTCTCTGTCTCAGTACAGCTTAGACTGATTTTCCTATGGGTTTTTGTCAGTCTGTTGACACCCATAGTGTTTCTCCTAGTGTTTGTGTACTAGTTAGTTTGTTGCTGTTATTTATACACTTGCTCTTTGGGAAAGATTTATGTGTTGGGTTTTTCTAGAACCATACATCAGATGTAGGCGCATCGGAAATAAACAGAAACAACCCAAAAATGCTTGGATCGGCCATGAATGTTGAATCAAGAAGTTAATAAAAATACTAGGTAAAAATTACCTCAATGGGGTTGGATCAAATCCAACCAAGATGCTCCAAGAGTTGATTCCTGTCGGTGGCAAGAAGAGTTCTCACGTAGAATTATGTCTACGTCTCTACAGAAGTCCACACGAGCCGGGAGAAGAACGACTGCACCTTTGCACTTCCACGAACTGCTAGGTTCGCTCCAGGAAGAACACACACGGCGACGATCGACGGAGAGGAGGTCGGCGTACGCGATCGATCGACGGAACTCCTTCCGTCTAGGGTTCGGGCGAGAGCGGAACACTTCCGTCGGCCTTTCTCTTCGTCAGTTATCTTGAACCCTAAAACGAAGTCCTATTTATACCCAAAGGATAAACAGCTTCTAGAAGAATCGCTATCCGCAGACCACACACATCAGAATAAGGGCTTCTGTTACAATTCGTCGAGTCTTCACGGGACAATCCGACGAATTCGACGAATCACAACAGACGGCAACAATTGCCTAGTCAAGGCTCTCTGTGATAATTCGTCGAGATTCCACGGAATGACCCGACGAATCCCGACGAATTCCGACGAATCCAGACAGACGACAACACTTTGTCGAGTGAAGGATCTCTGTCACAGTTCGTCGAGTTTCCACGGAATGACCCGACGAATCCCGACGAATCCGACGAATCCAATCCGTGTAAACCCGACGAATCCGACGAATCATATCCGACGAATCCAATCCGTGTAAACCCGACGAATCCGACGAATCATATCCGACGAATCCAATCCGTGTAAACCCGACGAATCCGACGAATCATATCCGACGAATCCAATCCGTGTAAACCCGACGAATCCGACGAATCATATCCGACGAATTCAGACAGCAACATTTGCTGGACTTCCCCATTCTATATATATGGTGATTGGTAACCTTTACCAACACAGTCAATCTTCCATCTTCTCCACATGCTCTTATGTGCGACCCTGCAGGCTCATATCGCGTTGGCAGTGAGATTATATGTTTGACCACTTCTAGATCACAATGGCAACTCCAACAGTCTCCCACTTGATCTTGAAAGTATCAAACCAAAAACCTCACAAACAATGAGCGGCATCTAGCAATGCATCATTGCTCCCCAAGCAATAAGAGTTCATAACTCATAAGCCTTTATGACCAATGTTCCAGCGTTGTCTTTGTCCCTTTGTCCCTTACATCCGGAAAGAACTAGAGGTATGGACCGTGTCACCCTCATAATAGCTCAATCCAAGTTTCTTGATCTAGAACGGACTTCCAGAGAATGGTGAGCTCAATATCACATATTGACTCTACCAAGCATGGCCATGCATTTCTCAGTCCAATTCCATCAAGGGGCCCATGGATGCAACTCCTGTTATATAGGAGGACAAATCCCATATATGCTCACACCCAAACACCCAAATGATTCGTAACGTACCCAACGACCACCCTTATCATCAACCTTCTTCAAGGAAGACTTTAGATGACATCAAAGCACGCTCTTCCTCACTCGGTGAATGCTGTGACTTCAGGTCAAAGGACCACAACACCATTGTCAAATGAGACCTACTTGTGACACTTTTAAGTAACAATCCACAAAGTAGTCTCAGGTTGGGTCTGTCCAGTACAACTTGTTCACTAACAAGTACCCACGTGATGACTTGATATCACAATATCATGACCTGTGAGAACCGGTCATCAGTCAACACACATGCTAGTCTTAACGTATCATCATCACCCTTAGCTTCTACGATGATACCTCGACCAGGGACCTTTTAAGAATGAAGCTTCAAAATCATAGGCTCTCACATTCAAGTCACGTACTTGATGTCCTATGGAAGCGAACATTCTAAGGATATTTATCATGAATTTTATTCTATCATATAGAAACAGTATATCGTAATAAAAGAACTTGCCATTAATTGTAAAAAGAAATAATTGGTACACAATTCATCATATGAATAAATTTTAAACAGCCAACAGAATATTTATTTTACATGCAACCCACAAGACTCCCACTAGAGTTGATCACTCAGGTATCGTATACCCATGGATCTAGTATGACCATCATGCTTTCTCTGCGCGAGAGGCTTTGTCAGTGGATCTGCAATATTCTCCTCAGTCGGCACTCTGCAAATGTTCACATCTCCTCGTTCGACAATCTCACGAATAAGATGGAACCGCCGAAGTATGTGCTTGGAGCGCTGATGGGATCTAGGTTCCTTAGATTGTGCAATTGCACCATTGTTATCACAGTAGAGAACTACGGGACCAACAATGCTAGGAACTACATCTAGCTCGCCGATGAATTTCCTAATCCATACAGCCTCCTTCGCTGCATTAGCTGCAGCGATATACTCGGCCTCAGTTGTAGAATCAGCAACTGTCTCTTGCTTGGAACTCTTCCAGCTCACAGCTCCTCCATTCAGGCAAAACACAAACCCTGACTGAGACTTTGAATCATCCCTATCAGTTTGGAAGCTAGCATCCATGTAACCACTTACAACGAGCTCTTCCTTTCCACCATACACCAAGAATACATCCTTAGTCCTTCTCAAGTACTTCAGGATATTCTTTACGGCTATCCAGTGACATTCACCGGGATCAGACTGATACCTGCTAGTCATGCTCAAAGCAAAAGAGACATCGGGTCGAGTACATAACATCGCATACATGATTGACCCAATTGCCGAAGCATATGGAATCAACTTCATGCGGTCCTTATCTTCACAAGATTTTGGACACTGGTCCTTAGAGAGATTCACACCATGAGACATGGGCAAAAATCCTTTCTTGGACTCAAGCATGTTGAACCGCTTCAACACCTTGTCAATGTACGTACTCTGGGTCAAACCCAGCAACTTCTTCGATCTATCTCTATAGATCTTAATACCGAGTATGTAAGTCGCTTCACCCAAGTCCTTCATAGAAAAGCAGTTCCCTAGGTTGTTCTTAACAACTTTCAGGGTAGGTATGTCATTCCCGATCAGCAGTATGTCATCTACATACAATATCAGGAAGACAACAATGCTCCCACTGATTCGCTTGTAAACACACGGTTCATCCTCGTTCTTGACAAAACCAAACTCTTTGATCTTCTCATCAAAACGAAGATTCCAACTTCTAGAGGCCTGTTTCAGTCCATAGATGGACCTATTCAGCTTGCATATTTTAGTGGCTTCATTTGGGGATACAAAACCCTCGGGTTGTGTCATGTACACTTCCTCAAGGAGGTTTCCATTTAGGAAAGCCGTTTTGACATCCATCTGCCAGATCTCGTAGTCATAATACGCAGCAATAGCAAGCAATATCCTAATGGACTTTACCATGGCAACAGGGGAAAAGGTCTCATCATAGTCAACACCATGAATTTGCTTGAAACCCTTAGCCACCAGTCGCCCTTTGAATGTCTGTACATTCCCATCCATGTCGGTCTTCTTCTTGAAGACCCACTTGCACCCTATGGGTCGTACCCCTTCAGGTGGTTCCACCAAGTTCCAAACTTGGTTTATATACATGGAGTCCATTTCGGATTTCATAGCCTCAAGCCATTTGTCGGAGTCCGGTCCATTCATAGCCTCTTGGTAGGTTGCTGGTTCATCATCATGATCCATAAGCAACACATTACCTATTTGAGACACGAGAAATCCATATCTCTCAGGCTCAAATCTTGGTCTACCAGATCTACGTAGGACTTGTGTTTCGTGAGCAGGTTCTCTAGCTACAACATCTTGTAGTCCTGGCTCAGAATCCAACTCTGGTTCATTCACTATTTGTGGTTCTTGAACTTCTTCAAGTTCTACCTTTTGCGTCTTTCTTGATAAGAACTCTTTCTCCAAGAAGACACCCGTCCTTGCGACAAACACTTTGCCCTCAGACGGTAGGTAAAAGTAATATCCCTTCGTTTCCTTAGGATATCCCACCAGATAACACTTATCCGATTTGGGTTCCAGCTTGTCAGGCATTTGACGTCGTACGTATGCCTCACAGCCCCAAATTTTAATGAACGACATACTAGGACGCTTCCCAGTCCATATCTCATATGGTGTCTTTAGAACCGTTTTCGTCGGAGCGCGATTCAGTGACATTGCAGCAGTCTCTAAAGCAAAACCCCAAAAGGAAACAGGCAAGTCTGCATGACTCATCATCGACCGTACCATGTCTAACAGAGTACGATTTCTCCTCTCAGACACACCATTATGCTGCGGTGTCCTAGGTGGAGTGAGCTGTGATACAATACCACACTCTTTCAGATGATCACGGAACTCATGACTCAGGTATTCGCCACCTCGATCAGATCGGAGTGCTTTAACCTTTTTACCCAATTGGTTCTCCACTTCATTCTTAAACTCTTTGAACTTTTCAAAGGTTTCGGATTTGCACTTCATAAGATACACGTATCCGTATCTACTGAAATCATCAGTAAATGTAACGAAGTAGAAATACCCACCTCTAGCCATAGAACTCATGGGTCCGCATACATCACTATGTACAACACCCAAGAGATCCTCAGCCCTCTCAGTATAACCAGTGAAAGGGGCTTTAGTCATCTTGCCTAATAAACAAGACTCACATCGCTCAAATGATTCATAATCAAATGAGTCCAATAGTCCATCTTTATGGAGCTTGGATATGCGCTTCTCATTTATATGGCCCAAACGACAATGCCAGAGATATGTAGGATTTGAGTCATTTGTTCTTAGTCTTTTATTACTATCTACATTATAGATCGGATGGTCCAGGTTCAAAACATAAAGACCATTAAACAATTGAGCTACAGCATAACAAACATCATTCTTAAATATAGAACAACAATTGTTCTTAATTATAAAAGAAAATCCAATCATGTCCAAACATGAAATGGATATTATGTTTCTAGTTATGGCCGGAACAAAATAACAATTATTAAGTTCTATTACAAGCCCACTGGGCAAAGAAAGACGGTAAACCCCTACGGCTACAGCAGCAACTCTTGCTCCATTGCCGACACGTAGGTCCACCTCTCCTTTACTCAGCAATCTCCTCCTTCCTAGTTCCTGCACATTTGTACAAATGTGAGAACCACACCCGGTATCCAATACCCAAGATGAAGGAGCAGAAAGGTTTATCTCTATAACGTAAATATCCGAAGCGGAAGTCATACCTCCCTTCATTTTATGCAGACCCTCAATGTACGAAGGACAATTCCTCCTCCAATGACCAGCCTTGCCACAGTGGTGGCATTTCCCTTCCTTCACGGTGCTCTTCTTTTTCAGCGCAGAAGATTTGGGCTCAAGATGTGACTTAGGTCCCACCTTCGTCTTCTTGAAGCCCTTGGCCTTACCCTTGCCTTTATGTACCATCAATATGGGACTAGCAGGCTTGGCCTTCTTCATGTTAATTTCGGCAGTTCGCAACATGCCTAGGAGCTCGGGCAGTGTCTTGTCTATTTCATTCATGTTATAGTTCAAGACGAACTGCTCATAACTATCCGGCAACGATTGCAGGATAAGATCTGTGGCCAACTCTTGACCCAGAGGAAAACCCAGTCTCTCCAGGTTCTCTATATACCCAATCATCTTGAGTACGTGAGTACCAACCGAGTCTCGAGCTCCCATTTTGCACTGAAATAAGGCCTTCGTGACATCGAACCTCTCTTGACGAGCTTGCCCTTGAAACATTTTCTTTAGGTGCTCGTCAATCTCCTTGCACCCCATGTTCTCGTGTTGCTTCTGAAGCTCAGAGTTCATGGTGGCAAGCATAAGGCACTCGACGTCTAAGGCGTCATCGGTATACTTCTTATAAGCATCCTTATCAACACGGGACGAGTTCCCGGTCGGCACCTCGGGGGCTTCTTCTTCCAAGACGTAGAGCTTTCGCTCTTGCCTGAGAACAATTCTCAGGTTCCTATACCAGTCCATATAGTTCGTCCCACTAAGCTTGTCCTTCTCAAGGATAGCTCTTAGGGACAAGGTGGAGTGTGAACCACTTGCCATGGAATTCTACAAGAATTCATGCAGAACCTAATTAGTACCTTAATTTCAAAATACAATTTATTTTTAATTTGGACTTCAATTAAATACTCCCACTATTTTATTCAAAATGATAGCCCTCACTATCAATTCGGAGAGTCCATGCGAGCTACTCTCTTAGTGGACAAGATCCGTATTTCACCAACACCACGAGTCCGCTTTGGCGTTCCTCTCATAATGCGGTTATTTAGGTAGGCAACGCTTGCCAATTGCATCCTCATGCAATTCTTGTATGGCTGGTGAATAACTCCTTATTCGCATCCATCATATGGAGCATGCCAACCCTATGCCTCTAGGCACTCAACCTTTGAGGTCACCTAGTTAAGTTAGACCCGATGTCGACAGTGGGATATCACAATTATCCGCTCGCACCCTTACCAAGATAGATTAATGCACCTTGCTTTGGCAAGCCCACACTTCATCGATCGAGGCAGGAAGAGTGTCATCCATCGGAAGGCATCCGAACACTTAATATTTGATGAAGGGAATTTTAAAGATAGGTTAACACTTAACCATGATCAACATTTGATCAATGTGCACATCCACAGAAAAACAAACTTTCTAAAATCCTCATGCATCCCTTATGTGCACTACATAAGACTATCAACCTTTGATAGATGAAAGGGCTAAATCTGGACATTTAGAACTCTTCCAAATCTTCAGATTTACATGCATTGGACAAAGGCAAAGACAACTCGACTTAAAGCAGTAGACAAGCTCGTCTCTCATTGTTGGATTCAAAATCCAAAACAATAGAAGGGTTCATTAACCACTTGAGGGACGGTTACTGCTAAGGAGACAACAATTTCTAACAATTAGAAATGACCACGAAATCCCAGACGTTCCTGGCGGGGTTCCAAGACCCCCTTTTAAAATCATCAACATTTGATGTTCCAGGAAGAAATCTTGACATTTAGAACGCTTCTAAATACCTAGATTTGCACGTACTGGAATAACCAAACTTCTGAAACAACATTCAAGACCAGAACCTGGCTCTGATACCACTGTTGGGTTTTTCTAGAACCATACATCAGATGTAGGCGCAGCGGAAATAAACAGAAACAACCCAAAAATGCTTGGATCGGCCATGAATGTTGAATCAAGAAGTTAATAAAAATACTAGGTAAAAATTACCTCAATGGGGTTGGATCAAATCCAACCAAGATGCTCCAAGAGTTGATTCCTGTCGGTGGCAAGAAGAGTTCTCACGTAGAATTATGTCTACGTCTCTACAGAAGTCCACACGAGCCGGGAGAAGAACGACTGCACCTTTGCACTTCCACGAACTGCTAGGTTCGCTCCAGAAAGAACACACACGGCGACGATCGCCGGAGAGGAGGTCGGCGGACGCGATCGATCGACGGAACTCCTTCCGTCTAGGGTTCGGGCGAGAGCGGAACACTTCCGTCGGCCTTTCTCTTCGTCAGTTATCTTGAACCCTAAAACGAAGTCCTATTTATACCCAAAGGATAAACAGCTTCTAGAAGAATCGCTATCCGCAGACCACACACATCAGAATAAGGGCTTCTGTTACAATTCGTCGAGTCTTCACGGGACAATCCGACGAATTCGACGAATCACAACAGACGGCAACAATTGCCTAGTCAAGGCTCTCTGTGATAATTCGTCGAGATTCCACGGAATGACCCGACGAATCCCGACGAATTCCGACGAATCCAGACAGACGACAACACTTTGTCGAGTGAAGGATCTCTGTCACAGTTCGTCGAGTTTCCACGGAATGACCCGACGAATCCCGACGAATCCAATCCGTGTAAACCCGACGAATCCGACGAATCATATCCGACGAATCCAATCCGTGTAAACCCGACGAATCCGACGAATCATATCCGACGAATCCAATCCGTGTAAACCCGACGAATCCGACGAATCATATCCGACGAATCCAATCCGTGTAAACCCGACGAATCCGACGAATCATATCCGACGAATTCAGACAGCAACATTTGCTGGACTTCCCCATTCTATATATATGGTGATTGGTAACCTTTACCAACACAGTCAATCTTCCATCTTCTCCACATGCTCTTATGTGCGACCCTGCAGGCTCATATCGCGTTGGCAGTGAGATTATATGTTTGACCACTTCTAGATCACAATGGCAACTCCAACATTATGTTAGGGTGCATATTAGGTATTTTTAATATAAAAGATGCATATCTAGCATGGAAACATAACATCTCTTTCAAACCAATAATCTCACTATTTTGAGCGTTATAAAACTATCATTTTACGTATATTAAATGTAGAAGTCACATCTTCACTCCACAATTTTTAGAGTCTTTTTGCTCATATAGGCTAATAAATTATTCAAATACTTTTCCGCTGCGTAAATCTATATTTTCTTACCCGTGGACTAGTTGATCCGCTAGACCGGGGAACACGGTCATTAAAACTTAAAAGTGTAAATTATGTTTTTAAAACATAATCCATATGTCATTTTGTAAAATAAACGAAATGGCAGGCTTGTCTTAACGTCTGCAGTTGTCCCCTGCATGACGTGGCATCACGACACGTATTTTCTCTTACTCTGACGTATTTCTTAATACGGAGAAAATGCGGGCTGTGACAACATTCTCCTAGACGCAGGCCAGGATTTGCTTCTACTCCTCTGGGCTGAGCTCTCCGCTGATTTTGACTTTTTCTACCACCCCGCCCGGGTGGTGACTTCGAGCTCCACAACCTTATCCATGGCTTCCAGCCGGGACCTCTCCCCCCAATCACCCTCCTTCTCCTCTTCGCAAGCTAGCGCTTCGACTTCCTCCTTTCTCCCTTCTCGAACCTCCATCAACTCTTCCGCCCCTTCCTCCTGGGCCTCCATTTCTTCTTCATTTTTCTCCTTCTCCTCCTCCATTGGTTCTTTCGGCCCTTCCTCTCAGGCCTCCCCTTCCTTCGTACTCTCCTCCTCTCCTTCTTCACCAAGCCCCACCGGCTCCCCTACATCTCGATACAACTCTTCCGCTTCGGCCATCCAGGAGATGGTGTTCACGACAGTCACATAGCACTGCCGAGCCACCTTCGGATCTCCCATTATCCAGACTTGGACTCCTCCCGAGTTTAACTTAAGGCATTAGTGGTAGGGGGAGGGGACGCAGCGGAACGCGCTGATGAGCGGCCATCCAAAGATGGCATTGTGGCTGCTGGGAGCATCCACTATGACGAAAAGACAATTCCTGTACTGCCCCCCCCCCCCCCCCCCCAGGACTACATGGAGCTCCACTCCTCCTTCTACCTCCTTCCTTTCCCCGGAGAACCCAAACAACGGGCCGTACGAGGCCAACACCCTCCGTGCCTCCACCTGCATCTCGTCAAACACCTTTTCGAAAATGACGTTGATCGAGCTCCCGTTATCCACAAGGATCCGGGAGACGGTGAAGTTCTCGATCGCTGTCTGAATGACCAGCGCATCGCAGAATGGGTCTTCATGACCCGACATGTCCTTCTGAGTGAATGAGATCTTCTCCGCTCAGGGTGGGGATAGGGACGTCGAAGCCACGCTACGACGGTACATGGTATGGAGGCTGGACTTCCGGGTAGCCTCAATCCTTACCCCCCCATGGATCACCCCGATCGCTCCTAGTGTCCCCACGTCGACCCGGTCTTCACACCTCTCATCCTCCTCATCCTGAGGCAGGACCTCCTCAATCATCACTTCCCGCTGCTCTCACGGCGCCGGTGCCTTGTTCCCTCTGACCTCTAGGAACTCCGGGCAGGTGGCCGTTGCGTGTCGTTCCACCTGATGGAAGTCACAAAACGGCAACGCCACCTGCCCTCTCTCGGCCTCTACACCCCTATTCCTCCTTCTCATTCCTGCTCCCGCTCCTGCTCCTGATCCCTCTCTCCTTCCTCTTCCTCCTCTTCCTCGCCTGATTGCCATGGCCTGCTGAGGCGGGGGAGGCATCTGCCTCGGACCCTGCCTCCACCCTAACTGATGGGGTCTTCCCTGACCCCCCAGGAAATTACCCCCTCTCGGGGCTTAACCTCTCCCTTGAATGTGCGCTCCTCTGCCTTGATGCCTCCACTCCACCTCTGGGGCCCTGGATCTTCTCTTCTCCGCACCTCATGCTGCTTGACTTCCGCCTCACTTAGATTTGCTAGCCTCTTAGTGAGCTTCAGATTAGCCTCCTCTCCTTCAATCTCCTCCGCCACCCTCTCCATCAACTCCTCATAGGAGACGGGGGCATTCCTCTTCAAACTCATCTTGAAGAAACTCTCCCTTAGCCCTACCATGAAGGCGAGCTGGAGGGCAAACCTAGGCATCTCATGGGTAAGCAGAACCTCCTCCTGGAATTGGTCCGCATAGCGGGACAGCGACTCCCCTGGTTCCTGCTTGACCTTGAAGAGCGGCTCGACATCCCTCTTCCTTTTCTTCAAAGTCGAGAAGCACAACAAGAAGCCTCGACGCAAATCTTCGAATTGGTAGATCGACACAGCCGGGAGTTGATGGAACCAGTCCCTAGCCTTATCCTTTAGAGTAACGGGGAAGAGCCGACACTTGAAAGCATCTGACATCGGCCGGATGGAGACCAAGCCCTCGAACAATTGTAAGTGCTGGACGGGGTCATCCTTGCCGCAGTAATAGACCCTGTCCCACTCCCTGAACCCTTCTGGGACTGGTCCGGAAAGCACCAGCTCGCAAAAAGGGCTGCTTCTGCTCGCTGGCCTCTCCTGCTCGACTCTTCCTATGACTTCTCTTGCAGGACCCAAACTCGCAGGAGCCGTGCTCGCCGAGCTGCGCTCGCCAGGACTTCGATCGCCGGAGCAGCGCTTGCCGGAATCGGACCTGCCGGGGTGGTGCTCGCCGGGCTGGCAAAAAGTTCTTGCACGAAGAGATCTCGCCCTGCCCCTGCCACCTCCTTCCCTGCCCTTCCCCCCGGGGCACACTTGCCGAACCCCGGAGGGGGGAGCACCTGAGGTGCTGGGGACGCGAACTCGCTTCGTACCGTGGCGAAGGCGAGACCGATGCTCTCGAGGACCTCTCTCCTGAAGTCCGCAAACATCCCCAATGTCACCACTGTCTGCGAGCTGCCAAACTCATCGCCCTGCTCTTCATCTCCCGCCATGGCGCTTCCTTGAAACTTTCTTGCACTAGTTGCTGTCCACGCTCACCGCACCAAAAATGTTGGAACAGGGATTCGGCCCAACGAGGAGTTTGGACACTTAGCGACAATGTGGAGGTCCCACCACACACCCGGAAGAACTAAGAGCGTTTCCCCTCCCAAGACAAAAACTGAAGCCGGGCACCTTGGAGAGCTCTGATAATGCTTACCAAAGATGACCTGAGGAGAGAGAAGCCAAAAGGAAAAGTCCTCTCCAAAGGTGCACTTAGGGTCTTATTTATAGATTTTCCAATTTGGTCTGCTGATAGCGGGGTTTCGCCTTTTGGTTTCACTAAACGCACACAAATTTGGTCTGCTAACAGCCAATCTCCGCTGTTCTGAAGGGCTATTGGCAGCCCACCAGGGGCATAAGGGTAATTTTACCTCCTTATCCCCTGGGAAAGTGGCCTTTCGAGAGTGCCACTCGTGAGTCTTCTCGCGAGTCTCCTCACGAGTACTGCTCGCGAACCCTCCTTAGGCGAGCAGCCCGCGAAGGCCCTTCTCGTCTTCCTTCTGATGACAACCAATCAGGCCAGGCCTCGCATTCTACCTTGCGAGATCACCCTGGCTTGCCTTGTCTGACTCTCGCGACTCCTTAGTGGCGAGATGACCACTCCCAGCCCAATTCACACATCTTCGGGGCTTACCCCCTCAGGCGAACACGGGGTTGCACAATAGGGCTCCTCTATAAAGTCCAGCAAGAGTCATTGTGTCTCCTCATTTCCCAATCTCCATTCTTCAACGCCATCTTCTTCTAACACTACTCTCAGGCTTCTAACCTCAAATTCCACAAGGATCAACACCTCCGAGCCATGAGACAGTTTGAACAGAGTCTCTCCTATGGCCAAGTTGGGGGGTTGTCCTCACGCCCCAAATGACCGAAAAGAGCTGCTCCACCCAGTTTTCTTTTTAGTTCTCCACCTTTTTCCTCAATAAGTTAATGATGAATTTATTGGCCGCCTCGACCTTCTCATTGCTTCGAGCATGATAAACTGATGCAAAACAGAGATCGATCCCAAGCTGGCTATAGAAACTAGTGAGTTTTGAGCTAGCAAATTGCGGCCTGTTATCGGTGATGACCGCGAGCAGTAATCCATGCAATGAGATAATCTTCCCCCTAAATAAAGTTTCTCATCACCTGGGAGGTGGCCTTTTCCAATGCCTTCACTTCGATCCACTTGTAGAAGTAGTCCATCATTACCATGAGAAACTTCTGTAGGATCAAGCACAACCAACTGTCCCAAAAGCTCGGACTTATGGGAAGGGCGCTACTTTTTCTTTAAGGAAGTAGGAAAGGCGCTATGGGTCAAGTGAAGGAACGCTGGACCCAACAATCCCCCCCAGCGTCCAACATGACCCGCAAGCTCAGAGGTGCTCTATATGGCTCAGAGGTGGCGCACCACATGGCTCAGAGGTGGCTTTTCACATGGTCGCGGCCGCCTGACCCGTCGGGACCCACACAGGTAGAGAAATTTCAGGATTTAATCTACGCCCCCTGGCCTCGAACCCGCAACCTCCTCTGATACCACTTGTAGGTTCAAGCGCAAACAATTGTCCCAAAAGCCCGGACTAATGGGAAGGGCGCAACTTTTTCTTTAAGGAAGTAAGAAAGACGCTACGGGTCAAGTGAAGGAACGTTGGACCCAACAACTTCCCTTGCCCTATTTCCTAAGGGAACGGCCCAACGAGATCCATTCCCCAAATTGTGATGGGCCATGGAGCTATGATCGATCTTGGCCTTTGAGCGGGTTGTTTTTGAAGAGGGGAGTGAAGCTGACACTTGTGACATCTTTGGGTGAATTTCTCTACGTCCTTGATACCTATAAATTAAATTTATTATTTTATAAACAAAATAAGCAAGCGTACCTATCGTTCATAGCGTAGGATTTGAAAGACATATCAAGGTCATATAAATCCACAGGTCTGTCGAGTACTTTTACATTGAGAAAACAAAACCATTATTTTACCGAATAAAAGTTTAGGAGAATTTTATAATTAAAATTAAAATAATGAAAAGAAATCTAAACTTGATCAAAGCGCAATTTGAATGAAATTAGAATAGATAAATTCTAATCTGATCCTTGACCATGGAGATTCCCGATTTACGAACGCACCTCTGTCTAGTGTACGCCCACCTGAGTTTAGGTTGATCGACCGAACTTTCGTTCAATAAACAAAACCCCTAAAACTCATTTTAATGTGGTGAATCCTGCTATAGGATTTGACTCTTATCCAAAAGATTTTCGTCATCCTCTCTCGAGGGTTGTGATCAACACTTTTTTATTCCTAAGCGATCAATTCGTACGCACGATGCAGTCGGCTACTAGAATACGAAAACAAATATAAAGTCATACATAACATATGAAATCAAGATAAATCAAGAATAAATCAAAGAGAGAAAAACGAGAAAGATAATTTCATTCTCCGATTGAAAAGATCAAGATATTAATCTAATTGACATGAAAATGAAAAGAAGTAAGGAATGGAAAAGACATTTTATTAAGAGAAAATTGCATTACAAAGAAAGGCATTGAATGAAATAAAATCTAAGACTATATTGCATAAAATTAAAATTACATGGAATTTAAACCTAAGCTAAAATGAAACAAGAAAATACAAGTAGAAAATAAACATTTTTGCCCCCAAAAGGGAGCAGAGGAAAGGAGTTTCGGCCCAAGAGGAGTGGAAAAAGGATGTTATTGGGTTCTGGAAGAGCTAGCTTTAAATAGGCAAAATTTTATGTTAGAGGCCCTTGGTCATGTCCGTGACCAAGGGCGTGTACCTGACATGTACTAAATGGCTGCAGGAGAGATGCCTTCAAGAGTAATTCCATATGTTACAAGGCGCATCACGCCCTCGGTCATGCTTGTGACCAAGGGCGTGTAATCTTTAAAGTGCAATTGGCGGGAGTCTTTGGCTGGACGGAGGCATGATCTGGCGGCAAAGATGTTACACGGGAATGCCATTGAAAGTCACGGGCGTGTACTTGGTTGGATCAGGGCGTGACTGCTGGATGAGCGGCGGAATCGGCTGGAGGTTACATGGGTGTGACAGTTGAATGTCATGTGCGTGACTTGACCAACACATGTGTGTACTGAGCAATTTGAAAGACTTTAATTAAGGGTAGCTAATCACCTAGAGGGGGGGGTGAATAGGTTATTTGAAAAACTATTACAGTTCTTAATTATAACCTAAAAGACTGATCAGAGCTTTCAAGAATAAGAGCACACAGAATTTTATAGTGGTTCCCCTTATCTTGGGTAATCCACTTTCCCCCTTCTCCCTTCTAGCAGTATGCCAGATAGGGTTTATATCTCCTCCAGATCTCATACCACTAACAAGTCTTACAACTCAGATCACAACAGATCTTACAGACTCAGATCTCACAGATCTTACTCTCTCAGATCTCAGCAGATCTTACAAACTCAGATCTCACAGATCCTACCTCGGCCTTTATAATTAGGCATACAGCTCAGATTCACACCTGAATCCTACAACTCAGATCACACCTGATCTTACAACCTAGATCCTTGACAGATCCTACACTCAGATCTGACAACTCAGACCCTATAGGGATTAATAAAGAAAATAGCAATACTTAGACTCAGATTCTTCAAATTGTTGAGTCTTCTTGATCTGCCTGAATTATCAGATAGAAATATTCAATAGAACAGCAACAGTAAATGATCTTTTTGATTCGACAGGCTGCGATGACTGTTCTTCTTCCTAGGAAGACAGATTCTTCCTTCTTGATCTTCTTCTTTCAGAAAGATGTATCAGCACCAGATTGCTGAAAGAAATCTTCAAGTTAGATCAGTTCTGAAAGAGAAGACGACTTCTTCAGATTCTTTCTCAGACTTTCCTTCAAAATGATGGAGACGATAATGGCTTTCGAAAGATAGGAGTAATCAACTATTTAACCCATAGGTCATGCCTTCTATTTATAGACCGCCATCTGCAACATCTGTTACGCTCCTCCACGTCAGCACGACGCTAAGTCTTCAACGGTCTTTAATGGCTTCAGAAGAAACAAAGGCTCAGCTAGTTGTAGAAGAAATTTCTCAGCTCAGAGTATCTGTAGAAAAGGCGTTGAGCACTGAGCATCTCTGTCGACGCTTTTTCCATTAGGCGTCGAGCGATATGTAGATACTCGACACATACTTCTTAGACTGAAGCTCTCGACTCCTCCTTCTTAGGCGTTGAGCAATCATCTGTTAGTCGGCGCTTTTTATCTGTAGAAGTTGAGCAACGTTCAGGGTCTCGACGCTTCTTAACTATGCCTTCATATCTAGACTCCTCTTGTTGGCGTAGAGCTAACTGAAGTTTGGTCGACACTTCTCTTTCCACGGCGTCGAGGGATATAACTTGGCTCGACGCTTCCAAACTTGGTCTCATAACTTCAGCGGCGACCTTGTCTATTTGAGCAGTAGACATGAGTCAACGCTTCTGGGTCACAGGCGTCGAGCGATGTATGATGTCTCGACGCTTGTGAACTTGGATGAATTTCTTGAGCACTTTGCCTGACCTGATCTCCTGCATATTTATTCTAGAGAGTATATCAAATACATTCTGAGATATATCTTTGACTTAAGAATGGACTTCTCCAAATCTAAGACATTGTGGACAATGATCCCAACAATCTCCCCCTATTTGAAGAAGTCATAATCTCAGTCAATGATATATCCCTTTTTCAAAGATAATCAATATTTTCCAATTTCTATACAGATAATCAAAATAAAGAGTATAATACCTTATAAAATTAGATTACCAAAACATTCTATCCACAGAAATTATCTCAGACATGATTTCTCATATAAGCACAAAAACACAAGCAGTTCAGAATAAAACATGTCATGAAGAAAAAAAGGATCACATCACAGGCATATATATATATATATCTATATATATATATATATGATCATGAAAAATAGTTAGCACTGAGAGCTCATCAAGATTGTTCAAAAATATATCAATTACATTTCTCTGAAAATACTTAGTAAAGATTAAAATCCTAATGCTGTTCAGGTTCCTTTATCTTTATTCCTCTTTTGGATCTTTTGGAAAGGGCTTCAACAACTTCTTTTCTTCTCTTGAAATAGCCAAACGGCTTTGGAAAGTATCTGATTGGCTCCTTATCACCTGCCTGAACCTTCCCAGCCAATTTGTCAGCCTTGAATTTTATCTTCAGTTCCTCTTGAACCCTATGCTTCAACCATTCAGCTTCAGAATACCATTTTCCTCTTTCATTTGGATTACCTTTCACAGCTTCCCATGCTGTCAGAATCATTTCTCTTGAAGAGGGAGACCAATGTTCAAAATCAACCCTTGATTGAACCTCTTCTCTGAACTTTCTTTTACAAGATTCTACTTGCTCACTGGTAAAGTTCTCTCTTTTGCTTTTATCCTCAGGACTATACATTTTAGCAATTTGCTTTTGGACTTGTGTAAGAGAAGCTGGCCTGGTCTCAGAAACTTGATCATTCTCATAATCTATGGGAGGATATCCAAAAGTTTCTCTTATAGTATTTGAGGTCCACACAGCATGCTCAGAGCTGGCTTGAATCATTGACCTCTCCCCCTTTAGGACTTCTTCAACTATATGATCTCTTATAACATTCTTCTGAAACCTGACTTGACCCTCCAAATGATGAATTCCACTTTCAATGGTTTTCTTTACCTTAAGGAGATGGTCATCTATGGTATCTGCATTCAACTTTGCTTGATCTTTTAGAATTGTAGAGCTCTCATCAATTTTAGCCAAAATAGCATTATCCTGTTGTTGCAGTCTAGCTTCAATCTTAGATGTACCTGTAAGGACTTGTGCAACCTGTTCTTTATACAAAACTTGCATGTTGTTACTTAGAATTCCTTGATTGGTTTGAACATCATCCACTGTCTTTGTAATTCCTGCTTGTGACTCTTTAAGAACCTTTGATGTCTCTTTGATTGCATCAAGTTGTTCAGTTGTATAATCTACTGAAGCACCAACTCTTTTGAAAAACTTTACCATTTCCTTTCTCAAAGCAGTCATCTGATGATTAACTTCAAATCTAACCAATTTCATCTGGAAATCTACTTCATTTTTCATTTTTGTGTTATTATCTTCAATATATTGTTCTAATAATCTTCTTTGATTATTAAGAAACACTTCCAGCTGAGGTAGTATAGCACTTAGACCCACATTGATTTCCTTTTCCATTCCATTACCTCTACTGCTCTCTTCTCTGATGAAAGAATCATTTCTCTGGCTCATGTGTGAGCTAGAGGATTCTATCTTGATCACTTTCTCAACATGTTTCTTTGTTGTTTCAGGCTCTCCTTCCACATCCATAACATCAACTACAGAATTCACTTTAGCAGGGATCTCAGCCTGAGACTCCCCCTCAAATGGTGCATTGTCTTGAGCTGGAATTTCATCTTGAGGCTCCCCCTTAATCTCTGCATTGATCAGATCAATTTTGTCTTGTGCAGGGATCTCATCCTGAGCCTCCCCCTCAATTTGAAAAATCCCTTCAACTCTAGCAGGGGATCCATGATGACTTCCTCTCTCTTCTTCTTCTTTCTCATTCTCATTCTTTTCTTTATAGAACTTGTCAACCCCTTCCAGTAATGGATCAGTACCTGTTGGTGTATTATGAGTACTGTCCCTAGGTTTGTTCCCTTCTTCTTCTTCAGATGTTGTGAGGTTAGGATCATGAATTGGAGAGGATCTAGATTTTCCTTTGGAAGAGGATGAGCTTGATGAGCTTGAAGAAACCTTCTTCTTCTTCTTTTGCTTCTTAGCTTTCTTCTGCTTAGGAGAAAGATCTGTTGGTGGAAGATTTGATAAAACTCTTTCCCATCTCTCTGTCATTCTAATGTCCATTTTCTTCATATGATTTATCTTGGATCCAAGTTTGTTATTTAAAGAGTCTGGAATGACTTTTACTAAATATAGAGATAATATCCTACCCATGTTGGGTACTTGGATACATTCAATTATTCTGTCAAACACCACCCTCCCCCAATCTGTTCTCAAAGAATGAATAATCCTGGTTAGTAGAATAAACATTTTCCTGGAAATTTTATCATGAGATCCAGTCTTGCACGACAGGCCCTTTCTGATCACATCTGTTAGTAATTTTCCTTTTGAATTCATTCCTTTCCTAAGAATACTTCCAGTGATTTCACTGTTGGGTTTTTCTAGAACCATACATCACATGTAGGCGCAGCGGAATAAAAGAGAAACAACCCAAAAAGACTTGGATCGGCCATGAATATTGAATCAAGAAGTAAATCAAAACTAGGTATGAAATTACCTTTGCGGGATTGGATCAAATCCAACCAAGGTGCTCCAAGAAGAAGATTGCTTTCAGCGGCTATGCGAGTCCTCACGTAGAATAATGTCTACGTCTCTACAGCAGTCCACACGAGCTGGGAGAACACCAAATCACGTCGCACGCAACTCGGAAGGGAGAACAACTGCACCTTGCACTTCCACGAACTGCTAGGTTCGCTCTAGGAAGAACAATCACGACGACGATCGCCGGAGAGGAGGTCGGCAGAGGTGAACTGGGCGGCGGAACGCTTTCCGTCTAGGGTTCGAGCGAGAGCAGAAAACTTCCGTCGGCTAAACCTTTTGTTAAGTGCTGAGAACCCTAAAAGATGATCTATTTATACCCAAAGTATAAACAGGCTTCTAGAAGAATTGCTATCCGCAGACCACACAGCAGAATTGGGGTTTCTGTTACAATTCGTCAGGATTTCACGAATCAGCATTCGTCGAGTTTACACTGGACAATCCGACGAATTCCGACGAATCCAATCAGACGGCAATATTTGCCGAGTGAAGGGTCTCTGTGACAATTCGTCGGGATTCCACGGAATGATCCGACGAATCTGACGAATCCGACGAATCATATCCGACAAATTTCGACGAATCCGATCAGACGGCGACATTTGCCGAGTGAAGGGTCTCTGTGACAATTCATCGGGATTCCACGGAATGATCCGACGAATCCGACGAATCATATCCGACGAATCCGACGAATCATATCCGACGAATTCAGACAGCAACAATTGCTGGACTTCCCCATTCTATTATGATGATTGGTAACCTTTACCAACACAGTCAATCTTCCAACTTCTCCACATGCTCTTATGTGCGACACTGCAGGCTCATATCGCGTTGGCAGTGACATTACATGTTTGACCACTTCTAGATCACAATGGTAACTCCAACATTCACGTGATGTTTCAATTCCGCACCAGATTTGTGCTAATCTAATCTGTTCAGAGCTCACTTCTTCTTCTTGATTGCTTTTTAATCTCGCCAGTTCTAGTGCCTTAGCGAGTCTTGAAGGAGTGATCTTAATCTTCTTACCATTTACAGAGGTCTTAAGCTTCGAATTGACTGAGTCTATTACTATATTGGAGTAAAGTTCTAAGACCTCTCGTTTCCAGATAAGAGTCGATTCAGATAGTACGAATTCGAGTCCTGCTTTGTAGATTAACTCGATGGTTGATTTGATTTCTACTGGAGCTGATTGGAATCCATTGCGAACAAGCTCGCTTCCTTCATAAAGGTAATCACTGCTCTTAGGAGGCATTGTGGTTGATGATCGAAGAGAGAAAGAATTGATGGAGAAATTTTCTAGGGCAAATAATTTCGAACTTAGAGATCTAGGGCATATGTACTAACGAAGTGTCTTCCCTATTTATAGAATTTCTAATTCAAGAAGATGAATAGCCGCGCACCAAACTTGTTTGACAAGATTGATCAAATGGTTCAAATTTACCCTGTCGAAACGGCCTAGCTATGTTCGCTCAAGCGTCGAGATAGCTCGACGCCATTTTTCTTCGGTCGCCGCCAGGTATCTTCTCGACGCCATGTATCTTCTTTCGACGCCAGGTATCCTTTCTTGACGCCAGGTATCTTCTTTCGACGTCTGATAACCTCTCCACTCACCTTTTAGGACTCAATCATTATCTTCATTTATTTATTTCAAGACAACTTTAATCCATTTTTAGCATTCCTAATTCAATTTTAAAGTTATTGAATTTTGTTTCATCAAAGGGTTTAGTAAATATATCAGCAACTTGTTTGTCAGTGGGGACATATTCAATTGTGATATCTCCATTTTCTACATGTTCTCTAATGAAATGATATCTAATTTCTATGTGCTTAGTTCTGTTATGTGATACAGGATTATTAGCTATATCAATAGCACTAGTTGAATCACAATATAGAGGAGATTTACTTAGCTGAACTTTATAGTCTTGGAGTTGGTGTTGAATCCATAGTAGCTGAGCACAGCAGTTTCCAGCTGAGATGTACTCAGATTTTGCTGTAGAAATAGCCACACTGGTCTGCTTCCTGCTACTCCAAGATATTAGTCTTTTGCCAAGAAATTGACATGTGCCTGATGTACTTTTTCTGTCCTCTTTGCATCCTGAAAAATCAGCATCTGAAAAACCAATTAGTTCAAAGTCATTGCTTCTAGGATACCAAAGGCCAAGATTAAGAGTGCCATTCAGATATCTCAGGATTCTTTTGACAGCAGTGTAGTGAGATTCTTTAGGGTTCACTTGATATCTAGCACACACACATGTTGAGAACATAATGTCTAGCCTGCTAGCAGTTAGGTAGAGCAATGAGCCAATGATGCCTCTGTACAAGGTTTCATCAATTGGTTTCCCTTTGTCATCCTTGTCCAGTGACATATTTGCTGCCATTGGTGTCTTCATGACAGTGGAATTTTCCATTCCAAACTTCTTGATAATCTCTTTTGTGTACTTGGTCTGAGAAATGAAAATTCCTTCCTCAGACTGTTTCACTTGGAGTCCTAAGAAGTATTTAAGCTCACCCATGCTGCTCATTTCAAATTTCCCTTGCATAAGGTTTGCAAACCTTTTGCAAAGGTTATTATCAGTTGAGCCAAAGATTATATCATCTACATATATTTGTACTAGAATAATGTGACCTTTAACTATCCTAAGAAACAATGTCTTGTCTATCTTTCCTCTTGAGAATTTGTTCTCAATGAGAAATCTAGATAATGTCTCATACCAGGCTCTAGGTGCCTGTTTCATACCATACAATGCTTTTAATAATAGATAGACATGATTTGGATGAGTAGAGTCAATAAAACCTGGGGGTTGTTCAACAAATACTTCCTCCAATATTGTTCCATTAAGGAATGCTGACTTTACATCCATTTGATAAACTATGAATCCAGTGTGTGCTGCAAATGCCAGGAATAATCTGATTGCCTCCAATCTTGCCACAGGAGCAAACACTTGATCAAAATCTATGCCTTCCTCCTGTCTATATCCTTGGGCAACCAACCTTGCTTTGTTTTTGATAATCACACCATTTTCATCCAGCTTATTCCTAAATACCCATTTGGTCCCTATGACTTTGTGTTTCTTTGGTCTTGGAACCAATATCCAGACTTTGCACCTTTCAAATTGATTTAGCTCTTCTTGCATAGCTAATATCCATGAAATGTCCTTATTGGCTTCATCAAACTTCTTAGGCTCTATTTTGGATAGAAAGCTGTGATGCAAGGCCTCATGTATTGAGTTTCCTCTTCTAGTTTGCACACCATCATTTGGATTTCCTATGATCTGTTCTTTGGGATGATCCTTCAGATGTTTGGTTGCATTCCTCCACCTTTTATTTTCCCTTTGAGATTCTGGTGCATCTGTTTGAGTAGGTTCTTCTAGAGGTTCTGGATGTGGTGGTTTTTCAACAGCAATAGGTTCTTCATAATTGTCTTCTGCTTGAGGTTCATCCTCTCTAGTTACAATTACAGTCTCATTAGTTTCTTCATTATCCTCATTGTGCTGTTCATTGATATTCATCTCCTTCAATTTCTGTGTAGAACCTGCACAACTTGATAAACTTCCCAGATCCTTATAAATAAGGCTGGTTTCATCAAATACAACATGTATAGATTCTTCTATCCTATTTGACCTTTTGTTGAAAATTCAATAGGCTCTACTTTGAGAGCTATACCCAACAAAAATTGCCTCATGTGCTTTTTCAGCAAATTTAGTGAGATGGTGCTTTCCATTATTTAATACTCATTTACTACCAAATATTTTGAAATAGGCTAAAATGGGTTTTCTACCTTTCAACAACTCATATGGGGTCTTATCCAGTCTTTTGTTGATTAGAGCCCTATTCTGCACATGGCATGCTGTGTTTACAGCTTCAGCCCAGAAAAACTCAAGAAGAGAGGAATCACTTAGCATACTCCTGCTAGCTTCAATTAGGGTTTTATTTCTTCTCTCAGCAACCCCATTTTGTTGGGGAGTTCTAGGAGATGAAAACTCTTGAGAAATGCCTAGATTTTCACAAAATCTGGTCATTGCACTGGACTGAAATTCAGTCCCATGATCACTTCTAATTTTGGCTACTTGATTTCCTATTTCATTGATGATTTGCCTAACAAAACTGGTAAATATTTCTATAGTGTCTGACTTATGTTTACGGAAGAATACCCATGTGAATCTGGAATAATCATCAACAATTACAAGGGTGTACGATTTTCCTCCTAAGCTATGGATTGACATTGGTCCAAATAGATCCATGTGAAGTAGGTATAGACATCTAATGGAATCCTTCTCACCTATTGGTTTGAAGGATGACTTGGTCTGCTTACCCATTTGACAAGCATGGCATGGACCCTCCTGCACACACTTCCACTTAGGCCCAGCTCTCACTAGGTCTTTTGAGATAAGCTTATTTATAGTCTTATAGTTTATGTGGGCTAACCTTTTATGCCATTGAACACTACTAGAAACTTTATTCTCTGCTACTAATCATATGGAATTAACTTGATCAGAACATATAAAGTTTAGGCAGTAAATGTTGCCACTCCTAGTGCCTGAGAGAATTATCTCATTCTCTTTCTTAATCAGACACTCATCCTTGTGGAATGAAATGTCATACCCAATATCACACAATTGACATATGCTGATGAGATTGTGTTGCAATCCATCAACATGAGCAACTTTGGTGATGGTGACAATTCCATTTGTGATTTTACCATAACCTTTAGTTTTACCTTTTTCAGGCCCTCCAAAGATAACCTTTGGTCCATTCTTCACAGGAGTGTAATCATTCAGCAGACTTTTTGTTCCTGTCATGTGCATAGAGCACCCACTGTCCAAGTACCAGATAGGAAGTTGATTGGTCTTTGGACAACCCTGCAAAAAGAAATTACCTTTTCTTAGGAGCCCACACCAAGTTGGGTCCTAGAACCTTGTTAGTATGAGCTGGAACATTTAGTTGTTGAATAATCCTTGGTGCTGTGAGAGTTGCCATAGGTCTGAGTACTGGTCTCCCAGAGTTGAATCTTGGAACAATTGGATTGAACCAATAGTCAAGAGCAAAATGTCCAACCCTTCCACAGCACCATCATTCATATCTGTTATATCTCCTTGGAGGTCTTCTCACTTCTTTATGTTGACTCATATTTTGCTTAATTTCCTTATTCAAAGGAGCTATGTAAGTTGTTTTAATAAATTTTACTGGTTCAGTTTTCTTGACAGCAGTGGTTTTCACTTCAGGTCTTAGTTCCTTTCTTTTGAATTTTGTGTTTGCTTTAAATACAAAGGAGTCATGATGAGTTAATACTTTTTCTTTGCATAGTGATTTGGCCTTATTGTTACTTGGTTGAATTGAATCATCTTTGCTATTAGAACACTCACCCTTATAAAACGTATGCACACCTTTTTGATCATGCTTATTTGTGATAGGCATGGCTTTGTTGAATTTTATAGGTTGCATAGGTGCCTTGTCATTACTTTTAGGGTTATTATCTGCATTCCTATCATATCCTATGCCAGATCTGTATTGTGCAGAAAATGTGTCTATTATGGGAAGGATAGTTTGTAGTTTTGAGAACTTTGCTACAAGTTTCCTTTCTGCTAGGAGTTTTGCTTCAAGTTCATTTATTAACTTCTCCTTAGTGCATAAAGTCTGTATGTGAATAATAGACATGACTTTTAGTTTGCTAAGTTCTTTGCTTGTCTGATTCAGCCTCCCAGCTGCCTCAGAGTTTTGGGAATTAGTTTGCTTTAATTCAGATATTTCTTTTTGTAACCTTTTATTATGCATTTTGCTCTTTTTAAGTGCTTTGAGAAGTAATTGATATTTCTCAATAATTTCATCTTCATGAAGGTTAGATTGTGAGTCATTTTCATCAGAAGAGAATGAATCTATTTCAGGTTCAGAATCAGAATCAGATAAAGGAGTTTTATCAAGTACCTTTACATTAGTAATTGTCTCCTGATCCTCTTCATCACTCAGTGCCATGAGTCCTGCATTTTCTTCTGCATCCTCTTCACTATCAGACCTTGATAGTGGGGATCTTATTATAGATCTATGATTTAGACTGTCTTCACTTTCATTGGCAGCCATCAGAGCTATGAGTGCCTCCTCACTATCTGAGTCTGATGATTGAGATTCACTGTCACTAAGAGTGACTTTGCCCTTCTTGGCTATTAGACTCTTCTCATGTCTCTTGTCAGATTTGTGCCTCCTTTCATCAGATTTCTTGTTGTTCTTTCTCTTTGAAGGACAATCAGCAATCATGTGTCCTAATTTCCCACAACCAAAACACACAATTTCTTCTGAATTAAATTTATTGTGTGTAGAGTTGTACCTGTCCTTCTTGGAGTCTTGTTTGAATCCCTCTGAAGAATTTGAGTGCTTCTTAGATCTGGATGACTGAGAGGGTCTAGTTTTCCAGTGTTGTTTTCTTCTTAACATCCTTTTAAGTTGTTTGGTGAAGAGTGCCAGTTCACCATCTGATATTTCAGAATCAGAATTACTGGTTTCTGATTCTTCTGATTCAGATGGTATCCTGAGGGATAATGACATTCTTTCTTTACTTTTCTTGGAACTTTCTGCTTTTAGAGCAATAGGATTTTCCCTGCTGTGTCCTTCCTCAGCTTTTCTGGTATTCGGATGAAGTTCATGGGACAAGAGTTTCCCATATAAATTCTGTGGCTGAATATTTCCCAGATTTCCCATTTCCCTGATTGCACAGATTTTGATATCCCATTCTTTGTTCAGTGATCTTAAGAATTTATCATTCAGCTCATAATCTGTGAAAGTTCTTCCATAAGTTTTTAGACCATTTACAATTTTGAAGAAGTTTTCATAGCAGACTGCTATTGAATCTTTCTTGTCTTGTCTGAAAGCTTCATATTGCTGATTTAGAAGAGACTTCCTGTCATCTCTGTCTTCTTCAGTCCCTTCCATATAGACAATGAGAGATTCCCACATTTCTTTGGCAGTTTTGCAATGAACTAAGTTTTGGAAGGTTGAGTCCTCAATAGCACTAACATTGATGTTCTGAGCTCTCTTATCCATGGAGGCCAGAATCACTTCATCTTTGGTCATTTCAGAATAAGTTTTAGGAGTCTTGATACTTCCATCTGCAAATGAAACCTTCATAGGAACAAAAGGTCCCTCCATAACAGTTATGTATATCCTAGGATCAGAGGCTTCCATGAAAAGTCTGACCCTTTTCTTCCAAATCCCAAAATTTTCTTTTCTGCAAATTGGTAGCTTCATAGATGTGAATTCTTTGTTTCCTTTTGTATTAGCCATCACGACTTAAGAAATCTACCCTTAGAAGATCTTGTTCAGGCTGTTAAACCTTTTCTTGAACAACAACCCTCTGATACCACTTGATAGACTTTAATTAAGGGTAGCAAATCACCTAGAGGGGGGGGGGGGGGGGGTGAATAGGTTATTTGAAAAACTATTGCAGTTCTTAATTATAACCTAAAAGACTAATCAGAGCTTTCAAGAATAAGAGCACACACAGAAAAGACACACAAAATTTTATAGTGGTTCCCCTTATCTTGGGTAATCCACTTTCCCCCTTCTCCCTTCTAGCAGTGTGCCAGATATGGTTTATATCTCCTCCAGATCTCAGACCACAAACAGGTCTTACAGCTCAGATCACAACAGATCTTACAGACTCAGATCTCATAGATCTTACTCTCAGATCTCAGCAGATCTTACAAACTCAGATCTCACAGATCCTACCTCAGCCTTTATAATTAAGCTTACAGCTCAGATTCACACCTGAATCCTACAACTCAGATCAAACCTGATCTTACAACTCAAATCCTTGACAGATCCTACACTCAGATCTGACAACTCAGACCCTACAGGGATTAATAAAGAAAATATCAATACTTAGACTCAGATTCTTCAAACTGTTGAGTCTTCTTGATCTGCCTGAATTATCAGACGGAAATATTCAATAGAATAGCGGCAGTAAATGATCTTCTTGATTCAACAGGCTGTGATGACTGTTCTTCTTCCTAGGAAGACAGATTACCTTCTTGATCTTCCTCTTTCAGAAAGATGTATCAGCACCAGATTGCTGAAAGAAATCTTCAAGTTAGATCAGTTCTGAAAGAGAAGACGACTTCTTCAGATTCTTTCTCAGACTTTCCCTCAAAATGATGGAGACGAAAATGGCTTTCGAAAGATAGGAGTAATCAACTATTTAACCCATAGGTCATGCCTTCTATTTATAGCCCGCCATCTGCAACATCTGTTACGCTCCTCCACGTTAGCACGACGCTAAGTCTTCAACGGTCTTTAATGGCTTCAGAAGAAATAAAGGCTCAACTAGTTGTAGAAGAAATTTCTCAGCTCAGAGTATCTTTAGAAAAGGCGTTGAGCACTGAGCATCTCCGTCGACGCTTTTTCCATTAGGCGTCGAGCGATATGTAGATACTCGACACATACTTCTTAGACTGAAGCTCTCGACTCCTACTTCTTAAGCGTTGAGCAATCATCAGTTAGTCGACACTTTTTATCTGTAGAAGTCGAGCAACGTACAGGGGCTCGACGCTTCTTAACTATGCCTTCATATCTAAACTCATCTTGTTGGCGTAGAGATAACTAAAGTTTGGTCGACACTTCTCTTTCCACGGCGTCGAGGGATATAACTTGGCTCGACGCTTCCAAACTTGGTCTCATAACTTCAGCGACGACCTTGTCTATTTGAGCAGTAGACATGAGTCAACGTTTCTGGGTCACAGGCGTCGAGCGATGTGTGATGTCTCGACGCTTGTGAACTTGGATGAATTCCTTGAGCACTTTGCCTGACCTGATCTCCTGCACATTTATTCTAGAGAGTATATCAAATACATTATGAGATATATCTTTGACTTAAGAATGGACTTCTCCAAATCTAAGACATTGTGGACAATGATCCCAACACAATTCGGCTGGATGAATTGGAGTTTGACTAGACATGGCCATGTCACCTTACGCGTCCTCGGTCACGAGCGTGACCGAGGGCGTGACATGTATTCCTTCATGGATTCGGCTTTAGAACATTTTAGTGAGCTGGAATTGATCTTTATGTTGACACGCCCTTGGTCATGGGCGTGACTGAGGGTGTGTACTTGCACTTTTGAGCCAAAACTCCAGAAATCCTGAAAAATAGAAAATAAACTTTAGTTAGAAAACAATTATCAAAAGAAATGATTATTTAAGTATAATGGACATATTATTTTCAAATTCATATTTATATTATCCTAAATATTATACTAAAAATAGGTCTAAATACTACTTATCAAATACCCTCATACTTAATCTTTTGCTATTCAAGAGCAAAAGTATGAGAAATATTCATAAGACATTAATAAGATTTCTTATTAAACTAAAATTTCAATAAATCAAAAGAAAGATAAAAATAAATTTTTGGGATTTATTAGACAAGTCCAAAATTATGAAAATAAGAAGAAAAGAGAGAAATGTTTAGCTAAGAATTATCAAATTATTTAACCAGCTTACAAAATTGAGCAATTTGCTAGCAAAATTAGATTAAAATTATAAAACCCCCAATTTTATAAAAGCTTACGGAAAATTATAAACTACTACTTATGCTGTCCCATTATTTTAATTTAAGTCTAAAATCAAATATATTAGCTAAAGGGTTTGGGTAAACATGAAGATAGCTTTGATTGGGCGATGAATTTTATCCTCTCACCCCCATCTTTTATTTTTATTTGTATATTTTTAGGAAAATGATGAATTTTATTCTCTCATTTTCAATGACATATAATCTTTTCAAAATATTCTTCATACAAAGGGGGCATATGTTTAAAAAATAATGAATTTTATCCTCTTATTTCCATGACATATGATCTTTTAATATATTTTTGATGGGGGAGGCTAAAAAAATTCTAGATTAAATTAAAACATTTTGAGAGCAACTATAATAAATTGAAATTTCCTAAGAATCAAAAAGCATGAGTAGAAATATTTAGAATCTAAAGGTGTTAAGCGCAATTACTACAAAATTAAAACTAATTAAAATAAAAGAGAATATGTGCTAAATAAATTACTCTAATCAAATTAAAATAACAAAATATTCCTTGAAACTAAATCACCTAAGAATTAAATTTTACTAACCATGATAAAAGAAGATTAACAAATTAAAAATAATTAAAATGCTTATAAATAAACTCACAAATCTTTGATTTTGGAAATAACAGAGACCAAAGTAAGGGCTTACTATATTACTTTTTTTATTTTGAAATTTTTATATATATATTTTTGAAATTTTATATTTTTTTCAAGAATATTTTTTTCAAAAAATATTCAAAGCTTAAGAAAATACACCCCCATACATAAAATTGAACATTGTCCCCAATATCGAAAAATAAGTACGAAGTAAGAAAGAAGAAGAAGAACAAAAATGAACAAATAGAGGAAGAAGAGCACGTCCCTGATTTGGAGATGGTGAGACCACCACGAATACCTGCTCGCAAGGTACTAAGAGCTGCGATGGGATGACACCTCGAAGCTCCCTTTCCAAGAATTTAATTATAGCGCAAAAAATTTTTTATATGTTTTTTTATATAAAAGGGTTCCAGAAAAAATTTAAGATAAAGAAAGATAAAATTAATAGCGTTTCCCCTTTTCAAAATATCAACAAAAATTCTCCGGCAACGGTGACAAAAACTTGATACATATAAATTAAATTTATTATTTTATAAACAGAATAGGCAAGTGTACATATCATTCATAGCATATGATATGAAAGACAGATCAAGGTCGTATAAATCCACGAGTCTATCGAGTACTTTTACTTCCGGAAAACAAAACCATTATTTAATCGAATAAAACTTTAGGAGAATTTTATAATTAAAATAAAAATAATGAAAAGAAATCTAAACTTGATCAAAGCGCAGTTCGAAGGAAATTAGAATAGATAAATTCTAATCCGATCCTTGACCATGGAGATTACCGAATGACGAACGCACCTCTGTCGAGGATACGCCCACCTGAGTTTAGGTTGATTGACCAAACTTTTGTTGTATAATAAAAACCACTAAAACTCGCATTAACTGTTGGAATATGCTTTCCACATCTCTTTGTTTGAGAATAACAAATCCCATTGTATTTGATCATACTTGCCATGTGTTTATAGCGTGCAGGAACTTCTACTTTCAAGCCTCTATAAATTCAAAAAGGAAAGTCGATGATTTCCTATCAGTTCAGTAACCTGCTGCTAGCGTGGCGCGCTAACGCTATCGCTGGCGGCAGCTTCTGCTGATTTAGAAAAAATGTTGAGTTGGAAGCATTCGTCGAATAAGGAAATGTTCATCAGGACTAAATATAGCAACTCTTACCGCGGCGCATTAAGGCTAACGCCCAGCGGTAATTTCTTGAAGTCCCGTGATTACAATGCGGATTGAGGAGTAGAAAAGGAAGGAAATCTGACAACTGGGAAAAATATATCGCTAATGCGGCGAGATAGCATTACCACAGCGCAGTAGGTGGGGATACCAAATTTGGAGCCAAAATGTTGCCAAAAATGACTCGATCTAAGTGCTAGCTTGTTGCCTAAAGAGGCTACCTGCCAACGGTACCACTACCACTGGCACTAGGAGTCGAGTCTATTTAAATAGCGGTCTATCTCCATTAGGATTTGTTGATTTGGCGAGATATCGAAGCCAGAACTCCTGTATTCAGTAAAGCCTTCTCATTGCAGCCAAGAGAACACAGTCAACATGCGTGAACGCTAAGGACTTGAAGAAAGATCAATCACGCCGACTTCATCTTCAAGTTCATCCTTTGAGAGAGTTTTCTTTGATGTTTTAGTTTTTATTATTTTTAAATTTTTTTATCGTGAATAGAGAATTCACCGCATGGTTAGCGACTTGGGCCTTCCGAGGAGTACAGAGAATTTGCCATGTGGGTGTGGCGACTACGTCTATAGTTAGATCTAGGGGGCAGTTTGAGGCCTCATCTGGGGAGATATAGGCTAGAGCCAACTTTTCCTTGGGAGAATGGTCAGTATAGAAAACCAAAAAGGGTTTTTATACTCTCTCCTCAATCCCAAGAATTTTTGGGATAAGATTTTGTAATCATTTCTAAAGCAATAATACTATCGATTTTTCTCTAATATTGTCCTACTATCTTTGATCGTTGAAATCTAAATGAAAAGGCATTCTCTGTCACTAATACCGAGCGGTAATGCTACCGCTGGCGGTAGCGACAAAGTTCATATCTCTCGTGCTTAGTACAACCTAGTTTCATAAAAATCCTATAGTAGTGTATTAACATACATATTTCATAAATATAGTCAACATATTTGAATAAAATAAATTAAGTTCAAAAGTTTTAAAAACCCTTATTCACCCCCCCCCCCCCCTCTAAGGGAGCCTATAGATCCAACAAGTTGTATCACATGTAGGTTATTCCAAAATGGTCTAACAACTGGGAATAATGGCGCTCCATTATCTCGCTTTTCATGAGGGACAAGGACTAGACCTACACTTTTCAAAGGAACTGACTATAACTGCTGAAGAACGCGAATGCACTGTTTTCTAATTAATTTATATCTAGACATCAGGGCTTGTGTTGAACAACCATATACGACTCCTACATATGTTGTTGGAGAAGTAACCATGCAAAAGCCTAGAGATAGGTGGGATGACGGAGATAAAAATAAATGCAAAAACAATGCTAAAGCAGTGAACGCCTTATTTTGTGCTTTAGATAGAAATAAATTTAATCGAGTTAGTGCTTGCGAAACCGCCTATGATATTTGGAATCTATTGGAAATAATTCATGAGTGCACTTCTCAGGTTAAAGACTCAAAGCTATTCCAACTAGAATCAGAGTTTGAACGGTTCTGAATGGATACAAATGAGGACGTAGACTTGATGTACAATCGCTTCACCAAAATCATCAACGCCTCAAAGATACTTGGAAATGTTAAAATTTTGATTTGAATCGTTTAGGAGTAAGCAGGAGTTGCATCAACTGAGTTATAGCCAAACAACCACAATGTCACACAGCAACACAAAAGACTTTATTGAATCACAAAACTTGATTGCAGTGCGAGGTATACATGGAGAGACATGATTCATAAGAATCACGAAGGAGAGAAGAACAAAACACACCAAAAAACAAAACTGGCGTCTTGACAAGCAGAGGCCGCACAGACCGTTGAACTCCAGAGATCGCCCGGCTTGACCTGAGACCGCACGAACAGAAAATAGACAGGATGCCTGCACTGCAAGACCGCCACCTCAGACCGCACGAACTGGAGCTTATTGAGTTGAACGAAGAAAAGAAGCTGTCGCCAGACCGCAACTCATATCGCCTAACCGTCGAAGGTCGCCTGATCGCTGAGCTCGCTGCGAACAACACAAGAACAATATAAACCAGTCCGCAGACAAGCCGCTGCCGAACTGCTTATTCAAGACGCTGGGAAATCACTAAGGAAGGAGACCGCAACCTGCTGACCACAAACCTGCGAACACAACAAACAGTCAACTCGCTTCTGAGACCGCCCGACCTCAAAGTTGAGACCGCACGAAACAACCCAGGCGCTAGTTCTTATAGTTCTCGTTATGAATGACAGGCCATGCACCCTTATTTATAGGCGACAAGACAGATGTCGTCACCGCCGCAAGATAGGGACAGTCACCACCCGTCAGATCGCCAGCGGTCTAACAGAGTAGACCGCGCGATCACACCACTTGGACAACATTCTGTCCAAGACCGCAGATTAGCAGCAGACCGCGCACAAGCCGCGCGAACACAAGACCACGCACAAGCCGCGCGGACACAACAACACCCCTTCCTTAGATCGCCAAGAGCAAACCAAGAACATCTGGCGACTCTAGACAAGTCGCTAGATCACCCAGCATAAGCTGCCTGGTCACAGGGGTTAGACAAGAACAGACCGCCCGGTCTTCTACAAGGAAGATTGACCAACCAAGCAGAACAACCCAGGAAGAGACCGCAACAACCAAGAATAGACCGGCCAACCAAAGCAGGCCGCTAGAGCCAGACCGACAGAGCCAAACCGACAGAGCACCAGCGCAGACCGCACAGTCTCTGTGGTCACCAATATTCAGACCGCCGACCACCTTCCACTCCACTTTAATAATTTCAACACTCCCCTTGAAGTGTGAAGTGGAAACTAGCCCGAGTAAACTCCGCAACCGAGTGAACGGTCCCTTCGCCAGCGGCTTTGTGAAGATGTCTGCAACATTGTCCGCACTCCGAACATGCTCGACCATAAGAGATCCTCCCAACACCTTTCACGAATGAAATGGTGCTCAATCTCAATATGCTTGGTCCTCGCATGACAAACTAGATTATTAACCAGCTTGAGAGCACTCTCATTGTCCCCACGTAGCATAGTGGGACCTTGAACCTCCTCATGAACGTCCTCCACCAACCTCCTGAGCCAAATGGCTTCCTGAGCTGCCAAGGCCAAAGCCTTGTATTCCACTTCTGTGGTAGATACAGACACCGAGTCCTACTTTTTGCTGCACCAAGAAATAGCTGTGGGGCCTGTCATAAAGACAAAACCAGATGTTGATCTCCGATCATCCACGTCTCCCCCGTATTCAGCATCCATGTATCCAAGCAACTCCAAGCTTGACCCTCTCCTATATAGGAGACCCAAATCAGAGGTCGACTTCAGATATTTCAAAATTCCTTTTGCCGCCAGAAGATGAGGCTTCCGTGGCTCCGCCATGTACTGACTCACTTTGCCAATTGCATAAGCAATGTCTGGCCTCGTGATGGTCAAGTAGATCAAGCTCCCAACCAGAGCTCGGAACACCAACGGATCAGATAGAACTCTCCCCTCATCCTTCCGAAGTTTATGATGTTGTTCCCGAGGTATAGAGCTCCTCTTCCCTTCCTCCATGCCGAATCGTTGAACGATCCGCTCCGCATATCCAGCCTGAGAAACGAGCACTCCGCTCTCCCTCCTCTAAACCTCGAGTCCAAGGAAATGGTGAAGCTCACCCAGATCCTTCATCTCAAATCTAATAGCAAGCTCGGCTCTCAGCCTTGCTACTACCTCCTTCGAGTTCCCGGTGACAATCATGTCATCCACATACAGCAGAACAATAACCCAAAGCGCCCCCTCCTTCTTGACGAACAAGCTAGTATCACAGTCTGAAGCAAAGAACCCGCAGAATAGAAGATACTCTGCGATCTTTTCATACCACGCCTGAGGCGCTTGCTTCAACCCATACAGGGCTTTCTTCAGTTTGCAACGTAGTCCGGACACTCCTCTGAGATGAAGCCCGACGGTTGGATCATGAAGATATCCTTGTCAATCTCTCCGTATAAGAAAGCATTCTTTACGTCGAGCTGCCAAATCTCCCATCCACTGGATGCCGCCAAAGCAATAACAAATCGAACCGAAGTCATCTTTACTACTGGACTGAACGTCTCATCATAATCTTCTCCATACTGCTGTGAGAACCCGCAAGCCACAAGGCGAGCCTTGTATCGCTCGATTGTGCCGTCAGCTTTCTTCTTGAGCTTATAAACCCATTTGCATGTCACAGGGGTAATACCCTTAGGCCTGGGCACTAGAGACCAAGTCTCATTCTTCTTGAGAGCATCCATCTCTTCCTGCATAGCAATGTCGCACTGCTTCACTCCTTTGGCCTTCTCAAAGATCGACGGCTCCCTCTCATCCAAGGGACCAGCAAAGAAACATGAGACAAAGCTCATCATGTTTCCTCCTGTGTATCGATCAGGTGGCTTGATAGTCCTCTTCGACCTCCTAAGAGGTTGCTCCTGACTAACCACCTCCTCAACTACTTCATCTGTGCTAGCTCCTTTTCCAGACGAACTTGGAGCATCGCTCCCCCTGCTTCCAGAACCTGAAGCCTCCATCTCAGAGCTTGACACGGCTGGAGCTCCTGGTGAAACAGGCAACTCCACTTGAAGATTTCCCGCAGCCTTCCCTTCTTCATCAATCCTGCTCTCCGGTAGTTCAACTCCTGAACTCCCCTTGTAGGAAGTCACCTCATCAAACACCACATCCCGAGATACTACAGATCTCCGTGTCTCAGGATCCATGCATCTCCACCCCTTCTTCCGCTCATCATATCCAACTAAGACTAGCTTCCTTGCTTTCCCATCTAGCTTTGTCCAAAGAGCATCAGGGATATGCACATAACAGGTTGACCCAAACACCCGAAGGTGTGCCACACTCGGCATCTCCTTGAACATCAGTTCATGAGGGGTCTTCATGTTGATAGGACTTAGAGGCATCCTGTTGATAACGTATGCTGCACAAGACATTCCCTCCGCCCAAAAGAACTTTGGGATACTCTTGGCATGAAGCTCGCATTTGCAGGTTTCCGTAAGATGACGGATCATCCTCTCTACAACGCCATTTTGCTGTGGAGTATGAGCACAAGTTGTAATTTTTACTTTTCGCATCTGCGTATTTTGTGACCGCACAATCTTATGTAATGATTATATAAAAAATAAAATTTTGGGCATTCTTTTGTCTTTTCTGTGAATGAATGTCTTTCCTGCATTTTTCATTTAAATGTCGATTTTTCTATTCACGATCTCATTACGATGAGATAGGAATGGCATTCAATCTTAATACCTTAGATGTTACCTAGCTCGGGATACATACCTTATACATTTTATATTGATCAATTCAACAAAGACGACCTCGCATTTTTTCAGATCGCATTAGTGAGGTTAAATGCCAGCTTTAATTAAGCAAAAATTAAATCACAAGATAACTAAAGATGAGCAATATCTCTTGAGGCTAGTGATCTCTGGCTATGATATACCCATTTGAGCTCGCTTATCATATTTGCGGTCTACGACCTTTAAGATCTACCAAGATAACATCAATTTGTAGATATTGATTTTTAGTAACTTCGGGCTGGAACACAAGATATGATCTTTCATGATTGAGACTGCTCCTTGAAGAATACAGCCCTTTCATAGTGGATAATCCACGATCTATAATTCTTCATGCCATTCCTCGGATATTTGGAAGAAATCCTTTTATGATAACCAGCGATCTCCCATATTTATAAGATATCTATAAGTCTGACCCACGATCTTTATTTTTCCAGACAAGTCAATATGAAGGTATAACAATTCTGGTTAAACAAGAAATGAGATCATGAGATCTCCGAGGATGAACAAGATCGCTTATGACCGGCGGTCTCTGGTTATCATATATCTTCACGAGGCCGCCTATCATATTTGTTATTTTCGGTTCTGAATTATTTGTCAAGATAAAAAGTGAATTCGTAGGTGCTGATTCTCTAACAAATAAATATAGAACGCAATCTCCAAATTTTGACAGGCTGCCTTTTGAAAATTGGTGGCCTTGAATTTGTAAGAT